>OY723386.1:7585405-8217905 GCA_963210295.1 Ophion ellenae | reverse complement strand
GCATTTCATTCACATATTCGAAATCGGTGATTTGATTCGAATTGGGCTGTTTATTCCGAAACGTTTTCTCTTGAGCCGTCGAGAGATACGGGTACGCGCTCGTTAAGTATCCGGCCGACAAACTGTGATCATGAACATTTCTCCAGATACCACTCTTGAGAGAGTCGAGTTACCGCAAAACATATAAAATGAAACTGGTGCAATAGCACAAATAAAATTTTAGAATTTGAAAAATGACCATTCGTAGAATACGAGAATAATGAAACAGTTTCATAATTAAAATAATTTTTTCGCAGTCTAGGTCATCACTGTAAGCGTTAATCCATTATGAACGTTCCACAAGGTTTGGGTTTCCGCGGTTTAGTCAGAAATGTATTCACAGTCTGTTCACACATAATTCACTCGTTCTGTTTATAAGATGATTCTTTTGATCTGAGTTTAGGAATTTCTATCCGGAGCTTGAGTTAGTTGAGGGTGGGTACGTGCTCTTGGAAATTCAAAGAGCACATAAAGAGCACATAAATGTGGAATAATTTGATTTTGCGGTATCGAAATAATAGCCCATGCTTTCAACCAATTGAAGTTTGGGTTTTCAGGGGCGGTATGTGGAGAAATGTACGTATTTACTGTTTGATTTGTAGATGTTCAAAGAGCACATGAAAAGCACATAGACGTGGAACAATGTGATTTTGCGATATCGAAAAAATAGCCCTTTCCCTCATTGCATGTAGCTTGGGTCTTGTAGGGGGCGGTTTTGGGAGAAAATTTTGTTTTAGCGGTCTGGCTCTTGGATATTCGTAGAGCACATAAAAAGCACATGAATGTTGAATAACTTGATTTTGCGATATCGAAAAAATTGCCCTTTCCCTCATTGGACGTAGCTTGAGTCTTGGAGGAGGCGGTTTGGCTCTTGGACATTTTCAGATCACATAAAAAGCACATAAATTTGGACTACTTCAATTTTGCGATATCGAAAAGAATAGCCAATACTCGTCTTTGCGGGTAACTTGGGTCTTGTAGGGGTGGTTTTGGGGAAATTTTGATTTCAGAGGTTTGGCTCTTGGATATTCGTAGAGCACATAAAAAGCACATAAATATGATATATTTTCATTTCAGAATATCCAAAAAATTGTATATGCTCTTATTGGAGGGTTCTTGAGGGTCTATATCGGGCGAAAAAAAATCGTGATTTGGCTGTTCGCTATTCGCAAAGCACATAAATATCACGTAGTTTCATTCTTGGATATGGTTACGATCATTAAGTGCTCTGCTAGCTTGATGGTAAGCCAACAGAGCACTTTTGATTTCTAATTACCCGCTAAACGACTAGAGCGCAACATTTTTTAATGGAGCACAAAATTAGCACTTAAAAAGCACAACATTTTGATACCAATTCGATCCATTTTGGGGACTTTGCTCTGCTCGCTTAATGGAGGTTATAACTGCGAATTTTGGGCCGTGTAAAGAAATTAAACGATAACTAGAGCTCCAGGTTCACACCAGGTCCAAAAAAATTCTGGTCTTTCAAACATCCTCAATAATTAAAAAAAACTTGTTATAAACAAAACACCCATACAGGAGTGAGATGCTGCGGTGTAACTCCGAGTTTTGGGTCGTATGAAGCTTTCAAACAATAACTAGAGGTCCCTCACACAAGATCCAAAAAAGTTCTGTTCTTTCAAACATCCTCAATAATTATAAATAATTGGTATAAACAAAATATCCATACAGTAGTGAGATGCTGTTGTATAACTGCGTATTTTGGGTCGTGCATAGATTTTAAACAATAACTAGAGCTCCCTCAAACGATAACTAGAGCTACCCGACTCGTGAACGGATTTGTTCGTTCCCCTGATAATTCCACGATCATCGAATGAGCTCGTCTTTCTTTTTCTTCCGCGTCCGACCTTATCCGTTACTACGCCAAACTTGGTGGACTTCTCACGCATTTTTCTCACTGCTCCTTCATTTTCGTCATATTTTCTTCCGCTTTCCCTGTTACATAGACCTTTTTTCTCATCTCTAGCAATGAGTTTCCTGACTTGAATAGACATTTTTGGCATGCGCACTTTTTAATACCACGCAGTTTCGCAGAGGAACGATAACTGGCAGAACATACATCGAATCTATTTGCTTGCATTACGCGTGTTTGTGAAGCAGCCAAGTGGGCAAAAATCGTTTTGTCGTTACACATGAAAATAAGTAAGCACAGCGGTGCGTACTTTTTTTTTATCCAAACTAAAATTGACATTCTACGGGTTTCCTTCAACCTAACGCGGTTTTCGAATATATATTCGATATTATTTTAGTGGAAACATAAAAGCAGACTAGTTAACTTTTCTTCAAACTGCTTAATGCCTGATCTATTTATCATTTTCGTATACATATTGGTACAAATATCGAAATTACACCGATGCGTACTTTTTTCTTCCCGTAGTGTATATTACTAAAAAGAAGATCTGTGCATAATTTAAGCTACATCGAAAGTATTCGGTAGTACAATCTGAAGCTATTCGGAAGTACAGGCAAATATTGAAAAATAAAATAATGACGATTTTACGTTGAAAAATTCAATTTTTTCGCATTTTCTATGTTCAAGATTTTTTTCAACCATACCATTTAATTTACCCGTTAAAGCGAATCTGCCATATTTTAGAATGTAAAATGTACGACCCAAATATTTTGTGACCCTATTAGACCGGTCGTATTTGCACGGCAACCATTTGAAAATGACTAGCGTCACTTAAACCCCATGTGACCAGTGGGAACTTTCGGCAATCGTGACCACGAATGGTTCATAATCTGCAATCGTATACGATAGTTTGGTTAGGATTAATTCGGTTCTCCGTATTTCCAGAATTTGTCGATGTGAATAACTTAATCGAAATCATTTTAATCGGAAGTTCTAATGAAACGTCAATACCTAGAACTTTGTCAGATTTTCCAAATCAATGATTAAAATTATGCGGGGGGCGGAGAGCGTAACACATCACTTGAAGCTCGGTATTTCGGAGAGCGGTTTTGAAAATGATGGATGATGGCCACTGATTAAATTACTCATTAGTTCGGTCATGACTAATTATTACCGAAGTAGTAACTAATTCTTACCGTAGTAATGAATAAGTATTACCGATGTAATGAATAAATATTACCGAAGTAACGATTCATTATTGGCATTTTTATTACTCATTGCCAAAGTGATGAATAAGTATTACCGAAGTAACGAATAATTATTGGCATTTTCATTGCTCATTGCCGAAGTAATGAGCAATCATTGTCAGTACAATTATTCATTGTCAAAAGATTGGGTAATGATCGCTGATTCCATTATTTATTACCAAAATAATAAACATTTATTGGCATTGGGCCAATAATGGCTATTTTTTTTATGTCAGCGTGCACGATTAAAAGAAAGGGAAACTCGCAGAGAACGAAAACATAGTGATTTATTTACGATAACAAAAAGTAGCGAGAGCGGTTCTTGCCGCGCGTTTTTCTAGATAGCATAAAATACGAAGAAGGAGAGGCGGTAGTGTGCCAACGTTAGCAGAGAAACAGTAGGATGGCCAACGTGTTTCTGGGCCCGTCGGTGTCGCCCTCTGTGTAACCGTCGGAGCATCGTTATTAGTCCGGTGACTTTCCAATACTCCCCCTCGAAGTTCCGACCGGGAATGACGAAGATTTCTTCACACGTCGATTCCCAATAGCTTTAGGCATTTCTCGTATTTCGGTCGTGGTAGACCTTTCGTGAGGATGTCTGCCGCCATGTCGTTCGTTCCAACGTGTTTGATCGTCACGTTACCGTTGTTGAGCGCGTCGCGCACATAGTGATGACAGACATCTATGTGTTTCGTTCGAGAATGGTATACCGGATTTTCGGCCATCTTTTTCGCTCCGGTATTGTCGTAGAAAATCTTTATTTCGGCCTTTTCGGGACATCCGCGCTCTGACAGGAAGCGCTTGAGGTGGGTAGCCTTCTTGGCAGCTTCCGCAAGAGCCATATACTCTGCCTCGACTGATTATAGGGCCGTCGTTCTCTGTTTCCTCGATGTCCAGGTGATCGGGCAGCCACTTAGAGTGAAGACATATCCAGTGTAGGATCTCCTGTCTAGCACGCAGTTCGCCCAGTCCGCGTCAACGAATCCGAGAACAGGTTTTTCCTTTTTCCTGTACGTGAGCCCTAGTCCTTGAGTTCCCTTCAGGTATCTTAAGACGCGTTTTGCGGCCGACCAGTGAACTGAACCGTGATCGTTGTTGAACTGGCTGAGATAATTTACTGCGTGGGCGATATCGGGCCTTGTGCAAGTAGCCAGGTACATCTTGAGAGTGGGGTCTTGACGGGATTGGCTTCCGGCATCCCAAATCGCTTCAACAGACTGGGGACGTATCCCTTTTGAGAGATCGTGACTTTTGACTCCGCCTGTGTGAACTCCAAGCCTAGGCAGTGTTTTATTCGTCCTAGGTTCCTCATTTCGAACTTCTTGGAAAGGAAATTATATAGCGCGGAAATTCTGGGTTTCCTTTTGCAAGCGACCAATATGTCGTCTACGTATGTAAGGATCAGCATCATGTCCTCACCTTGTCCTTGGTAGAAGACGCACGTGTCCGAAAAACATTGTTTCGTTCCATATTTTCGCAGGACTTTCTTCAGCTCGGCGTGCTAGCAACGTCCCGGTTCTTTTAGTCCGTAGATTGCCTTGCTCAGAAGCAGGACCTTGTCCTCGCCTTCCAAGTCGTGGAGCATTTTGGTCGCCTTTGGGTATATATCGCAGGTCCGTGATTCGACTCGCATCAAACCTTCCAATCCTTGGTGAACGAATTTTGGGACTTTCATGTAGGTCTTTTCTTCAGGTTTGCTATTCAGAAAGGCGGTCGTCACATCGAACTGCTCGATTTCCATTCCGAGCTCGGCAGCAAGTGACGTTAATATTCGTACCGATTCCATCCGGGACACAGGAGCGAAGGCATCGTCGTAGTCCACGCCGGGGCCCTGTGCGAATCCCTTCGCGACGACTCGTGCTTTCCTTCTTTTCAGATTTCCGTTGCCGTCGAATCTGCTTCGGAGGACGAGACGGCTGCCAAGGACCTTCTTTCCGAGGGCGAGATACGACGGTTCAGGTGTCATTCTTCAAGATTGACCTGAGCTCGTCTGCGATGGCGTCCAACCATTCTTCGACATCGGGCCCCTCAGTTGCTTCGACGATGGACATTTCGCCCAGCATTGCCGCGCCTGCAAAAGTTTCGGCAAGGTTAGCATCGTGAAAGAGCTTTCGGGATCTCCCCCTGCGACCAGTTCGTTCGAGGCGCGGTCTTCCTCTGCCGTGTCTGACTGTTTCGTCGATTCTTAGTTCTCGTTCTGATTCTTCTGGCTCGGATTCGTTGCTGGCTTCGGATTCGTTGCTGGCTTCGGATTCGTTACTGGCTTCGGATTCGTTGCTGGCCTCGGGTTCGTGATGTTTCCTTGGCGTTTCCTCCGAGACTTTCGTTGGGGTTTCGATCGTTTCATCTTCTTCTTCTTCTTCGACTTCTATTGCCATTGGATCCTCGTCGCATTTCCTTTTCGGTGGACACTGTTCGGGCGTTTCGTGCAAGACTACGAAGTTTCTGGAAATCTCAATTTTCCGTTATTCCGGAATAAAGATTCTAGACCCCTTGGATACTCCCGAGTAGTCCCGAACATACCTATACGAGATTACGACCATGACTGGACGCCCGAACACTTCAAACGTGCTTACGTCGGGAGGTGCTCCAGACCATTTCTCGAACGCCATTTTTCCGTTCAAGGAGCTCAAAGGGCACCTGTTTCGTATGAAGTTTGCCGTGTGGATTGCCTCTGCCCACAGGAAGTTTGGAGACGTCGTTTCGAGCAGTAGACAGCGTGCCGTTTCAAGTAAGGTGCGATTTTTTCACTCCCCGACGCCGTTCTGCTCGGGTGTATGCGGAATTGCCAGGCGTCGACGGATCCCGTTCTCCCTCAGGAGCGCGTCGAAGGAAGAATTGACGTATTCGGTACCTTTGTCCGACTGTAACGACTTAATTTTTCTTCCAGTGAGATTTTCGACGTGAGCCTTGTAGTCTTTGAACGCTCCGAACACGTCGCTTTCCTTTCTCAAAAATCTCACCTCGCACCATCTGGACGAATCGTCAATGAATGTAGCGAAGTATTTCGACTTACCGATCGATTCCGAGCGCATTGGTCCGCAGATGTCGGTATGAACGATCTCTAGCAGCTCTGTTTTACGTTCGGACATCTTGGGGAATGGCTTTTTCGCCATCTTGCCCTTCTCGCAAGTCTCGCAAGAGATTTCGGTGGGGATCTTTCCAATTTTTAATTCTTTTACCGTACTTTACTGTGCGCATTTTGCCAAGTCCTTGAAGTTGAGATGGCCGAGTTTTCGATGCCAAATCATTGTCGAGCGAACGTCCGCATTTGTCTCGTTTTTTCATTCCGCGTTAGCGATTCTCTCGGTCGATTTCGCCTTCAGACAATACGATCCGCCGCTCGTGCGTTCTGCCTTGAGAATTTCATTGCAGTTTGGATCGATTATGGAGGCTGATTCCTTTTCGAAAATTACCGTGAGACCTTTATCGCATATTTTTCCTAGAGATAGCAAATTTGTGCGGAGATCTGGAACATATAGAGCTTCGCCGAGATCTACGTTTGTCTCTTTTCCGTCATACCTTGTTTTGAAGCTGATCGGCCCCTTTCCCTTCACATCTGCACACGCGTCGTTCGCAAGGTGAACTTGACTCGTTTCGCGAGAATTCGCTTTGTTTTTTAAGTGATTGTCGCAGCACATGTGTGACGTACATCTGCTATCGATGCACCACGACGATTGAGGATTAGAGTCCAGGGACTGAAGGGCGCGCTCCTGACGTACGATGTTCTCGTTGCTTCTTGCGCACAGACAAACGTTCTCCGAGGCATTGGCGTTCTCGTTGGTTTTGGTGTTTTTCGTACACTCGGATGCTTTGTGGCCTCGCTTGCCACATTTGTGATACTTGAACTTAAATGGTTGTTCCTTCCCTTGCTGATGAGGAGTTCCCGTCTCGCCTTTTCCGTCATTTTCAGGTTTCTTCGACGTAGGCTTCCTTTTGTGGTGGAACTTCTTCGCAAACATCGCGGTTGAAGTATTTTTGCGTGCATCGCTTTTCTCCGAGTCGTTTTCGTCCAGAATTTTTATCCGTAAGGCTTCTGGAAAGGGCAGCGTATCCCTCGATTCAATAGCGCAGCGAAAATTGGTGAAAGACGCGGGCAAGCGGTGTAGTAGCATTACCGAGAGCAAATCGGGGTTTATCTGAATGTCCAATTCGTTGAGCTTATCTACTGTGTCGAAAAACGCAAGCATGTGTTCGCGGACGTCCTCACCTTCGTTTATTCGGTGATACGTCAGCTGCTTGATCAGTGTCGATTTTCGAGCGGGTCCAGTGGCTTGATAAATGTTTTGTAATTTCGTCCATAATTCGTGGGACGTATTACAGCCCTTTACCTGTTTCAATTCAGATGGTTTGATGCTCAAGATGATGTCAGCTTACGCCTTTTCGTCCTCCTTCACCCATGTTTTCGCCTGTGCTCTCATTTCGTCGTTGACGATTTCCGGCTTTACTTTTGTACCATTCACAAAATCCCAGGCGTCGTTTTTTATTAGAATCGCCTGCATCTGGATTTTCCAGGTATCGTAGTTCTCACGATTAAGTCGTTCAATCCGCACGACGTTCGTTCCGGTCATTGTGTCGACCGCGTGGCGAATCTAACCTCGTTCGTAGTTCCGAAGGTTTTTTTCTCGTTCGCGCACAGGTCGTCAGTTTTTCTTTTCAATCACTTGGGTACTGGGCCCATAACCTGTCAGAGTGCACGATTAAAAGAAAGGGAAACTCAGAGAGAACAAAAACGTAGTGATTTATTTACGATGACAAAAAGTAGCGTGAGCGGTTCTCGCCGCGCGTTATTCTAGATAGCATAAAATAAGAAGAAGGGGAGGCGGTAGTGTGCCAACGTTAGCAGAGAAATGGCAGGATGGCCAACCTGTTTCTGGGCTCGTCGGAGTCGCCCTCTGTGTGACCATAGGAGCATCGTTATTAGTCCGGTGACTTTCCAAGGGTGCCCCAGGGGTCCCGATCCACCTCGTCACACAGTTCCCTCCAAAGCTTCCGGTTTGTGTCCTTAATCGTCGTCGTCCGTTTTTTCCGTGCCGTCCTATAAGCTGTTCTATGCGTCTCTGCTTCGGGTCCCCCCCTCGCCCGAGTGACGTTCCTCCTACAGGCGAAGCAGGTGTACAGACCGCTGTTTCGCGATTTCGTCCGTCCACCAGTATTGTTGTTGTCGGCTTCGTCCGTAGCGTTTCTGTGTCATCGTATCCTTACAGATCCGCTGGATGAGTTTCGGCGTCTCGTCGATCAGTCGTTTGGCGCTTTGTCGTCCAGTCAGTCCGTCAGGAACATTACCCTTTGTAGCTGGTGCTGCCATCAGCTCTTCGGAGAATCTGTCCCTGTCGAATCTTTTGAGGTTCCACCGCGGCGGCCGTGTACTCCGTCGGGGGCGAGTTGTCGTGTCGTCTCCCACTTCCAAGGCTATGTACTGGTGGTACATAGTTATGTACTGGTGGTTGCTGGCATTGTAGCCCTCGACCACCCGCCAGCACCTTATCTGTCAGAGGGTTCCGTCTGACGTCAGTGTCACGTCGGGAATGGAGTCCCCAAAGCTCGGTCGTCTGTACGTTTGCGTGTTTCCCGTGTTGGCCACTGCCAGGTCCAGCCTCGCGGCCATCTCCAGCAGGAGTCGCCCCCGTTTGTTCGTCGTGGTCATTCTCCACTCGATCGCTTTAGCGTTAAAGTCGCCTGCGACAACTACGGGCCCTTGTATTACGCCGTAGCTCATCCTCGAGGAAAGACACCCTCTCCCCAAATTCCCCGATGGTGCAGTTTGGCGTTAGGTACACGCTGACATACGTCAGAGCGCCTACCGTTGCCCAGACGAAGTCGTCTGCCGCACCGCGAGAAGATATCCCGGAGGCGGCATCCCCCCTGACCCAGATGGTGGCAGTGCCCCTGGCGTTGGAGAGTCACGTCGGCGTTGTCACGTCACGGTATTGTTTGGATAGCATCAGTATCGTCGCGTCAAGTTCGTCAGCTAGTTGCGGTAGCAGCACCTGTGCCGTCTGACTTCGGTTCAGGTTTCCTTGGAGGACATCTGTCATGTCTTGGTCGTGTTCCTGCTCTCTTCTAGTGCGGCCCTGAAGACAGCGCACGAACCGGTGCCCAGCCGATGCGCCACCTCCAGTTTTTTGGCCTCGGTTCACAGGAAGCAGGCTGGTCGGTTTTGGCACGTTTTGCCGACATGGCCCCCACCCCCGCACTTCCAGCAGCGGGCCGTCCTGTCTGGTCTTTTGCAGTTCCGTCTCGTGTGTCCGTAGCCAAGGCACTGGTAGCACCTTGGTACTGTCGTCCTGAGTCGGATGCGGCAATTGATCCACCCGACCTTAAGTCGCTGTCGTTCCAGTAAGTGCATGGCTCTCTGCGATTCTAGCTCGCACATCGCCATGAACTGTCCGGATCTGTTGCGGCCGTAGATGTGCACCTTCGGGTCCCCTTCCTGTCCCGTCTCTTGTTTGAGGATCGCCGCTACCTCCACGGGATTTGTGACGCAGTCCAGGTTCATAATCTCCAGCGATGTGCTGGGAAGCATGGCCCGGACGCGCCCCTCCTGGCCGATTGCGCTCTGGAGGGAGCGCTGGAAAATTTTTCTTTCCTCTTTTTCTAACTGCACTTTAAACAGCAGTCCTCCGTCCTTTGTCATGCGGTAGCCCCTCGCCGTCACGTTGTCCGTCGCGGTTAGTCTGCGTATATCGTGCCTTGTTGTGGTTTGACAAGGATGGCCGTCCCCTGAGGCATAGAGCGCGGTATGTCCTGCCTGACCACTTTGTTGACCTCATTCGTCTGCTGTTCTGGTTTTTGTTTTTTCTTACGTTTTTTTTGCTCGTTTGTACTTGCCAGCTCTCCTCTGGCGGTTGCGTGTCATCAGTCGTCATCGGTCTTTTTACCGGCTATTGGGGAGGACTGGCGTCAGACTCGTCACGTTGTCGTTTCGGCGTTGGCATCAGTTTCGTCTTTTCGTCCTGTCTGGCTGTCCTTAGTTTCCTAAGCTCTTCGCATTTGCCCAGGGCGATCTCAGCAACCTCCGTGATGATTTTAATACCGTCTGTTGTCTCTTTGTTCACGTTTTTATGTATGCTTGTCTTTTCCTGCATGACTTTGACTCGCTTGAGGATTATCCGTAGATGGTCCTTAAGCTCGTCAATCGTCTGCATTTCAAGACACTTTGTCATCGCGTTTGTCAGTAGGCTGCCGCCTGTTGCGCTCTGAAAGCTCGCAGGGCTCGCATTGCTGGAGACGCTGCTGCATCCCGTCCGGCTCAGGTGAATCTCCAGCAAGTGACTGTCTCTGTCCGTCTTGTATTCGTCTGTCTTGTCTTCTGTTGTTGATTGGCATGTTCTGCAGCCCCCAGACTCCTTGCTGTAACTCGGAGCCACCGGGGCTTGCACCCGGTCGGAGCTCAGGGTGGAGTCCCCTCGTCTGGGAGTAACCACCTGTGGTAGTTGTTTTGGTTCATGCGTGTTCGTCATAATTTTTCCGTCTACTCCGTTCTATGTAAGGTAGGTGTGAGGTGGTCAGAGATCTCCACTTCGGAGTTCTGCGTTGTCTCCTCACGTCTCGCCGGTGGGAGTCCCATGGGTTTTTTCTCGTGGGCGATACCCGTTTATAGGGCCCCCTCCATCCATGACCCGCTTGGAAAAAATACTCGTCTATAGGGTCCCCTTTCAGCCTTGGGCGGTACCCGTTCACAGGGTGCCCAGACTCACTCCGCCACGGGGCCTCTGCCGAGCCGTTCAGAGGTGTAATTGTGTTTGTGTGTGAGTGGTTGTCAAGCAGATGCTTACCACTATATGCGGCTGCGGCCAGAGCTTTCACTAGCCGCTTCTGTTGTTGCGTTGCCGCAAGGGACATTGGCGCGACAGTAGCGTTTCCGGCGGGCGCGACGTGGGCGCAGAAAGATAGCATTTTTCCTCTTTGCGGCTGTTACCCACACAAAGGGGCTGCCCACCAATAATGCCCCATTACTCGGTAATAGTTATTCATGACATCTGTGATGCGTCATGGAAATGGCAACAATCATCTATTACTTCGGCAATGAGTAATGAAGTAATGGAAATAGCAATATTTATTCATTGCTTCGGTAATGAGTAATCGGTATTACAACAGTTATTCATTCCATGTATAATGAGGAATGGAAATGGCAACAATTGCTTATTACTTCCTCAATGAGTGATGGATATGCCAATAATCGCTTATTACTCCGGCAATAAATAATTAAAATGCTAATAACTGTCCATTATTTCGATAATGAATACTGTAATCAGTGGCCATTATCTATTATGCATTATCATAATAATGAACCACTATTGGCGTTTCCATTACTCATTGCTGGAGTAATAAGCAATTATGGACACTTTCATTCTTAATTACAGAAGTGATGAATAATTATTGTCATTTTCATCACTCATTACCGAAGTGATAATCAATTATGGACACTTTCATTCTTAATTACAGAAGTGATGAATAATTATTGTCATTTTCATCACTCATTACCGAAGTGATGAATAATTATTAGTATTTTCATTACTCTTTGCCAAAGTAATGAATAATTATTAGCATCGCCATTACTCGTTGCTGAAGAAATTAACAAGGATCAGTGACTCCATTACTCATTACCATAGGTATAAATAATAGTTCGTGTTTGAACTCAATTAATCGTGGTATCCCTGTAATACAATCCAACGCACAATTCCACTTCAATTGATCATTGCACAAATAGCATAAAAACTGTGCTCCAATTACCCGTCCCAAGAGAAAAAAAAAACAACGATAAATCTCCAAAACAATCGACATCTGCGTTATTAAAATGCACTTACGTTTTGCAATCTCAATACCCAGGTGCAGGTGAAGAGACCTGAGAAGGTCCGCGTGGCCCAGCGCGTCAAGAGGACGAAAATGGTGAATCAGGTGATACCTGTCAGACGCGTCAAGTCCATCAAGTCGACGGTGAAGCCCGTGAAGAGACGAACGACCGCGAGCGACAGTGACAACGTCGAGAAGCGACAGAAGAGGATTAATGAGACGTACGACGAGTTACGGCAATTGGCAGCAAAACGTCACGCTCTGCTGGACGACGCGATAAGGCTCTATGGATTTTATCGGGAGTGCGACGATTTCGAGAAGTGGATCAAGGATAAGGAGAAAATGCTGCGCGCGGACGATTCACGCGACAACGTAGAAACGGCCAAGCGGAAGTATGAGAAGTTCCTGACAGATCTTTCGGCCTCGGGCAAAAGAGTAGAGGCGATCGACCTTGCCGTCGACGACTTCGTTCAGCAAGGTCACGGCCAACTGGACAAGGTCAAGGCTCGACAGAGCCACATACATCAGCTTTGGGACCACCTCAACTGGCTGAAGGCCCAGAAAGAGCGCAGCCTCGAGGGCGCTTCGAGCGTCGAGCTCTTCAACCGCACCTGTGATGAGGCCCACGACTGGATGCTCGAGAAGATCACCCAACTGGACACCGCCGAGCTCGGACCCGACCTCAAGACCGTTCAAGCCCTTCAACGCCGCCATCAACACCTTGAGCGCGAGCTCGCTCCGGTCGAGGAGAAGGTCCGCAAGGTCGAACTCCTCGCCAACAGCGTCAAGAGTTCGTACCCCAACGAACACGAGAACGTGAACGCCAGGCAGAACGAGATCAAGGAGCTCTGGCGCAAAGTCCAGAGCAAGGCGAAGGAGCGCAGGTCAGGGTTTCTTCGATAATTTTTGCTAATAATCCCGTTTATCGGAGTAATGGTCCCAGTAGTCTTGAAACGATCCCCAACGACAGAGGTATTTGGAAAAACTGATATTATATCCTTATTTGATTATAATTTTCGATGAATTTCGAGGATGAAGGTCGGCGCTCTTCAAGGAATTTCAAGAGCGTTTTTTGGCTGCGAGAGTTGGGATGAAAGTACAATGATTTTTCGGCCGGATGCCAACCACTTGCGAATAAAATTTCATGTAAATATTAATCATCATGGGGCAATTTCCAACTTATAATATCGTTAAAAAATATTTCCAAGCCGGGTAATGATATTGATAGTTATAATTTTTGTTATAAAATATTCAAATTTTATTCAAGGAAAATAACCGGTAGACTTGACAATAGAGATAGCCATTGGCATGACTGAATATCGCTAAAGCGTCGTCGGCTGTAATACTATGTACGTTTTAAACACCATTATAGATTTTGGAATACCCGCTAGTTGATGCTTGACTGCGAAAGGCTCATTCAACAGAAACAGTTAACGTGACAGAAAACACTGTTCGAGCTCCAAATTCACATATTTTTTTGCGAGCTTTATCAACGAACAAAGTAGAGAAACAACTTTTTTTTATTTAAGACAACATTCCTTACACCATAATCACGACTTTCTCAGTTTTTTAACTGACAATTTTAACTGACAAATATTATCCGAATTAGATGATTTTTTTAACTTTAAAATATGAATATTACTTTAGTTCCTGCAGCTATGTAACTAGTGTTTACGAGGTGTCATGTGTATGGCCAAATGGATAAAAGTTCAACTTGAACATTTAAAACCTCCGAAACTATGGTGTGAAACTGATTGATCTTTGGATCGTTAATGCACCATAGATTAATCTCTCAATAATATTTAAAAATAATAAAATGTATATATTTCGATGTTAGTCTCGAAACTCCTTAAGATAGACTACCAGTCTAGAGCCTGAAAAAAGGTGAATTTCGAAAAAAAAATGATGGTCACCCAGTTGACATTTATGCTTCATATTTTCAAGTGACTTTACAATTTTTTTTCACAAGATTTTGTATTCTAATGGTGGCGCTGAATCTGGATGAAGCGGTTCATCTTTGTCTGATAGTGTCCTGCGCCTGGCAATTTTTCTCCTCCGATTCTTACCTAGGACGGAAATTTAAAATACTTTGAGTTATAAATAAGATATCAATATAACAAAAAATAACCATTTTTTATATGTAACATTGTTCGGAAGAGAAATTGTTTTCGATATAAAAAAATTACCGAACATAATATTTTTTGAAAAAAGTTCTCGACGTATCAAAGATCCCTTAGATACATCCATTCAAAATGATGTTGTTAGGAGGTTCAAAAAAATGTCACGTCAATGTGTGAAAACTTGCCGATATAATATTGCCGACCGCAGGACTCTATTGGACATAGATGAATCGCTTCATTTAGCTTCAGCGCCGCTATTTCGTTAAAAGTTTAGAAATTAGCTTTTCGTCATTACCACCCAACGCCCAATATCTCACCATCCAATTGTCCATTGAACAAGTAGTCCCAAAAGGGAACAGTTACGAATAAGCACGACTAAAAATGGCTTGGTGGAAATACTGGCGCAGGTCTCGTCTGGAGGACGCGGTTGGCCAGCAGATTTTCATGAACAGCTCGAAAAGTCTAATACACTGGGCGACGGACGTCCAAGAGCTGATGAAGGCAGAGGAGCCGGTCCGGGACGTCATGACGGCCGAACAGTTGCGCAAAAAGCACACGGAGCTGGGCGAGGAGGTGAAGACGCGCGAGGACGAGTTTCGGGAGGTGGAGCAGCTCGGCGATCAGCTGTTGCGACGCAATCCCTCGTTGATCGAGATCCGCGAGCGTCTGGAGAAGCTGCGTGGCCTCTACGACGCAGTTACCGGCGACTGGAGCGACAAGGAAGACTGGCTGTGTCAGTGCCTCGAGTTACAGCAGTTCAACCGCGAGGCCGACCAGATCGAAGCCACGACGAGTTCCCACGAGGCGTTTCTGGACTTTGCGAACCTTGGCGAGTCCCTGGACGATGTCGAGGCCCTTCTTAAGCAGCACGAGAAGTTCGAAAACACTCTGAACGCCCAGGATGATAGAATGAAGGCGTTCGCCGACCTGGCCGATCACCTTATCGCCCAGGATCACTACGAGAAGGATTACATCGACGAGAGGAGGAACCAGGTCGTCGCGCGTCGCGCCGCCGTCAAGGAAGCCGCCCAGCAGCGTCACGCCGCCCTGCAGGCCTCCGAACATTATCAACAATTCTCCGCCGAGGTCGACGACCTCAGAGACTGGCTGGGTGACAAGACGAAGATCGCTGCAGACGAGAGCTACCGCGATCTCAACAACCTTGAGCGCAAACTCCAAAAGCACGAGGCCTTCGAGAGAGAACTGCGCGCCAACGAGGGACAGCTTAGGGCCGTCAACAAAGCCGGCAAGGCCCTCATATCCGAGGAGAACTACCGCTCGAAAGACGTCGCGGACACCCTCGAGGACCTCAACGATCAGTGGAACCGCCTCGTTGCGCTCTCTCTCGAGAAAGGCAGCCGACTCCGCCAGGCGGCCTCGCAGCACGGTTTCAATCGCACCATGGAGGACGCGCGACTCAAGCTTGAGGAGATAGAGAACTCGCTGCAAAGCAAACGCGTCGGCACCGATCTGCGCAGCTGCAAACAACTCCTCAAAAAACATCAGTCTCTCGAAACCGACATGACCCAGTGGGAACAAAAAGTTGACGATCTCGTTGCGATGGGACAGGAAATGGCACACGAGGGACACTTCGACGCAGCGAACATACTGAAGAACAGCCAAGCCACGCAGAGAAAGTGAGTCTTTTTTACCGGCTTTCAATTGAGGCGAAGTGTCATACCGACCGAGCGGCCATAAGAGCGATCCCCAGATAACCACGTACCGCAGATGTACTGCTCACGTAGAGTGCGCCGTTTCGGTACTATGGCCACCACGTACGTGCGCACGATATTGATACGTTAGCGGTACGCCGTATGGTATGCTGTACCGCAAATGTACCGCCACAGTATCGATACGGCATATCTCCACCTTACTAGTACGGTACCTCCACGGTACCAGTGCAGTAGGTCTACTGTACCCATTTAGTGAGATTTATTAGCATATATTGTACTTGTTCGGTACCTCCACGGTACGAGTGCCGTACGTGTACTGTACTTATATAGTGAGATTTATTAGCATCTATTGTATTTGTACGGTACCTCCACGGTTCCAGAGCAGTAAGTCTACTGTACCCATATAGTGACATTTATTAGCATTTATTGTACTTGTACTGCATCTCTACTATAGAGGTCGTAGAATACCTGTACAGGTCGTACAATACAACGCACGTTCAATAAACGGTTAAATTGTGCGTACCGGATAGATTGTGCCAAAAAATCGGGCATCCATTCCCAGCATAAGGTTGGGCATAGACGTCCGATTTTTTTCTTTCCGACCATCTTATCTGACTATCGGAAGGCACTCGTGCGATATATTTGTTTGAACATGCAATACACATCCGATCCGACTATCGGACCTCGGGTCGGATGTGTATTGTATGTTCAAACAAATGTATGGCACGAGTGCCTTCCGATAGTCGGATCGGATGGTCGGAACGGAAAAATAAAAAAAAATTCGTTCTCGATTTTTTCGCGCAATTTAACCGTTCATTGAACGTGGGCTATGTTGTACGACCTGTATAGGTATTGTACGACCTGTAGAGGTATTGTATGACCTGTACAGGTATTGTACGACTTGTACATTAGAGGTATAGTACAAGTACAATAGATGCTAATAAATATCACTATCTGGGTACAGGAGACGTACTGCACTGGTACCGTGGAGGTACCGTACAAATACAATAGATGCTAATAAATGTCACTATCTGAGTGCAGTACACGTACGGCACTGGTACCGTGGAGGTACCAAACAAGTACAATATATGCTAATAAATCTCACTAAATGGGTACAGTAGATCTACTGCACTGGTGCCGTGGAGGTACCGTACAAGTACAATATGTGCTAATAAATTTCACTATATGGGTACAGTAGATGTACTGCACTGGTACCGTGGAGGTACCGTAGCCGTACAGTACTAGTACAGTGGAGATACGCCGTATCGATACTGTGGCGGTACATTTGCGGTACAGCATACCGTACGGCGTACCGCTAACGTATCAGTATCGTACGCACGTGCGTGGTGACCATAGTACCGAAACAGCGCACTCCACATGAGCGGTACATTTGCGGTACGTGGTTAGCTGGGAACCCAGATAACCACGTACCGCAGATGTACTGCTCACATGGAGTGCGCCGTTTCGGTACTATGGCCGTGGTGACCATAGTACGCCGTACGGTACGCTGTACCGCAAATCTACTAGTACAGTTCCGATACAGTATCGCCACCGTGTACTACAATACAGTGTAACTCCACCGTAGCGGTACCGTGGAGGTACGACTACGCTGGTATCCCGTATCCGTACATTATCGGCACTGTAGGTTACGGCGTACTCCACATTTGCGGCACGCTGTACTAATGGTACACTTGGTTGACTGGGTTGAATGATACTTGGGTTCAATTTCCGTTACGCGCACCTTCCCAAACGTTGCATTACCTGCAATTGGTACTCGAGATTCCGACATCACCGAGCGGCGATAGGTCTAAAAAGAAAAAAACTGACCACATGTCCCCAGCTAACCAAGTATCGGAAATGTACCGCTTATGTGGAGAGCGCGGTACCGGTACTGTTACCACCTCGTACGTGCGGACGGTACTGGTACATTACCGGTACGCCGTACGGTTCCCTGTACCGCCAATGTACTAGTACGGTACCGGTACAGTATCGCCACCGTGGAGCCACCGTGCACTGCAGTACGGTGTAACTCCACGGTAACGGCACCGTGGAGATACGACTACGCTGGTATCCCGTACCCGTACATTACCGGTACTGTGGGGTACGGCGTACTCCACATTTGCGGTACGCTGTACTAATGGTACGCTTGTTTAAGTGGGTCAAGTATGCTACTGGTACGGCATACCGAGATTGTACCTTACGGCGTACACGTACAGTACCAGTACTGCCCAGCTAACCACGTACCGCGAATGTACCACTCATGTAGATTGCGCCGTTCCGGTACTGTTGCCACCTCGTACGTGCGTACAGTACTGGTACATTAGCGGTACGCCGTACGGTACGCTGTACCGCAAATGTACCAGTACGGTACCGGTTCAGTATCGCCACCGTGGAGCCACCGTGTACATCAGTACGGTGTAACTCCGCGGTAACGGTACCGTGGAGATACGACTACGCCGGTATCCCGTACCCGTACATCACCGGTATTGTAGGGTATGGCGTACTCCACTTTCGCGGTACGCTGTACCAATGGTACGCTTGGTTAGGGGGTGTACGCAAATTACGTAACCCAGAGGGGGAGGGGGGGTTGACCGAGCATTATCGTTTACGTGCGTGGGGGGAGGGGGGGTTCAAGCTTTGCGTTACGTAACGATTTTAGAACTGCCACAAATATCAAAATTCCTGCATGTTCAATTTCGAATTTAAAACTCGCGCGCAATTTTATCGCGGAAAGTTGACAGCTTTGCATACGAAATGTCAGTTAAGGGGGAAGCAGAATTGGAAATTCTTTTTTCTTTTTTATAATGCTTGGCAGTACATATATTCAAAAATATGTTTGCAACATTTTGATTCAAAAGTCCAAAATTGACGGAATTACACTCACTTTAGTGAGAACAGGTAACGCGACCGGTTAGTGCCCTCAGTCCCTACAGGTGTGGCATCGTTCACAGTAGATAAACTGCAGGTTCTAATATTTTGTGGAATATAATGAACATGAAGAACCGTCATGTCGCCCACGACTAGATACTGTAATGTAAGTATCAATATTTGAGAAAAAACATAACTATATATCAAGAAAAACGGAACAAAAACTTTGAACGCGTTTTTCGTGAAACTACTTTGTAAGACCATGTCCCAGCGAATACTCAAAAACTTATGAAACGATTTTCAATTTTTTTGTTCGACAGTAGTGTAGTGTAAAGCCGATTCTAAGCCAAAATTCCTACTACCGACATTTACCGACTTAGTTGAGAATCGAACCAAAAAGGTTGATTCCCGAGTTATCAGCGGACGGTCGGGTAGGATTTTGGTTAGAATCGGCCCCATGATCGACTGTCGATGTCTGTACAGACCGACCGATGGTAGGGCTCACCTCCTTACTGACCGATGGTGGTACATTCCCCTTCGCCCCGAATCGAATTCGGCGGAATGGGGGGGGGGGGGGGGGGTTAAACACAGGGACACAGGTCCGATTCCTAGCGACGCCGCGCAACGACTGACAAAGAGTCGAAGTGTTTTGTAGTAAAAGAGAATCTCCCACCCCCCCCCCCCCGCCGGCAGGAGCAGGCGGTGGGAGGAAGAGGGGGGGGGGGGGGAATTTCGCAGAAATTGTTTTAAACAATTGTGGGTGGTGAGTTATCGGGCGCTTGCCATGGCTTAACAAAGACCCCACCCCCCGCCCGGACCCCGCTCGACGAGATGCAAAAGTTTTGTTTATACATTGACCTGTTGAAGCCAGTCCGCGAATTGAGGTGTTGAATGATTATTTTCCGAAAAATTGTTTATCATCGGCGGAAGAGTTTACATTGATGGGGTCAAAATGGCGGCAGGATTTCGTCAGATTTTTTCCATGAATTATATTTTTTAAACGTTTGTGGGTGGTGTTTGTGGGAGTACATAATCTAGCGATTCAAGATCGGCCACACACATGAAAAAGAACCACGTGCACACGAGTGAAACAAAAATGGCTCTCATCAATAAGACTGGTAAAATTGCCGATTTTCTGCCGATGGGCGCTCAGGGAGTTGTCACCCGGGTCGGATTATGTCATCACCAACATACGGGCGGTCAACACAAAATTTGGCGAAAAGCACGTCGTCGACATTCGCAACGAGTTCAGCATGTTTCTACCCGCAACAATCATCAAAACGCTTGAAGCTAATTCGACAACATTCGAGAGCATGTTGGCAGCAGCGCATAGAGGAGATCTATGCATGGTCTATCGCGGCGGAAAATGTCACAGCCTGAAATTCGCGAATTCCGCAACATTCCAGCTGATGTTGACAGCAGCGTACAAAAGACATGTCATCATGGTCTACATCGGTGGAAAGTTTATCGCATACGTTAAGGGTCATGGAAATCAAGAACAACTAGCTCATATACTAAATATGAAGAATTATCTAGTTATTGAAACGTAGGATGCAGATTCTAAAGATATGGATGCATAATATATAATAAAGGATACTAGTAAAGCATTTAAAGAAAACAAATTATTTCGTGTTCACGATTGAAAAGCACGGGATAGAGCACCCAACGTCTCGCTGTTTGGAACTCGGTCTTGTAAATACAAACTCGACGTTCGAGCGCGCACACACACACACACGCGCGCGCGCGTGCGAGGTTGTATAGCGATATTTTCTTAAATATATATTGGTGAGCCGTTTTCCATCGGTATTTGATTCATCGAGCAGTCGGGACCATGGACGATTGCGATCAAATTATCGATAAGTTGAGAGGTGCGAAGAACAATTTCTCTCACGTGGAAAAGTGGCAAAAGTTTTGTGACACGCACATCAAACTCTTGGGGCAAAGATTGAGAAACCAGAGCTCAACGTCGGTCAAAAACTGAAAATTCAATCGATAATAGCGAAATTATTGTAGTTGAGAGAAAAAATCGTGTGTGGAGCAAGTGTAAGCAGCGCTGGTGTAAGCGGTGCTGGTGTGAGCGATGCTCATGATAAACTAGAGTGGTTTGAACTCGAGGCGGCATCTGAACATCGGATAAAGACGTCCTCGATTGTGAATTTCGAGCACAAAGATGCAAAGGTTCTTCGAAAATGCGATACGCGCGGTGGTATCAAAACTGGACAAAATAGTGCGCGAGGAGGGTAACGTAAAGGTGAATGTGGCCTTAGCGTGCAAATTCCACCTCATGAAGGTGGATGAAACAATTGAGGAGGAAAAGACATTTCAAACGAATAACGCGATAATTCTATCATCGAGCGATATTGCCGAGTGGTTCATCGAGTGCGTCCAAGCAAAATTCCCCACCAAAATCGAGGGCTTTTAGGAAAATGAGTCGGGTTGGTCGTTACACGAAATCTCACATCTACTTGTGAACATTAACAAGTACGAACCACTGCGAGAAACCTTGCCCACGTACACGCGTCTCTCGAGGGATATGCAGGGATATACACTCTCGAGATGAAACAGGCCATCATCGATATTGAAATCAATGACCCTTATTGTTTTCTCTGGTCCATCACCGCAGCTGTCTCCCCACCACCGACAATGCATTTCGAACGTAAGAGTTGTTATCCTCATTATAGCGAAGTGCCTAAATACGAAGGCTTGGGTTTTCCGATGAGCTTATCGATGATTAAGAAATTTGAGGAATTGAATTTTTTGACGATCTATGTATATGGGATAGATGGCATCGCGAAAGACGGTATTCGTAAAATTGTACCGATATATCTGAGTAAACAAACGTCGGACAAACCAACCATTTACCTACTCATGACCAAATTCGAAATCGACGAGGAGGGGGAGGAGGAGACTGACGAAGAGGATGCTACCGTTCCTAAGGTATATCATCATTTCGCGTGGATTGAAAACATGTCGCGACTCTTGAGTGTGCAGATATCGAAGGGTAAACGTCGCATGCGAATTTGCGGCTCATGCTTGCGTCATTTTACTACGGAAGAAAAATTGCAAAGGCACAAAGAGGATTGCGCGAATAATGCGTAGATGATTATGATTAAACACAAGAAGTACACTACACTAAAATTGAGATTGAATCAACAATTATAAACAAAATTGTATACATTTTATTTCGAATTAATCGTGGTTTCAGTTATCCGCGGATCGTTCGGTCCCGATCACCCCGGTTAATCCGAGTGTTACTGTAAAAAGTATGAAAGGCTAGCATAGCATATCGAAAGGTTATCAATATTGGTTTTTCGCAGATAAATCACAGACAATAAGAACATGCCCATAAGACGAGGTAGCATCGCACTGCCAGCGTACTAAAAAAATCAGAAGAGCGGCCGCAGATGAGTGGTACGCAAATGTGCCGACCGAGTCATACTTGATGTATTACAATTTCAATCATCTGTGTGGTGTAGCTATGTGTGAGAAATTGCCACACGGCTGGTTCGCTTGGGTAGAAAATTTCGAGCAATGTACCCGGGACATTCCAGATGACGCTGAAACTGGATACATCTTGAATGTTGATTTGGAGTATTCTCGAGAGTTACACGACATGCACAGAGATTTACTCTTGTACCCACAATACTACGGCCCTCCTGGGCGGGCACTCAAAGAAAATTAACAACCACGCGGCCGCGAAAAGAATATACGTAATTCACTAAATAAATTTGAAACATCGCGTAAAATTGAAAATACGCGTCATGGGAATTCACAGAGTCCTCGAGTTTCAGCTTAGCTAAAATGTAGCAATGATTGAACTGACTCGCATTCTTGCGTTTATGATTTTTAAATTAATCTGGAAAGCTAGAATGACATATCGTGGCTTTTTTCAATTGTGTAGATGTCTCCACGGACCGTATGTTATACTCGCTATGAAATCCAGTTGAACGTGAGCAATCCGGAGAGTCCGCGAGCATGACTTTTAAACGGCTATAGTTCGATGGGTGTGATGGAGCTCGTTCCCGATAGCGTGAGCGTGGAAGAACCATTCATGGGTAGTTGTCGTTCAAATGATTCGTATACGAACAGAATCCTTTTTTTATACACTTCAAAATTTCATACACTACATACAACAGTATCACATTTCATACACTACATACAACAGTATCACTACATACAACAGTATCACAGTCCTCATATTGTTCATGATTGTATCTGATAGTGCTACCAGCACCCAAATATCTCTCCAGATCTTGAGGTAGCTAAAAATGGTGAAAACTGTCAAATTATATGACTTCATCGCTGGTTTTTCTGTATGCAACCCAATGTGTGTCAGGTCCATCTTTGTCATCGAGATTCATAGTGAGGGATTCGTAATTTCGGCGTCCACTCTTGGGAATTCATTTCTCACGTGAACAATGAGAAATTTTCTTCGCTTCTGAATGCATTATCGAAATGTTAAGCAATGCTTGAAATTGGGACTGCGCATCACAAAAATGCAAAGAATTTTTTAATTCAAACAGCGCGCTTTGCTAAAAAAATACATCGATGTAAATATGGAATTGGGCAAGAAATCTGACTATGACTGAGAATTTTTTACAAATTCGTGAAAAACCGGTCTTTGGTAAAACAATGGAAAATGTGAAGAATCATCGGGAAGTACGAGTCGGAACAAAGTGGAAGAGGCAGTAGGGAGCGGAAGCGCAGATCGCCATGCCCATATTCCATAGCTGCACCATATTTGACAATGACATTATTACAATCGAGCTCAATTGAGCGTGCGTTCTCTTTAATAAGCCCACATCTACAGGATTTTCTATTCTCGATTTACCTAAGCCCTGGATTTATGATTTTAACTACAATTACGTACTCGAAAGATTCAACAATCGAACAAAATTACTGTATACGAACACTGATCGTCTGATATATCACATCAGCGTGTCCGACATTTATGAAACCATGAAGTGTGACATTGACAAGTTTGACACGTCTGATTATTCGGCAAAGAATCCGTACAATATGCCCTCACGAAGTAAGAGGAATTAGGCCTCATGGAAGATGAGAATAATGGTCGTATTATGATGGAATTTATAGACTGGAGAGCGAAATTATACTCGTTTAAAATCCTCGACTGTGACGATGTAAAGAAGCGAGCTAAGGGTATTAGGCGGTCAACCCTGAAGTCCATCACATGCGAAAACTTCAAAAAATTGCTCGTTTGCGCAAGAAACAAACCTCATCAAGGTGAAACAATTGATCATGAGTAAAAAACACTTTATTCATACGGTGATGCAAAATAAAGTTGCTCTCAGCTGGAGAGATGACAAAAAGAGCGAATTCCCAGATTCCACGGACCCTCTTCCATACGGCTATGATTTCGATGATATGGAATATTAAAATAAAGTGTTAAAAAACAATTGTGTGTAAAGAGAGAAACGGTAAAATACATTTACGCTTAAACCTAAACATTTCCGAAAATTTACCCCCCCCCCCCCCCTCCATCGGACCTATCGAAGAAATAACCCTGCCATACATATTCGAGCCAAGTCCGCGACACTGAGAATGTAAACAAATCACGAACTCTATAAGACGAGCAACAGGAATTGGCTTTGAAGGAGGAGGAGGCCGATGTCAATAATACTTTCAATACTATGTATGACGATGACGATGACGATGACGATGACGATGACGATGACGATGACGATGACGATGACGATGACGATGACGATGACGATGACGATGACGATGACGATGACGATGACGATGACGATGACGATGACGATGACGATGACGATGACGATGACGATGACGATGACGATGACGATGACGATGACGATGACGATGACGATGACGATGACGATGACGATGACGATGACGATGACGATGACGATGACGATGACGATGACGATGACGATGACGATGACGATGACGATGACGATGACGATGACGATGACGATGACGATGACGATGACGATGACGATGACGATGACGATGACGATGACGATGACGATGACGATGACGATGACGATGACGATGACGATGACGATGACGATGACGATGACGATGACGATGACGATGACGATGACGATGACGATGACGATGACGATGACGATGACGATGACGATGACGATGACGATGACGATGACGATGACGATGACGATGACGATGACGATGACGATGACGATGACGATGACGATGACGATGACGATGACGATGACGATGACGATGACGATGACGATGACGATGACGATGACGATGACGATGACGATGACGATGACGATGACGATGACGATGACGATGACGATGACGATGACGATGACGATGACGATGACGATGACGATGACGATGACGATGACGATGACGATGACGATGACGATGACGATGACGATGACGATGACGATGACGATGACGATGACGATGACGATGACGATGACGATGACGATGACGATGACGATGACGATGACGATGACGATGACGACTATCAACAAGTATTATTATCATCATCTAAGAAGGATGTTGAGCGAAAAAAATTTGAACTCCGATGATTTTATATCCGGGTGGTACGGACGGGAAAAACTCGTGAATCGTGTGTACTCTTCGCTCATTGATAACTTTACAGACTTATGAATAATATTTAAGGAGGAACAAATGTTAACTGTAATAATACAAATGATAATAACATCCGTTTTGAAAAAATCTAATTTTTTCTATGAAAATCATTTTGTCGATTCTGATGCGTCGGAAAAAAAACATTTTTTGTACTCTACACATTTTTTTATGATTATTTTTTAAATAAATAATTTTTTCGACAATTTTGTATAATAATAATAAATTCGTATGTAAAAGATATTTTTTTCGATGAGAATCTGTTTGTTGATTCTGATTTGTCGATCCAATTGTTGTGTGTACCATCGAAGGCCAATCACCGGCTGAACGAATAAATAATTTAAAAACGAGTTTCTTAAAGATCAACGCCAGTCATGATTTGATCTTGCCATCGCCTTGATCACGCTAAAACACATTCATTATCACTGCGCCCACGTTAGTGAATCTGCAACGATTCATTGTTGGACGGAACTTTATCGTGAAGGAAGTAGCAATTCTGTGAGCGGGATGCGTACTTTCCCATTCCATTTACGTACAACGTTGGATGTGGACTCGGAAGATATGGATGCATTGAATAAGTTAGATGGAAGTTCGATGCTACGTTGTGAAAAGCATCAAAAAAATTGTGCATTGCAAAATGTATTTAAAATGTATAATTGGTGGTCGAATCATAATGATTCGTACAAATAAAAGAAATGTAACATCATGTAATTTTGACTTATTCTCCTTACCCCGTACTTCGTTACATCATCATCTGCTATCGGATTGCACAACTATATGAAATATTTCTTTCGAATGTGAAACTAAATTTTTTGTCTATGGAATTTAATTGAAAGTAAATTATTATAATCGCTCGATGGTGTTCGAAGACATTTATCGGTAGACGTTCGATAGATGTTGAGAGACGTTCGAAGACGTTCGACAATATTCGCGAGACATTCGAAGATGTTCGTGAGACGTTCATAAGACGTTCGTGATACGTTCGAAAGCATTCACTAGACATTGGGGAGAAGTACAATAGATGTACAGAGATGTTTAGAGTCATTTAAAGATTTTCATGAGGGATTCAACAGCGTTCGAGAGATTTTCGAAACCGTTCAAGAGATTTTCGACAACGTTCATGAGCTGTCCGAAGACATCAATGGGGGGTTCGAAGACATTCAAGGCACTTTCGAAGACGTTCGGGAGACATTCGAACCTGTTCGTGAGCCATTCAAGAGACTGCCATAGACGTTTGAGTTTTGTTGATATTATTTGGGTTTGTTTTGGTTCCCATCCCAAACAAACCGAAACAAATCCAACAAAACTCAAACGTCATGAAAGCCTTCGAATGTCCCATTAGCATCCTCGAAAGTCTCTCTTGAATGTGTTCGAACCCGTCATGAATGTCTTCAAACGTCTTATGAACGTCCATGGCAGTCCCGTGAATGTCTGACGAACATGTTCGAATGTCTGACGAACATGTTCGAATGTCTCACGAACGTCTTCGAAATGTCTTGAACGTCTTCAAACCGCCCATTAATGTCTTCGAACGGCTCATTAACGTTTTCGAAAATCTCGTGAACGTTTTCGAAAATCTCTTGAACGCCGTTGAATCCCTTATGAAAAGTCTTCAAATGGCTGCAAACCTCTCTGAACATCTATTGTACTTCTCCCCAATGTCTAGTGAATGCTTTCGAACTTCTCGCGAATGCTAATGAATGTCTCACGAACATCTTCGAATGTCTCGCGAATGTTTTTGAACGTCTTCGAACGTCTCACAAACATCTATCGAACGTTTACCGATAAATGTCTTCGAACACCATCGTGCGATTATAATAATTTATTTACAATCAAATTCCATACACAAGAAATTGAGTTTCACATTCGAGAGAAATATTTCATACAGTTGTGCAATCCGAAAGCAGACGACGATGTAACGAAGTACGGGGTGAGGAAAATGAATCAAAATTACATAATGTTACATTTATTTTATTGGTACCAATTTTTATGGTTCGACCACCAATTAAACATTTTAAATATATTTTGCAATACACAATTTTTTTCATGCTTTTCGCAACTTAGCATGGAACTTCCATCTAATTTACCCAATGCATCCACATTTTCCCAGTCCACATCCAACGTTTCAATAACTAGATCATTTTTCATTTGTAGTATATCAGCTAGCCATTCTCGTTTTTCATGACCCTTAACACATACGATAGGGCACATGTCGTCTTCCGTGAACCCTCAACTGCAGCGGTTATTAAACCGTCAGCCATGCTATATGGAACGTTTCCATAGACCCACTTCAGACCATGTTAATTCCGAATCGCCCATGTTAATTCGAATCTCTCAGATTTTGTGAGAAGTCTCCATGGTACGGGACTCACAAAAATGTAATGAGAGAATACGCATCCCGCTCGCAGAATTGTTACTTCCTTCAGGATAAAGTTCCGTCCAACAATGAATCCTTGCAGATCGACAAACGCGGCCACAGTGATAATGAATATGTTTTAGCGTGATCAAGTCGATAGCAAGGTCAAACCGTGACCGGTGTTGATTTTTTGGAAACTCATTTTTAAATTATTAATTCGTTCAGCCGGTGATTGGCCTTCGACGGTGCACACAACAATTGGATCGGAAAAAATGTTTTATTTAAAAAATAATCATTAAAAAATTCGTAGAGTACAAAAAATGTTTTTTTTTTCGACAAATCAGAACCGACAAAGTTATTATTATTACTGTTAAAATTTTTTCTTTCTTAAATATCATTCGAAAATTCGTAAAGTTATCCATGAGGGAAGACTACACACGATTCACGAGTTTTTCCCATCCTTACCACCAGGATATAAAATCATCGAAGTTCGAACGTTTCTCGCTCAACATTCTTCTTAGATGATGTTAATAATACTTGTTGATAATAATCATCATCATCGTGGACTTGGCTCGAATATCTGTGGCATAGTTCTGTATTTGATAGGTCCGATGGAGGGGGGGGGGGGGGGGGTAAATTATCGGAAATGTTTAGGTTTAAGCGTAAATGTATTTTACCGTTTCTCTCTTTACACACAATTATTTTTAACACTTTATTTTAACATTCCATATCATCGAAATCATAAAAAAATGTCTCATTGTCATGGAGTTCACGTGAGAAATTAATTCCCAAGAGTGGACGCCGAAATTACGAATCCCTCACTGTGAGTTTCGATGAAAAAGATGGACCTGGCACACATTGGGTTGCATACGGAAAATGATCCATGTCTGATCAAACCAGCCATGAAGTCATGTAATTTGACAGTTTTCACCATTTTTAGCTACCTGAAGATCTGGAGAGATGTTTGGGTGCTGGTAGCATTATCAGATACAATCATGAATGACATGAGGACTGTGATACTGTTGTATGTAGTGACTTATGTATAACATTTTGAAGTATAGAAGAAAGGATTCTGTTCGGATACGAATGAGTTGAACGACAACTACCCATGAATAATTTTTTCACGCTGACGCGTCCGGGAACGAGCTCCATCACACCTAACGAACTATAGCCGTTTAAATATCATGCTCGCGGACTCTTCGGATTGCTCACGTTCAAGTGGATTTCTTAGCGAGTATACCATACGGTCTGTGAAGACGTTTACACAATTGAAAAAAAAAAACCCACGATATGTCATTCTAGCTTTCCAGATGAATCGTAAAAATCATAAACGCAAGAATGCGAGTCAGTTCAATCATTGCTACATTTTAGCCAAGCTTAAACTTGAGGACTCTGTGAGTTTCCATGACGCGTAATCCCAATTTTACGCGATGTTTCAAATTTCTTTAGTGAATTACGTGTTTTTCTTTTTGCGGCCGCGTGGTCGTTAATTTTCTTTGAGTGCCCGCCCAGGAAGGCTGTAGGTTTGTGGGTGCAAGGGTAAATCTATGTGCATGTCGTGTAACTCTCGAGAATACTCCAAATCAACCTTCAAGATGTATCCAGTTTCAGCGTCATCTGGAATGTCCCCGGTACATTGCTCGAAATTTTCTACCCAAGCGAACGACCCGTACGACAATGACTCACACATAGCTACACCATACAGATTATTGAAGTAGTAATACATCAAGACTCGGTCGGCGCATTTGCGTACCACTTATCTGCGGCCACTCTTCTGATTTTTTTAGTCCACTGGCAGTGCGATGCGACCGCGTCTTATGGGCATGTTCTTATTGTCTTTGATTTATCTGTGGAAAACCCATATTGATAACCTTTCGATATACTATGCTAGCCTTTCATACTTTTTACAGTAACACTCGGATTAACGGGGGTGATCGAGACCGAACGATCCACGGATAACTGAAACCACGGTTGATTCGAAATAAAATTTATGCAATTTTCTTTGTATTTGTGGATTTGATCTCGATTTTATTGTAGTGTACACATGACTTCTTATGTTTAATCATAATCATCTACGCATTATTCGCGCAATCCTCTTTGTGCCTTTGCAATTTTTCTTCCGTAGTAAAATGACGCAAGCATCGGCCGCAAATCTGCATGCGACGTTTACCCTTCGATGTCTGCACACTCAAGAGTCGCGACATGTTTTCAATCCACGTGAAATGATACACCTTAGGAACGGTAGCATCCTCCTCGTCAGCCTCGTCCTCCTCCTCCTCATCGATTTCGGATTTGATCATGAGTAGGTCAATGGTTGGTTTATCCGACGTTTGTTTACTCAGATATATCGGTACAATTCTACTAATACCGTCTTTCGCGATGCCATCGGTCTCATACACATAGATCGTCAAACCATTCAATTCCACAAATTTTTTAATCATCGATGAGCTCATCGGAAAATCGAAGCCTTCGCATTTAGGCACTTCGCTATAATGAGGATAAGAACTCTTACGTTCGGAATACATCCTCAGTGGTGGAGAAAGAGCTGCGGTAGCGGACCAGAGAAAACAATAAGGGTCATTGATTTCAATATTGATGACCGCCCGTTTCATCTGTATATCCCTCGGGAGACGCGTGTATGTGGATATGCTTGCTCGCAGTGTTTCGTGCTTGTTGATGTTTACAAGTACATGTGAGATTTAGTGTAACGACCAACCCGACTCATTTTCCTGAACGCCCTCGATTTTGGTGGAGAATTTTGCTTGGACGCACTAGATGAACCACTCGGCAATATCGCTCGATGATAGAATGATCGCGTTCTTCGTTTGAAATTTGTTTTCCTCAATGATTTCATTCACCTTCATGAGGTGAAATTTGCACGCTAAGGCCACATTCACCTTCACTTTACCCTCCTCGCGCACGATTTTGTCCAGTTTTGATACCACCGCGCGCATCGCATTTCCGAGGAAACTTTGCATCTTTGTGCTCGAAATTTACAATCGAGAACGTCTTTATCCGATTTTTAAATGCCGACTCGAGATCGAACCACTTTAAATTATCATGAGCATCGCTCACACCAGTGCTGCTTACACTTGCTCCACGCACGATTTTTTCTCTCAACTACAACCATTTCGCCATCGTCGATTGAATTTTTAGTTTTTGACCGACGTTGTGCCCTGGTTTTTCAATGTTTGCCCCAAGAGTTTTACGTGCGCGTCGCAGAACCTTTGCCATTTTTCCACGTGAGAGAAATTGTTCTTCGCACCTCTCAACTTATCGCTAATTTGATCGCAATCGTCCATGGTCCAGACTGCTCGATGGATCAAATACCGATGGAGCACGGCCCACCAATATATATTTTCTAAAAAATCATCATCATCAAAACATACAACCTCGCACGCGCGTCTGTGCGAGCAAGCGTGTGTATGTGTGTGTGTGAGGTTGTGCCCGCACGCGCTCGAACGTCGAGTTTGTATACACAAGTTCGAGTTCCAAACAGCGAGACGTTGGGTGCTCTATCTCATGCTTTTCAATCTTGAACTCGAAATGATCCGTTTTCTTGAAATGCTTTACTAGTATCCTTCATTCTACATTGTGCATCCATATCTTCAGAGTCCGCATCCAACGTTTCCATAAGTAGATAATTCTCCATATTTAGTATATGAGCTAGCTGCTCTCGATTTCCATGACCCTTAACGTATGCGATAAACTTTCCACCGATGTAGGCCACGCAGACATTTCTTTTGTACGCTGCTGCCAACATCACTTGGAATATTGCTGAATTCGCCAATTTCAGGCTGTGACTTTTTCCGCCGCGATAGACCATGCATAGATCTCCTCTATGCGCTGCTGCCAACATGCTCTTGAATGTTGTCGAATCAGCCTCAAGCGCCTTGATGATCGTTGCGTGTAAAAACGCGCTGAATTCGTTGCGAATGTCAACGACGTGCTTCTTGCCAAATTTGGTGTTGACCGCCTGTATGTTCGTGATGACATAATCCGACCCAGGAGCTCGCTTAGCTCCTTCGTCGGCAGAAAATGAGCAATTTTACCAGTCTTGTTGATGAGAGCCATTTTTGTTTCACTCGTATACACGTGGTTCTTTTTCATGTGTGTGTCCGATCTTGTATCGCTAGATTATGTACTCCTTCCCACCACTGCGACTCCCTTCCCTGCATTGAGGGCACGGAGGTCCGAGTGCTGAATGTCACCCGTCCGATGACTCCCCACCCACAAACGTTTAAAAAATATAATTCGTAGAAAAAATCTGACGAATTCTTGCTGCCATTTTGATCCCATCAATGTCACTCTTCCGCCGATGATAAACAAATTCTCGGAAAATAATCATTCAACACCTCAATTCGCCGACTGGTTTCACCACGTCAATGTATAAACAAAACTATCGCATCTCGTCGAGGGGGGTCGGGCCGGGGGGGGGGGGGGGCTTTGCCAAACCATGGCAAGCGCCCGATCACTCACCACCCACAATTGTTTAAACCAATTTCTGAGAATTTTCCTCCCACCGCCTCCTCCTTCCGGCGGGTGGGGAGGGGAACTCCCTTTTACTACAAAGCACCTCGACTCTTTTTCAGTCGTTGCGCGGCCTCGCTAGAAATCGGCCGTGCGTTCCTGTGTTTAACCCCCCCCCCCCCCCCATTCCTCCGAATTCCATTCGTGGCAAAAGGAGACTTACCACCATCGGTCGGTAAGCAGGTGAGTCCTCCCATCGGTCGGTAAGCAGGTGAGCCCTACCATCGGTCGGTTAGTACAGTCGATCATGGGGCCATTTCTAACCAAAACCCTAGCCGACCATTCGATGATAACTCAGGAATCAACCTTTTTGGTTCGTTTCTCAACTGAGTCGATAAATGTCGGTATTAAGAATTTCGGTTTAGAATCGGCCCATTATGCTACTGACATTTTTGTAATCGCAGTGACTAAGGTTGTACGTAGACGATTTTTTAAATTTTGATAATGACTACTTTTAAAGACTGTTTGAATACAAAAAAGGGCCTTCAAAATAGAAAATGTGCCCAAACTGGCGGCATTTTGGAAAAAAACTGGAGTAAATAAACGGCTACACACAACGATAGCTACATTTGTATAGATATCAATAAATTGTTGACTTTTTATTTATAGATAATGTTTTATAAAGACATCGATGGGACAATGAAGAGGATTTTTCATAAAATTTTGAATAAAACTAACTGAAACTAAACTTCATACAATGAGTTTAAACCCGATCGTTTAATAATTAGTTATGTCTATGAAAAAAATCGCAATTAAAGACGTTAAAGCACCCGTTACGTAACGGAATGGTGGGCGGAGGGGTTCCGGCCAGGCAGGGTAAAAAATTGGGAAATTTTGTCTTACGTAATTTGTGTACGCCCCCTTAACTGGGCAGTTTTTGAAACTCCAGTGGTGGGGGATGGTTCCCTTGCCGAAGCCGTCCGCTGGAGTCGCTGTAATCGAGGGACGTCCTGTGCGACAGGGACAACAATAGCCACGCATTCTCGTGATAGCCTAACCTGAGAATCTCAATGTTCCACAAGTTATTTGAAAACGAATCATATTCCTATGCAAATAGAAGTACGTAAACTCATAAACTGGCGAGAATAAATAAGAAAAATCTATCCAGTAATTAATTGGCGAATGATCTATCTGCCCTCCAATTGACATCCACGCGAGTTTAATAAGGATAAATCAATTTTGTTTGCTTATGTATAAAATACATCCTAGCTGAATGGGTTGACGTCTGGTTGAAAAGTTTGTTATCTTCGGTTCAATTGGCGTGCACTGGTTTTTTTTTCTTTAATGCATATACAGCTGTAGAAAAAATGGAACTTTTAATAAATTGTAAATGGCCCGAATAATTGAAGTCACTGGTCGCAAGTATTGCTATGTACACGTATACATCGACTGCTATTTTCGCTAACAACTAATATGAAGATTTTGCACGCAAACATTATATCGAGTGGACAAATTCTATAAAAACAATTAATCATCTATTAAAATTCAAGATGGTGACGGAATGAAAGGTATTTATTAATTGTGGTTGTGCACGTACAAAATAATCATAGACAACACGTACAATGTAGCGGAATAACCCAAACTTTATTGGTTTGTCAATTTAGACAATATTTTTTACACGATTTTTTTTTAATTTCATATTTTCCTGCAGTGCATTTTGTCACATGCAAAATAGAACCTAGCAAACAATCGCCTAGGATAGAATATCCGAACCGTACTTCTCGCATGGAAAAGTAAAATTATAAGGCACTAACACGTCTTCGAGAGTTGAATCAAACACATAAAAATTTGAGGCATGCTTTGCAAAACACGATTCAACGTAGCGTATCATATAAAAGAATTTTAAATGAGCATGGATGAACCCGCTATGATATTTCATACCCATCAATTCGCTGTATTTCACGAGATCATATCCACCAATTCGCTATACAAGACCCTTTCGATACTAACGGCACCAAAGACGGCTTCGATACGGGAGTCCCCCCACCATTGAGATTCTATGGAGTTGCAAGACCTGTACAGTAAGACCGTGGGTAGGGATGATTATTTGCTCGACAACCGTACCGACGAGCAACGACCGCAGTTTTTAAGTCCGATGAGAAAAAAACATTATATTACCATCGGAGACCTCTTAAATTGAAAATTCAAAAATGTGGTAATTTAATTTTCAAAAATTCCATACAATCAAACTTTATCAACATACGAAATTAAATTTACATTTCTCTATATCGAAATACTGTTTCTTTATTTTCACCCCACCTTTGCAATGTAGAGCAACCGACACCAAAGCTCCGGAATAAAAAAATGCTTTCCCGATGGAAGAAAAATGCTTGGATTGACAATTTTTTCCGGTTTCGTTCTCGTTTCATACGCGAGCACGTATTTTTCTTGTCTCACAGATTCCGTAGCTTAACGAGACCGGCGAAAAAGAGACGCGAGGCCCTCGAGGAGAGCATGAGGTTTCACAAATTCGGCTTCGAGCTCGACGCCGAGCTTCAGTGGATCAAGGATCATTTGCCGCAAGCCTCGTCCGTCATGCTCGGACAAAATTTGCATCAAACCCAGACCCTGTATAAGAAGCACAAGAAATTCGAGGCCGAGATCGCCGGACATCAGCCGATGATCGACAAGACCCTCGCTTCCGGGCAGGCTCTCCTCAACCAAGCGCATCCCGAACGAAAAAAGGTACACTTGACATTTCACGTTTTCATGTATGTGCCTACATATACATATATAATTGATTTATTGGCATTGGACTCATGAAATGCTGTGTGAGTGTGCGCCCATTTGCACACTTCCATCGCCATTGCCAAACAAAACTATTGTGAGATTCGAGTAAGGAAGTACGATTTTTGCACAGACAGAAGCACCAGCGAGTACTGTCCGTCTTCAGAGGTAAGATCGAAAAATGATGCATGATAACGTGTTTTTTGCAGACTATGATGACAAAACTTTATTCTTCTCGGTTCATTTTATACTTTGCCACTGTACAGAGTCGTTGAAAGCTTTGCAAACTGACGTCTTGAAAAGTGCGCATGGTAGTAATATACAGGGCATACCAATTCAAGTTGGCGGGACAAAATATTCCAAAGGGGATGCATTTTAGAGAAAAAAATGGAGTAAAAGTTTCATAGTTTATGGCGTTGGCCATTTTTTATTTGGTGGCAAATTTCAGTTATTTCAATGTCATCTGTACTTTTTTTAAATGGCAACTACTATTTTTTATTTCGGCATCATTTTTTGCGTCTAAACAGGTAACTTTTGTCCGAAACTTTTTTCGGTCGACTTCATTTTTTTTGAATGTTGTGCATATCTTATAAAATATTTTGACGAATATGTGAAATATCTGAAAAAATCAGGGTCAAACAAAAAAAAATCAGGCCAAAGGTTTCTATTTTATGACGCGAAAAATTATCCTGAAATAAAAAATATTGGTTCCCATTTAAAAAATCGACGTTGACCTTGGATTTTTTTTTCCTGAAATGCATCTCTCTCGATACATTTCGTTGTGCCAACTATATACCCTGTATACCCTATATATATATACACACGTGAGTGTGTGTGTGTGTATGTGTAAAATATTTAGTTCTCTACTAAAAAGAATGCACGATACTAGAGCATTCAAGAATGCCCACATTAAGATAGAAATAATCAAAGGAAAATGTTTTGGCTGATGTACATACTCAAGAAACGTTTTGGTGTTCTGTTCTTCAGTTTTTCGTGTTACGTGCACAATCATTTTTCGTGTTTTTTTTATCCCGTAATTTGTGTCAGTGTCGCAGATTCGTCGAACCGATTGGTTATTTTTTTTCTGTTCTATAATTTGTTCGCGATCGCCTACAGTGTTGACTGGAAGTTAATGTGAATTTACGTAGCAGGCTTCGCACGCGACTCTCGATATGTTTTAACGCAATTTGCCCACTAATTTGTCCAGTAATGTGTCCACTAATATTCGTTACTCAAGCCTTGAGAGGCGAGACTCACAGAAACAATCAACTTATTGTGTTTTTATGTCAATATCGTTTTTATTTTCTAAGGGGGATATGATCATCCTATTGAAAAATTAAAAAGAGATTTTGTTACGAAAGAACAGAAATGATTTACAACAATGGATAAAATATAGGAAACAAAAGATATTTCAGGAAAACAAATATTTTTTCTGATTGTCCAAAGGATTCGAATATGTTTATACAATTATTTTATCTTATTTAATAATCATAAATGTATTTTTATTTTATAATTTTTTTTGTGCAGCGATTTAGTATGAAAAAATCATTTCTTATAAATAATAATAATCATTAATTATTAACAGAAGTAACAGCAACGACGATAATAATATAAATAATAAAGAGATTTTAAAATATCGCACCACTTTTTTCTTAAACATGTAATCAGATTTTTCCACATAACAAACGTACTTTTTTCATGGAGAAAAAACGTGATTATTTTTTTTAACAAAGTCTAGCCAAAAAATTATAATAATTCTGCATATATTCAAGAATTGTTACACATTTTTTTACAGGACTTTGTAACAAAATTGCGCTGCTGAAGCTAGATAAAGCGTGTGATGGTGTTCTGCAGCGATAAGAGTGCTCCTCAAATTTTTACCTGGAACGAAAATTCAATATAATTTGAGTTGTAGATAACATTTGCTTCCGCAGTACATAGGGAAATCGCAGTATATCGATTTTTGATCAAATAGTGCATGTTTGAAAAGCAAATTGTTTTCGGTGAAAAAATCGTGGGATTTTTTTTTTTCGAAAAACGTTTTACCTACAAAAATTCCCTCCGTACTTTGATGTAAAATGTTGTTATAGGGTTGAACAAAAATTCAAGCCGATCAGTGAAGAATTGGCTTTGTAAGGGCTTGCTTACACTAGGTCAACTGCCGAAGGCAGCAGAAGACGTCGGCGTACTTTGAGCATTGCCACGTCGACTGCTGCCTTCGGCAGTCAACCTAGTGTAAGCGAGCCCTAACTTTGTCGGACGCGGGATACTAATAGACAAAGGGGACTCGCTTCTTCTCGCCTCAGCGCCGCTATTTTCTTAGGGAATGTTGTGAAAAAAAATTAAATTAGTACTTTTTTCTCGCCTCTTTCAGTTTTTGGAGCATAAGAAATAAATTACGAAGAACCACGCAATTTTATTATGCACAATTTCATTGAGTATAACAAATGTAACAATATTCCTTTTTTGTATAATATAAAATGACATCACCATTTGAAATGACAAAATTATAATTGAAAATCAGGGACTTCCGGTACCGCGGACAACGGATTCAGACGTGCTGTAGCGACCAGCTAAATTATTGGTATTATTCGCGGAAGTACGAGAAATAAGGTGAAAGTGAAGGTGACAGTGGAAACGGGGGGACTCAGGTTACTGGAGAAAATACGCGCAGGAGTCAGAAACCCTGGATCGGTAAGAGGCGGGAATACATTCAAGGGGCGTGGAGGATGGAGACAATAGTCCGTTTAGGCAGCTGTCTAGGGGTAGCAGACTTCAGAGGGCGGTGGATTTTAGAGGCACCTAAAAAAGCCTAGGTAAACACAAGTGATTAAGATAGGCGCGGCGTCACAAAGTCAAGTGGCCTATACTTAAGAAAAGTATAAATCCGGCTTTGGCGGTAAATGAGAATGCTGCTAAAAGGCGATGCACAGTGGATTGAAACGGTGGAAAAAAGTGACATAGGATTTCTTTTTAATTTACATATATTTTTGTTCCGATTTATTGAGCTGTATAACCCGACAAGAAATGTTATATTACATTTTTTCTCAAAAATAATATTTAACAACAAATGGCCAATATTCAAAAATGTTGTATGGAGCGACACCTTTCATGCTCTGTATCTTCGAACTTACGACCGATACACCTTCAGACCTTCAAAGGTACATTATCTGGTTATTCGTCTGTCATATGAGACTATGCACAGGTCCATCCACCCGCAACTGTGCCTGATAAATGTGTCAGAATATTGGTACTTTTTGCAGTACCCTGAAACGAATTTAAAACATTATTTTATGTAAAGGAGTGTAAAGAAGGAATGGAAGCCTTTTCCCGGGAGTGGCACTTGACATTGCAGGCTCATAATAATAATAATAAAAAATAACAATAATATTGTTATGACTTTTTATTATACATTATTTTTGAAGAAGAAAAGAGAAAAATGTTTTAGATATGTCATTTAGACATTTTCCGTTTTCCTCCTTAGCAAATTATATCGGAGTACGAATAAGTCTACGCTGTTTGACAAGAGATGCCCCCACCAAGAGGTTATATTTGAAATGATCAGATGTATAACGTCATATCGTAAGGTAGGACATCTGGCAAGACCATAACCTTGAAATATTAGCGTTTTTGTATCAGCGTCACATAATTTTTTCGAGCGAATATGTCGAGTTTTGAGCCGAATAAGCAACATTTGCAGGAATTTTATAACTATTCTTTACTTCTTTAACCCTTTCACACCTGACGGGGCTAGTCTGGAAAATTTTTGAAATTACGGCTGGGACAACGTATGTCCCAGTTTCTGAAAAACATAGGCGCATTTCAGTGGTGAGGAATTCGCACTCTTATTGGGCAAGTTTCAGACAGAAAAGTTATTTCATTGTAGTAATCACTTGGAGGAGAAATAACTGTTCCCGGCAATGAGGCGCACTAAACTGATTTTTTTACCGTATTGAAAGGATTAATTTGAAGAAATCTACAGCCAAGGCGCATTGATTGCTTGTGGAAGCATATGGTGGGGCTGCTTTAAGTGAGAAAAGTTGTCGTGAGGGCTTTAAAAAGTTTAAGAATGGTGAGTTTGCCGTCGAAGACAAAGAACGTAGCGGAAGGCCGAAACGAACACGCCGAATTGGAAGCATTATTGGAGGGAGATTCGCGCCAAATGCAAGAGTTCCCACAAATGACGCTTATTTGGCTCAAAACTCGAGATTTTTACACAAAAAAAAAAATATGTGATGCTGATACAAAATCGCTAATATTTCCAGGTTATCGTCTTGGCAGATGTCCAACCATACGATATGACGTTATACATCTGATAATTTCAAACATAACCTCCCGGTGGGGCCATCTTTTGTCAAGCGGCGAAGACTTATGTGCACTCCCAATATATAATTAAATAAAATAGCAATATAATTGGTATTGTTATTATGATTATTATTATGAGCCTGCAATGTCACTTGCCACTGCCGGAAGAAGGCCTCCATTCCTTCTTTACACTCCTTTACATAAAATAATGTTTTTAATTCGTTTCCGGGTACTACTAAAATAGTAGCAATTTTCTGACGCATTTATCAGGCAACGTTGCGAGTGGATGGACATGTGCATAATCTCATATGAGACACGAATAGCCAGATAATGTACCTTTGATGGACCGAAGGTGCGTCGGTCGTAAGTTCGAAGATACAGAGCATAATAGGTGTTGCTTTATACAAAAAATGTGAATATTGGTTATTTTGTTGCTAAATATTATTTTTGAGAAAACACGTAATATAACTCTTTTTATTGGGATATATAGCTCTATCAATCGGAACAAAAATATAGGCCAATTAAAAAAAAATTCTATGTGACTTTTTTCACCGTTTCGATCCACTGTGCGACGCTGGAAAAGGGTACAGCCGGCGAAAAAAAAAACAAAAGAATCGATAGATTGCTCACGAGGGCGGGGCCACTGGCCCGGGAAGGGGAGGGATTGGAATGCATTCGCTTCAAGAGACAACCTATGATACTCAGTGAATAGAAAAAAATCTAACAGCAAACAAGGGGTGGCACAGATGGACGAGAAGGTATGATATAGCGGAAAATAATGATCGCTAACGGGTATAGTGATGGAGGAGGCGAGTTTAAACCCTGAAAGTTTACCACCTGGCACGAGTGTGAAGGAGGACAGTGAGGAAGGCCATCGACTGGCAAGAGGAGGGAAGGATAAATGAGTCGAAACAAAGATTGAAGAAACTTTTGGAGATGAAAGTCGAAAAAATACTGGGGGAAATATCAGCAATTCCATGCTGATCCAAAACTTGACCTGAATAGTTAAGGATTACATTTTCTGTCCGATTTACCTGCAGATAACAATTAGAGTACACAGGAAAAGTACTGGGATACTGAAGAACTAAATGGCGATTCAAAAGAGACCTGTGCGCGACTAAGATATGGCAACATGGGGAAGACAGGGTCAAAGGGTTCGCTAACCGGAACCATGTGGTATCCGGCAGGGAGGACGAGACCATCGAGCGCAAATGAAATTGTGAGGAATGAAGAGGCATACGGAAAGAACGGGTTCAGGTGGTAGACAGCTTGAAAGATAACAGGCAGAGAAGAGAATTCAGGGAATGGACTATAGAAACCTCAACAGGACAAATCAGGCCGGAGATATGCGAATTCATAAAAGCATATGAAAGAATTGGAAGGGCGAGAATCGACGAAACTGATCATGATTACAGAGTGGAGGGGGAAAGAAGTTAGCTTAGAGATCTACGAATGAAACGTAAAATTGTACAAAAACGGAAGCTAATATTGAAAATCGAGCAAGTGCATAAAAACCAAACGTAACAAATAGTTAGGCGGCGATGTATGCAAGAATAAAGTGTACAAAGTGTAGCACACCGGACGGTGGAATAAAAAGTAACGAATTGAAAATCAGATTTTTAAATAGTTAAAACATTTTTTTTAAATTTCTATTATTATTTTTCATTAATAAAATTGACTTTATTATTAATTATTAATTATAAATTATTAAAAAATGTAAAGACTTCATTATTCATTAATTATTTGCCATTATTATACATTATTATGAAGAAAAAAAATTAACTTGCCTTATTACGCATTATAGTAAATTCTCGAAAAATTGGCTTCTTAAATTATTCAATAAATTTTATTTTTTGTGCCGATCCCCTGTAAATAAAATTACGACTACTCTCCTATAGTATTCTGGTCATGGGCAAAAACATATTCAAGTATCTCAAGTTTTCATAAATAAATCAGATATCTGAAAAAAAACATATTAAGTGAAATATATCGAACATGATGATATCCATGAAGTCTTAAGATGTGAAAAATTCTAAAATTGCCGAAAATGCAAACATCAATACCTACAATAAATTAAAACCGAGAACATTTATGAAAAAAAAATCTGCTCCATATCCTAAAATAAAAAAAGAAAGAGCTTCCAACAATTCGAAACGACGAGACCGAAATAAGTGCGTCGATTTTTACGAAGATAATACAAAAGGTATATTATGGTTCTCAATTTCGGCAAACACTACAAAAGTGAGCAGCTTTTACGGTTCTACCCCTGTTACGGTTTTTTTTCCTAAAGCAGAGACGATACTTTAATATCCTAGATAGACCACTAACGTATAATACACGTATATACGACGTCGCCATCGACGTCTGTTAGACGTATTTAGTACGTATACTATAGAGCTAAATATCCGTATAATGTATGTACATTCTACGTTTATTAAACGGTATATTTTACGTGTATAAGAAGTCAACAGTACGTCGAATATATTGTTTAACCAGCGGAGAATGTATGTATATTATCCGGATATTAGCCGAACATTTAACTCTTTAGTATACGTACTAAATACGTCTTATAGACGTCGATGGCCGACATGGTATTAATGTATGTTAGAAATATCATAAACGCCTTATATACGAATAATACATTCATAAAAGATGTATACCATACGTATGGTATCCTATTTTATACGTATGGTATACGTACAAATACGTATGGTATACGCATAAATCGATCGGAAAAATAACATTTCATTGGTAGAATGTCGTTAGATTTTTTTATTCATCTCCCTGTTCTTGCGTAATTTCGATTCAAAGTTTAAAAATGTACAGTGAGAGCCCATCTTATTGTATAAAGAGTGCCGGCATGTTCGTCATCCGTGATAGCAGTGCTTATCTTTTTTTATGGCAGTAGTGCTCATCATTTTTTTATTCCTTGGCGTCAAGAAGCTGCCGCATCTCTTGATATATCTCAAGAGTTCAAGTATATAGCCAGATAACCAAGCGTACGTGGTACGGCGTACCGACATTGTACCCTACGACGTACTTCACATCAGCGGTACAACTGTGGTACGTGGTTATCTGGGTATTAGTGTTATGTATTTATATGATGTACTATATATATATACATCCCAGATCGAACAGGAATGTCTAATATACATATATAACATGTATATATGTGTATGGTATATATGTGTATACGTCCTGTATTATACGAATATTAAATGTGGATTGTGGATCTATTTAACTGACCATAGTGAAAGAATTCATACATGTATATTTTACTTACATTATACAATAAGCATTTGACACCGAATTATATACATATATTATATATATAAGGAACATCTACTCGACGATGAAAATGACTCCAACTGCATTGCTGTCAATATCAAGTAACATATACGTACATTGGACGTGTGTTTTTTCAACATTATCTCCGTGGAATTTTGTACATCTCATATACGTATAATCGTCGTTCATTATCCTACGGTGGTCATTCCTGGATCTGAAGCTATTTAATGAACGTATAATATACGTATATTCAACATCAAATATTCAACGAAAGAAGAACGAACAGAATCCAATAATGAAGTCACAATCGTAATATAATGAACGAATATTATACGTACATGAGATGCACAAAATTCCACGGAGATAATGTTGAAAAAAACACGTCCAATGTACGTATATAATACGTGATATTGATAGCAATGCAGTTGAATTCATTTTTATTGTTAAGTAGATGTTTTTCATACATATAATATATGTATATAATTCAATGTCCAATTCAATGTCCAATAATATACGTAGAATATACGTATGCGAAATTCTTTCACTATCATCGGAGAAATAGCTCCACAATATACGTTCAATATACGTATAATACAGGTCTATCATAGACGTATACATATCATATACATATATACATATAATATATGTATATTAGACCTTCCTGTTCTATCTGGGATGATACAAACCTGACCAGTATTTATTAATTCAAACCACTGTACCCCTATTTGCCTCGTGCTCCATGCTATTTTATTGAATCTAATAACATTTTTTGTTGTGTTTTTGTAACACTCATGTTGCAATCTTATATTCTGTTTTCGCTTTCCGTTTATCCGAGTAAATATGTTATGTCTTCGTTGATGCACGTGTACTCCGTTTGAAGCTCGGTTAGATTGGCGTATATACGTAGAATATACGTATGCAAAATTCTTTCACTATCATCGGAGAAATAGCTCCACAATATACGTTCCATATACGTATAATACAGGTCTATCATATACGTATACATATCATATACATGTATACATATAATATATGTACATTAGACCTTCCTGTTCTATCTGGGATGATACAAACCTGACCAGTATTTATTAATTCGAACCACTGTACCCCTGTTTGCCTCGTGCTTCATGCTATTTTATTAAATCTCATAACATTTTTTGTTGTTGTGTTTTTGTAACTCTCATGTTGCAATCTTATATTCTGTTTTCGCTTTCCGTTTATCCGAATAATGATGTTATGTCTTCCTTGATGCACGTGTACTCAGTTTGAGGCTCGGTTAGATTGGTGTGCTTAGTTAGTATAGCCTTTCTACGGCGTCATGAAAATGTAGGCTCACGAGTCGGAAGTTCCTAGTGATGTCACATTTTCACCCGACCAAACCGTAATAGACCAACAAAATTCACGGGGGATAAAAGGGCGAAACGTGAAACTATTTACCGGGTACCGTAATAAGCCCCCAGAACAACAATGAGTCGTTTGAAATATTTGACAAATTTCGCCTCAATAATTCCCAAGTTTCATCAATGTAAATAACCCAAACGAATACTCATCCAAGTACTTGTGTCAAACATAAATTCTCCGACTGTTTGGAACACTTTTTCCTCACGAAAACCAAGCTTCGCGAGAATACCAAAAAATAAAAAAGTTGGATGTTTTGTAACAAGACACACAATGCGAGAAATGTACAAAAAAACCCCACCGCAAGCACTCCTTACCCCGACTTTGAATTTCGGCATGCCCCGACGAGATGTTTCCCCAATCAGATATTACCAAAAATGCCCCAGAATAATGACGTTGAAGTTTGCACCTATGGAAGTTAGAGTACACGAGTCCAAACTTCGTACTGTAAATCGCGTCCGCCAAATAGTGAAACATGAGGGTTCCACTTGATCGCTGTAGATTGCACCCGATATGTTAGGGCTTGTGCACACGGTGTATTTTCTACGCGCAGACAACGCGCGTTTTTCAGTCCCAAAAGGGTGTGGATCAAGTGTGTATTGCGTTTGGATCGCGCCGTCTGCGTGTAAAAAATACGCCGTGTCCATAGGCCTTTATACGTGGGCGTATGTTGTTACAACAGATATACAGGGTAGGTCGTTTAAAGTGACCACCCCAAATATCTCCGTTGCCTTTTCGAAGGGCTGATACAATGGTGACAAAATCGTTCTTGCCACGGTCATAGTTTTTGCGTTTTCAAGGTCATCAATAGTTTTTTCAAATAGGAACATGTTTTTTTTTAAATTAAGACGTTGTAGCTGATATTCGGATAAATCCAACGATCTATGATATCATGACCTTGAAATGATTTTTCAGGAAAATTCACGTGTAAAAATGGGAAATCGTGATGGTATTGACAATAAGAATATCCGAATAATGTAATTGAATTTTTGTGCAGAAAATTCATTGTGACAAATGTTCGAAGTGATGGCCATTAACCTCGACACATTTTTAAGACGTCGGATGAATGATTCTCTTGACCTTCGAATAGCTTCTGGTGTGATAGCGGCGCAGGCTCTTGGAATTCGTTCTCGCATGTTCGCCGGGCAGCTATAAAGGATCGAGTTTACCATGATGCTCCGACAACGCCGGCGAACATGCGAGAACGAATTACAAGAGCCTGCACCTCTATCACGCCAGAAACTATTCGAAGGTCAAGAGAATCATTCGTCCGTCTTCAAGAATGTGTTGAGGTTAATGACCATCGCTTCGAAGATTTGTTACAAGACATCTGCACAAAAACTTCAAATACATTATTTAGATATTCCTATTTTCAATACCATCACGACTTCCCGTTTCTACACATGTATTTTGGTGAAAAATCATTTCAGGGTCATGATATCAGGTCGTTGGATTCGTCTGAATATCATCTACAACGTCTTAATACAAAAAAAAAACATGTTTACATTTGAAAAACCATTGATGACCTTGAGAACGCAAGACTATGACGGTGACAAAAATTATTTCTTCACCACTGTATCAGCCCTCCGAAAACAATTAAATTACCTCCCGACTTTTTTTCCGTCACTCTAAAGGCAACGGAGATATTTCGGATGGTCACGTTAAATGGTCCACCCTGGACAAGCTCAATTTGTTATCGATGTTGATCGAAAGAACGCGATATGAATAGGGGTAAAACGTAAAGTATAATGTATAAGTATTAAAAGTTATTAAGGTGTTACATCTATGGGGCTTACCGAAAAATGAGACTTTTTTGTAAATTTTTTTTGAACTTTACTAAAAAAGCAATCAAAAAGAGGTTTGAAACGGCTCAGTCGTAGCTATACTAAAAGCCTTTTTTGTTGCTCTGCGGATGGGCGCAGAACTTTTATAGATGAGCACCAAGAACAAAAAAAAACGTCATTTGCATTACTTTTGCTAGAGAAGTAAACACGATCATTAAAAAATATGCTCTTTTCGCAAAATGGCATCATTGTGAATAAATTTTGCTTTTTTTCGCTAAAAAGTCGGTATTCATTTGTTTATAAAATCAATCATTATTAATGAATCGTGAAAATCGTGTGTACTTCTAAAATGTATCTAAGAAGCGATAGTTCAAATTTCGAGTAAAAAACCTGATTTCAAGGAAAACGCTTTTAAAGCTTTGAAACGGATGCAGGAGCTATCATCCGGACGACGGAATTGAAACTCGCATTTGAATTCTGCGTTTACCCACGGAGGCATTTTAATAGTAAGCCTTCAGTCGTTAGGTCATTGTGTATTTTTTGTACCATAACTGGACTGAAAAACTCCAAATTGCTACTTTTACCGTCAAATCTGTTTTGTGCGCTTCAGAACATGAGATCAACAAATTGGAGAATCAGAATTTCCACGCATCATTCCTTTTATATACCACAACCATGTTTTCCTCTCTTTTTCGAGCGTGTAAACAGGACCTAAATTAGGTCTTTTAATAATTTACGCGTTTGCATTTGTCACGCTCACGGTCACTGAATGCCGTTGTGGACTAGCTGTCAGTCTTTCAGCTGTCACATTCATCTAACACCGCGTCAAACTTGTATCGGGATAAATAACATATATTTATTCATCCCGAAGTTATCTTTACAAATAGTACATTCAAATATAATGATGCGTTTAAAAAGTACTCTGATATAATGCAATTATGTTTTCCGCACTTTTTCGTGCGTGTGAACGGTGAACACCTTGTTATAAATTATTAATGAGGCAGTATATTAAGATATGCTGATACATTTCAAAATTACGTTCGGTGTTGAGGCGGGCGCCACCCCCGCACCACTAGGCGCCACGCGCGATGCAGCTCCCATGTGCGATACAGCTTCCGTATGCAACGCACCTTCTGCACGTACTTGCAGCCATGTGTATTTAACAATACAAAAGCTCGGAAAACATGGTTTTGTCATAGTAATAATCGGGTGCACCGTGGAGACATGAGCTTTTACAAAGTCCCACTTTGTCTCCTTGGCACACAAAGTACTATTGTATATCAGTCTTGTGACGTTTATACACCATCCAAGCCAATAAAAAACAACGATCAACATTTTTTTACCCCGATGTAACGCGTTAAGGGAGACTACCAGTCTCGAGCCCGGAAAAGCGAATTTCGACAATTTTCTATGCATAACCCGTTGAACGAATAAAATTCCGTTTAGTGGTCTTGATTCTACATATCTTCAAGTAACTTTAGATTTTCTCACAAGTTTATGTAACAAACGGCGGCTTTGAAGCTGTATGAAGCGAGTGATCTCTGTCTGATAGTGTCCTGCGACCGGCACAAGTGCTCAATTTTTTTAACTCTGTTTTGCCCTGAAAATTCAAAATGTTTTGAGTTGTAGAAGGTTTTGCTCTCGAAGTATGTCGGAAAGTCAAAAGATATTGAATTTTAGAAGAATGGTGCGTGTTCGAAAAAAAAATTGTTGATAGTAAAAAAATCACCGAAAATAATTATTTTCCGCAAAAGTTTTCAGGATATCGAAAATCCTCTACGTACCTCAATGTACAGTCTTGTAACGTTTGAAAAAAGGTTTCAAGTCAGTCGGTGAATAATCCGCGATGTAGTGCTCCCTGCCGCAAGACACTATCAGACGAAGATGACGCGCTTCATCCAGCTTCAGTGTCGCCATTGTGTTACAAAATCTTGTAAAAAAAATTAAAATGGTACCTGAAGATATGTAGCAAAAAGTCCACTAAACGCAATTTTCATTCTTTGAACCGCGAACATTTTTCGAAATTACCCTCCCTTCCAAGATTTATACTTCGTTCAACGAGAGAATGACACAGAGCCGTGCCGCTTTGGACGACCTGTGGGTCGGGTGGCCGTAGTTGGGCTTGCTGCTCAGTACCGTATCCTCCTACCGTACCGGGTCTTGCACCAACGTGGCAACGTGACGAGGGTAGAGAGGACGGCACATTAGGCGGAATCTGACCGTACCGGACGAATTTGGATTCGGAAACGTGTCGTTATCTCGTTGAACGCAGTATAGACTGGTAGTCTGTAGCAATCGGAGCAACCCTTGTGGTAAAATTTCATACCTGAGCTTTGTACACTTTCGCGGACGCCTTTTCTACCGCTATGGAGTTTGGACTCCCGCACCTCCAGCATCAGCATCGTTGGCATGGAAGGAAGTCATCTTCTTTTATTACCTCATTTTCACTATTACCCAAAATATTTAATTTCCCCGAACAAAGTTCACAGCGCTCCAAACGGTTTCGAAAAAAAAAAACACACAATTCCATTGCATTTTAACGATGCGACCTCTAACACGATCGAATAGCATCATCTGTTTTGTACCTTCGCCCCGCAGATCGAGGAGCTCTGTGACCAGTTGGCCGATGCCTGGGGCGACCTTGAGACCCGGGCGGGCACCCGCAGCCGCGCGCTAGAGCTCGCGCTCCGCGCCCAGGAATTCTTCTTTGAGGCTGGCGAGGTCGAGGCGTGGCTCAACGAGAAACACGACGTCCTGAGCTCGACCGACTACGGTCGCGATCGCGATGCCGCGACGAAATTGCTCACGAGGCACAAAGCGACCGAGCTCGAGCTCGACACGTACAACGGAATCGTGAACGAGATGGGCAACACCGTGACGGGGATGACGAACGCTCGACATCCGGACGCAAAAGCAATCGCCACGAAGCAAGCCTTGATCGTCCAACAAATGCGCGCCCTGCAACGTCTGGCAGCGACGAGGCAGCAACGACTCATGGAGAGCATGTATCGCCACGAGTACTTCCTCGAGAGTCGCGAGCTCGAGCAGTGGGTCAAGGAACAGGAGCAGGCTGCGGGCTCCGAGGATTACGGCCAGGACTACGAACACCTGCTCGTCCTGCAGGCGAAATTTAACGACTTTAAGCATCGCATCGAGGCAGGCTCCGAGCGATTCAATCAGTGCGAGGACCTCGCGAGAAAATTGATAGCTAACGAGAGCCCGTACATCAAAGACATCGAAAAACGCCAGGAGCAACTGGGGTAAGAATCGCTTTTTTCTTCATTTCGTCATTTCTGGCATTGTTTATTTATTTTATTTGTTCCATTCAATGTCGCGCTATTAAAAAAAATGGCATATGAAAATTCTTTTTTTTTACGGATCAATTATTCATGAAATAAGGAAATATCGATAATTAACTTCTACATGTCGATAATTTGCTTAAAATATTAATAATAAATTTCGATAATTATGGGAATGAGATGTGTAAAAATCCTTTTTTAAATTCCCTACTGTTCGATTTTTTTACAAATATTTACTTATTTCCGTTTAAATATATTTAATAAAATGCATTTCCTTTTTCTCAAATTCATCATTCATACTTTTCGTTACTCTTTTGCAATACTTTATTTTGTTCATTCTTTATTTGTTGTTTCTTAAAATTTCCACTCATTCGTAAAATTTTATCAATTTTTCCGATCCCTTTTCGAATGTTCGGTGTATAGAATTTTTCGTCAGAATATAGGAAAGAATTACAAATGAATTGTCATTTTTTTCTATAGTTTAACCACAATTTATAAGGACCTGCACGGTTTTTTTCTTTTCACAATTTTTAACGTGTTTCACTTTATTTGTTTTTTTTGTAAATTTTGTTTCGCATTTTTTATTATGGTTTCGCGTTCGGAAATCCGTATGATTGTTAGATATCGATAATTAACGAACAATAACAGGATGCGTGAAATTCTATTTTCACATTCTTATCTATATTAAGTATTTCAAAAAGCTTTTTACTTGGTTTTTTAATGTTTGTTTTTTCAAGTCTATTTAATAAAAATGTATTGCCTCTCGTTTAGCTTCATTTTTTTTCCGTTACTTTTTTAGATTTTTACTTATTCTTTAATTTTATTCATTTTGAAATTTGTGTACCATTAACCTGTGTATAGAATATTTTTTGTAAGTTTTACTTACAACTATTGCTCATCGTTTTCTAATCTTTCCCCATATCAATGTATTCTTGGTTTTTGAGTACATTAAGAAATTATATATTTCCCTTTTTTCCCATTTCACTTAAATGTTTTCTATTAACAAAAATAATTCTCATGATTTTTCAAATCACTGCCATTGATTTGCTCTTTCATTCGTTATTTTTCTTCAAGCTAAAGCTTACTTAGAGAAAAAAAACAAGAACTCAACGTTTTTAAAAATAGTTTCATATATACATTTTTTTCATTTTTCCGCTGTTTTGAAAGTTCCCATTGTCCATATGCTTACTTTTTTCTTCTCTATCATTTACTTGTCGTAGTAACTTATCAATTTTGATTTGCTCCATTAATCTTTTATGGGTTTCCTCGAATAGTAGAGTAGTGAATGCGGCTGTCGGGTCTTCCGTCCTCTCGCTCTCTGTATTTTTTTTTTCTATTTTTTTCTAATGCCGAGCGCTCACGATTACGGTGAAAAGTCTTTTTCGATCGAGTTTTGAAAAATTATTTACATTTTCAATATATTGAAGATACATTTATTAATTTATGTGATTATCATTTCTAAATTTTATTTATATAACCCCTAAATTATGAATATTCACTTTCAACAATAGTAATAATGATTAAATATGACTTCGAATAAAAAAATTGCTCATGATTAATAATTATTATCATTATTAGTATGGCGGCTAATAATAATAGTCACTATTGTTGATATTATAGATTTTATAATATATTATTACCACTGCTACAACAAATACTACTACTAATAATAATAATAGTAATAATGATTATATATATAAACAAAAAGCTGTACAATTTGTGGGTCTGTATATTTAAAAAATTTACAAAAAAATAACTGGGCGTCGAAGGATAAGTGATAGAATGCATTAAAGGGTATGCGTAACCTTGGAGTTAAAAAAACAGATCGACTTTCAATTTTTTTTCGTCTCAGGTATTGAGATGATTAGGTCGATCTTTCGCACACAGATACTACATAGTCTCGATATGTCAACGTTTTTTTTTATTGCAATATATATCTATAACCAACGTACTCATTATTGTTTGATCTCAGGGCTGTAGCCTCCCACGGCTCGGTCGCGTACATGATTCCCGTAAGTGGATTCATCTAAAGTCAAACATGGAAAAATATACTTTTAGTACAATGGTAAGGCTACGGACTCACCGAATACATTTTCGAAATTTTAAAATGGCATAAATCCACTGTTTTTAACCCTTTGCGGCATAGTGTAACACTGGTTTTACACATAATTCAATTCAGATTTTGACGATTCAAAAGTGTTTTTCAATTAAATATGGCAGTTGTAAATGCGTTTCAAGGTTCCTATGACTTCAATAACTACTCAAATTTACCTATTAAATTTTCATTTTTCACGTAGCGGGAGTCATCAATAACTAAAGTGCAAAAAAAACGTGCACGTAAAGAAAAATGCATGCTTCAAAGGGTTAAAGAAAAGATCGATTTTTGAAAAAAAACAACGACTTTAAACGTTTATTATGAACAAAGGGACAAGCATATAAAAAAATCATCCGGTCAGTCGATTGAATATGTTATAAAATATGTCTAATCCAAATTTGAAGTAAATAGGGCGATTGGATTTTGAGATATGACGTACGCCAAATTGCAAAGTATACTTTCGAGATAAACGCAAGAAGAGAAAAGGTACTAAATCCACTTTTTCTGTATAACATTTTTGTATAAATGTTTAGGTCTGCTCAATATCTTCGGTGGTTCTTTATGGTTTCGAGTACGGGCAATACGAATAGGACATTTATTTTGTTCTAGAATTGTTTTTTCCCGTTATAAACAATTTAATTGTTGTAATGACCATTGTGACGAAAAAGTGCATTTAGTTGAAAAAAGTTTGAAAAAAATGTTTTTTTTTAATTGACAACGAAAATGTCTTTTATTTTTTTTTCGCTAGCTCCATCAGTAATGGAGATATAAGCAAGGAACATTTTTATGAGAAAGACGGAACGATGAGTGAAAGGGACGAAACGTTGAGTGAGAGGTGATGGGATTAATTTTCGTCGCTTATATCTCCATTACTAATAGTGCTTGTAAAAAATTAAAAACCTTTTACTTAAATATTCTATCTATGAATTGCATTCTTTCGTCCCAATTGTTATTTGAAAAATTTAATCGTAATAAAATGCCTTCGTGTATGGACTACTCGCTTGAGATAAAATCACAATTATTTTTCGTACCTTCAATCTGCAATTCCTGCACCGTAGAACAATCAAACAGCCGGATTGGACAACGTCATATCAATGCCCTTAGAAATCATACAATGCACTGCGCAGCGCTAGAGCCGTAACGCAACGGGACGTTCTGACCAGATCCACTAAAATCGTGATATCTCGGTCAATTTTCGGAGTTTTTACAAAATCTTTTAACCAAATCAAAGTCAAGACTCTACGCAATAAGAAAATAAAATAAACCAGAAATAGATTTTGTGATATTCCAATGGTATGCATATCCCCTGAGATCATTTGTAGAATGTCTGTATGTCTGTTTGATTGTACATGCATCACGTCAAAACCACTGACCCAATATAAATGGAGTTGTCAGAAAAATAAATAGGGCTTAACTTGAAGTAACGTTTTGTTTATATCTCACCGTAATCGGCTTACTCAATCAAAAGGTATGCAGATTCAAAGTTATCAGAAGTTCATAAAAAACGGCATAAAACTACTAATAATTATTATAATAATAATTTCAAAAAAACATTATTATTAAGCTGGCGTAGAGAAGCTGGCGTGCCCATCGCCCGGGGGAGTATAACTCCCTCGCAATAGCCACAGGCGTGCCAGGCCCACTACCTATCACGCTGAAAACTAGGTTCGACCACCACCTAGTCTGGCCCCTCACAACCGGTCGCTCTCGGATGGGGACCAAGGATCAGTTGGGAGGGGATCCACGGCAACGACCGTGGCGCGAAATCGGTGCCTCAAGTGGACGGAGGAACTCAAGGAGGACCTCATCCGCTGTGGGAGGGATAGCGTACCGTCGCGATGGGGCTACATGGCGAGGTTGCAGACCTTGTTGAGCCAAGTGCACCCAGAGCTTGCACACCTCTCGCAACAATATCTACGAGACCAGGCCGCCCGCTTGCAACGACAAGGCTACGATCTCTTGTTACTACCACCAGAGCTGTCTGGCAGGCATTCCTGAGACTGCTGATCTCCTCAGCTTGAACTGGGCTGTGTATCACGCGGCTGTTGAGGCGAAGCCTCGGGCACGCAGTGATAAGGTGGCGTTCGTGGTCAAGACTCGGCGGCGCATTGCAGAGCTCCAGAATAAGATAAATGAAGCGCGGAGGCAGGCATCCCGTGTTTAATGTGTGTTATACTTAATTACAGTGGGGAGGGCGTTCACCCCTAAGATCCGAAAAATCAGCTTGGAACTGAAATTCCGCCACCACACATTGAACAAAAATAACCTTCGTATTGTGAAGGAACGCTACGTGGAAAAGGTGCGGAACCTGGGGGTTGCTAAGCAATCCCTAGAGAGGCGACTGGGTCGGGCGTTAGACAACGCTCTCTTCCGCTCTGACCCAGGCCGCTGGTTCCAACGACCTACGCCTGCCCCCGACAAAGTGCCAACAGCTGTTCAGGTGGAGCGGTTTTGGGGAAACGTATATAGCGAGGAGGGTCATTTTGATGAAAGCACTCCAGCTCTGGGGCGGTTCGGCGCGTTTTGCCGGCAACAGCTGAGTCAACCCGATGGGATTAACATCTTCTGGTGGTAGAAACTCACGTGCACCCATGCCCATCTGGCCTGTATCTTCTCGTCGTTCATCGATGGGATGGTGCCCATCCCTACGTGGCTGACAGAGGGGAAGACGGTGGTATTCCTAAAAAAAGGGGACTTGTCTCGTCCGGAGAACTACCGCTCGATAACGTGTCTAAATACGCTCTATAAGATCTTCACAAAGATATTTTATGAGCGTATTCTGCGTGAGATCTAGCCTGCATGGCGGGAGATATACGAACAAAGGGAATTCAAGAGGGGGCTGGGAAGTTGTAAGGACAACCTGCTGGTGGACCGCTGTATCACGCAAGACGTGGTCCAGCACAAGCGTAACTTCTCAGTCGCTTGGATAGACTACCGTAAGGAGTCCGACACTGTCAGTCACAAACTGATTATACACCTAATCGAACGCCTTTCGGCGAGTAGCTTGCCAAGGCGGAGTCATCAATATCCTGGTCTATCGCAGTCGCGTTATGGGTCAGCCTCTGCCGACCATTTTGTGTCGTGCATGCAAACAATTGCCGGAGACACCAATGCATCTACCGTCGGCCTGCCCTGTATATGCAGCCTCCAGCTATATCCATCGCCATAACGCGGCCCTAAGGGTGTTGTACTACCATCCACGCCACTCTTATGGGATAGACCGGGAGCCTGTGCCGCCTTATTTATCAGAAGATATTGAGTCCGTTGTCGTGGGCGAGAGGTACAAGATTTATTGGAACTTCACGTTCGCGACCATCGGGCCGCTTTAAGCGACTAAGCCTGATGTTGTCCTCTTTGATTTCGATGACAGAACGATATACGTCATTGAGTTCTTGGTTCTGGCCGAAGTCAACATGTCGCGAAAGGAAGAGGAGAAACGGCTCAAGTATCAGCCTCTCCTGGCCGGGCTGTGCCGTTTGCACTGGGGATTAAGGGTGATCTGTTTGCACCGGGGATTTGAGGGTTCTCGTTGTCCTCATTATCGGCGTGCTTTGGGGGGTTGGGGGGGGGTGAAAGAGTATATTGTGTCAGGCCTCGCTGGCATACCCGTTTGCAAACCCGGTATCCGGTTGCTAGCAGGTCGAATGCAAAAGGCGATCGTACTGCGATTCCTTCGTTTACTCAGGCAACCCGATTGTGGACTCCGGTAGCCACTTACCCTCTGGCTTGAGGGAGCGTTTATCGCAGAGCGGTATTGGACACGTGCTGCCGAGTCAGGACAGATAATGACTAGGGTATTTTACGTGGTGTACCTGGCTGAAGGCCCTAAACACTAACGACCACCGGTCCGGGATCTAGTTACGCCGATCAGCGCGACAAGCATATACATGGCTCTCAGTTTACACCCAGAAGCGGGTCCAAGTGCGACTACTGGTAGAGCCGAGTGACTTCCCAACCCTCTAACGACTCTGCAGGCCGCTACCCGAGTCAATAACACCGTAGCACACCCGCCGGGAACCCGAAGGAATTCTGGCTAGCATACGGCCTGATCACTGCTCCTGCGAGTCCAACCACAGTTGGCTATTCCCGACCCCGTTAAGGGCGAGTGGGCCACTAGCCCCCGCGGTACCATTCTTGATCATTGATCAGATTCTCGTGACAACAGGAAATCGGCACCGCTTTTAGTTGACGAGCCTCGCTCTTGTCGACATTGGTTGGCCAGCATTGCGATGGCGGTGGCGCTACACACCGAGGTATCCCGGGCTCACTCCTCAGGAGTCGCCCTACGCAGGTATCCTCCCTGCCCAAACCGAGTTAGGACAGATAAGTGTCATTTGATTTAACGTGTTGTACCTGGCCGTCGGTCCGACCAACACGACCCCCACGGGTTTGGGGTCGGTCGTATCCCGACCCCAAACTCCCAAACCGAGTCAGGCATTTATTGTGAAGGCAGAACCATCGCAATGGTCCAACCTGTCTTACCTCGCCTCTAGGGCATACGCTACGGTCCGAGAGACCGGGCGATGAGAAAAATCCTTTCACCATCGGTGGCGTGCTAGCGATCACAGCAGTTTCGTTACATCGCGGTCCGTCGTCATTCAGGGGGGACCATTACGGCAGCTCCCCAAGCGGAAGGGACAAGATGCCGATGCATCGACGGGGAACCTCAGGAAGGCCTGCTCTTATGTCCCGCCTGGACACGGCCCAGAAAAGAAAGGGGTCTAAAGGAATCTGATGGGAGAAGGAGGCGGGAACAAGTGCTTACCCCATCACAAGCGTGCTCGAGTCACCCATAGGCGAGGTGTAAAAGCTTCTCTCCGAAGCATGTTATTTATCCGTACAACCAGTCAACCGACCGGCGCACGGATGGGTCATCACTCCCTTATTTGAGAGGCTGAAGTTGGTAGGATATGCGACATGCACGACCGCGCTAGAAAAGAAAAGAAGCTTGATTTAGGTCCACGCCGGACCACGCCGGACCACGCCGGGACCCACGCCGGAGCGTTGAACGCAAGCTAAAACAACACGAAACGATCATGCCTGGCATTCGTTATATGGCTGCCATCCAGTTTGCCTCAGTTAAACCATCCATCAAGCAAGCCCTCGAGCCCGCTTCTGAGAGACGTTTTCTGCATTTGGGCATAACCCATTCGTAATGCCCAAACGGATCTTACCGGGTGACAGTCTCCGGTATTGACATTTGTCAACATAAAGTATGTTCGATCGCTCGTGCGTCCGCAAGCGAACCTACCACAGCGTTCTAGTCCTCCTTCGCCAGTACTCCATTTGAGGACTAACGTCACCGCTAAGGCGGTCCAGAGTCCCCTGAGGCTGACATGACCAAACGCGATGGCCCAGAGCCCCGGAGACTCACGTCACCGCACAAGACGGTGCAGAATCCCCGAAGGCTCACATGTCCACCCATGGCGGTTCAGAGTCTCCATATGGGCTCGGATAGAGGCCCGCTGATGCTAACTCTGTTACTCTTCCTTCAACACGGAAAGAGCATCCAACGGGAACCCCGAGGAGGTGTAGCATTCAACTTGAGCGCCAGAGTCTGCACATTCGCTTAGCACCCCACTGTAACTTGTCTACTGGTCTCCTTTCATCTGGCATTACACAATGAGAGCAATGTCCGATGAAAATTGACGCGAGAGTTAGATACACCCGTCTGCCGTGTCAGAACAGTCTGCTCGGCTGCCCAGATTGCCCGCCGACGTCGGGACTTGGGCAACCGAGTGACGGAGTCTGATGGCAAGGCGCCACGCCGGCGCCAGCGAAGGTCCAAGCCGAGCGTCTCCGCAGCACGATCTTAAGTGTGAAGCGTGTCTTCCAGAGCGGCATGAGCTGCTTAATGCACCCCATTATGTAAGGTCATACCGAAAGACGTTTGAGAATATGGATAATCAGTTTGTGATTGACAGTATGAAACGCCTTACGGTAGTCTATCCACGCGGGTGAGAGGTTACGCTTGTGCTGGACCGCGTCTTGAGTGATGCAGCGGTCCACCAGCAGTTTCTCCTTACAACCTTCCAGCCCTCTCTTGAATCCCTTTTGTTCATGTATCTCCCGCTATGCCGGCTCGATCTCGGTCAGAATACGCTCATAAAGTTTTTTTGTGAAGATTTCGCAGAGCACATTTAGACGGTAACACGCGTTTTGACCCGACGACAAAATATCATCGACAAAATATCCGCGACAAAATATCCGACGACACAATATCCGCAGGACAAAATATCCTCACGACAAAATATCCGCAAAACAAAATACCTGCCGATATTATTTACAGTTTAAAGCGTACAGTCATGCCATTGAAATTTATTCCATGTCAAGTGTACAGTCATGCCGTTGAAATTTATTCCATCATAAATAGGAGGAAAATTATTAACATGTGACGGATATGTTTGGGTTTGTTTGTTTGTTTGGGTTCAATGAAGAAATTATTAATATGTGACGGATATGTTTAGGTTTGTTTGTTTGGGTTCAATGAAGAAATTCGTATTATGCCCCATTATCTCACACACCCCACAAAGATGTTTTGCGCACGACCCCGTTGATGTGGTGGACGAGATTTAGGATTTTGTCTCGCGGATGTTTTGGGTTTGTTTGGGTTTGTCGTGGATATTTTGTCGCGGATATTTTGTCGTCGGGTCAGATGTCTCGCAGTCATTCAGACACATTATTGGGCGGTCGTTCTCCGGACGCGACCGATCCCTTTTTTGAGAAGTAACACCATCCTTCCCTCTATCCGCCACGTAGGGATTGACACCGTTCCATCGATGCACGACGAGCAGTGTGCCAGATGGGTATGGGTGCGAGTGAATTTCTCCCACCAGGAGATGTTAATCCCACCTGTCCCGGGAGTTGCGTGGTTCTTCATGCTGCTCAGCGCCGTCTCTACCTCACCACGCGTGACTGGAAGACAGTCACCACGCTGACTCGGCTGATGCCGGCAAAACGCGTCGATTCGCCCCAGAGCTGAATGCACCTTTTCCACTTAGCGTTCCTTGACAATAAGACAGATAGCTTTGTTCAATGTGTGGTGACGGCATTTTAGTTGTGAGCTGATCTGCCGGATTTTTGGGCTGAACGTCCTCCCCGCCGTAATGAAGTCTGTTACACACTTGACACGGGATGCTTATCTCCACTCTTCATTGATCTTATTCTGGAACTGTGTAACGCGCCGCCGCGGCTTGACCACGCCTCAACAGCCGCGTGATACACAGTCCAGTCCAAGCTGAGGAGATCAGCAGTCTCAGGAATTGCTGCTGCAAGGGACTCATTTGCCGCTGAACGCGCGGAAAAGCGCCTGCCACACAGTCTTGGTGCTAATCACAAAATATTGTAGTCTCGTCGTTGCAAGCGGGCGGCCTGGTTTCGCAGGTGTTGTTGCGAGAGGTGTGCAAGCTGCACTTGGCTCCACAGGGCCTACAATCTTGCCATTCATACCCGCCGCGACGGTACGCTATGCTTCCAGCAGCAGATGCAGTGGCTCCTTGAGTTCCTTTGTCCACTCGAAGGGCCGATTTCGAGGCGTGTTCGTTGCCGTGGATCCTATCGGGGTGCCCCTCCCGACTGCCATCACTTAAGTGTCTGCCGTCGATTTTGTTGAAACTCATATATGTGATGAAACATCGAAAACTATTAGACATGTTTTTTTTAACTGCGCAAAAACGATTTTAAGGTGAGAACCACCTCTGAAAGAAATGCGTGTCGGAGGGTGATTTTGCAGTTTCACCCACAAGCAGTCCATCGATCTGATTGAAACACAAACCAAAATTCTTTTAATGTAAAGCGATGAAAAATACACTATAGAATAATTTAAAAAATAATCAATTAGAGGGTATACGCCTTTCTGTGAAGGGTGGTTTGCCCTCTTAAAAACGTTTTTCCGCAGATAAAAAAAAAGTATCTAATATTTTTCGATGCGTTATCACATATATGAGTTTCAACAAAATCGAAGGCGGACAATTTAGTAATGTTCCTTGCTAATTTTCGACGTGCTAGGTAGTTGGCTTTGTCCGCCGGTGGCTATTGCGAGGGTGTTGTGCTCCCCTGGACGATGGGCACGCCACATTCCCTGCGCCGGAATTATTATTATTATTATTATTATTATTATTATTATTATTATAGAGAAAACTCAAAAACGTATATTTTCTCACTTTAATGGGATAGTATATGTTTCGAATTCGATTGTGACTTGTGAATGAGAATGTACTCATAATTGATTAACACACTCATTGAATGCATTTTTGACTGAACGACTCACATAGTAAATACTAGCTGCGCCCGCGACTACATCCGCGCAGACCACTGAAATGCATACCGATGCTGTTACTTTAATGAACTCTTGAAAACATTAATTTCGCATATATTTTAATTGAGTAACCCTATAGCGGTGGAATAAAAACTAAAAGTTACTTGAAGTCGTCCTATAATTTTGTGGAAACTCCACCCAGATTGGGTCAGTAGTTTTTACGTGGTGCGTAACAAACAAACAGACAGATATTCCAAAAATGATCTTAATGCATCCTATGACTTATGTTTCATAACCCCAATTAATTTGTTTGCCAATATATTTAAATGTACAGACCCGCATCGTTTAGAGTTTCATTATATGTGTAGAAGGTGTATAGCGAACGTGGATTATGAATAATTACCTTGGTGTGGGAAAACTGTGCATTCTAACTGAAACTTTTCATTAGTGCTGATGATCATAATGATCATCATAATGATGATGATGATGATGACGATGATGATCCCGTCGTACAAGTGCGCAAGCAACATCAGCACATGCGGTAAGTTGGTGGTGGAATTTCCCTTATGTTTACCCCCCCTCCCCTTCCTTTTTTCGTCGAACATTTTTCGGAAAAGTTTTCGACATTTCTTTTCGATGAAATCTTTAATTTTTTCGGTACTATTATTATTGAAAATGAATGTGCTTGATAATTTCCGTATGGAAAACCTTTCAGCTTCTTTATCGCACTACGAAGCGGCGCTAGAGATTCTCACGAAATATCAATAACCCCCCCCCCGTCCCCCCGCCGGCGTCGAAGCATACGTTATTTACTAAAATTGCGGAATATGTTTTAAAAAAATATCTTTTACAATGAAGATATGACAATATTTCTTTTAACATGAAAAAATCTCAAAATCAACAAATCACGTAGAACTAAAACTAGTGTGAACATTTTCGAATTCCGAAATTAAGTCAATCGGGTTCTTATTTTGCAATACAAACTGAAGAAATCGATACGAAATCAAGAAAATTAGAGTATTTCAACATTTTTAAATTATTGATTTTCAAGAACAAGAAAATAGCAAGTATAATAATAATTGATATCATTTTTTTTCATACATGTTTTTAGGCTCAATAATAAGAATAATAATAATAATACTCATACATCGTCGTTTCTCTTTATCGAATATTTACACAAAATGTAGTTATCACAAATCGTTGGCATTTTTGACAGTTAAGGTTGGGTTTTTTAAAAATATTTTTTTTAAACATTTTGTCTTGAACTAACAAAAATTGCTTCCTCAATGATGTCTCATCAAAAGTCGGAAACAGATGCTAAAAAAAAATCTGTTTGTCTATTGCATCATTTTCTTAAATGCTTGAGAGAAATCCTTACAGCTGTCATTGTTATCAATATTATCGGTGGCCATTTCAGTCTATGCCTCACTGCTTTTACGGCCTCATTTCTCTTATTATTGTTATTATTATTATTATTATTATTATTTTTACATAGACTTTATTGCTCCGGGCAACGCACTTCTTTAGTTTGCACTGAGAAACATTCGCCTACTCCCGGGGGTTAGGCTCGGTCACAATCTAGACCGGAACAATAACGCTGGGCGGCACTCGAGGGTTCCGACATCACCACGGCTGCCGCCCAGTCAAAAAGTCGCGCGAAAAGTCCAATATATCGCTCTGCGATAGCCGCTCCCTCAAGCCAGAGGGTGAGCGGCTACCGCAGTCCACAATCGTGTTGCCTGAGTAAACGGAGGGACCCAAGTATGACCGACTTCTGCATCCGACCCGCTAGCAACCGGACACCGGATTTGCAAACCGGTATGCCAGCGAGGCCCGACACAAAAGACTCTTTCATCCCCCCTAGCGCACCGATGATGAGGACAACGAGAGACCCTGAATCTCTGGTGCAAACGACGTAGCTCGGCCAGGAGAGGCTGATACTTGAGCCGTTTCTCCTCTTCCTTTCGCGATACGTTGACTTCGGCCGGAGCCGAAAACTCAATGACGTATATCGTCTTGTCGTCGAAATCGAAGAAGACAACATCAGGCTTAGTCGCTTGAAGCGGCCCGATGGTCGCGAACGAGAAGTTCCAATAAATCTTGCACCTCTCGCCCACGACAACGGACTCGATATCTCCTGGTAAATAAGGCGGCACGGGTTCCCGGTCTATCCCATAAGAGTGCCGTGGATGGCAGTACAGCACCCTTAGGGCCGCGTTATGGCGATGGATATAGCCGGAGACGACATACAGCGGGCAGGCCGACAGTAGATGCATTAGTGTCTCCAGCGATTGTTTGCATGCACGACACGAAGTGGTCGATAGAGGCTGACCCATAACGCGACTGCGATAGACCAGGGTGTTGATGACTCCGTCTTGGCAGGCGCAGATAAACCCTTCGGTCTCAGACATTAATCCAGCTGACCGCCAGAAGGAAAAGGTCAGCTGGGTGGACAGCCCTTGCTCGTCGATGTGGTAAAAAAACACACCGTCCATGGGTCTCTCCACGTGCTGCCAAGTCAGGACAGTCTGCTCGGGAGCTCTGATTGCCCGCCGACGTCGGGACTTCGGCAACCGAGCGACGGAATCTGTTGACAAGGCGCCACGCCGGCGCCGGCGGAACTCTCTGGCGCACGATCTGCCGCCTTATAGAGAAAAGCCCTCGCCCCATGAAGCTCATGCTGGTGCACAATCTCCAGGAGCGGGTCCGAGCTCGTTATTACATCGCTTGCTATTTCGAGGGTCATGCTGTCATGAAGACACTCCAATCCCGAGAGTCCGCGCCCCCCGTTCTAACACAGCATATAAAGGTGGCAGTGATCTTATTTTTCCCAGACAGATCTGATTTCCAGATCCGTCTGACACGCCGCCTATACTCGCTGCGGAGGGCCCCATTGACACCCCCAGCGTCTTATACAGAGCGCTGATCGATGCCAAGGTAACGATAAGACCCTCCGGCGTCGAGGTGCTTGAAGACACTCCCGTCTACCAGCCGAACATCAGCCGCGACACCCTCTGCTCTCCCTCTACTGAGATGAGGAACAGCGCACTTGGCCGATCCTGAGTCCATTCCCGCCGCCCGCGTGTACGTCGCTACGATGTTCAAGAGGAGCCTAAGCCCCCCCTCCCCAGGAGCGTATAGCTTGAGGTCATCCATATAAAATAAGTGGGTGATCCCTCGCCCCCGCTCCCCGGGGGCCCCCGCTTCGTACCCGCGTGCAGCCCGCAAGGCAATTGTTAGGGGTGATAGTGAGATGCAAAACCGGCGGGGGCTGAGATTATCTCCCTGGATAATCCCCCTCCTATACCCCACCACTCCGGTCGACACGTTACCTTCACTAGTCTTAACTATGAAGCGTGTCTTCCAGAGCGGCATGAGGTGTTTAATGCATCTCACTATGTAGGGACTCACCGAATGGCGTTCGAGTCGGTGTATAATCGGCTTGTGACTGACAGTGTCGAACACCTTGCGCCAGTCTATCCAAGCGACTGGGAGGTTACGCTTGTGCTGGACCACCTCTTGCGTGATGCAGCGGTCCACCAGCAGGTTGTCCTTACAACTTCCCAGCCCCCTCTTCAATTCCCTTTGTTCGTAGATCTCCCGCCATGTAGGCTCGATCTCGCGCAGAACACGCTCATAAAGTATCTTTGTGAAGATCTTACAGAGCGCATTCAGACACGTTATCGGGCGGTAGTTCTCCGGACGAGGCAAATCCCCTTTTTTGGGGAGTAACACCGTCCTTCCCTCTGTTAGCCACGCAGGGATGACCACCGTCCCGTCGATGAACGACGAAAAGATGCGGGTCAGATGGGTATGGGTGCACGTGAATTTCTTCCACCAGAAGATATTAATCCCATCTGGTCCGGAAGCGGCGTGGTTCCTCATGCTACAGTCACCACGCTGACTCGGCTGTTGCCGGCAAAACGCGTCAAACCGCCACAGAGCTGGAGTGCTTTCATCAAAATGACCCCCCTCGCTATACAGTTTTCCCCAAAACCGCTCCACCTGAACAGCTGTTGGCGCTGTGTCGGGGGCAGGCGTAGGTGGTTGGAACCGGCGGCCTGGGTCAGAACGGAAGAGGGCGTTGTCTAACACCCGACCCAGTCGCCTCTGTGGGGATTGCTTCGCAACCCCCAGGTTCCGCACCTTCTCCACGTAACGTTCCTTCACAATAAGAAGGATAGCTTTGTTCAATGTGTGGTGACGGCATTTCAGTTCCGAGCTGGTTTTTCGGATTTTAGCGGTAAACGCCCTCCCCGCCGTAATGAAGTCTAACACACATTGAACACGGGATGCCTGCCTCCGCGTTTCATTGATCTTATTCTGGAGCTGTGTAACACGCCGCCGAGTCTTAGCCACGAACACCGCCTTATCATTGCGTGTCTGAGGCTTCGACTCAACAGCCGCGTGATACACAGCCCAGTTCAAGCTGAGGAGATCAGCCGTCTCAGGGATTGCTGCTGCAAGGGACTCATTTTCCGCTTCTAGGCAACCAGGCTGAAGAGAAAATTTCCCAGTCATTCCCTCCCTCCTTGTTCCCCAGTCCTCTGTCAAATCGACGCGCCAACGGGGGGGTTCCGACTGCCGGGGGGTTCGATCTCAAGGCCGTCCGGCAGAGCTCCGCACGGAACGCGCGGAAGAGCGCCTGCCGGGCAGCTCTGGTGGTAGTAACAAGACATCGTAGCCTTGTCGTCGCAAGCGGGCAGCGTGGTCTCGCAGATGTTGCGAGAAGTGTGCAAGCTCTGGGTGCACTTGGCTCCACAGGGCCTGCAACCTCGCCATGTAGCCTCGCCGCGACGGTACGCTATCCCTCCAGCAGCGGATGAGGTCTCCTTGAGTTCCTCCGTCCACTCGAGGCGCCGATTTCGAGCCGTGGTCGTCGCCGTGAATCCTATCCGGGTGCCCCTCCCAACTGACCCTTGGTCCCCATCCGAGAGGGAGCGGTTGTGGGGGGCCTGACTAGGTGGTGTTTGAACCTAGTTTTCGGCATGCTAGGACGTTGGCCTGGCACGTCGGTGGCTATTGCGGGGGAGTTGTGCTCCCCCGGGCGATGGGCACGCCAGCTTCCCCACGCCTATTTATAATAATAATAATAATAATAACCTTACGGGTTATTATTATTATTTTTTTAGGGGGTGTCTGTGAATGCGTTGACGCACTACCGATAGGCCACCGTGGTGGTGCTCCGTCGAGTGTGGGACTCGCCGGCTACTCAACCATCCCTACCCACTAAACACATATCTCCCTGTACGCCCGACACCAGCACGGAACTGTTATTCACATTACTTCAGACTGGGCGGCTGTCCTTGCGTGCTCCACAGACTCGTCCCTTCCCTTAAAATCCGTTTGTTACTCGTGCCTGAGATCCTTTTCTGTTATCGCCTTCGTTTAGTCTTCCAGGCATCCATCCATTCTTTTGCTCCGAAGGACCGTCGTTACGTAGTTAGCGATTAATCGCCAATTGTCCGCGTCCGCCGTCATCAGTGTCGTCACATTGTCTGGTGTGATCGGTCCCAGTACTGTCTCCAGTCTACGTCTGTGCTCGGTGGAATGCTTGCACACGAAAAACGTGTGCTCTGCGTCGTCCCGAGTTCCCCTGCAGTACTGACACCCTGGCGAAGCCAGTCTGTTCATCGTGCAGAGGTACTTGCGGAAGTACCCGTGTCCAGACAGGAGCTGGGTCAATCAATCACCTTTTGTTTGTAACGCGCCGTCTCCGCCTCCCGGCATACGACGCGGCACCCAAGTGCGTGGGGTCGGGATCACGCCCGACCAGCGCAGCACCGCGAACGGTGCCTACCGGTTTGCATCTGAGAATGCGGGCTCAGCACACGATCGGTCGCGCCGAGCGACTTTCCAACACTCTAACAGCTCTGCAGGCTGCTGCCCGAGTTGGTGATACGCAACTCACACGCCGGAACCGCCAACGGTTCCTGACCAGCATACGGCCAACCTCTGCCCCCACGAGTCCAACCTCATGGCTGGCCCGACTACTCGCCGGTGGCTACCCAGCCCCCATGGTACCAGTCTGATTCACTGGTGGGAACTTCGTGGCACATAATCGCGCCACTGCACTTCGCGGGTCCCGCCCCGGCGGCCGTGGTAGGCCAGCTGGAACGGCGGTGTCGCTACTCACCGAGGCTTCTGCAGGCCTCCCCCCGTAGGGGTTGGACGGCAGGAACCCTCCTGCCGAACCAGTCACCTCGTGGGGCCGTGTCCCCACACCTCACAAGCACTTTTGTTACGCGCACAACTGTCCCTTGTTTAGCGGCCGAAGCCAAGAATGGTCCTTATAATTTGGTTGCGCGCACCGCAAAATTGTCACCAAGTCCGTAGACTATTTAGCCGGGGTCGAGCTGCGCCCTATACGACCGGGCACGCCGGACGTATTCCGGGCACAGCCGGCTCCGCGTAGCATGTGCCACATCCACTTGTCCACTTCGTGCACAATTAACACATTTCGGTGTCTTCGCAGCGGGGCAAGCGTCCCGCAGGTGATCTTTCGATCCGCAGTGCTCACAGACCTGGTCTGGAGCACTGCAGTGTTTCGCAATGTGGCCGAAGCCACAGCACTTGAAGCACCGAGTAACATTCAGAAACTCGGCGCTCCTATGTGAGCCCCAGCCGAGGAACACGCGTCCCCGGCTGAGGACTCCTTCCATGTGTCTCATGGGTAGCTGAACAACCCAGTTGTTCAGCCCCTGCTTCGTCTTAAAGCAATGGTCGAAGGAGACTGCCTCCAAGAGGACAGCCTCCTCCTCGTTCGAATACCCGAGGAGGTTTTTCATAACGAAATCCCTCCTCAGGTCCTCCTTGTCCAGCTCTGGGTCCACATCATAAATGATGAGGCTTGGTCTCCTCTTTGGGGCGACCACCGCCGTGAGGCTCATGCCGCTAAGATCCACACTCTTGATCCGGTCCGCATCCTCTTGGGAGGCGACGTTGACGACGACGCCCTTATTTCGCGTCTGTCTAAGAGACGCTACTTTAAGGGCGCCTCGAATCTCCTTCAGTCCGCGGAGGAGGTCCCTCTGAACCACCTCCGCGTCTCTGTCGTCGCTCTTCTCGGTGGGTCGAACAATGACAGTCACCGTTTTCGGTTGAGGAGGTTTCCTCCTCAACGTGACTGGCCCGACCGATGGCGCTTGCGCGCCACCAGTCGAGCCAGCATCATGTCCTCTTTTCCCGGCGGCAGCCGCGTACGACTGCCGGGGGGTCTCCTTCGCAATACCTCGGAGCACTTCGTCGAGGCGCCTCTCGGCCACCTCTAGCCTCGCCAAATCCTCCGCCCGCCGGCTCTCGGTCTCAGTCAGCTTTGTCTCGGCGCACACCCGGTCTCTATCGGCAGCAGCCGCCTCGTCCCATGCTTCGTCTCGAAGCTTCTCCTTCTCGCGAGCACGCTTCCTGAGGCGCTCGCGCTCTTTCGTCACTTGGACGAGCTTCGTGGCAGAAATCGTCGCCTCTCCGCGCCAGCGCGACGCAGCGCGTCTCATTGTGCGGATCTTATCCTCATACCCCGCCAGGAGGCAGAGCAGGACCTTTGCCACCGTCTTGCTCACCTTGTTGGACTCCTTGTACAACACAGTCTCAACTTCACTCCTCTGGGCAGAGAGCCAGAGGTCGAGGTCTTTGTATCTCTTCGCGTCGTCAGCGAGTTCCGTCCCAAGGGCCTCCTCGATCTTTGCCGCCTCCAACCCCTCCGGGGAGGGAGGAGCTTCTACATCCTCGGGTGTCCCTGCCACCTCCGTGGCCTCCATCACTTCTACCGGCTTGGGAGACGATTCCCCAGCACGGTCATCTTGGGCTTCTTGAGTGTCTTGAGCCACTCGGGTCTCTTGAGCTGGTTGGATCTCTTGGGTCTTGGACTTGGGTCCGGCCCTCTTCTTTTTTCGCTTCGCGTCAGGAGCCCTCGAGGAACCCCCTGAGTTGGGGGACCCCGCCGGGTCACTGCCGAGAGCGGGTGCTTCACGCAAGCGCTTTACGCTACCCTGGGAGCGCGCCCCCAGGGAGACGATCGACGCCGCACTCGAACATCTCGAGATGCCTCTGCTCATTGTTTTGCCAGCTTCCAATGTCTCATCCGCGGCCTTTGCCGCCTCCTCTGCTCCCTCCTGGGCTGTGGGAGGCCCAATGTCCGTTGGCACCTTTCCTAGTTTGCTGGATCCGGACTTTTCCATTAAACGTTGGGGCTTTTAACGAGACTCCCCGGCTCGACCACCCGACACCTCCATACCCCCCTCAGCCCTCGGCGGTTTCCCGCTTTGGGCACCCTCCCGGGGGCCCACACCCCGCCCCCGGGAGCCCCGCACCGGTAACTCCACCACCCGGAGCCCGGCTTGCTGCAGCGTGGCCTCGGCGGGTTGCCAACCTGGCGCCCAGCCGGTCCACACCCTGGTGCCACCAGGCCCATCCAGGCAGTACACAGGCATTTAGCACGTGTTGCTACGAGGCAGCCTACTCGGGGGAGCTACTTCCGAGCCGGGCCTCGGTACTACCACGCGGCCCCCGGGCGTGCCTGACCCCCCATCCGAAGGGGCCTCCCAGGTTTCCCACTGTACCATCAAAGCATTCGCCAGACTCCGAAGAGGCGGACGGCACGGAGCGGCCGGGGGCGGGACGAGGTCCCCCGGGCCGTGCAGACTTGGTCTGGCCGCTCACCGCGGCCTACCTGGCCAGCGGATCACTGCAGCACGCAAGCCCCCCCGCCCCGACAAGGCGCTGCACGTCGGGGGGGAGGAGCTGGGTCAAGTAGAAATCCACCTCCTCAAATTTCCTCTCCTTCCACGAGCTGATTTTCGGTATCAGTCTTTTTGTCCACCGTCCGTCCTCGTTTGCCGTCCATCGGTTCTGCCAAAGCTCGAGCGTTCTTATCCGTTCCTCCATCGTAGCGTTATCCCTCCGAGGAAGTCCATTGCGGCGATAAATGCGACGACAAATGCGACGACGCTCCGCAGCGAGCAGGTCGATGGGGATCACGCCCGCGATAACGAAGACCGCGTTTTCAGGCACGGTCCGGTACGCACACGCAATCCTCAACGCCCCCACCCTCTGCACGCTCGTCATGGCTGTCGCCCGCTTCCGCACTTTTAGGACGTCGGCCCACACCTCCGCCCCGTAGAGCATAATCGAGTGGGTGATGCTCATTAGTAGTCTCCGTACACTTGGACTCGGTCCGTTTGTATTGGCCATGCGTCTAGTCAGGGCCTTCGTCTTTTCCACAGCCTTGCTCGTCGCGTTCCGTATGTGCGGCCAGGAGGTCAGCTTCGTATCTAGGGTAACCCCTAGATACTTGGCTTCATTCCGTGTTTCTGTTCGTTCTGTCCCTATGTTCATCAGTTTAATTGTCTCTATCCGTTTTCGTGTGAGCAGTACAAACTCGGTCTTTTGTAATGCCAGTTGCAGTCCGTGTCCCGTCATCCATTCGTCCAAGCGCCTCATCACCTGGTTCAGCTTAAGCTCGATGCGGTCGCTATCGCGGGCCACTATCGCGACAACGACGTCGTCGGCATACCCCACAAGGCACGTGTCCGATGGCGTGTTCACTCTCAGTAGGCTGTCGTACAGTGCGTTCCATATGTAGGGGCCCAAGATGGAGCCTTGCGCAACCCCTGTCGTTATCCGTTTGTCTCTTCGTCCGTCCGTTGTCTCGTACGTAGAAATACTCTCGCGTTCTTAGAAATAGTCCTCCAACACCCGGAGGAGGTAGGGAGGGGCCCGGACAGTTGTTTCCAACGTATCCAGTACGTCCTCTCACCTAACGGAGTTGAAGGCATTTCGAACGTCCAGTAGTGCCAGGAGGACCACTGGTCTCACTCCGTGGCAGATCTCGTTCGTCCTGTGAAAAATATCGGTCACTTCGGTTATAGCTCCGATTGTCGAGCGCCCTTTGCGAAAGCCGTATTGTCGGTCGGATAGGTCTCCAGCGTTCTTAACCGCCTGTAGCAGCCTGGGTCTTAGTAACAGTTCGTACAGTATTCCAGTCGTGTTGAGTAGGCTAAGGGGCCTGCAGGATGACGGCAGCTCTGGGTCCCCCTTGCCTTTTCTAATGAGGACTAGTCGAGCGGTCTTCCAGTGTTTACTGAAAACCCCGGCGGCCAGGCACCGGTTGTACGTATCCAGGAGTGCATTTGGCCGTTGCGAAGCAACCGATCCGAAGTACCTCCCCCGGGACCCCATCGGGGCCTGGCGCCTTGTTCGGTTTCAACATTTTGATAGCTGTCGCCAGCTCCTCTTCCGTGAAGACGGGGCATTCGGTCTGTATTTCTGTATCTGTCTCTGTCATTTGTTCCGGATGTGTCGGGAAAAGGCCGCCAACGATCTTTTCCATCGTACTGGCGTCCCTTGTCACCGGTGGGGCTCCGGTCCCCAGCGCTCAGGTCACAATCCTGTATCCCGCGGCCCAGGGATCCGAGTCCACCTCGTCCGTGAGTCGTTTCCAGTTTTGTCTTTTACTGTCATTGATCGCGAACCTCAGCTGCCCTCTGGCGCGCCGGTACTGTTCCGTACAGGCAGCTGCGGGCTCTCGATTTTTTGGCTCTCTGGGCTCTCCGCCTAAGTGCCCTACAGCTTTGTCTGAGGTTCGCTATCTCCGTTGTCCACCAGTACACTGTTCGTCTGTTTTGTACGTATCGTGTCAGCGGCATAGAGGCCGTGCAGAGCTGCTGGAAAAATTTGGTGGTCCCTCCAGCAAGCGTTTCCGCTCTGGCCCGGCTTGTCCCTTGCGGCAGTCGTTGCTCAGGGCGCTCTGCAGTCATCAGTCGTCTCGTCAGTGCGCCTTGGTGAAGGCGGTTTACGTCCCACCTTGTGGGCCGTTTCCCCTGACCCCTGACTCGCGCCGCGCTTCCCCCTTGGACCCACACTGCCGATGTGCTCGAGCTATTGGCAAACCATTCTGTCTGAGTCAAGTGTCTGTATTGTTCACTAATTATAAGTATGTCAACGTCGAATTCCGCCGCAATCTGAGGGAGGAGCGCGTGTGCCACACTGCTCCGATTCATGTTGCATTGGAGTACCGTCGTAGTCATTTTGTCGTCTTTCTTTTGCGTCTGCTAGGGCTGCTTTGAACGCGGTGCACGGAGCCGTGCCAGGCACGTGTGCGTGGTCTTGGTCAGCAGTTGCCGCGCTGAGGAAACACGAGGGAGAGCTGTTACACTCTTTGCTCGCGTGTCCCCTGTCGCCGCATCGCCAGCAGCTGCCATGTCTATCCGGTCCTGTGCAGTCTCTCTTCGTGTGTCCATATCCGAGGCACCGGTGGCACCTTGTCACACGTAGCCTTTGCCTTATGCGGCAATTGACCCACCCGATCTTAATCCTCCCTTTTTTAGTAGGACCATAGCCTCTGTGCTGTTAAACTCACACATAGCCATCGTTTAGCCGCGGTGGTTCATGCCAAAGATATGGACCTTGCGTTCCGTGTCTGTGCCTGTCTCCCGGTTGACTGCGTCCGCGACGTCGTCATTCGTGGTGTCGCAGTCGAGATCGAGGAATTCCAGCGTCGCTCTGGGGGTCATGTCTCTGATCCTCCCGTCTGTCCGATCGCTTCCCGTAGTGCCGTCTCGAACGCTTTCCGGTCCTGTTCGTTTTCCAGTTGCAGTAGTATCGCTCCGTCCTTGGTCTTTCGGATCGTCTGTACTTCGTCTTTATGTTTTGTGCTATCCATTTTTTGTTTAATTGTCCTGACCACGTCTACATACGTGTGCCCCTTCGCCGGCTTGATCAGAACCGCGCCTCTCCTGGGTTTCAGGTTCGGGCGCTCTGGACGCCGGTTTTGCGGCTGAGTAGCGTTTTCTTGTTCGTCAGCGTCTGTCCGTTCAGCCGTCGGTGCCTTTCGTTTCTTCTTTTTTGAGACTACCGTTGCCCAAGTCTCGGGGTTTCGCTGCTCAGCAGCTACCTCGTCGGGGCTTGGGGTTTGCTTGTCTCTCTTCCGTTTTCTCTGGGGGGTCACGTCAGTCTGGTCGCACCGTTTCGGTTGTGTGGTCGCTGTCCTTCGGAGTTCTCTCATGCGTTTCAGCTCGAAGATTCCCACCTCTACCGCTTCCTTGATCTTACACATTCCTGTCGTAATGACTCGACTGATATTCTTCTGTACGTTCGTCAGTGCCGTCATTTTGTCTAGGATGCTGCTTATCATGACAAGTTGCTCTCGCAGCTTGTTCTCCGCAGCGTCCCAGTTTCCTGGTGACCCTCCGTCTGTCTCATTGGTTCCTGTCGCGGTTACCATGACACTGGCCAGGCTTCCTAACGGCGCCGTAGGGGGGCCGGGCAAGCCCCTTTGGCTCCTCGGAGTCGGTATTCGGTGCAGGTGGCGCTTGCGAGCCTGCTTGTTTCTTTGTGTTCATTGTAATTTTTTTTTCATGTCCTCCTTGTCCTGCGCGTGTAGGGTAAGTGTGCAGTGGCCAGAGATCTCCGTTGGTCGTAGATGGTGAAAGCGGCGGTCTGTCCTGAGCCACCCCCGTGCATAGCGCGCCCCTCCCCCCGCACCACCGCAGCGGGGGCCCATCCGGTCGCCAGTCGGCACCACTGCAAGAAGCGAGATTTGGCGCAAAGCGCTTTACCAGTGTGTGGGGCTGCCTCCCGGCTGGCGGGGCCGGGTTCGGGCCCCCTACTACTGGCGGCCCAGGAGCGCCTTCCTGGTTTTACGACTGTACCCTCCGGAGTGGGCGCGCACACAGCGCCGGAAGAGGCTCCCTCTCGGCCGCTTTTGCCACCCAGCCAGGGGGTTCTGCTTTGTTTCCTCGCGTTCCGTCAGAGAGATCCCGTGGGCACACTCTCTCTCAGGCGACGCCCGTTTATAGGGCCCCCTCCCTTCATACCCCGCTTGGAAAAACACCCGTTTATAGGGTTCCGTCTCAACCGTGGGAGATACCCGTCTATAGGTTCCCCAGATTCATTCCGCCACGGGGCCTCTGCCGGGGCGCTCGGAAGTGTAAGTATGATGTGCGTGAGTGGTTGTGCGGCATTCGCTTACCACTATATGCGGCCGCAGCCAGAGCTTCCATAGCCGCCCCTGTTATAGCGTTGTCGCGGAGGACATTGTCGCGACAGGGAGCGTTTTCAGCGGGCGCGACGTGGACGCAGGAAGATAGCGTTTTCCCTTTGTTGTTGTTACGCGCCCAAAGAAGCTGCCCACCATTATTTTATTTTATTATATTATTATTATTATACTTTTTTTATAATAGACTTTATTGCTCCGGGCGACGCGCTTCCTCAGTTTGCACTGGGAAACATTCACCTACCCTCGGGGGTTAGGCTCGGTCTTAACCTAGACCGGAACAATAACCCTGGGCGGCATTCGAGGGTTCCGACATCACCTCGGCTGCCGCCCAGTCAAAAAGTCGCGCGAACAGTCCATTTTTATTATTATTATTATTATTTTTTTTTAATATAAGAGACTTTATTGCTTCGGGCAACGCACTTCCTCAGTTTGCACTGGGAAACATTCACCTACCCCCGAGGGTTAGGCTCGGTCTTAACCTAGACCGGAACAATAACGCTGGGCGACATTCGAGGGTTCCGACATCACCTCGGCTGCCGCCCAGTCAAAAAAGTCGCGCGAACAGTTCAATATATCGCTCTGCGATAGCCGCTCCCTCAAGCCAGAGGGTTAGCGGCTACCGCAGTCCACAATCGTGTTGCCTGAGTAAACGGAGGGACCCAAGTATGACCGCCTTCTGCATCCGACCCGCTAGCAACCGGACACCGGGTTTGGAAACCGGTATGCCAGCGAGGCCCGATACAAAATACTCTTTCATCCCCCCTAGCGCGCCGATGATGAGGACAACGAGAGTTACCCTGAATCCTCGGTGCGAACGACGTAGCTCGGCCAGGAGAGGCTGATACTTGAGTCGTTTCTCCTCTTCCTTTCGCGACACGTTCACTTCGGCCGGAGCCGAGAACTCAATGACGTATATCGTCTTGTCGTCGAAATCGAAGAGGACAACATCAGGCTTAGTCGCTTGAAGCGGCCCGATGGTCGCGAATGAGAAGTTCCAATAAATCTTGCACCTCTCGCCCACGACAACGGACTCAATATCTCCTGGTAAATAAGGCGGCACGGGCTCCCGGTCTATCCCATAAGAGTGCCGTAGATGGTAGTACAACACTCTTAGGGCCGCGTTATGGCGATAGATATAGCCGGAGACTGCATATACTGGGCAGGCCGACAGTAGATGCATTAGTGTCTCCGGCGATTGTTTGCATGCACGACACAAAGTGGTCGGCAGAGGCTGACCCAAAACGCGACTGCGATAGACCAGGGTGTTGATGACTCCGTCTTGGCAGGCGCAGATAAACCCTTCGGTCTCGGACATCAGTCCAGCTGACCGCAAGAAGGAAAAGGTCAGCTGGGTGGACAGCCCCTGTTCCTCGATGTGGTGAAAAAACACACCGTGCATGGGTCTGTCCACGTGCTGCCGAGTCAGGACAGTCTGCTCGGCAGCCCTGATTGCCCGCCGACGTCGGGACTTGGGCAACCGAGCGACGGAGTCTATTGGCAAGGCGCCACGCCGGCGCCGGCGGAACTCCAAGTCGAGGGTCTCTGCCGCACGATCTGCCGCCTTATAGAGAAAAGCACCCGCCCCATGAAGCTCATGCTGGTGCACAATCTCCAGGAGCGGGTCCGAGCTCGTTATTACATCGCTTGCTATTCCGAGGACCATGCGGTCATGAAGACACTCAAATCCCGAGAGCCCGCGCCCGCCGCTCTGACGCAGCATATAAAGGCGCGGGGTGGAAGATTGAGGGTGCAGACTCCGCTGGATGTTCATTATCTTGCGTGTGCCGATGTCCAGCTGTTTAAGCTCGTCTCTACGCCATTTGACGACGCCAAAGGAGTAGAGCAGGACCGGGACAGCGAGCATATTGGTGGCAGTGATCTTATTTTTCCCAGACAGATCTGATTTCCAGATCCGTCTGAGACGCCGCCTATACTCGCTGCGGAGGGACTCCTTGACACCCTCAGCGTTCTGTACAGAGCGCTGATCGATGCCAAGGTACCGATAAGACCCTCCGGCGTCCAGGTGTTTGAAGACGCTCCCGTCCACCAGCTGAACATCAGCCGCGACACCCTCTGCTCTCCCTCTCCTGAGATGAAGAACAGCGCACTTGTCCAATCCGAATTCCATTCCCGCCGCCCGCGTGTACGTCGCTACGATGTTCAAGAGGAGCTTAAGCCCCCCCTCCCCGGGAGCGTATAGCTTGAGGTCATCCATATCAAATAAATGGGTGATCCCTCGCCCACGCTCCCCGGGGGCCCCCGCTTCGTACCCGCGTGCAGCCCGCAAGGCGATTGATAAGGGTAATAGTGAGATGCAAAACAGGAGGGGGCTAAGAGAATCTCCCTGGATAATCCCCCTCCTATACCCCACCACTTCGGTCGACTCGTTGCCTTCACTAGTCTTAACTGTGAAGCGTGTCTTCCAAAGCGGCATGAGCTGCCTAATGCATCTCACCATGTAAGGACTCACCGAAAGGCGTTCGAGTAGGTGTATAATCAGTTTGTGACTGACAGTGTCGAACGCCTTACGGTAGTCTATCCAAGCGACTGAGAGGTTACGCTTGTGTTGGACCGCGTCCTGCGTGATGCAGCGGTCCACCAGCAGGTTCTCCTTACAACCTCCCAGCCCCCTCTTGGATCCCCTTTGTTCGTGTATCTCCCGCCATGCAGGCTCGATCTCGCGCAGAACACGCTCATAAAGAATCTTTGTGAAGATCTTACAGAGCGCATTCAGACACGTTATCGGGCGGTAGTTCTCCGGACGAGACAAATCCCCTTTTTTGGGGAGTAGCACCGTCCTTCCCTCTGTCAGCCACGCAGGGATGGGCACTGTCCCATCGATGAACGACGAGAAGATGCGGGCCAGATGGGTATGGGTGCACTTGAATTTCTTCCACCAGAAGATGTTAATCCCATCTTGTCCGGGAGCGGCGTGGTTCCTCATGCTACTCACCGCCTTCTCCACCTCACCCCGCGTGACTGGAAAACAGTCGCCACGCTGACTCGGCTGTTGCCGACAAAACGTGTCGAACCGTCCCAGAGCTGGAGTGCCTTCATCAAAATGACCCGCCTCGCTATACAGTTTTCCCCAAAACCGCTCCACCTGAACAGCTGTTGGCGCTGTGTCGGGGGCAGGCGTAGGTGGTTGGAACCAGCGGCCTGGGTCAGAACGGAAGAGGGCGTTGTCTAACGCCCGACCCAGCCGCCTCTCTAGGGATTGCTTCGCAACCCCCAGGTTCCGCACCTTCTCCACGTAGCGTTCCTTCACAATAAGAAGGATAGCTTTGTTCAATGTGTGGTGACGGCATTTCAGTTCCGAGCTGATTTTTCGGATTTTAGGGGTAAACGCCCTCCTCGCCGTAATGAAGTCTAACACACACTGAACACGGGATGCCTGCCGCCGTGCTTCATTGATCTTATTCTGGAGCTGTGCAACGCGCCGCCGAGTCTTAGCCACGAACGCCGCCTTATCATTGCGTGTCTGAGGCTTCGACACGACAGCCGCGTGATACACAGCCCAGTTCAAGCTGAGGAGATCAACGGCCTCAGGAATTGCTGCCGCGAGGGACTCATTTGCCGCTTCTAGGCAACGAGGCTGAAGAGAAAATTTCCCAGTGATCAAGGATGACCGCCTCCCGCATGCGACGTGCTAGCAACCCCTCAAGACACTGGGTTTGCAACCCAGTATGCCAGCGAGGCCCGATACTAAAGACTCGTTCACCCCTCCAAACGCGCCGATGTCGAGGACATCGAGAATAACCGACGTAGACTGCCAGGAAAGGTTGACGAGTGCAGAGGCTGACTGCACCGAGTGCAAACGACGTAGCTCTGCCAGCAGAGGTTGATACTTGAGCCGTTTCCTCTTCTTCCTTTCACGACAAGTTTGTCTCAGCCGGAGCCGAGAACTCAATACCATATATCGTCTAATCATCGAAATTGAATAGGGCAACATTAAGCTGAGCCGCTTAGAGCGGCCCGATGGTCGCTAATGCAAAGTTTCAATAACTCTTGCACCTCTCGCCCACGACAACGCACCCAATATGTCCTGGTAAATGAGGCGGCAGGGGTTCCCGGTCTATCCCATAGGTGTGCCGTAGAATATAATACAACACCCTCAGGGCTGCGGTATAGCGATAGATATAGTCGGTGACTGCATATACTGGACAGGCCGACAGAAGATGCATTGGTGTCTCCGGCGATTGTTTGCATGCACGACACGAAATGCTCGGCAGTGGCTGACTCATGACGCGGATATGATAGATTGGGGTGTTGGCAACTCCATCTTGGCAGGCGCAGATGAGCACTTCGATCTCGGTCATCAGTTTAGCTGACTGCAAGAAGGGAAAGGTCAGCTGGGCGAACAGCCCTCGTTCCTCAGTGTGTTGTAAAAATGCACCGAGCATGGGTCTACCAACGTGCTGCGGAGTCAGGGCAGATAAATGTCAGGGCCTGCCAACGTGCTGTGCCTAGCTATGTATTCTTAAACAATACGACCCCCATTAGGTCCGGGATCGGGGTATGCCCGAGCACCACGACAAGCATGTGCAAGCCTATCAGTTTACACTCCGAAGCGGATCCGAGTGCAACTGCAGGTGAAGCCAAGTGACTTTCTAATACTCTAACGACTGCAGGCCGCTACCCGTGCTAATAACAACGCAGCTCTCCTGCCGGGCACCCGTAGGAACCCTGACCAGCATAAGGCCAACTACTGCCCCCGAGAATTCAACCACAGTCGGCTAGTCCCGACCCCGTAGGACGTGAGCCACTAGCCCCCGCGGTACCATTCTTGACCATTGGTCAGATCCTTGTGACTATAGGAAACCCGTACCATATCCAATTGACGAGCCTCGTCCTCGTCGATATTGGTCGGCCAGCTTCGGGAAGGCGGTGGCGCCACCACGGTCAGATCCCTGTGACTATAGGAAACCCGTACCATATCCAATTGACGAGCCTCGTCCTCGTCGATATTGGTCGGCCAGCTTCGGGAAGGCGGTGGCGCCACGCACCGAGGTATATCGGGCTCACCCCCTCAAGGGTCGGCCTACACGGGTATCCTCCCTGCCCTAGCCGAGTCAGAACAGGTTGCTTGGTAGCCGTGATTGCTCTGCGACGAACTTGGGTAACCGAGCGATGGAGTCTATTGGCAAGGCGCCACGCCGGCGCCGGCAGAACTCCAAGCAGAGGGTCTCTGCGAGACGATCTGCCGTCTTATAGAGAAATGCTCCAACTCCATGAAGCTCATGCTGGTACACGATCTCCAGGACTAGCTCCAAGCTCGTTATTACATCGCCTGCGATACCGAAGTCAATGCTATCATGAAACCACTCCAATTCCAAGAGCCCACGCGCGTCCCTCTGACGCAGAAAATACAGGCACGGGGTGAAAGATCGAGATTGCAGATTGCGGGATGTTCATTACCTTGCGTGTGTCGATGTCCAGCTGTTTATGTTCGTCTCTACGCCATTCAACGACACCAAAGAGTGGAGCAGAGCCAGGACAGCGAGCATATTAGCGGCAATGACCTTGTTTTTCCCAGACAGATCTGATTTCTAGATCCGTCTGAGACGCTGCCTCCACTCGCTGCAGAGGGGGATCCGTTTGACATCCTCGGTGTCTTGTACAGAGCGCTGATCGAGGCCACGGTTACCCTTCGGTGTCCAGGTGTTTGGAGACGCTCTGGTGCATCAGCCGCACGTCAGCCGCGATATCCTCTGCTCTGTCTCCTGAGATGAAGCACAGCGCACTTGTTCAGCCTAAAGTCCGCACCAGCCCCCGCGTGTGCGACGCTATGATGTCCAAGAGGAGCTTAAGCCCGCCCCGGAGCGTATAGTTTGAGGTCGTTCATATGAATTGGATGGGCGACCACCCATGTTCCCGGGGGGCCGCTGCTTCGTACCCGCGTGTAGCCCACAATGCGACAGATAGGGGTCATAGTGAGACGCGAAACAGAAGAGGGCTAATAGAACCTCCCTGGATAATCATTATACCCCATCACTTCAGTTGGCACGCTTGACTATTTTCAACTGTGAAGCATGCCTTCCGAAGCGGCATGAGCGGCTTAAGGGGAGATATACACCTAGGAGCCGGAAAAAGGTCATTTTTGTGATTTTTTTCAAGGAAAACTATTTGAAATTTTGGATTGGGGTTTCAATTATCTGAAAGTATATACATTCAAAAATATGTTTAATTTTCTTTATTTAAAAATATCAAAAATATACAAGGAAATTGTATGATCCTTGGAGCGTCGTAAAAAAATCTGCGTTTGTGTTACCCACTGACGTTTCTTCAAAAATCGTCTGAAAAAAAACCAAGAAGATTATTAAATTAGATACTTTAATCTAGTACTTGTCATAGCCGATTTTAAAACAATATCGATTTATGACAAAATGGCGCACGTTTGAACAGAAATAGTGATTTTTGGGCAAAAAATTCGTTATTATTTTGCCCATAAAACAAAAACTAAGTAACGGAAAAAAAATCCTATGACAAGTACTAGATAATGGTGTATAGAATAACCACAAAAACCTCAAGGCAATCGGTTCATTGGTTGTCGAGAAATTCTGGGTACCGATTTGAAAAACGTGGTTTTGAGAAAAACGTGTTTGAAAATTTGGGAATGATTAAATCATGAAATTTGTCAACTTACATGGAATCATCGATACCATAGTGTAGGTCTTGTACGGTCGACGGAATGTTCAAAGCTTCTAAATCCTCGACCTCGACCATGTAGGTGTATATCTCCCCTTAAAGCATCCCACTATGTAAGGACTCTCCGAAAAGCGTTCGAGTATGTGAATGATCAGTTCGTAACTGACAGTATCGAACGCCTTGCAGTAGTCTATCCAAGCGACTGAGAGGTTACGCTTGTGCTGGATCGTGTCTTGTGTGATGCAGTGGTCCACCAGTCGGTTCTCCTTACAAACCCCCAGCCCCCTCTTGGATCCCTTTTTTCCGTATATCTTCTTCTATGCAGGCTCGACCTCGCGCAAAAGACACTCATAGAATATCTTCGTAAAGATCTTGCAGCGTGCATTCAGACGCGTTATCGTCCGGTAGTTCTCGGGACGAGACAGATCCTTTTTTTTGGGGACTAACAACGCCCTGCCCTCCGTCAGCCACGCAGCGATGGGCACCGTCCCATAAATGAACGAAAAGATGCCGGCCAGATGGAGATGGGTGCACGTGAATTTCTTCCACCAGAAGAGGTTAATCCCATTCGACCCGGGAGTGGTGTGGTTGTTCATGCTACTTAGCGCCCTCTCCATTTCACCTCGCGTGACTGAACGACAGTCGCCACGCTAACTCACCTGTTGCCGGAAAAACGCAACGAACCCGCCTAGGGCTCGAGTGCTTACATCAAAATGATCCGCCTCCCTATACAGTTCTCTCCGAAACCACCTGAACAGCTGTTAGCGCTTTGTCGGGGTCAGGCGCAGGTGGTTCCGCACCTCAGGTTTCGCACCTTTTTTACCTAGCGTTCCTTCACCAGAAGAATGCAAATTCCTTCACGAGCATAGCTTTGTTTAATCTATGATGACAGAATTTCAGTTTTGAATTGATTTTTCGGATTTTCGAGGTAAACGGTCTCTCCGCCGTCATGAAGTCTATCGAACACTGAAGGAGCTGCGCATCGCATCGCCGAGCCTTGACCACGAACGCCGCTTCGTCATTGCGAGTCCCAGGTCTCGTTTCAACAGCCGCATGATACACAGCCCTTTTTAAGCTAAGGAGATCAGCAGTCTCAGAAATTGCTGGCGCAAGGGACTCATTCTTCACTTTGAGGCAACAAGGCTGAAGAGAAAATTTTCCAGTGATTCTCTCCCTTCTTGTTTTATATGAACCTGACTCTGACTAAAAAAATAGAAAATTGCATTTTTTAGAGGTATTTAAAATAAAGAGTTTAATTATTGCCATTATTTTATAACTTTTTTTGCTATAAAAAATATACTTTAAACAATGATATTACGCCAAATTTAGGTTCATGTAGAGCGTAATTATATGAAGAAACTATCACTTATTAAATTATAGGGTAGACACTTTTTAGCTAGAGTGTACACAAATTGAAAAAAGTAATTTCGAGAAAAACGCGTTCGAAAAAAAGTTACCGAAAACAAAAAAATCAAGGCGGCAATGAATCAACCCAGCACCCGACCAGCTCCGCCTCGCCTCGAGCGGTGCTCATTTCTCCAGAAAGTCCATATGACTTTCCATACATATGCACCCACTTGTCAACTCCGTAGCATTACCCGATCGCCTCGCCCGCGAGAGTTGGACAGTGAGTGCATAAGTATATATGAAAAGCCCATCTAAGAAATGATGGGCTTTCGGAGTCCCTCATTATTATGATTATTGCCGCATTATCACTACCGCAGTCAATAATAATAATAATAACAATAACGATGATAATTATCATTATTTTTAGTACTATTGACAATTAATATTGAAAGGCTGTGTAAAAATAAAAAATCACTTGAAGTAAAATTCAATCCATCATGGAAAGATAACCTACTTAATATGACCCCCATTTCCCTATTCTGCAAGTACGAAAATACCCCAGAATTACTTCCACATCCCCGTTATTCTACTGTCGATAAAAAAACAAGTAGTAAATGTTGCTTCCGAGGTACAACGCTTTTTGCACGTTTTTCTTCGCATGGTATTCCTCTTCTCCCCTTTGATTTTCCCCAACTAACTTAATTTTTACGGCTCAGGAAGGTCACGTAGCCGAATAAGAAAATATTGGATCATCGAAATTTACCGTCACTGGCGATAAAAATCAATAGAAAAAAAATGAAATAAAACAAAAACTCTAGAAAGGTGTTTTTTTTCGTCACAGGAAACGATTTGTTCCCGGCAAGGCAACTAATTTTTATGGTAAATGTCTTGTTTTTTGAAAAATCATTTTCCGAAAATTCTGTCACGAGTTCGTTTTGAAAACTTGACTGTGCAGTTAAAGGTAAATGAAAATGTTGCCAGAAAGGGCGTTCCGTAATTATGATTGTTATTAATCCAAATAAGCGATAACTATAATGAAGACGATGAATCATAAACATACGCACTTTCACGATTACATTTGGTGAAAAAATATGAAAATGTTGAGATATTTTGGATGAGAAAAATCTTTTTGGAAATTCGAAATGTCGTTTTTTTAAACGTATTGAGGGCACAGACTTGGACGTGCTCAGAATAAGCAAAAAATCAACGCCATCTAAGATACTGCCAGCATCGATTTTCAATGTCAATCATGTGAAAGAAGTTATTAGACAATTTAAAAAAATTCAAATTATCAGAAAGATTACATCCTTGTCATCTGAAATTAACTTTTCTAATTTTTGAGTAGACGTTTGAAAAAAACTTAATTAAAAAATGTTAAGTAGGGAATAATTTTTATTGAAATGAATATTTGAAAAATCAAACAAATGGATTCTCCATTATTCTAAATATGTGTCAAATTACAAACATATTTTCTTCTAATGGTTGATAACTTTTAGTTATTGTTATGGGAAATTAACTACTTCAGGATCTTTTGTACACGTTTTGGATAATAGTAATGTGAAAATGATGTATTTCGTGTTGTCGAAGATATTTCAGATCAACCCTTACAAGGAGACGGCACGACCGTGGAGTCGGGGATTTGGCCGATTTTTTTTTGTGGTGAATGAGGACCCCTAGCACCTCACGTGGTTACAGTAGTAGGACGCACTACTCAGAAAATTCCGAGAAAAATCGATTCAAAGTTTCTTAGGGGCCTTATGAGTTTAAAATGTCAGGCACTTGTCGAGCCGCCGTCTAGTCTAAGCGGTTAGTGCTCGGTATTTTGCGCCAGAGGTCTCGCGTTCGATTCCTCCTTCGGATCTTTTTTTTTTATCCCATCAATTATTTGAAACGTTTCTCATCTCTACATTATTTTTTAAATTTTATTTACATTATTATTTTTTAATTATTTCAATTTTTTTAAATTATTTTCTTTTTTATCAACAAAACAATTCATAACGGTGGGTTTTTAATGAGAATAACCAAGTCGATTAGAAAAAATTAAATTTTTATTCATATAATAATTATATACAAAAACCGCAGTGGTAATTATCGTAGAAACAAACAAAGCAATAATTTTTGCGACATCTTGCGCAACATATAAAAGCAGATTTTTTTAAATCGCCGGGAGTTTGCAATACATTCGTACAAAAACATGTCCCATTAACATTCATGAAAATGTTTCTAGTAACTGACAAATTTGAGGCAAACCAGGCGTATTGAATCATGTCTTGGAATATTGGTGACGATAATTGGTGGTGAATTATTGAATGGATTTTTATACAATCTTCCCGGGAATTAATTTCACGATTCTGCTTGTATAAAAATCCGATTGTATAAAAATCCATTCAATAATGCACCATCAATTGTCGTCACCAATATTCCGCGATATGATTCAATACGCCTGGTTTACCTCAAAATTGTCAGTTACTAGAAACATTTTCATGAATGTTAATGGGACATATTTTTGTACGAATGTATTGCAAACTCCCTGCGATTGTAAAAAAACCGCTTTTATAAGTTTCGCAATATGTCGCAAAAATTATTGCTTTGTTTGTTTCTACGATAATTACCACTGCGGTTTTTGTATATAATTATTATGTGAAAAAAAATTGAATTTTTCCTAATCGACTTTGTTATTCTCATTGAAAACCCAATGTTCCTCCTCATATACTTTACAATGAAAAATAAAAAACCCACCGTTATGAATTGTTTTATTGGAAAAAAATAAAATATGTTTTAAACAATAAAAATAATTTAAAAAAAATAATGTATGGATGAGAAACGTTTTGGATGATTGTTGGGATAACAAAAAAAAATATCCGAAGGGGTAAACGAACGCGAGACCTCCGGCGCAAAAGACCGAGCCCCAACCGTCTAGACTAGCCGGCGGCTCGACAAGTGCCTGACATTTTAAACTCATAAGGCGCCTGAGAAACTTTGAATCGATTTTTCTCGGAATTTTCCGAGTAGTGCGTCCTACTACTTTAACCACGTGAGGTGCTAGGGGTCCTCATTCACCACAAAAAAATTCGGCCAAATCCCCGACCCCTCGGTCGTGCCGTCTCCTTGTCAGAACGCTGACAGAAACGTAGAAGTGTGCATCATTGGAATGCAACAAATTTTTTTTTATATATCACATATTTTTCTCAGCCCTGTCAGGCTACGGATCGTTTTTCAGGATTTTCATAAAAGGGCGGCAGCCTAAAACTCTAAAAAGAGATTAGGTAACGAAAAAGTGGTAACCAAAATAAAGAACTTCAAACAATAAATAAAGGACCGCAAACAGGAACAACATACATTCCTTATGCATTACTTCGGCCATGGAGATCTAGAGTCCAAACTCCATAGGCAAAGTGGTATAATAAACCTCCGCAAAAATGTAAACAGTTCAGATGAAAAATTTCACTACCAGGGTAGCTTCGAATTAAAAAAAAATTCCGTGGCATTTTTTTCTAATTTTGGGGAATTTTTCTATTTTATAGAATTTTTTCAATTTTTTTTTACTCTTAATTTCGTGAAACTATTTTGAATTTTTTTTTCAGCATTTCTTTGTATGTGGGATTTTTCGGAATTACGAAGAAATTCTGCGGATTTTTTTTGTATTTCATTTTGTAGAAGTTTTGGGAATTTCGAAGGAATTTCGAGGATCTTTTTGTTGAAATGTTGCATTTTTCAGAATTTCGAAGATAATTTGCGAAAATATTTGGAATTCCGAAGAAATATTTAGAGTTTTTAATAAATTGCCCGACTTTGTCGAGCATGCCAAAACATATCCGGTCACATGTTTAAAATTCTGGAATTTCCTTTGAAATTTCGGCAATTTCTGCGAATTCCTGACATTTCCACGATATTGTTCCAAAATTTCGCATAATTTCGTCGACAATCCGAATGAAATAATAATGAAACGCTAGTCAAATATAACTATTATATTAATGCTAGTAAAGTATTACTATTATATTGAAATGTACATGAATATGGTAAAGAGAATAGGCATCAAACAGTATAGAGGAAAGTTGACTAGTCTGTTCCTCTGTTTTCACAGAAATAATATCGAAAATATTCGAGAACCGTGTGGGATCAAACGAAACCCATAAAGTACCAATTTTACGTTGGACAAAAAAACGTACGCACGCGACAAAAAGAGTAAATTTACGATCTTGTTCTCACTTAATACTTTGTGTGACCACCTTTTGCTTGAACGACACCTCGTAAACGTCGAGGCAGGCTTTCTACAAGGTTGTGGATGTGCTGCTCGTCAATCTGATTCCAGACGTTGCAATAAGACTCCAATTTTTTTTTATTCGTCACCTTCCCCTTGTCAACTTTTCGGCCCAAAGTCGACCACAGATTTTCTAAAGGATTTTAATCTAGCGTTTGCGCTGACGAGTCTGAAACTTTAAGGGGCTATACTAGTGTGAACGCTGAACATTTGGGTGATTTTCGGGAATTTTTTAGAAGAAAAGTACTCAATTAAGTGTTTCGGAAAATTAGGAATATATTTGGCTATATTTTACCTATATTACATGATTTTTTCATAGAAAAATATTGAGCTCCAAGCGACTTATGCGCTGCCTTCGGAGGCACAAAAAAATAGTTCCTCCACTGCTGGCATGATTCCGGCCGATTGAGTAGCTGAAACCGAAAAAGAAAAAGGTGTTGTTAAACCGGAAGGTATTTCCTGTACAATTACGTAGGATTTTCGAAAAATATTAAAATCTAACAATATGGCGTAGTTATGAAAAAAGTCTGTTTTCTTGCCTATAAACTGGTCGTTTTTTTCAATGCCAAATCGTCAATTTTCATCAAATTAAAAATATTCTACGTCATTGTAGAGTATATATATCCAAGAGTACTCAGTTCAAATTCAAGTCAATCGGATAATTGCTCTTTAAGTTACAATGTCAGCAAATTTGAAAGATCTCATTTCGAGAAAAACGCGTTTAAAGATTTAACTATCGATTTTTACAAGATAAGATGATATTGATATTAATTATATAAATGATAATGATATTCTTGAAAATATAGACTGTCGAAAAAGGCAAAAAAAAAAACGATTTTTTACAGTGTCACACTGGTGTAGCCTCATAATCTGCGACGAACGAGGAAAGCCACTGTTTCGCGAGCCGTATGCTCCAGGTAATTGCCCTCTTGGAAGATAAACTAATCCTGTAGATCGACCTTCAGCAGAGATGCTCTACATTTTTATTCACAATATTAATGTATTTTTTTCTTTTCTTCGCATCGTCCATTTTAACCAAATTTCCCATTACTGACTACGCAAATATTTTTCTGTGCATTTTTTTAAAATAGCTGTTCTCCAGACTTTCACCACACACGTGGTCGTTCGTTATGACAGAAGAGATCAAACTTGCTCTCATTATTTCAGATAACTTTCTCCCAAAATGCTACGAATTTATCGTTATTTTTTTTCGTCAAATTTTAGGCGCTTTGCTTATTTGCCTGCCGAATCAAAGGGCGACGCTGTGCAAAACTATTCTTTAGATACAGAACCAGTGGCGTACTAAGGCTCGTGGGTGCCCCGAACGGAATAAGAATGTGGTGCCCTTAAAATTAACAAAGTAACAAAAACGAAATTTAATTGCAATATTTTTTATTAAAACTTTATAAATCATACATAATACAACCATGCAATTTCCACAAAACATACATAACACAACCTTTCCAACAAGATGTTGGCAATACATCTATAAACGTGTTAAGGGACACAACTGTAAAATTTTCGAAAAATCGTTTTTTTCGAAACACTTTTAAAAAATCCGTTGAACCTCCAAATATATGATCCATATTCGTTTATAGCTGAAAAAAAAACAGTTCTCAAGTGGCTTTCGAGCTTTTTCTGAGTCTCCGAGCGCTGAAAAGCGCCTTCGGCGATGCCACACCGGTATACGCAGTTCTTGACTCTTGTTAGCCTATTATCAATAGGAAAAAAGTCACCGGCTAAAAATAGTTTTATTTTCTACAAATAAATGGCATTAGATTACGGGGGGAAAAAATTCATCAGCTGTACCGTCGATAAAACTGTTTACTTCAAACACGTTGTTCTCTAAGCCATGTTTTTTAAATCGGCACGCAGTAGAACTCGAACAATCTTCGTCCAATCGACTTAAAATTCAACTGTAGCTTCTTAGATTGCTTTGGAAATTGTAAAAAATATATCACTTTTTATATAAAAATGATGTTTGAAAAAACGAACTTTTTTTTTCAAACCCGTCTGTATTTTTTTCATTATTCGCCTAATTCCCTAATATTGCCCTTTCTTTAAAAAAATTTAAAGCAAACTGTCGAAAATGAGCAGTTACAGCAGTGTCCTCCTTTCAATAAGTTTGCTCATCTTAAAACCCGTTTTCATATTCATTTGTTTCTTTAAAGATGAACCTTACAGGCCTTAAGACTAGCAAACTTACTTATGACACCTTCGAAGTCGATTGTATTGGCAATATCTCGTTCAAAGGACAAAATGGCAAGGCCTGCATTGCTCATGGACGAGCGACGGAAATTTTTGAGTAACGTCAAATTTGAGAAGCTTCTCTCACATGTAGCTACGCTTACAGCGATAGGGGTTTCTTTAAAGTGTTGATATCAATAACGTTCCACTTTTTTCCCCCTGAGAACGCAAAATATTAATAAGAATACTAACGGGCAAATATAACATTACGTCATACGAATCAATTATAAAATGAACTCGATCCAAAACAAAATAATGAAGTTACTTACCGAAAAATAATCATTTTCACGTAAACGCTAAAAAGTTCACAAACTGTACGTAATGAGTTTAGTCCATAAACAGCCGAAGTCGTCGTAAAAGCAAGATCATACGGTCCAGAATACAAATGGCAAAGTCGTCGCTAAATACTAACATATACATATATAAGAGCACGTCTGATCACCACGAAGGGTAAAACAGATGTAAACACTTATTTAGCCCTTTGACAAAAAAGTTCAGTAATTTTTCTTTACAATGTTAACAAAATACCCTATAAAGAAATAAGTAAAACATAAAATGTATTTGAAAATACCGCCCAACCATCGCATAATAGCGATTTACTTGCTGGGCATATTGTAAATCTCATTGTTTTTGTGGAAAAATGATAATTTACTGCTCTCTTGGACCGTGGAGTAAGGTGTCCTGGACTGTGGAGTAAGGTCGGCAAAGCTTTTGTTTGAAATGTTTTTGAAACGCGCCGAAGCAAATGTTGTCTAGACGGTTAAAAAATTAAAATATAAACATAAGCACTCAATATCATTGTAACTAACAAGATGCGAAATGCGAAGAAAAAATATTAAGCTTATTACTTTTTCTTTCGTGCGTATGAAAAAACTTTGAAAAAAAGAAGCTATTTTGTTGTTTTAAAATTTTTTGTTTGGTCGAAATTAACGAAGCCCCCTTTATTATGAAATCACGTTGATAAATTCGGTGGTTTCGTTCAACATTTCGTGATCTCGCTATATCCATCCATTATTTTGATAAAAATGCCAACAAAGCGGTTCATTATTGGAAAATGTTGGTGCCCCCTTCCACTTGGTGCCCCCGGCGGACCGCCAGTGCCGCCGTATACTCGCTACGCCACTGTGTTCAACCCTGTGTTTTCTAAAATGACGCGGCTGGTGATCATTGGATTTTTTTGTTTCCCTGATAACTCTACAATCATCGAATAAGCTCTTCTTTCTTTCTCTCCCACGCCCGTCCTTATCTGTCACTACGCCAAGCTTGGTACACTTTTCACGAGTTTTCCTTACTGCACCTTTGCTCACTTCGTACTTTCTTCTGGTATCCGGATTAGAGAGACCTGTTTTATGATCTCTAACAATGAGTTTCCTGACTCGTTCAGTTTCGCAGAACAACTTGGTTGGCAGAAAATGTATCGAATCTATTTATTTACGCTAGGCCGGTTCTTTGGAGAAAACTTAGGCAAAAACCGTGTCGTCGTTACCTATGAAAATAAGTCAACACTACGGTGGGTACTTTTTTGTCCAACGTAAAATTGGCAAACTACGGGTTTCGTTTAATCTGACACGGGTTTCGAATCTTTTTGATATTATTTCTGTGACAACATAGAAGGAGAATAGTTCACTTTTCTCTAGACCGCTTAATGCCTTTTATTTTTACCGTGTTCATATACATATAAGCACAAATATCGAAATTACACCGGCACGTAGTTTTTTGTCCAGTTCTGTTGAAACCTGTTGAAACCTGTTGAAACCTGAAAACAGTTGAAACCTGTTTTCAGTTCAAGAGCATTTGGCCTAGTAAAAAGTAGCTCTAACTTGACTAGTTCAGTCTTCATAACTAGCCTTCGTTGAAACTAATTTTTCCTAGTGAAAGCTAGAATTTTTGTTTAGAAACCCAATCAAACCCGAACTTTGACTTCATTCGGAAACAGTTTTAATGCAGTATTATTGTCTCGAGCACTGTTTAAAGGTGATTTTAGGATGGAATAACTACTAGGATGACTAAATAAATTAATACCCATGTCTGTTGGTCCTGCAAGAATATGTAGAAATAAAAAATCAAACTATATATTATGATGTACGTTTGGGTACACCGGAGCTCTGAAAACGCTCCCAATTGGCAACCAGTGCTTTGGAGGTTTTATCAATGTGAAAAAAAACCAAACATATTCTTAATCTGTATACACGTTCAATACATCAGTTCAGTAAGAGATTTAGAAAAAAAAACTTTACAAAATGGCGGCATGCTAAACTATGATTTTCCGATTTTTATGACCATTCTACGAGTCATGTAAAAAATTATTTCGCCTTAATTATGCTAGTAACGTGGAAAAAACTGTATACTAAATATGTATGCAAAATCTAAGCTTAATCGGCTGGTTGGTTATCGATATATCGTGGTTGCCGATTTAAAAAGCATTGTTTCGTGAAAAACGCGTTTAAAGTTGCTGCCTCGCAACCGCACTCCGCGAGCGAACTTTTTATAATTGTATAACTCTGCTAACTTACAAGTATTATTAGGGCGCTTTGATAGACGTATTCAGAAAGGTCTGTAGTATAAGAAAATAAAATTAAAAAAGAAAATAAAATAAAAAAAAAAGTCATAACTGAATTATTTCGTTAGAACTAGTTTTCCCTAGTTCAGATAAACCGAAACTTTGGCCTCACTTGAATCTAGTTTTAACTGATTCATTTCGTTGGAACTAGTTTTTTCTAATTACGATAAACCCAAACAAACACAAAGGTTGATCCCATTTGGAAACAGTTTTAACTGATTCATTTCGTTAGAACTAGTTTTTCCCTGTTGAGACATAACCAAACAAACCCAATCTTTGATCTCATTTGGGAACAGTTTCAACTAATTCATTTGGTTAGAACTAGTTTTTTCAAGTTAAGTAAAACCCAATTGAAGTCAAATTTTTACGCCATTCGGAAACAATGTTAACTGAGTCATTCCGTTGTAACTAGCTTTTGCTAATTAAGACGAGTTTCAATTAACATTCAAATTCATTTTTCGGTAAATTCTAGTTTTTACTAGAAAAAAAAGTAGTTGTATCGAAGGCGTTCAGTACAAACTAATATATACAAGGGAAAACGCGCATAAACTGAAAACGGGTTTAACCGTAACATGTATGGATACATAGTTAGGACTTTCCTTAAAAACATATTAATAAACTTAAATTGTTACGCACCCTTTATAGTTTACGTTACACCCGTCCTTATATTGCATATTATCGAAAACAAATTAAAGCTACGTTCCCCTCAAAATACCATACACATATAGTCAACACATCAACCACGATCTACATCAGCACCGTTTGAGTTCACACTTATTTTTCACAAAGCTGGGCAAAGCATTTGAAGATTCCACGTGTGACTTTTACCGGTCCCCAGGGAGTCGTGGCAGCACCTGCTCGGTCTGATCCGCCACCGGGAACAGCGACTGCAGGCGGCCGGGGAAATTCACCGTTTCCATCGCGACGTGGCCGAGGCGCTGTCCCGAATCCAAGAAAAGGAGGCAGCGCTCCCGGAGGAGTTGGGTCGTGACCTGAATTCTGTCCTCGCGCTGATAAGGCGCCACGAGGGTTTCGAGAATGACCTGGTGGCGTTGGAGGCTCAGCTGCAGGTACTGGTCGAGGACGCGTCGCGTCTCCAGGTGCTCTACCCGGGCAACAACGCGTCGCACATCGACCTCCAGCAGCAGATCGTGATAACGAACTGGGAGGAGTTGAAGGAGCGCTCGGCGCATAGGCGTGATCAGTTGCAGGCGAGTTGCGATCTCCAAAGGTTCCTGACGCAGGTGCGCGACTTGATGAACTGGGCGGCCGGTCTGCGCGCTGCGATGTCGACCGAGGTGAAGGTCAGAGACGCAGCCAGTGCGCAAGTGCTAAAGGCGGAGCATGAGGCGCTGAAGAGCGAGGTTGAGGCGCGCGAGGACAGTTTCCGGTCGGTGTTAGACCTCGGGGACGCGATGGTCCAGACCGGTCACTATGCCGCGCCTGAGGTCGAGGACAAGTGCAACCAGCTGCTGGACGAGAGGCAGAAGCTCCACACAGCCTGGCAGCAGAAGAAGGTGCGCCTCGATCAGCTCATAGATCTCCACTTCTTCCTGCGCGACGCGAAGCAACTGGACAACCTCTCGGCGACGCAGGAGGCCGCCCTCAGCGGCGATAACCTTGGCCTTTCGGTCGAGGAGGTCGACGTCCAAGTCAAGAAGCACAGCGAGTTTGAGAGGCTACTGGTGAGTCAGGAGGAGAAGCTGGTCGCGCTGTGCGAGCACGGTGACAAGCTGCTAGCCCAGGATCACTTCGACTCGGCCACAATAGCGCGCAGGGTGACCGAGGTCGTACAGAAACGCGCCCGGGTCCGCGACCTCTGCGACCTCAGGCGTCGCAGGCTCGCGGCAAGCCTGCTACACGCGCAGTTTGTCCGCGATGTGGGCGAAGCCGAGTCCTGGATAGGCGAGAAGCGAAAGAAGCTCGAGGCCGAGACCTGCAAGGTCGAGGTCTCAAGTCTCGAGGACAAGATCAAGAAACTTCAGAAGCATCAGGCCTTCCAGGCCGAGCTCGCGGCCAATCAGTCCAGGATCGAGGAGATCAAGGCCAAGGGCGAGACCCTTCTCGCGAGCGGCCATTCCTCCAGTCCCGAGATACACCAGCAGCTCGAGCACCTCAACGCCACCTGGCGGGAGCTCCTCCTCATCTCGGGGAACCGGGGCCGCGGCCTCGAGGAAGCCCAGGACATCCTCGAGTTCAACAACCAGGTGGAGAAGATCGAGGCTTGGATACGGGACAAGGAGATGATGGTGCAGGCCGGCGAGATCGGTAAAGACTACGAGCACTGTCTCAGCCTTCAGCGCAAGTTGGACGACGTCGACAGCGACATGAGGGTCGACGACGCACGCATCAAGTCCATCAACGCCCTCGCCGACAAGCTGATGAAGCAGGGCCACGACAACGACGGAATCAGGCAGCGACGCGACAACTTCAACGACAAGTGGCGCGGCCTCCAGGGCGCCCTGAGCTCCTACCGCGACATGCTCGGCGGTGCCCTCGAGATCCATCTCTTCAATCGCGACGTGGATGACACGAGCCAGCGCGTTATCGAGAAGTCGCTCGCCATGAACACCAATGACGTCGGTAAGGACTTGCCGGGCGTCGAGCAGCTGCGCCGCAAGCAGGACGCCATGGAACGCGACATGACCGCCATTGAGGGCAAACTCACGGAACACAAAGCCGAGGCACGCAAACTCGCCGATAAGTACCCGGAGAATGGGCCCCAGATAAAAGCGATGCTCCACGAGCTTTGCTCCAACTGGGATGAGCTGCAAAACCTCGCGCAGCAGCGCCGCAAGACCCTCGGGCGCGCCTATACCCTCCACAAGTTTCGGGCGGACCTCCATGAGGTCGAGGTCTGGGTGGCCGACACGATAAAGCGCATGAACGAGTCCGAGCCTCCGACCACGATATCCGAGGCCGAGGCCCTGCTCGGGCTTCATCAGGAGCGCAAGGCCGAGATCGACGGGCGTCGTGACGCCATCAAGAGCCTCCATGAGCACGGAGAACAACTCGTCGCGAAGGATCCCGAGGTCAAGGCCAGCCTGGATCACCTGGAGAAACTGCGTGACGGCCTCGTCGAGGCCTGGCTCGAGCGCAGGGAAAAGCTCATGCAGGCCTATCATCTACAGCAGTTCAAGGAGCAAGCCGATCAGGCCGACCACTGGCTCGCCAGCAAGGAGGCCTTCCTGAACAACGACGACCTCGGCGAGTCAATCTCCGGGGTTGAAAGCCTCCTGCGCAAACATGTCGAGTTCGAGAAGATGCTCATCTCCCAGCTGGGACGTGTCGACGAGCTGGAGAGCTTCGCAGCCGAGATCCTTGCCGACAAACCCATCGGCCATGGAGCCATCGAGACAAGACTAAGGTCCGTCTGCGCGAGGCGCGATCGCCTCAGGGAAACTTCGTCCATGAGGATGAGGAAGCTGCTCGAGAGCCAGCGGCTCCAGGAGTTCCTGCGCGACATATACGAGGTCGAGGGATGGCTCCATCGCAAACAACAGGTCGCCGCGGACGAGAATTACCGCGACTCCACCAATCTCCAGAGCAAGATACAGAAACACGCGGCCTTCGAGTCCGAGCTCGTCGCGAACCGCGGCAGGGTCGCCACCATCGTCGCCGAGGGCGAAGCCCTCATCGAGGACGAGCACTACGCCTCGAGAGAGATACAGAATCGCCTCGAGGATCTCGAGACCGAGTGGCGGGTCCTCCAGGATACGAGCGAACTCAAGAAAAGCCGACTCAACGATGCGTATCAGGCGCTCCTCTTCGGACGCACCCTCGACGAGTTCGAGGCCTGGATGGACGAGGTTGAGACCCAGCTCCAGTCCGAGGACCACGGCAAAGATCTATCGAGCGTCGCCAATCTCCTTAAACGCCACACAAATCTTGAGAACGACGTGCTTGGGCACAACGAGGCTTGCGAGTCCATCAAGGAGACCGCGGCGAGCTTCCAACGCAGCAAGCACTTCATGCGCGAGGAGATTCAGCGCCGGGCGACTGCGACCATCAGCCGTTATTACGGGTTGCAGGTGAGCAATGTCGGATTTGTAAAAAATAATTGAATAGCCTCTTTACCTTTACCTATTTACCTCTTAACAAAGTAATTAACAATAATGCATTGTGTTTTTGTTACTCATCACTGAAGTAATAAACAATGATGCATTGCGTTTTTGTTACTTATTACTGAAGTAATTAATAATAATGCATTGCGCTTTTGTCACTCAGTACTTTAGTAATGTATAGTGGATTGCGTTGAAGTAATGCGGAATTAATTGCTTTTCCTTTATTCATCATCAAAGTAATGCATGACGAATTACTTTTCCGTTACGCATTACTGGAATAATTAATAATCAATTGAGTCACCATGACTCATTGCTGCAATATAATGACAATGAATAATAACATATATTGCTTTTTTGTTACTCATTTCCGAAGTAATGCATAATGGATTGCGTTTCCATTACGCATTACTGAAATTATGGATAATACTACAGTGCCTTTTTCATTACTCATTACCGAAGTAAATGGATAATGGATTGCGTTTTCCTTACTCATTATAAAAGTAATGCAAAAAGGATTGAGTTATTGTAGCTTATTACTGAAGGAATGAATAATTATAAAAAGGTAATGAGTGACGATAAATAAGAATATTTTATTTTATGACTCGTTTCCGAAGTAATGAATAACCCATTGCGTTTCCATTACGCATTAGTGGAGTAATAGATAATAACGCGCTACATTTTTATTTTTTATTGCCGAATTAACGAGTAACGGATTGCCCTTCCATTACTCAGTACCTAAGTACTCTGTACTTAATCGATCGTGTTCCCATTACTCACTGCCAATGGGATAATTGACACGCGTTTCCGTTGCCGACGACCGAGTACCGTACAACAGACTATCCCTCCATTACTCATCACCGAAGTAAAGCATACCGGTTCCCGTGCGCAGGAGCCGATACAAATACGCCGTGAGAATCTCGAGGACGCAAAGCTGCTGCACCAGTACGTGCGCGACGTAGAGGACGAGCTCCACTGGATTGCCGAGAAGGAGCAACTCGCATCGAGCGACGACCTCGGCAATTCGCTGACGTCGGTCCAAAGGCTCCAGAAGAAGCACCAAGCTCTGGAGGCCGAGGTTGTCTCGAGGGAGCCTGTCGTGGACTCGCTCACCAACCGGGCGGCCGCCATGACTCGGGGCGGACACTTCGCCACGGAGAAGATCGAAACCCTCGTCCAGGAGTTGCAGCGGCGGCTCAGCGCACTCAGGGACCTCGCGAGCGTCCGGAAACTCCGACTCCTTGACGCTGTCGAGTCTCAGATGTTCTACGCCGAGGCCGCCGAGGCCGAGCAGTGGATCAAGGACAAGCAACCCCAGTTAACCTCCAATGACCACGGCAAGGACGAGGATTCTGTCCAGACGTTGCTGAAAAAACTCGAGGGCTACGAACGCGACCTTGTCGCCTTTGAGCCCAATCTCGAAAACTTGAAAAAATTGGCCGATCGTCTGGTCGATCGAGGCCACTTCGACGCATTAAATATCGGACGCAAACGCGACGACATCGAGGCCCGCTTCGCCGAGCTGCGGAGACTCAAGGACAGACGGTCGAGACGACTCCTCGAAAGCGAAGAATTTTACGAGTTCGTCAGACAGGCGGACGAGGTCTGTAATTCCCATTTTTTCCATCATTGCTTCCTCGCAATAATTTGTTTTTGTAAATATGCTTTTTTTTACGTCTGTGAAATGTCGAAAATTAACGTTTGAAAAAAGTCATTTAAGGGCATGTATCACATGCTGCGAAATTTCGACACGGTCACGACTATTGCAGACCTCGTTTTTGGCCGCGAACCGCTGCAAACTACCGCCAGATTTCGCAGCAACCGTCTGCTATTCACACTGGAGCAAAGAATCGAAGCCCAATAGGCGACGATTGCTGCGAGTCTGTGAGTGTGTGCCTGTGCGTGTGAGCACGTACGCCATGCGGGATCGCTGTTAGTGGAAAAACTGATATACGACATTTTTATAATTGTCGATGATATTTTGAACTTCGTCAGTACAATTGTTCTAGTTTTATGTAAAGGACTCTAAACTCCCATTTCCCCGTAATTTTTTCCCTGGAATCAGTTTAACAACGCTCAAACCGTGCGTTTTCTCACTGTCAAGAGCCTAACGGTCTTGAGGCGCATTGTCACGCCGACCGAGCGGCTATGAGTGCGAGAGAGATAGCTGATTTGCAGATTCACAGTTTTGCCCGAAACGGCTGATAAAAACACCTTCGCCCTGTTTCAAAAGTAGCGACGTCTTTCTTTTCGGTATGTCCGAAATGTGATCCGTGTAGGAGAAAACGTGACCGTATGATTTTTTCTATCTGAACGTATGAGCCATGTCCTTGAAATGTGCATGACTTCGGTGCGTCAGTAGTCATTCACAATTCATCCTACGACATCTACAGTCTGTGATAGTTTTTTTTTCTGAATTTGGCCAAATTTCGACTGTCAGGCTCTTTTTGCAACAATATCGCATGCACTCAATAAATTTCATCGCAAATGATGCGATCGTTTGATTAAAGTTGCGGCGCGAAATTTCGAAGGCATTAAAGAGCCAGTCCACTTTGGAGCCACGAAAAAAAGGCTATTTTCGAGATTTTTTGTTGATGATTTTATAAAAGATGTGAATATAAAAGTTGCTGGGCTTGACAAATAAATCTTGAAATACATTTAAAAAAATAAAATTCAATTCATTTTTCTCATTTTTTAAGTACAAAAACTATAGTTTAACGTAACGCCTCAAAAATAGGTGGGCTAGGTAGCTCCATCACAACACAGCAATGGCTTGTCTGAACCAAAAAAATCAAGGTCCATTAGATTCAGTATGGCACCAGCTACAAAATGACCCTCGGATATAAAGTTTTATCAAAAAATAAAAAAATGGCAGATGAAAAACGAAAAAAGTATTTTAAAAACGCTTTTTTTCGCAATTATCCGCAATAAAAAGAGTAAAAATCAAAATTTTTTAACTATCGTGGGTCATCTTGTTGCGAATCATGTTTACAATATGTGGTTCAAATTTAAAGAGAAGCGGTTTATTAGTTTTAGAGATACGATGGAGCTAGAATTTGAAAACGCGTTTGAAGTTTATACTATGAAAAACTCTTACCTAAACTCAATCGGTAATTCCTGCACCGTAAAAAATCCCTTCTGATTGCTCATCACCGTCGATTTCTTCAAGTCTTGCTTGCTTTCGATTTTTCGAAATTTTCAAAGTGGACTGGCCCCTCGAAGCGTGCGATACATAACCTTAAAAAAATTTGTAAACGCAATTTTTAGGAATTAAAAAAATGTCATTGGTCAACAAATTCTTAAACATATCGTTAAAAAAAATTACGTTCCAAACATTTGTGCATCTAAGTACGCCTAGATTTTTTTAATTACAAAAATTGCGTTTACAAGTTTTTTTAAGGTCATGTATCGTACGATTTAAGGGGCCATACCAGTGTGAATGTTGAAAATTTGGGTGATTTTCGGGAATTTTTCGGAAGAAAAGAACTCAATTAAACGTTTCGGAAAATTAAGAATATATTTGGCTATATTTGACCGATATTACATCATTTTTTCATGGAAAAATATTGAGATCCAAGCGACTTATGCGCTGCCTTCGGAGGCGCCAAAAAAAAGTTCCTCCACTGCTGACATGATTCCGGCCGATTGAGTGGCTGAAACCGAAAAAAGAAAAAATGTCGTTAAGCTGGAAGGTATTTGCTGTACAACGACGTAGGATTTTCGAAAAATATCAAAATCTAACAAAATAGCGCAGTTTTGAAAAAAGTCTGCTTTCTTGCCTATAAAATGGTCGTTTTTTCAATGCCAAATCGTCAATTGACATCCAATCAAAAATATCCTACGTCATTATAGAATAAATATATTCAAGAGTACTCAGTTCAAATTCAAGTCAATCGGATAATTGATCTTTAAGTTATAATGTCAGCAAATTTGAAAAATCTCATTTCGAGAAAAACGCGTTTAAAAATTTCACTATCAAATTTTGCAAGATAAAATGATATTGATATATATGATATAAATGATATAAATGATGATGATATTCTTGAAAGTATAAACTGTCGACAAAGGCAAAAAAATCGATTTTTTTGAAGTGTCACACTGGTATATCCCCTTAATGCCATCGAAATTTCGAAGGTATCCAAGCGTGCGATACATGACCTTAAAAGAATTTGTAAACGCAATGTTATTGTAATTAAAAAAATGTCGTTGGTGAACAAATTCATAAAAATATCGATTAAAAAAATTACATTCCTAACATTAGTGCACCTGTGTACGCCTAGATTTGAAAAAAAAATCTCATTTATAGAAATTCCGCGCAAAGAAAAAAAAATTTAAGTTGACATTTTTTTGTATATTTTATTTCATCCGCCGATCAAAGTTAAAACTTTATAAAAGTTTGAATAAATTCTATGAAGGTTTCTATATTTAATCTTCCAATAAAAATGTATACAGAATTTGAACAATCTATTTAACTTGCAAAAATGCACAGTTGTGAAAAACGTTAAAAACATCGCAAACGATCAGAATCTAGACAATAATAAAATATAATGCAACTATGCAAGTAGAGTTTTTTTAAATGAATCAATTAAACATACTCGTAGTTTCGAAAAGTGTGAAAAAATACCCAGAAATGAAAATATGGGCAGTAAAAAAATACAATGTAACGAAGCAAGTACAGTACAGTCGAAATTCAGCTAATTAAAACAATTAGTAGTATTTAAAAATATTAGGAAAACGAATAAAATCAAACCCAAACGATGAAAATATAAGCAATAAAAAATACCATCCAATGATGCCATTCTCAAAATCACGAATGCGATGGATTCTCAAGGGCGAGTCTTTGCACAGGTCATCGAGTGGATCGGCGATCAGACGACGGTCGCCGCATCCGAGGATTACGGACGCGACGTCGAGCACGTAGAGCTTCTTATACAGATTTTTGACAACTTCCTCGCCGGTTTGACGACCAGCGAGACGCGAGTCTCATCCACCATCGAGATCGGCCTGAAGCTCGTCGAGGCCGACAATCCCGAGGTGAACAAGATCCGGGCCAAGATCGACGAGACCAGGCAACAATGGGACGACATAAAGGAACTCGCGCACGCCAGACAGGAAGCCCTCGCCGGCGCCAAACAGGTGCACATGTTCGATCGCACCGCAGACGAAACCATCGCCTGGATCCAGGAGAAGGACGCGAGCCTCAGCTCCGATGGGTTCGGACATGATTTAGAAACGATTCAGGCGCTAGTGAGAAAACACCAGGGATTTGAGACCGACCTCGCTGCGGTTAAGGAACAGGTACGCCCATGTTTTTCGAAACCTTGACGTCGCAAAAATCCATCTGTTTCCAGCAATGGTCACCTATTTTCGACCCCGACTTATTGGAATACTATTTTGCAAACAAAAAAAAGTGAAAATTGAAAACCTGCATTTTGCTTGTTCATTTTTGCTTACGAGGCACGGTCTTATTATTAAGTGAGGTATTATTATTAAATTCTTTGTGAGCGTAATAAAATGATGAAATAATGTACGAATGTATTTAATTTATTCCATTTTTTGTCGACTTTATAATATATGAATTTTCGATATTTCATAAATTTCTAATTAATTAAAAAAGTAAATGGATAAAAAAAATAATGATTAATTTCAAACTAAATAATAAATTTGCTAATTTTCATTAAATTTTTTTCTATTGCGTCTTTTTCCTCATGGTGTACGCTGCCGCGCTTTGTACCTTCCCCGACTCTGTCCACCTTATAATCCCTATCCGCCTTATATCATCCCTACCCGCACCCCACCCGTCAAACCTAACCCCCGTTGCGGCCACAGCCGACTTACGCTACACTATACCGCAATCGCCGAGGGCACGGGGAAACTGTGGAAAACCCGTACCGGTATAGACGGCCCCGTATTCTTCTGATTCTATGGTGCACAGACTCCAACCTAAAGTCCGTACACCACGGCCTCAGAAGAATCGGCCTTCCCGCTCACTGGTCGATGCGCCAGCACGGCTAAGCGGTCACCACTCCCAGTGTCAGCCGCGCATAGCGCCGCTTAACAGTAGTGATCGCCTGAGCCGCACTCCGACCGCCGGTGTCCATCTACCAGTGTCGGTTTCTTAATTTTCATTATTATCACATTATTCAATTACTCTCAGAGCGTAATAAAATTATGAAGCAATGTAACAATTGTTTTTTAATTTTATCTATTTCATTATTTGTTGATTTTATAATATATCAATTTGTAATAGTAGTAGTTCATTCGACATGTATACGCTTGCGAGTTTTTACAACCACCCGTCCGTTTTTCAGCTTCCTTTTTACATTATAGTCTTTTACGACTGTCCGTCTGTTTTTTCCCTCTCTTCACTTTCCATGGCTCCACTTATTCTTATACTGATTTATTATTTCTTATTCCTAGAAGTCTTCTCGCCCTCTCTGCTGTACCCTCTGTCTTGTTAGCTTCTCAAACTGTCTCACCAGCTCACACATTTATTCAACTATTGTTTTCCCTTCTAGAGCCCTGATCCATCCCGTAGGTACCCACCCTCCTGGTTTCTGCCCATCGTTGAAATTTCTTCGTCGCTTCGTCCTTAAATTGTGACTTTGCCTCCTCATCCCATACAGAGATGGGCGTGGGCCATTACCCACGTAATGAAATTACATATCTAATTAATAATTACTTTTAGCGTTTGTAATGAAAAATCATTTAATTACAAATTATCTCGATCGTTGGTCATTCGAATTTATTTAATTACAAATTACTTCAAGCATTTATAATTAGAAATTATTTAATTGAAAATTACTTCGAGGGTCTGTAATTAGAATTTATTTAATTACAAATTACTTCGCGCATTTGCAATCAGAATGTATTTAATTACAAATTACTTCGCGCATTTGCAATCAGAATGTATTTAATTACAAACTACTTCAAGCATTTGTAATCTAATTACTTTTGTAATTTAATTACTTTTGTAATTTAAACACCGGTGCGATAGTCTAGTGGTTAGCGTGCTCGCCACTAAACCAGTGGACCGGGAGGTCCCGGGTTCGAATCCCAGTCGCGTACATTTCGTCGTGAAATGTTTTTCTTCGGCATATCGCGGCGAAATAAGACTAGTTCCACGACTGGGGGGCGAACTCGATGACCGGCTGTATTGGCGTAGGTTTTCCGCAGTTTCCCTACACCCATGACAGAAATGTCATGATGAATATAATACAGAGGGGGAAGTCGGCTGCGGCCGCAAGAGGGGGGAACAGTAAGAAAGATGGAGGAAAAAGGAGTAAACAGTAGAGGAAAGAAACGAGCACAATGAGGAGAAGAATAGGTAACAAACGCGATAACCGTGTACCTACGGAAAAATATACTTTTGTAATTTAATTACATTTGTAATTTAATTACTTTTGTAATTTAATTACATTTGTAATTTAATTACTTTTGTAATTTAATTACATTTGTAATTTAATTACTTTTGTAATTTAATTACATTTGTAATTTAATTACTTTTGTAATTTAATTACATTTGTAATTTAATTACTTTTGCAACAAAATGGACAGAAGAGCAAAACGGGCACCTCGGCTGAATACCGGAATTGTGGGAGAAACGGGCATCAAGCCTAGACATAGTAGGTTTGTTTTAAGGGGTTACGTGGGTTTCGAAGCCAACACAAGCATATTTTCTCTATTTAAAAAATATAATATATAAATTATTTTATTTAAAATGTTAAGCATATAAAAGAGCAACATTTCAACAATACGCAGACAAAATTTCATTTAAAAATTTGGGAAATTCAGCCCATGGGACCTGGTTTCCGGAAACCCCTAAAAACCGGTGGATACGATTTCTCAACAACTAATGCACCGATCTTATTAAAAATTTTCACCCTTCTTCAAAATAGCATTGACTAGTGATTGGACGAAGGATTAAAAAAAAATTGATATTTGAATTTTTGGCAGAGTCGTATGAAAAATAGTTTAATTTTTGGTACAATTTACACTACGTATATCCTTGTAGAATTAATAGCAATCTAAATTAAAAAAAACCTTCATTCAATCACTACTCAACGCTATTTGAAGATGTGTGCAAAATTTCAATAAGAGAGGTGCATTAGTCTTTGAGAAATTGTGTCCACCGTTTTTGCGGGGTCTCCGGAAACGAGGGCCCACCGGCTGAATTTTCTAAATTTTTGGATGAATTTGAAAAAAAATATTGTTGGAATATTGCTCTTCTATGTGCTTAGCATTTTGATTAAAAAATTCATATATTATATTTTTTTTTAAATAGAGAAAAAAAATGTTTGCTTCGAAACTCACGTAACCCCTGAATTGATTTTGTTATCATATTTCGACGTATGCTGTATCGACGATAACACAAGAATGCAAAAAGATTAATAAAATAAAATAAAAATTTAATCGTACCATTTACTGAATTCAGGAATGAATATAATTCAAAAATCAATATTTTGATTGTTTTGAAAATTTCGACAAAAATGATTGAATGCTATATCGAATACTATATTGAAATGTAATCTAACACTCGGGGATTTTAGGGTCACTGAATTCAAATCCCATATCAAATTTTATAAATTCTAAATGGCGGAGCCAATATGGTGGATCAAAAAAACTAAATGTTATTTCGTTAAAACGAAATCTGTCACTCGAAAGTTGTTGACGTCACACGATCCCAAGTTAATGTAAATATTCGAAAATCAAAAGAGCTTTGAAACGTCTGCGAAGAATTGAAAAAAATTGAACAAATGAGACATTAAAGAAAAAAATCAGAAGAAAACCTAACGATCGCGCCAACTTTACTAAACATAAATATAGTTTGGCTGAGTGGAAGAGATGGAGCGCACAAGTTTTATCCTAATCCGGCTATTTTTGAGTTTTATAGAAACCATTTTGAAGTCGCTAGGTTCAAATTCATTATTTGAATTCGAAGTTTGAATTCAGCAACACCAAAACCTCCGCGCATCAGCTTTTATTTCAAAAAAATTAAATTTTGTTTTTTATCCGCCATTTTGAATTCTGAAAATTTAACTCCAGATGTGATTCAGTGGTCACAAAAACCGAAGTATACTCATTCTTGTCGAAATGCAACTATGTTTTTTATTTGCATTCACGATATTGTGTCTACCGTTGAAAATGTTTTAAAAACTTATGGTATGTTTGAATTTAACGACCTTGAAAACAAAAGATACTTTTGTCGGAATCAAACGATTTTTCGAATTTTGCATTTTGCATTTTCAAAATATAATTTCAGATTTGGATTCAACAACACCGAAAACCCCCTGAGGGTTAGCTTTTATTTAACAAAAAAATGGTGATTTTTTTATCCGCCATGTTGGATCCGCTATTTTGAATTTTGAAAATCTGATTTCAGGTTCGGATTCAGAGACCCTGAAAATCCCCGAGTATCAGCTTTTATTTCAAAAAAATAAAATATTTTTTTGATCCGCCATTTTGAATTTCGACATACACGCGCACGTACGCATACACACACATGCACACATGCTTGCTTATACACATACACGCACTCGTAATGTTAGGCATCCGCTCACCCAGGTGAGCACACAGTCACATATATCTTCACTTAAAGACACGCACTTGGATACAGATAGGGTGGTCCGTACCCTCGCATAGTCTCTTTAACATTTACTCCCATCCGAATCATGTGAATGTATCTAAATTGCAAATATAATTAAATAGAAACTGGAATTAAATTACAAATGTAATTGAATTACAATTGTACTTCAATTACATTTGTAATTAAAATACAGATGTAATTAAACTACAATTGTAATTAAATTACAAATGTAATTCAATTACATTTGTATTTAAATTACAATTGTAATTAAATTACAAATTTAATTGAATTACAATTGTAATTTAATTACAATTGTTATTTAATGCTCAATGTAATTCGTAATTTAACAGAGTCCAATTACCCATTAAGCGTGTAATGTGTAATTAAATCTTGTTTCAATTATCCATTACCAGCTTAGTGTGTAATTAAATCATGTTTCAATTATCCATTACCCACTCAATGAGTAATTAATGTGAGGTTCAATTACACATTACTGGGATAATCTATAATTGAATTTTATTCGATTACATTATTGCCCATCTCTCCTCCCATATCTGCGCCAGTGTTTCCTCTTCTCTACTGCACGCTCAGTACCTCGTATTCCTGGAATCCTTCTCCTTCTCCTTCTCTACACTCCCACAGCTCATCCTTGCCCATATTTATCAGGTTCCTCCCCTCATAGTTCCTTTCCCCACCTCTTTCCTTTTGTCTTTGAATTGGATGAAGTATCCTGATCATTCAATTGCCTTTTGCGCTGCCCTCTTTGCCTTCATCGTCGAATCCTCTTTGTTACTCCTCCTTAGTGTGTCTCCCATCTGCCTCTCTCCCGCCTGGTTCGTGGTTTCTTTCACTCCTCTTCCCCATTTTGTCGCGTTCCCATCTTGCATCCGTCTCGATGCTTCCCTCCGACATTTCGTGGACCAAAGCTCCTTTTCCATTCCCATGATTTTTCCTGTATAATCCGCCCCTCTTTTTTTTCATCGCAATCCCTATTCCCTTGCACTCTGCTTCCATTTTCAAAATATAGTTTGGCGTGCTTCTCCTTCATTCCATCGCCGTCTTGGTGTACCTTGTCTGCATCCTCCCTATTTTCCACCCCCAGACCTCTACCCCGTATAGCAGTACGCTTCTTACTACCGTTTCTGTTATTCGTAGCCTTTCCCTCAAGTCTCTTTAATCCGTAACCGTTGCCTCAAATCTCTCTTTGCGTTTCCCTATGCCCTATTTATTGTTTTCCTGGCCCTCCCCTCTGTCAGTCTGATGTGCTTTTCAAAGGTGTCGCCTGACGCGAACCACATATTCCGGTAATACCTCTAGCCTTCTTCCGTTCATCTCCCATCGTGCCTCCTTAGTTTTTTTCTCCCTTTCTTGAATATCATGAGCTTCGTTTTTTCTGTGTCCACATCAAGCTTTATCTTTCCCACATACTTCTCCAAAACTAAGCATCTCCCTCAAACCTTCTTCCATGTCAGCCACCAGTACCACGTCATTGGCAAACTTCAGTGCAAGGATTATTTCTCTTCCTATTACCATCCCTTCTTCCTTCTTTCGCTCCCATTCTAGCTCCATTTCCTTAACACCACTGTAAACGTTTAAAATTGACCGATTTTTTGCGATTTTTTAGGTAGAAGGATTAGTAAGAGGATCATGATGGTGAAGGATGTTATTAGTCATATCTTCAAGTGAACAAAACAAATTAACATTAAACAATTATACAAAATGGTGACACGGAGCCATTTTCGTTAGGCATGTTGAATTTGAGACGCTCTGCGGCACGCACATTTACATACGGAACATTTTTTTTTAAGTTTCATTAATTGACACTGGTATAGCTCAAGAAATACATAGCAGATTATGAAAATATTAATTTTTGTGTAATTGGTAAGCATTCAAAGTAAAAACTCAATTTTTAACAGAAAAAAGACAATAATTTGTAATAAATAATGTTATAATGAACTCATGGAAAATCCCGTACATATTTCTCTTCGGAATGTTCTTTTAAAGATGTGCTCAACATTTAGAGTGAAGAGAATGAACATTACGCTATAAAATGTGCCATGTAAAATTATGTTAGAGTTATGCTGCATGCCGTTTTGAAAAATTGTGTTCCGTGAAAACGGTCGACGTCTCGCACACGGGCCGGTCACTGCCACCGCAGACCCACACGTGCCTGCTGGCTTTTTTTACACGTACCAAACTTTTTTTCCCTCTTTTTATATGGCTCAGAGCATCTCTTAAGCCAATAACAAAAATATTTTTTTCTGAAAATTCCACAGTGGTGGAATTGATGTACCAAATGGCGCGCATTTCGTCGTTCTGAATTTTCTTTAAACGCCTTCTCCCCTTATTATCTCGATCTGTTTCCCTCCTACACATTTCTTTTATAATTCCCAACAGCTTTCATTTTACCCCTGCATTCACCAGCACAAAAATGTGGCTTCTCCTTTAGCAGCCTATTTCCTTCTATTGATATGTCCTTTTGTTTGATATGTTCGTCAATAGTTTGTATCCCACATCCATTAACGTTATACCTCTAGTTTTTCGATACTGCCATGTCTCCGGCTCTATGAATTGGGTACACGGAAAAAAAGAAATAGTACAAAATACAGGGACTACACAGTTCGCATTGGTCTCGAGCGATTGCACAGCGATATTACCTGAAACACAGTGCTCAAAATAGAGTGTGCTCAAAGTAAATTATTACGGTTCCTATACTGTCCTCTTTGGACTCGAACCGCTCTACTGTATCTTTCACTGGACCACTCAGTCCAAAATACAGTGTAGTCAAAAGTAAATTTTGACCGTTCAACACTGTAATATAAATTCAACAAAACTTGTAATTTGACAGTTGGTTAATCTGCATTATGTACAATGAATGCGCCAGTTATATCGACAGAGTTTATGTAGGTGTTTTAACAGTGAATTCCTCTGTTCTAGAAACTGGTTAGCAATAGATATAGTTTCAGTTTTGAACCGTTGCTTTTTACAGTGCGAACACGGGAAACGTTCTTGTTTTAATACTGTAATTCAAACTTGATGAATCCCGCAATTTAATAGTGCCACAAATCGTATATTGCACAAAATTAGGGGTAAAAATAACATTAGATAGCGCTGAAAGAACAATTGAAGCGCTGAAAGAACTGCCAGTTCTTTGTGTCCTGGTCGCGCCACGCTCGCGACAAGTCCTAACCAGTGAATACCGTTCACAACATCACATTGTAAATTTGATTATAAAAATAAAATAAAGGAAATTCGGCGAAACCTTTGCTTACAATGTATATATGTGTATATATGTGTGCGTGTGCGTATGCGCGTGCGTGCGTGCGTGCGTGCGTGCGAGCGTGCGTGCGTGCGTGCGTGCGTGCGTGCGAGCGAGCGTGCGTGCGTGCGTGCGTGTATGTGTGTATGTGTGTGTCAAGAATACAATGAAGCGGATGAGACACACAAAAAAAAGTTTATCGATAAAAGAAGTTTGAAAACAATGTGTAGATAATATTAAAAAATCAGCCACATACACAAGAACGTACCTTTTTGTGAATAATTCTCTCTTTTTTATAATTCAACGTTCGCATCCTATCGACCACGCACTATTAACTGGCAATCCTTTGTGTCCTGGCCACGTGCCTCACCCCACGCGCGAGACAAGTCCTAATTGAACAAGAACGTACCTTTTTTTAAATTCTCTCTTTCATAATAGTTTCTTGAATTCTGTCGCACAAAGAACCCCGCACAAATCAAAGGGAAATTGGCCCTCAGTGAAATCGTCTGAAATTTTAGTATGTTGTAGAGGAAGTCGAGCTGATCAAAAGTCATCATGGGCACGAAGCTCGAATTACAGTTCTTTTTGAGATTAGGCGGTTTTAAAAATCTCAACTCTGAAAAAATGGCTTTTTTATTTAAATATGATTTTATTAAAAGTTTCTGCGCTTTTCACACTACGTTCATTCCAGATCGCTCTTCCGGTCCTCCCTTCTCTCCGCAACACTCCTGAAAAACCTCTCTACGTCAACATTTAAACCCTTTACGTCAAGGTGTTTAATTATTGTTACTTTTTTTCTTTCGAATCGGGGTGCTTGATTATCGTGAGTCCCCTTGCCTCTCACATCGGGGTGCTAGATTATCGTGAGTCCCCTTGCCTCTCACGTTGCCGTGATTTCTGATTAGTTTGCTACCTCAACATCCACGACCTCTCGAATGTTGAGATCTCTTTGAGGTGGTCGATGAGCTGCATCTTGAACGTTTTCTATCAAGGCAGTCGAAGGATAATGGATATTATCTTCATGTCTGGCATAACCCAAGAACCATAAGACACTCGCAACATGTGCACATGTTCCAAGTGTTCGAGCACCAGATTTGCACGTACAATCTAGAGGAGGGTGTTCAAAAGCATTTCGTCGTGTTAAAGCGATTTGAGCTTTTTCTTGATTTTCGTTAGGACGAAGATAGGGTAGCTGCCTTAGGAGAAAACGCATGTTGCAGACGAAGCATTCTAGTCGAGCCATGATGTCTCCGTATGAGCGTTTTCCGGAAAAGTGACCGAATATTCATCGACTTCGGTAGCTGCGTGGTGAGATAAGGTGCGGAGTGAGGGAGGGGGTAGCGACAGTAGGCTTGAGGGAAGAGTGCCATCACGGAGAGGGAGTAGAGAGGAGGGAGAGACTGGGGAGTGAAGAGAGCCTACAGACAGACGCGGAATGCAAGTACTATGAGCACGGGGACTTACGACGGGAAAATCACTCCCTCCTCCTAGAAATCTCGGAGGGTTTTGAGAAGAGGAATGTTGCGGAGAGAAGGGAGGACCTGAAGAGCGATTAGGAATGAACGTAGTGTGAAAAGCGCAGAAACTTTTAATAAAATCATATTTAAATAAAAAAGCCATTTTTTCAGAGTTGAGATTTTCAAAACCGCCTAATCTCAAAAAGAACTGTAATTCGAGCTTCGTGCCCACGATGACTTTTGATCAGCTCGACTTCCTCTACAACATACTAAAATTTCAGACGATTTGACTGAGGGCCAATTTCCCTTTGATTTGTGCGGGGTTCTTTCGATGTCCGCGTCCCATCAACCACGCACTACTAACTGGCAATCCTTTGCGTCCTGGCCTCGTGCCTCACCTCGTGCCTCATGTGCGTACAGTATAAAAATCAATGATCGCATTTAAATTTTACAGTTGAATATTTTTATTGCAATCACTGATGTATCTACAATATAAAACTGCAAATAAACCAGTGTAACTGTAAAAATCTCAGGGTGCACAGATTACGCCACGAACTGTCGAAAGAAGAGCAAAACTACCGTGCCTCACTGTACAATTTAATGAATCACTCTGTACTCAATACAGTGTACACTGTAACCTTTGCAGTTTGCGTACAGTATAAAAATCAGTGATCTCATTTAAATTTTACGGTTGAATATTTTTACTGAAAACACTGATGTATTCACAATACCGAACTGTAAATACGCCAGTGTGACTGTAAAAATCTTAGTGTGTACAGGAAAATTCGTCATTTTTGTAGGACAAGATTTACATTACTCTGTTTTACTGTAAAATGAAATATGACACCGTGTTTTTTATGCGGTTTATACTGTGATTTTCGCTGTTTCTTTTTTTCCATGTATATTCTTCCTTTTCCCCACCCTCTTGACAGTTTTCCGTCTTCCCATAATTTCTCAAGTATTGCACGCAGCTTTTCCCTTCCTTATTTCGGTATCCATTGGAAAAGTTCCGTTCCCAACCCGTCTTGCCTCGCTGCCTTCTCTCTCTCTCTCTCGCTCTCTCTCTCTCTCCCCCCCCCCTCTCTCTCTCTTTCTCTCTCTCTCTCTCTCTCTCTTTACGAGAGCTCCTTCCTCTAGCTGATCGGTCGCTGCGGAGTTCAGCGCGACTTCCGCCACCAACTTTTTACATTCCCCACCACTCGACAGCTACCTTCCGTGGGTCCTTTGGTGTTTCTGCTGCATACTTTTGGCACTCCTTGCCCTCTACTGTAACGTGTGCTTCATCCTTGCTGCAGTTTAAGTCACTGTTGCATGATCACCTTATGAATACCGAGCGTGCTGAGGTCTGATCGACTGCTCCTGTTCTTGTTACTTTAGCCGTACGTAGCCTTACTTTCTTCTTCATTATATGCAGTAAATTGATAAAATGATAACTGTAGATTAAGTAGATTAAGTTTTCTCTCTCTTTTTCTGTATTCTTGCTTGGCCGACCGCACAACGAAATTTTGTACATGTTGCCCCAAAGCTTGCTAGGGCAAATAAACACATATCATATATCTCTCTCTCCCCCCCCCCTCTCTCTCTCTCTCTCTCTCTCTCTGTCTCTGTCTCTGTCTCTGTCTCTGTCTCTGTCTCTGTCTCTGTCTCTGTCTCTGTCTCTGTCTCTGTCTCTGTCTCTGTCTCTGTCTCTGTCTCTCTCTCTCTGTCTCTCTGTCTCTCTCTCTCTCTCTGTCTCTCTCTCTCTGCCTCTCTCTCTCTCTCTCTCTCTCTCTCTCTCTCTCTCTCTCCCCCCTCTCCCCCTCTCCTCCTTATTCCTTTTATTCTCTCTTTGCTTTCTCCCTCTTTATTCTCGCCCGTTTTGTTGATTTCCGTCTCTTTCCCGTTCCCTCCGCTCCCGAGAAACTCTCGAAACTACTTTACCCATTCTTCCTTTGATATTTGCCGGTTGCTTTTACCCACTTTCCACGTCACAAAGGGCCTTAATGCTCCCCATAGCTCTGTCGGGTTCTTGCTCTTGTTTACTGTCTCCCATTTTTCTTTCCAGCGTTCCTCTTTCACCTCCTTAATTTCCTTCACCGTACTTCTCCCCTTTCCCTATCTGTCTCTCTCCTCTACCTCTGTTGTTTCCAAGTATTCGTCCAGCCTCTTCCATACGATCCCCTTCTGTTCTCGGACTATTCTACTCAAGTCCCTCCCTTCTATTCCACCATTCCCTACTCATCTGCACTTTCCTACGTCTTCTGCCGTTTCCCTTATCGTCTCCGCCAGTGTGCCCCATCTGTCTTCTCTTCTCGCTTTTTTTCTTTTGTTCTCCATATCTGTCGAAACTTATCTGCGTATAGCTCTCCTAGCTCGTCTTTCTAATAAATCAATTTGTAATACGTTATCAATTTTTAAATGAATGTAAAAAGTAAATTAAATAATATTCTACAGCTATGAAATTTATATTGTATTTATATTAAGTAGAAGACATTTCAATCTTATTTATAATATAGTTTCTAAATATTTTGAAAACCACACGGCTCTCTTTTTTATTTATATTACTTTATTTAGGGGACGTACACAAATTACGTAACGCCAAATTTCCCAGTTTTCGATCTCCCCACCCCCACGTAACAGGACCGTAACGTGGTCGTACCCCCCTCCCCGCCTCTACGTTACGCCGTCCGTTACGTAACGGGTGCTTTAATGGGGACGGTTTGAACATTTTATTTCGATTTTCAAGGCCCTTGTTTTTATTCAAGCAGTCTTTAAAAAATAGTAATTATCGAAATATAAAAAATCGGCTACGTACAACTTAATTACTACGATTTAAAAAAAAAAAAAATAAAAATACAAGTCGATTAATAAGTTTTTGAGTATTCATTGGGACAAGGTTGAAAAACCTTGTTTAATAAAAAACGCGTTCAAAGTTTTCGTTCCGATTTCCTTGATATAAAGTCAATTTTTGTTTCTACAAGATTTTTTCTAGAATACTTACATTGAAGTATCTAGTCTTGGCCGATATGATGGTTTATCATCTTCATTACATTTCACTAAATAATAAGACCCTGCATTTCATTTATCGTGAACGATGCCACACCGGTAAGGACTGAGGGTCCTAACCAGCCACGCTATCTGTTCTCACTAATGTGACTGCAACTCAACCAAGTTTCGGACTTTTGACTTAAAATTTCGCCAACAGATTTTTTTAATATATGTTGTACTTTCAAGAATTATAAAAACAAAAAAAATGTTTTCTCAAATTTTGCTTGGGTAAATTGGAAAAGGGGATCAAGCCACTGTGCAAATTTTTGCACAGTGGTTTTCCCCTTTAAGGGGGGATTGTCTTTTTTTTCGCAAAATTTACCGCTTTTTGGGAATTTTTTTGTGAAGAAAGTATACAACGGAAAACTTGTGAAACTTGGCATATAGTTTTATTGATCTGTTTACTACATACAAAAAATTTTTTAAACAATTTCATCAAAAAATCCGCCTCCCACCCCCCTCGACGCGCGATGGTCCTTTTTTGATGGTGTGCACGATTACAGCCTTCACGTTCATCCTGCAACAAAAACCCAAAAAGCATTTTACTTTTGACACATATAGCTATCGTTCGATGAAGGGAAAAAAAATAGTTGACGATTTGGTGACGTTTTGAACTTGAAGTATCGATTTTTCGAAAAAAATTGATCGATTTTTTGTTATAAATAAAAAACTATTAAACGTATTGCTTTTTTGCTTCATCAAACGATAAAAAGTTGTCAGCTGAGCATTCTATCCAAATTTGAAGGCAATCGGTTGAATAGTTTTTGAGAAATCGTGCACACCATCAAAAAAGGACCATCGCGCGTCGAGGGGGATGGGAGGCGGATTTTTTGATGAAATTGTTTAAAAATTTTTTTGTATGTAGTAAACAGATCAATAAAACTATATGCCAAGTTTCACAAGTTTTCCGTTGTATACTTTCTTCACAAAAAAATTCCCAAAAAGCGGTAAATTTTGCGAAAAAAAAAGACAATCCCCCCTTAACTGAAGTTTTGTATGGAAAGCTGTCATCTTTCGGCAGTAAAATTGCGCGCGAGTTAAAAATTTTAAACGTGAATATGCAGATATGTTGCTATTTCTGGCAGTTCTAAAATTGTAACGTAACGCAAACCTTGCCCCGCCCCCGTACGTAGAACTGTAACGCCTTCCCCGACCCCTTCCTCCCTCTAAATTGCGTTACGTAATTTACGTACGCCCTCTTAAACTTATTATTTATTGATTTTATAATAAATGAATTTATATTATTTGATCATTTCTTATGAGTTAGGAAAAAGTAAATTAAAAAAACATTTGATTATGATAGCAACGTAATGGGGCCGATTCTAAATCCAAATTCCTACTAACGACATTCCGACTTAGTTTAGAAACGAACCAAAAAAGGTTCATTTCCGAGTTATCATCGGATGGTCGGGTAGAGTTTTGGTCGGAATCAGCGCAATGATCGGCTGTCGATGTTTGTACTTACCGACCGATGGAAGGGCTCACCTGCTTACCGTCCGATGGTGGTAAGTCCTCCTTCGCCCCGAATGGAATTCGGTGGAATGGCGAGTTAACCATTCAGGGAGCGTTAAACACAGGGACACACGTCCGATTCCTAGCGAGGCCGCGCAACGACAAAGAGTCGAAGAGATTTGTAGTAAAAGGGACCTCCCCTCCCGCCGGGAAGAGGGGGTGGTGGGAGGGAGCTCATTTTTCAGAAATTGTTTAAAATATTTGTGGGTGGTGAGCATCGGACGCTTGCCGTGGCTTGACAGCCCCCCCCCCCCGACCCCCCTCGCTGAGATGTGATTTGTTTGTCATCGGCGGAAGAGTGACATTGATGAGTTTTGGAGTCAAGATAGCGGCGGGATTTCGTCAGATTTTTTTAAAGAATTATACAGACATTTTTTTAACGTTTGTGGGTAGTGAGTCATCGGACGCGTTACATTTTTCAGCGCTCGGACCCCCTTGCCCTCAATGTAGGGGGGGAGTGGAAAGGAGTACATAATCTTGCGATTCAAGATCGAACGGATACATGAGAAAGAATTACATGCACACGAGTGAAACAATAGAGTTCATCAATAAAATTAGTAAATTTTCCGATTTTCTGCCGACGAAGAAGCTCAGCGAGTTGTCGACCGGGTCTGACTATGTAATCACCAACATACGGGCGATCATCAAGGCGTTGAGGCCGATTCGACAACATTCGAGACCATGTTGGCAGCAGCGTACAAAAGAAATGCCTGCGTGGCCTACATCAGTAGAAAGTTTATCGCATACGTTAAGAGTCATGAAAATCGAGAGCAGCTAGCTCAAATACTAAATATGAAAAATTATCTAGTTATTGGAACGTTGGATACAGACTCTGAAGATATCGATGCATAATGCATAATGAAGGATACTAGTAAAGCATTTAAAGAATAAATCATTTTGAGTTCAAGATTGAAAAGCATGAGAAGGAGCACCCAACGTTTCGCTATTTGGAAATCGATCTTGTGTATATAAACTCGACGTTCTAGCGCGTGCACACTCACACACACACACACACACACATACACACACGCGCGCGCGCGCGAGGTTGTTTAGAGATGTTTTCTTATATATATATATATATATATATATATATATATATATATATATATATATATATATATATATATATATATATATATATATATATATATATATATATATATATATATATATATATATATATATATATATATATATATATATATATATTCGTAAGCCGTTCTGCATCGGTATTTGATTCATCGAGCAATCTGGACCATGAACGATTGCGATAAAATTATCGATAAATTGAGCGGTGCGAAGAACAATTTCTCTCACGTGGATGAGTGGCAAAAGTTCTGTGACGTGCACGTCAAACTCTTGGGGCAAACATTGAAAAAACCAGGGCTCAACGTAGGTCAAAAACTAAAAATTCAATCGACAATAGCGAAATTGTTTTCGTTGAAAGAAAAAATCGCGCGTGGAGCATGTGTAAGCAGCGCTGGTGTAAGCGATGCTGGTGTGAGCGATGCTCGTAATAAACTAAAATGGTTTGATCTCGAGTGGGCATTTAAAAATCGGATAAAGACGTTCTCGATTGTAAATTTCGAGCACAAAGTTGTGCAAAGTTTCCTCGGAAATTCGATGTGCGCGGTGGTATCAAAATTGGGCAAAATCGTACGCGAAGAGGGTAACGTGAAGGTGAATGTGACCTTAGCGTGCGAATTTCGCTTCACAAAGGTAAATGAAATCATTGAGGAGGAAAAGACATTTCAAACGAAAAAAAGCGATCATTCTATCATCGAGCGATATTGCCGAGTGGTTCATCGAATGCGTCCAAGCAAAACTCTCGCCCAAAATCGAGGACTTTCGGGAAAATGAGTCGGATTGGACATTACACGAAATCTCACATCTACTTGTGAACAATAACAAGTAAGAACCACTGCGAGGAAGCTTATCCACATACACGCATCTCCCGAGGGATATACGCATTAAACGGGCCGTCATCAATATTGAAAACAATGACCCTTATTGTTTTCTCTGGTCCGTCACCGCAGCTCTCTCCCCACCACCGAGGATGCATCCCGAACGTAACCGTTCTTATCCTCATTGTAGTGAAGTGCTCAAATACGAAGGCTTGGATTTTCCGATGGACTTAGCGATTATTGAAAAAATTGAGGAATGGAATGGTTTAACGATTTATGTGTATGAGATCGATGGCATCACGAAAGACGGTATTAATAAAATTGTACCGATATATCTAAGTAAACAAACGTCGGATAAGCCAACCATTCACCTACTCATGATCAAAGCCGGAATCGATGACGAGGAGGAGGGCGAGAAGGAGGAGGATGCTGCCGTTCCTAAGGTATATCATCATTTTGCGTGGATTAAAAACATGTCGCGATACTTGAGTACGCAGATATCGGAAGGTAAGCGTCGCATGCGGATTTGCGGCCGGCCTTGCGTTATTTTACCATGGAAGAAAAATTGCAATGGCACGAAGAGGATTGCGCGAGTAATGCGTAGATGATTATGATTAAACATAAGAAATCATGTGTACACTACAATAAAATTGAGATTGAATCAACAATTATAAAAAATTGTATAACATTTATTTCGAATTAACCGTGGTTTCAGTTATCCGTGGATCGTTCGGTCCCGATCATCCCGGTTAATCCGAGTGTTACGGTAAAAAGTATAAACGGCTGGCATAGTATATCGAAAGGCTATCAATATGGGTTTTTCACAGATACATCAAAAACATATTCATAAGACGCGGTAGCATCACACTGCCAGTGTACTAAAAAAATAAGGAGAAAGGCCGCAGATGAGTGATACGCAAATATGCTGACCGAGTCATACTTGACGTATTGTAATTTCAATCATTTGTATGGTGTAGCTATGTGTGAGTCATAGCCATGCGCCTCCTTCGCTTGGGTAGAAAATTTCGAGCAATGTATCGGGGATATTCCAGATGACGCTGAAACGGGATACATGTTGAAGGTTGATTTGGAGTATTCTCGAGAGTTACACGACACGCACAAAGATTTACCCTTGTACCCACCACAATACGGCCCTCCTGGGCGGGCATTCAAAGAAAATGAACGATCACGCGGCCGCGAAAAGAAAAATACGTAATTCACTAAAGAAATTTGAAACAACGCGTAAAATTGGGATTACGCGTCATGAAAATTCACGGAGTCCGCGAGTTTAAGCTTGGCTAAAATGTCGCAATGATCGAACTGACTTGCATTCCGAACCGAACGCATTCTTGCGTTTATTATTTTTACGATTATCTGGAAAGCTAGAATGACATATCGTGAGCAATTCGAAGAGTCCGAGAGCATGATTCTTAAACGGCTATAATTCGATAGGTGTGATGGAGGTCGTTCCCAAAAGCGTCAGCGCGAAATAATTATTCATAGGTAGTCGTCGTTCAACTGATTCGTATCCGAACAGAATCCTTTTCTATACACTTAAACATTTTATATATAAATCACTACATACAACAGTATCATAGTCCTGATATCGTTCATGATTGTATCTGATGCTACCAGCACCCAAATATCTCTCCAGATCTTCAGGTAGCTGAACATTGTAAAAAATGTCAAATTACATTACTCCATCATTGGTTTTTCTGTATGCAACCCAATGTATGCAGGGTCCATCTTTGTCATCGAGATTTTCAATGAGGGATTCGTAATTTCGGCGTCCACTCTTGGGAATTCATTTCTCAAGTGACCTCCACGACACTGAAGAATTTTCGTCGCTTTTGAATCCATTATCGAAATTTTAAGCAATGCTTGAAACTGGAACTGCGCATCACAAGAATGCAAAAAATTTTTTTTCGGACGGCCCGGATGTTTTCGTACTCCACTCTGGTTACTGGGTCGAATTACGCAGACTTCTCTTTTTCTCCATGCGGATGGCTAGCGTAAAGCTTTTGGAGTGAGTTCCTGTTTGATTTTTGGAGCTGCGGCTTTTTGTGGAATATTCGCCTGAGATCGTTTTCTTGTTGAAAGCCAACGTGACAGGAAAAGTCAATGACTGTGGCGGTGCTGCTATCGTGCATATATCGCTGTGATTTGAATATGCTCGCGGAACGTGCGCAAGTTCCGTTTAATGGTGTTACGCGTATTTTCTTAGATGTATACAATTAATACTGTCATGACGACAAATGAGGATATTGGGAATAACCGAGATAAGAAACCTAGATGAGAGAATGAACATTCGCTAGGATGTAATACGCATCTTATGAATATGTTCTTATTGTCTTTAATGTATCTGTGAAAAACCCATATTGATAGCCTTTCGATATACTATGCTAGCCTTTTATACTTTTTACAGTAACACTCGGATTAACCGGGATGATCGGGACCGAACGATCCACGGATAACTGAAACCACGGTTAATTCGAAATAAATGTTATACAATTTTTTATAATTGTTGATTCAATCTCAATTTTATTGTAGTGTACACATGATTTCTTATGTTTAATCATAATCATCTACGCATTACTCGCGCAATCCTCTTCGTGCCTTTGCAATTTTTCTTCCATTGTAAAATAACGCAAGACCGGCCGCAAATCCGCATGCGACGTTTACCCTTCGATATCTGCGCACTCAAGTGTCACGACATGTTTTTAATCCACGCAAAATGATGATACATCTTAGGAACCGCAGCATCCTCCTCATCGATTTCAGCTTTGATCACGAGTAGGTGAATGGTTGGTTTATACGACGTTTGTTTACTCAGATATATCGGTACAATTTTACTAATACTGCCTTTCGTGATGCCATCAATCCCATACACATAGATCGTCGAACCATTCAATTCCTCGAATTTCTTAATAATTGATAAGCTCGTCGGAAAATCCAAGCCTTCGTATTTGAGCACTTCGCTATAATGAGGATAAGAACGCTTACGTTTGGGATGCATCCTCGGTGGTGGGGAGAGGGCTGCGGTGACGGACCAGGGAAAACAATAAGCGTCATCGTTTTCAATATTAATGACGGTCGGTTTCATCTGTATATCCCTCGGGAGCTACGTGTACGTGGATAAGATTTCGTGTAACGTCCAACCCGACTCATTTTCCTGAAAGTCTTCCATTTTGGTGGAGCGTTTTGCTTGGACGCACTCGATGAATCACTCGGCAGTATCGCTCGGGGATTGAATGATCGCGTTTTTCGTTTGATATGTCTTTTTCTCCTCTATGATGTCATGCACCTTCATGAGGCAAAATTTGCACGCTAAGGTCACATTCACCTTCACGTTACCCTCCTCACGTACAATTTTGTCCAGTTTTGATACCACCACGCGCATCGCATTTCCGAGGAAACTTTGCACATCTTTCAACTCGAAATTTACAATCGAGAACGTCTTTATCCGATTTTTAAATGCCGACTCGAGATCGAACCATTTTAGTTTATCACGAACATCGCTCACACCAGCACCGCGTATACCAGCGCTGCTCACACATGCTCAACGCACGATTTTTTCTCTCAACGACAACAATTTCGCTATTGTCGATTGAATTTTCAGTTTTTGACCGACGTTGAGCCCTGGTTTTTTCAATGTTTGCCCCAAGAGTATGACGTGCACGTCACAGAACTTTTGCCACTTATCCACGTGAGAGAAATTGTTCTTCGCACCGCTCAACTTATCGATAATTTTATCGCAATCGTCCATGGTCCAGACTGCTCGATAAATCTAATACCGATGCAGAACGGCTCACGAATATATATTTAAGAAAACATCTCTAAACAACCTCGCGGGTGCGTGTGTGTGTGTGAGTGTGCACGCGCTAGAACGTCGAGTTTGTATACAAAAGATCGAGTTTCAAACAGCGAAACGTTGGGTGCTCTTTCTCATACTTTTCAATCATGAACTCAAAATGATTTATTCTTGAAATGCTTTACTAGTATCCTTTATTATACATTATGCATCCATATCTTCAGAGTCTGCATCCAACGTTCCAATAACTAAATGATTTTTCATACTTAGCATATGAGCTAGCTGTTCTCGATTTTCATGATCCTTACCGTATGCGACAAACTTTCCACTGATGTAGCCCATGCAGACATTTCTTTTGTACGCTGCTGCCAACTTAAGCTAGAATGTTGCTGAATTCGCCAATTCCAGGCTGTGACATTTTCCGCCGCGATGGACCATGCATAGATCTCCTCTATGCGCTGCTGCCAACATGGTCTCGAATGTTGTTGAATCAGCCTCGAGCGCCTTGATGATCGTTCCGGGTAGATACACGCTGAATTCATTGCGAATGTCGACAACGTGCTTTTTGCCAAGTTTGGTGTTGACCGCCCGTATGTTGGCGATGACATGGTCCGACCCGGGTGACAACCCGTTGAGCTTCTTCGTCGACAGAAAATTTGCAATTTTACCAATTTTACTGATGAACTCCATTGTTTCACTTCAGTGCACGTAGTTCTTTCTCATGTGAGCGTTCGATCTTGAATCGCAAGATTATGAACTCCTTTCCACCATCGCCCTTCCCCCCTGCATTGAGCGCATGGGATTCCGAGCGCTGAAAAATGTCACGCGTCCGATTACTCACTACTCACAAACGTTTTAAAAATATCGATATAATTCTTAGAAAAATCTGACGAAATCCTAACGCCATTTTGACTCCAAAATTAATCAATATCACTCTTCCGCCGATGATAAACATAATCTCAGAAAATAATTATTCTACACCTCAATTCGCTGACAGGTTTGAACACATTAATGTATAAACAAAACTGCCTTTGTCAAGCCACGGCATGCGTTCGATGATTCACCACCCACAAATGTTCAACAAAATTTCTGAAAAATCAGACCCCTCCTATCACTCTTCCTCCCACCGCCCCCACCTTCTGGCGGGTGGGGAAGGGAAGTCCGTTTCACTACAAAGCACGTCGACTCTTTGCCAGTCGTTGCGCGGCCTCGCTAGGAACCGAACGTGTGTCCCTGTCTTTACCTGTGATGAGCCATTGAACAAAACAAATGGTAATCAGAAGGAGCCATATCTGAAGAATACGGCGGGTGGGGTAGGACTTCCCATTTAAGTGTTTCCAGATATGTTTGTACCGGTTTTTCGACATGCGGATGAGCATTGTCGTGCAGCAAAATGACTTTGTCGTGTCTTTCGAAGTATTCCGGTCGCTTTTCTTTCAATGCACGGCTCAAGCGCATTAACTGCAGTTGGTAGCGATCCCCAGTTATGGTTTCATTCGGTTTCAGCAGTTCATAATAAATAACACCCCTCTGATCCCACCAAATACAGAGCAGGAGCTTAGACCCATCGATATTTCGCTTTGCTACTGATGCTGATGGTTGGCCGGGCTTAACCCATGACTTTCTGCGCTTCGCATTGTCGTAATGGATCCATTTTTCATCACCATTGACAGTTCGATGCAAAAAATCTTTTCTATTTTCCCCTTGAAGCAGCAGTTCACATGTCAAAAGATGCCGCTCAATGTCCCTTGGTTTCAATTCAAATGGGACCCAACGTCCTTCCCATGAAAAAAATTACAAAAGGCCCAGCACTTGGCCAGTACAGTGCCAACTATACTCGACGCCTGGCCAACGATCATTACCAGTTCCGGGCGAAAATCCGAAATGTTACATGGGTCCTACAGTTGGCAAACAGCGTCAGCCTAGCGTTGGTGCTGACGCTGGACCCGCATTAGCCCAGTTTCGATGTCAAGGCTGGCGTACCAAAGGTTCGATGTTGTTTCAGGCCAATGTTGGCCCAAGGTTGGTCGTCGCTAATGTTCAATTTATCCATGGGTTACTCATCGGTCAACAAAACCGGCCGAACGTTGGCCTTATAGTTGGATACAATCGGTTGGGCCCCGATTGCCATCCCGAGCGTTGGTTTTATTGTAAGCGTCGGCAATTTTTCCACGGGTTCCTTCTGGATTATGCCTAAAGTTTAAAGACGTTTTCTTACCGTTGATAAGTCAACTCCCAATGCTGTAGACAATTCTTGAAGTGTTTGAGATGAGTCTTTATTGAGCAATGCGTCCAACTCATTATCTTCAAATTTTTTCGGCTGGCCAGGTCGCTCCTTGTCATCCAAGTCGAAATCACCAGCTTTGAAACGTGCAAACCACTTCCGACACGTTTGTTCAGCCACAGCATGTTCACCATACACTTCCACTAAAATACGATGAGCTTTAGCAACACTTTTGTTCATATTAAAGTAATGAAGTAAAACTCTCCGCAAAAACACTTTATTCGGCACAAATGTTGACATATTCAATAAATTTGAAGTGTTGTTATTTGCGATTCAAAAAGAGGTTATGTACAGCAAATTAGATTCAATAATAACTGTTTCACAAAAGATTTCATAATAAATGTGTGTATAATCATTGATTTGTATTCACTCATTTGATTTATTATACAATTATTCTGTTTATCGATAAGGAGAAACATTTCAAAAAAAAAAATTAAAAATGGGCGTCGTTATTTGAATGATTTTATTATTTATTGATGTAATAATAAATAAACTTGCATTATTTTATAAAATCTTCTAATGGATTTTAAAAAGGTTTGCCATTCAATAAATTGATAATGAGTAACAAATGAAAAAATGTTTTAATTTTGATAGTCATATTACTACACTATTCATTTGATTATTAAACGGTTTGATAATAATTAAATTTATATTTTATACATATAATAATTAATCAAAAAAGTACGTTTTAAAAACATTTTATAATGAATTAAATCGGAATAAAAAATAAAATGACAAATTTATCAATTTTATAATTAATAAATGCATACTTTATACATTTTCATAACAGATTCGTAAATCTATCGTCGTTTATTCATTATTTGATTTATTATATAAATAAATAACTTATCGATTAGGGGCAACATTTATAAACGAGTTAAAAACTGTACGACTTAATTTTTTTTTATTATTTCAATCCTGAAAATTCCAGAAAAAATGGGGACATTTAAAAATAAGAAATGAAAAATGCGCAAAACAAAAAATGCGATATAAAAAATGAACAAAAAAAATAAAAAAATGTACGCATGACCAAAAGTTCGCGAATCAACGAATAATTGAATAAACACTATGCGAAGGTGGAATCTGTGATGGCCGAGGCCTCGAGGTTGGCCGATTTGTTTCCTGACGCCCGGGAGCACATAGCCGTGAAACACGAGGAAGCTGATGAGGCTTGGAGCGAGTTGCTCGAGAAGGCGGCCCAGCGACGAAGCAAACTGGTCCAGGCGGAACAATTGCAGGCTTACTTCGACGAGTACAGGGACCTGTTGTCCTGGATAAACGAGATGGTGGCGAAGGTGACGTCACAGGAATTGGCGCGCGACGTGCCCGGCGCTGAGGCGCTTATCCTGCGTCACAATGAGTACAAGGTCGAGATAGACACGCGGACGGAAGCATTCGCCAAGTTCTATCGCACCGGAAAGGAACTGATCACCCAGGGCCACTTTTTGTCCCACGAGATCGAGGACAAGATTGCGGTCCTCGAGCAACGAAAAAAAGTTCTCGGTGACACTTGGAACGCTCGCAAAACGATCTATGAGCAGAATCTCGACACTCAGACGTTCAAGAGGGACGCGGAGAGCCTGGAGAACTGGATCATAAGTCGGGAGCCGATGCTGAGCGATGGCAAACTCGGCGAGACGATTGCCCAGGTGAAATTTGCAAAAAATGTTTCTGACGAGATTATTGCGATGACGAGGTCGGGATCTTGCACACCATTAATCCTTAGCCTTCCTTAGATATAGGTTTTTTTTTATTGACAAATATTGATAAGTAATGAAGTTATTATTATTTAAACAAAGTGCCGCCGTTGCTGCATGGACTATCGCTGTTGGTGCTTTTGGCTACTGAAGTGATTAGAAATGAAAAATATAAAAACGTACTTTGAGGTTCATAAACAAACTTTCGTATGGCCGGACACTTTTTAGAAATTTCGAAAATTACGAAAATGGCAAGCTGTAGAAAAAACTTTCTTTTTAAACCAACAAAAAACAACTTAAACCATTTATTATTAACAAATGAATAACCGTAGGAAAAAATCATTCAGTCATACGATAGAAAATGTTATCAACTATGCTCTGTCCGAATTTGAAGTGAATCGGGCGAATACATTTTCAAATACGACTTACACCGTTTCGCAAAACTTAGTTTCAAGAAAAACGGGAAAGAAGAGGGGGGTTTAGATGAAAATCTCAGTTTAGATGAAAATGACAAAAATGAACAAATCCTCCTGTTACGGTTATTTTTGCCCTGTGAAAGTGTGAGCTCATTTGCGTGAGTTTACTCGGCACGAAATTTCGTACCGAACATTGTTGTAACGCAGCGATGGTATTTCAATATGATACAAAACTTGCCGGTATTTTTAAATTAGAACTATGGTAACGGTCCGTCGGGACGGTATCATTATTCGTCGAGTTATCGCGTCCTGAAATTCTGCATAACTTCGTTGCATTGTAAATTTGGAGCAGGCTACCCAACCGAACTTGCAGACGTGTTCTCATTAGAGAAATCAGAAAATTTGACACATATTGTTTCCTTTTGATTGGATTGTTATTTACGATAGCCAATGTTGAAAAAACGCTTCGACAGGAAGTTCCCCGATCAAAATACAAGGTGAGCAAGCGAGTTGCAATTTCTTTCTTCACCTTACGAGTTTTGGAATTATACTCACAGGTTGAGGACCTCATAAGGAAGCACGAGGACTTTGAGAAGACGATCGAGGCTCAGGAGGACAAGTTTGCGGCCCTCAGACGAGTTACGATGCTTGAGCGCGCCTTCCGGAAGCAGCGGGAGACGGAAATAGTCGCGAGGCAGGCAGAAAAGGAGAGGGTAGAGAGGGCACGGCTCGAAGAGCGGAAGAGGAAGGAGGTGATTGACCGATATTTATTTATTTTATTACCGTGATGTCAATAATAAATTGCCGTTTCGCCAGTTTCAAATCTACAAAATTTACGTGTTGTTTTCCAAGAAATCTAACAACAGAAAGATTTAAAGATATAAAAAAAAATCACAATCGCAACTGCACAATTATAAAATTGTGCAACAATTTAAAAGAAGCGGTCGCGTGCTTGTTTTTTTCGAAATAAATCTATTGAAAAAAACTCCGAACAAATTCACAAATATTGAAAAAAATAAACGAAGCCAACGATTTGTTTTAGCCGATATTAATTAAATATAATTTATTTAATACAACATTATATATTGGATTATTTAAATCAGGTTTTTTCGATACAAAATTTAATCTGATTTATGTGGGTTTGAAACTAAACCTCAACAAACCCGAGCAAAACTTACGTGCCATATTCTTAACCTAGCAAAAAGAATATCGAACGATTAAAAAAAACACGATCAGGTATTCATATTTTCGAAAAAATACATTGAAAAAAAATTCCGAATAAATTCACAAGCATTGTAAAAAATCAACAATCGTCGTTCGATAGATAGAAAAAAAATGTCGATACATCTGAATGTAAATGGTCCACTTTTGGCGCCCGAAACGAAACACTAACGAGAATGCCACTAAACAGGTCCAGAGAATAACGGGTGAGCGTAAACGTGAAGAGGAGCGTCGTCGTCTGCTGGACGCACGACTAGTTGAGGACGAGGTGAACGGCTGCTGTCTCCCGGAGCAGGAAGTTCCGCGTTCGCAGCTCATCTCGACGGAACCTGTGAGCGCCGTCGAGTCCTCGCCGAAAGCACTTGACGTACATTTGGCAAGTCGTCTGCGCCGCACCAACGCGGCTGAGGTGAAGCGCGCCGAGTCCATGAAAGTCGACACGAAGAAGCCCAAGAGGACGCCGAGCTTCACGACGCGCAGGCGAACTCAGAGTTTCCGGAAGCATCATCAACGCATGGAAAATCCGGACTCGTTGCGCCCGGTCGAAATCCATGGCATCCTCGAGCGGAAGCACGAGCTCCAACGTGGCGGCAAGAAAGCCGCGGTACGCTCCTGGAAACAATATTACACGGTGTTGTGTGGCCAACTGCTCTGCTTCTTCCGCGACTACGAGGACTTCCAGTTGAGCAAGGCGGCGACCGCACCGATTACTATCTTCAATGCGAGCTGCGAGCCCGCCGAGGACTACACCAAGCGGAAAAACGTTTTCCGCCTACGATGCACAGATGGCTCAGAGTTCCTCTTTCTGGCCGCCAATCAGCGCGAGATGGACGATTGGGTCACCAAGATCACGTTCCACGCGAAATTGCCACCGAGCCTTCAGCTCTTGAGCTACGACGAGTCCCGCCGTGACGAGGAGCGAGCCTCGCCCCATCACCATCATCATCATCATCATGATCTTGAAGTGCCCGACGAGGATCCCTCAACCGGAAGTAGTTGTGCTTCAACACCCGAACTCGAGCGCAAAAATTCCGTCATCAGACGCGAACCAGCCGAAGATTCCCGATCACTCACAAGCAAAGTGCAGATAGAGTTTTTGCAGATGCATCGACAGAATCAACAGATCAGAGAAGCGAGAAATTCGGATGTTGCAAACAGCGCCAGGACCGAACAGTCGTTGACGCAAACCGAATTCCTACAGAAGCACAGACAACAGCAGCAACAGCAGACGACGCTCATACAGGCGGAGAGAGCCGCCGGGGCGAGGGAACAACTCGCAGGACAGACGATCGAACGACCGCCGATACCGCCCAGGGGTGCACCACCACCCGTCCCGGTTCGATCACCCAGCTCTGAGAACATCGCGCAGATCAGACGAAATGGTTGGGAAAGCGCCATTTTTTCTTTACCGTGCTCATTTAATTTATCTCTCTCTGTTTTTTACATTTGTTTATTCTATTTTTTAAATTGTATTTCCATTTATTCATATTGGGAGTATAAAACAGTTTCCGCCCTACCAGGAGGTTATGGTTGAAATTGTCAGATGTAAAACGTCATTTTGTAAGCTCGGACATCTGGCAAGACGATAACCTTGAAATATAAGCGATTTTGTATCAGCATCACATAATTTTTTTCGTGCGAAAATGTCGAGTTTTGAGCTGAATAAGCGCCATTTGCGGCAACTTTTGCGTTTGGCCCAAATCTCCCTCCAATAATGCTTCCAATTCCGCGTGTTGGTTTCGGCCTTCCGCTACGTCCTTTGTCTTCGACGTCAAACTCACCGTTCTTGAACTTTTGAAACCACTCACTACTTCTCTCACTTAAAGCAGCCTCGCCATATGCTTCTACAAGCAATCGATGGGCCTCAGCTGCAGTATTCTTCAAATTAAAGAACTATAGAATAGTTATAAAGTTTCCGTAAATTACGCTTATTCGGCTCAAAAATCGACATTTTCGCACGAAAAAAAATATGTGATGCTGATATAAAATCGCTAATACTTCAAGGTTATGGTCTTGCCAGATGGCCAACCTTACGATATGACGTTTTACATCGGACAATCTCAACCATAACCTCCTGATGGGACCATCTTTTGTGAAACGGCGGATACTTATTTGTACTTCCAATACTTATTCGTCTCGTTTTGTTTGATTCGTTTCCCCCGATCTTTCGTTTTTTTTTTTTCAAATTTATTTGTCTTGTATTTTTTACACTTGTCTGCTATTTGTTGGATCTATTTTTCAAATATACTTCCATTTATTTTTTATTTATACATGGTCATTTTTTAAAAATGTATTCTTTTGTATTTGCTTACTCAATGCTTTAACGTGTATTTTAATTTATTTTTCATTATTTAAATACAAGATTTATCTAGCCATCCTTGTCTCTTGGGCTATCGGGAATATTACATAAAATAACAGCGTTGATATAGTTCTCTCTTATACTGCGCTTGAGTCTATATATAATCTTGTCTTTGGTTCACATTACTCTCTATTTCCCTATTACTACATTTCCATTACAAATGATCACCCTGCTGCAAATTCCTACACAGGAACCTGTATGGGATACTGTACGCGATCCCACGTGGTGTCCCGTACAGGTTTCCATACGGGATCCCACGTGGTGTTTTCGTACAGGGAACCCGTACGGGTTACTAATGTCTAAAATGAGAAAAGGCAAAATGAAAAATTGGTTTTTGCATTTTTGTTTATCTTAATTGTGACAAAAGTAATAATTTAAAAAATAAAAAACCATAATTGAAATAAGTACTCTTACATGTGTCATTGCTTTGTTGCTATTGTTTAGTACCGGTCTGATCTTTGACCAACACTATTGCAGTTCTTAGAATATACTTATATACGAACGTTTAAGTTGAATACAATTTGTTATCGACTAGTCATGAGATAAAAATAATTAAAAAATTGAAAATTAAGAAACAAAAATGGTAAACAAAAAGGAAACCACCCTTACATGTATCATTGGTTGTTGCTATAGTTTAGTACACCGGCCGCTCTTTGACCAACACAATTGCGGTTCATAGAATATACATATATACGAACGTTCAAGTTGAATACAATATGTTATATACGTGCGCACCCGTGTATATAATCTAAAAATCACTCAATTTCAAGAAAAGTGTAATGATCAAATAAAAATATAAAAGGAAAATATGTGATCGATATGTATATATGTATATATACGTGTGATGAAATTTAATATACCGGTCTCACTCTGACCAACACAATTTCGGTACTTAGAATATACGTATATACAAACGTTTGAGTTGAAAACAATATGTTTATGTACGTGCGCACCCATGTATATAATCTAAAAATCACTCAATTCCGGAAAAAGTATAATGATCGAATAAGTGTAAAAATGGAAGAGTAATTAACTCGTTGTAATTTCAGTGCGCGCGAAGTAGAATTTGAACCGAAACTTTGATGTCTCGAAGTTTTTTGTTGTTGCAATTTTGTGCACTTTTTTAACACGCTTTCGCGGTTGTTGACCTGTTATCAACAGTCAACTCTTTATTGGTCATCTTGATTATCACCTGCCACAATGTTTTTTTACCGGCCATTTTCTTTTTCGTGAACGATCCGTTTCTGTTTTTTGCTGAGGTCGTTCATTTTCTCCGATATGGCACGACCGAACAGCGATATGGCCTTTTTAAACTCATGGCCTGTTAGGCCTTGCTCATTTTGCAAGCGATCGACGTAGCAGCCTGAAAAAGCAAAAACAAATATATAAAACGAAGGAAAAAAATTGCAAATGGGAATTTGCAAATTAATAACACACACGCACATGTTCACCAGTGCAGAAGGCTTTACTTACGATATATCGTTGATTTCTTTTTCGGAGTCAGCGGGTTTCGTATCTCCCCTGGTACCCTTGCAGTCGCTTTCTCGTCCAGGCACCTGTTGACAAGCTCATCCCCTCACACCGCAAATACCAAATTTTCGATAAACTCAGAGTTAGAACTCCCTTGAATGTCGTCCCAAACATCTTTTCGAATTCGGATTCCTCCGCCAAGATCACTCTATATATGACAAACTATTATTTCATAGCAGAAATAAAAATTGCATACATGGAATTAAAGCGTACAGCTATACGGTACATTACCACACCATCCTTTGCGAAGTATTTTAGAGCCAATTACGCGTCCACATTTTTTCCCAATTTGACCTCAGACAATAACATAGTATGAATATTATATATTTATAAAGAGAAATTTAATGACAGTCCCCACTGCCAACATTTTTAGGGTATATTTCCACACTAAGGTACACGAGGATGAATATATTGCACCGCTAACGAACTTGTATTTCTATTAATAGCCATTGTAATAGTAAATTAATCATATAATAGTATTGCAATTTACTGTAAACACATTTTTGTAAGACGGAAAATGATAACACGATAAAAAAGGTTAATAAAAAAAACATTAAAGTATTGCGTTCAATTAAGTTTAACTCAGAACTGTGTATTAAATATTTCACGCCATTTTGCGAGGCCGGGACCCACGCTGTAAAACAATACTTTTGACTTCAGATAAAACATTTTCAAAAAAACGTTGACAATAGTGATTAATGATTTATTTTCTCACGAAAGTGTAGATACAAGTGGACAAATTATAAGTTTCACATTCGTTTTGATTCAATCGTGATTAGCTTATTAAGCGCTGTCTCAAAAATTAAGCTACCCACATTGCCCCACACAGGCTCCCATGTAGGTTCCTGTACAGGAATTTATTTTCTGCATTGTCCCGTACAGGATCCCGTACAGGATTCAGTATCCCACGTTGCCCCACACCGGATCCCATGCAGGTTCCTGTACAGGAATTTATTTTCTGCGTTCTCCCGTACAGGATCCAATACAGGATTCAGCTTCCCACGTTGCCCCACACAGGTTTCCATGCAGGTTCACGTACAGGAATTTATTTCCTGCGTTCTCCCGTATAGGATTTCGTACAGGATTCAGCTTCCCACGTTGCCCCACACACATTCCCGTACAGGAATTTATTTCCTGCGTTCTCCCGTACAGGATACCGTTGAGGATTCAGCTTCCCACGTTTCCCCACAGAGGTTCCCATGGAGGTTCCCGTATAGGAATTTATTTCCTGCGTTCTTCCGTGCAGGATCCCGTACAGGATCCCGTACAGGATTCAGCTTCTCACTTTGCCCCACACAGGTTCCCATGCAGGTTCCTGTACAGGAATGTTCATCCTGTACAGGAAACCGTACGGGATTCCACACTTTCCTTGGCTGCCCCGTGCTTTCCCACACATTCCTACACTAAAACCCGTACGGGAATTTGCAGCCGGGCACAACATATCTTTTTTACTTCTTGTTTTCTCTAATCCGCACCTTTTCCTCGAAGATTCTCACGTATTCACAGAGTGCGTGCCTAATTTCTCCATTCAGCAGCTCGTTCCATCCTATCTGCTTCTTTGTTTCTATAAAGAGTTCATACACGTTTATCCTCACAACTCTACGAGTCATTTTTCTAAAGGGTGTACCCGGGTAAGCATGTCAAGACTGCCTTCAAACCGTTTTCCCTTAATACTCGGGGGATCGTGTTGCTATTGACAAAAAGAAAAAAAAATAACGCAAAATTTTAGGTCTTTATCATCAATTATTTCAGAAACAAATAAAAAACGTTATTCTTGGTTTTTATTTATTTTTCATTGGTAAAAACACAAATTAAGGGATGGTTGTTTTTTTCCAGTACCAATGACCATAATACAACAGAATTTTTTTTGGGCGATACACGATGAAATCTGAATAAACAAAAAAAAACGAAAATATTTTTTCAAGTATGTTTCTTTAGGCATCAATCTATATGTAATCATCAAATTTTGACAGAAGACGTCGCTTATACCTCTTTATACTCAGGATTTTTTTTTGATTTGGTGGAACCAAGTGAAAAAAATTGAAAACTGGTTTTTATGTACTTTTATGATTAAGCAAAATCAAATCAATTTATTGGTAAGAAACTATACGTATAGTGATATTTTAAATAATACATAAGTAATTACGATACAAAGATACCAAGAGGTTCCATAAATATACAAGAATATTTAATGATAACTAGTGTTCATCACCATCTTCATTAACAAGCACATAATTTCCAGTATTATCAAAAATACGACTTAAAAGTTCCACCGACCATACAATATTCGAGAAAAATCTAGTATGAGACAGAAAATGAATGACTGCTGCTGCGCGAGAACAGCAACCGACCGTACGTTTGCCATTTGCACAATAACAACAGTACCTAGTTATCCCACTTATCCCATTCTTATTACAATTTTCATAAAACAGCAATATATTTTTGTATTTATATGTTCAGATCTAACTTCAATCTTGAGAATATTTTCAGCAGTTTTCACATATTGGAGACTTGCATTATTATCTTCATCAAGCATTTCTGCTAAATAGAAAACTCCTTGCGAAAGCTGGTACGAATCACGACATAGTAAATGCAAATCTCTTTCACCCATCTCCGTCAAATCAAATAGACTTGACATCGTTTTTGCTAACGGTACTTTTCGACAAGCTCAATGCCCTTTTTCTACATCATTCGCTAACGTGATGTTTTTTTTTCTTTAAATTACATAACAGGTAATACTTCTTCTGAAACACCTTCATTAAAACTCAAGCGTTTTCCGAACTCGTTATGTAGAAAAAATGCAATCCAACAGTACGACTGTGCTTTCGGTTGTAACTTATTATCTAATTTATGATCTAAAAGAGCATACTTTTGTTTAATTGCCCCATGAACAGCTTCCACTACCCAACGGACTTTTATTACAAATCGTTTGACTTAATTGTTGTTAGTTGATTACGTTTTCCTTTTAGTGCTCACATTAGTACTTCAAATCCTTGGCCTTTTAAATGTTCTACATCACGGTAACCACAATCAAGTGCAACAAAGTATTTTTTTTCAAGCAGTTTAATTGACCCTTGGATTTGACATAACAATTTTCGAAATTTCTGCATCTTTTTTATTCGCAGTACGCAAACGAGAATATCGTGGCGTTTGTCGTCAAAACAGCGTGAATTGATATTACCGACCATCATACACTTTTTTCAATTTCACTTTTCATATCATGTATAAAAAATTCAAGATCACATAAAAAAGTTCCAAATAATCTTAAAAAATCATTTTTTTTCACTATGTTCGACCAATTCGACAAAAAAATTACTGACAAAGGGAGGACGCCAATCGAGACCCATTGATTTCGCCCAAACAGCGTGGATAGAAGGAGATGCGTCCCCACTTAACGTTCCTAAAATATTTCGCCTGAGTGGGCCGTAGAAAAGGGTAAAACGCTCTCCAAAGATTTCCGCGTAGAGCTTGAGGGATATTTTTTCAACCACTTCCAACTGCGGCGTAGCGCAGTTGTCAAGCGCATTGCCGGCACCTCGCTGGCTTGAGTTGGATTCTCGCAGCTACCGTTAATTTTTTTTTTCTTGCAATACTCATCTATTTATCGTAGAACTTAATTATATTCAAGCAGTTAATTTATATAATTAGGTGCAGTTTTTAATGAAAATAAAAATTTCGAAAATTCTTGAAATTGATTATGTACGCTGCTTTTTATTTATTATCAGAAATAATTTTACAGTTTTTAGGGTGATGTTCATCGTAGAAACATTTGAAACTCACATATTTTTCACACCAGGCACATTTTATTAAAGCATTGGAAAGCATACTTCATTCAAGTTTTGAAACCTACGTTTCAAAACTTCTATCTCCTATTTTCACCGCTATTATCCAGTACGCTTCGTTTGCATCCAAATAGCGGCCCTTGATCTGGGGAGGAGCAAACCGGGGTACCTGCCCCGGGCGGCAATTTAAGGGGGCGCCAAATTCTTGTGTTTGAAAAAAAACTTGTTTCACTGAACCGCCTAGCATCCAGGGTGCTTTAGTGAGTTTCAATGGCCTCGTAATCCTATCAGAAATAGAAGCGCTTATGAAACGAACTTTGAAGAGGGATTCCTTTAGGCGTCTTTTGAAAAACTGTTCATGTTATAGCTCAACAAATTATTGATCGATCTAGTTGAATTTTTCACAGGTTTCTCACTGTAAAATTATCGGAAGGATATACCTAAAGTTTTAAGGTTATCGCGTAAATAAATTGCCTTTTTGGGGTAAACATTGTCGAGAAAATGGTTAAAAATATGAAAATTTGATTTAAAAGCCTACCTAGTTTTGAATTTAAACTTTTAAAATATTTTTATAGGTATATGCTTTCGATAATGTTATAGTGAGAAACCTCCCAAAATTCCAACCAGATCGATCAATAACTTTTTGAGCTACAACATGAGCAGTTTTTCAAAAGACGACTAAAGGAATACCTTATATCGCCGCCACTTTGTTTTGTTAAAAAAATGTAACACTTGAAAGTTGTAATAAGATAATTTCGAAGTTTTTAAATGATGCGATTATTTCATCACCTTTAAAAAAAATGCATGAAAAATTACTCATTTTCGAGCGACTGAAGAGATTTCCCGCCTTAATCTCAAATACTGGCGGGTAGAGGCGCCGATGCCAAGTTGTTGCCCCGGCTCGGAAAAATCGTAGATCCGGGGCTGCAAAATTGACAGCGGAAGAACCTTCGTTCAAAACTTGAATAAAGTATGCTTCCCAATGAAGCATGTTTCGGAAAAATATAACTGCTCAAACAATGTTTTTATAAAATGTGCCTGGTGTGAAAAATATGTATGTTTGAAATGTTTATACATGAGTATCACCCTAAAAATTGTAAAATTATTTCTGATGATGAATCAAAAGCAGCGTACATAATTGATAGCAAGAATTTTTATTTTCATTAAAAACTTCGCCGCATTATATAAACTAACTGCTTGAATATATGTGAATTCTACAATAAATATATGAACATTGCGAGAAACTAAAAAAAATAATTTAAAAAAAACGGTAGCAGCGAAAATCGAACCCAAGCTAGCTGGGTGCGCTTGACCACTGCGCTACGCCGCTGACTTGGAAATGGGTGAAAAAATATGCCTCAAGCTCTATTCGGAAATCTTTGGAGAGCGCTTTACCCTTTCCTATGACCCACTCAGGCGAAATATTTTAGGACCGTTAAGTGGAGATCCACCTCCTACCCATGCAGTTTGGGCGAAATCGGTCGGTGCTGATTGGCGTCCTCCCCTTGTGAGTATAGTGAGTATGAGGGTCAGCGTTTCGTATTGATTACGCTGTAATTTTTTCTACAACATGAAAGTGTTTTCAGGAGAATCGCTAATCTATCCCTGTTTCGTCATTTGTTCGTGATGAATTTCCAAGCTTCAAATGACATTTAAAAGTATTTTCCTTTGTTTTTTATGCATTTTATCCCTCCCCACGTTGCCACACCTCATTCTGGCCCACTGTTCTTTATTTTCTCCTTTATTCTCTTCTGTTCTCAATATTTTTGCATCTTTACATTGCTCATACGTTATTTATACTGTGTATAGTATCTCGAGGTTCCTATTCTGCACCAATCTCCTTGTATCCTTTGATCATTTAGTGTTTCACATCCAGTTGTTATCTTAGCTTCTAGTTGACTCAAATCTCCACCTATTCCTGTTCTTAGCATCGGCACCCCATCTCCTACTTTTTCAAACGCATTTTCCATTTCTCTACCCCAATTGAAAGGGTTTCCATTTGCAAAGTTCCTTATTTCTTCAGAGAGACGAATTCTTGGCCGTCTCTCGCTATCCATTTTTAGTATGTTTAATATGTAGCTATTCGACTGGTATGCTGGTCTGGTGGTTAGCGTGCTTGCCTGTGAACCAGAACGTCGGGAGGGTGCGGGTTCGAAACCCAGTCCTAGTCTCGGAGAAAAGTAAACGAGCGTTACGTAGTTACAGTTATATACGGATGGCCGGCATACGGACCTCTACGCGTGTGCGCCTGTAGCCCGTAATTTATTTCTCGACGAAACGCGAGAAGCTTCGAGACTGGGAAGCGAACCTAGGATCGGCTATATTGGTATAGATTTCCGCAATTTCCCTATACCCATGCCAGAAATGTCATGGCGAATGCGATACAGAATGGGAAATCGCCTGCGGCCGCAGGGTGGTGATGAAAAGTGTAATATGGTGGGGAATGTAACAAGGTGGAAGACTCCATACAATGGAATCTGCAATTAAAAAAAATATATGTAGCGACTCGCTCTCTTTCTTGCTTCTACCTCGATTTTTGGCTTCTCAGTCTCCATTCTCCATATATACGCCGGTGTATTAGGACTTACCCCCATGATAATTTTCACCTACCTACCTCCCCGCCACTCTTTCGATTTCGCTTCTCTCATTCCACACCCAAGCTTCGGTACCGTAAGTTAAAATCGCCCTCACTATTGTGGCTAGTAGGTACGCTCTTCTTTTCATGTTCTTTACTCTCGCTAGCTTCCTTATTCCCCATGCGACATTTGTCGCTGCTTGTGCTTTACCTGCCAGCACTTTTAGGTGCTTTGTGCACGAGTTCTTTACTGTGAACCCGAATCCCAAAGATTTATTTATTTAGATCTTTATTATTTTGTAGTTTGCGAGCTTGCGCTCATAACTACCTCGTAGAACTTGTATGTATTCAATTTGTATTGAATGGTGTTAAAATAGGGCTTCAGAGGTCTCTTTGCCCCCGACCCCATCAAGTCGGGATTTCCGTCCCCGACACGCGGAGGCGGACCGTCTGCTTTCTAACCGCAAATTTAGACTCCCGTTTTATTTATGGTTGTATGGCTTTGCAAGGCCTCGCGCACATTGCGCACACACATAAAATGTATTAAAATTTGTATAAAATAAAACACAGTTCGCTGTGGTGATATACTAGCGTATCACGTCTAGCATATCGAGTCTGCTACGATAAATCGCAACTTGCCTTACATACTCGGGGCACCCTTTGCTCCGCATGCTATGGATCGTGTCCTTTCTTTTACTCCTCGCCCAGTTCTAGCACTTCGGACTTGCTTTGTTCTCACACGTGTTTCTTCTGTGGTCTTTGGAAATACAGTGCTCACAGAGAGATTTTTCAACTTTTTCAATCGTACTTTCGTTAATTCTTCATTTGTTTAAGTTCATTCATTTATTTTATTTTTTTTACCTTTGTCTTTAGTTCGTTTATTTAATTTGTTTGAATTTTCTCTTTATTTATTTTTCATTATTTAATTTATTTGTATTCTTTTCCACGAAAAGAATACAAATATAATACAATATATAAATCCAATTATAGATTATCCCAGTAATGTATAATTGAAACCTCACATTAATTACTCATTGAACGGGTAATGGATAATTGAAACACGATTTAATTACACACTAAGCTGGTAATGGATAATTGAAACAAGATTTAATTACACATTACACGCTTAATCGGTAATTAGACTCTGTTAAATTAAGAATTACATTGAGCATTAAATAACAATTGTAATTCAATTACATTTGTATTTAAATTACAATGTAATTGAATTACAATTGTAATTAAATTACAAATGTAATTGAACTACATTTGTAATTTAATTACAATTGTAATTTAATTACAATTGTAATTTAATTACATCTGTCATTAAATTACAAATGTAATTAAAGTACAACACATATTCACACATATCTCCACATATCCTGCATTCCCTCTCTTCCTCCTTCTCCCAGTATTTTCCTTCTCTCATCTCGTTCGCCATCCTGAATCTTGCCACTCTCCTACACCGCTCTTCCCCTCATCCCGCCTTCAGGTACCCTGACAGCCCTCCCACTTTTACCTCCTTGTACCATCTGTTGTACCTCGACTCCATTATCTTTTCCCACCTCTCCCTTTTCTGCTCTTCTCTATCCTCCTCCTCCTTCCTTTCGTACCCCTGCTGTCCTTGATCCCGTTCTTCTTCTTCTCTCCCCCCCCCCAATCTTCCTGAACTCCTCTCTGCCTTTCTCCCATTTCGATCTCCTGTGCTCACTTCTCCTCTCCCTTTCCCTAATCTCCTCCCAGCACTTCCTTGCCCATTCACTCCCTCCCCCTTTCTTATATTCGCTTTTCCTCATATTTCCACGCTCTTCTACCTGCTCTTGTTCTTATCTTGTCCCTTTTCAACTCCTCCCTCACCAAATACCCTGGTGTTCTCCAGTCGAGCCCCAGCACCTACCTCACATATCTTTCTTGCATCGCTTCCATCGCCCCTCTTTCTTCCCATCCCCAGATCTCTGCCCCGTAGCCCATCACCGTCCACACCAAGGTGTTGAACAACCACATCCTCCTTCTTACGTCTTTCCCAAATTCTCTCTTCCCTATTCCCCACACCTGCCTCACCACTGTTCCCGCCTTTCTTACCCTGTCTTTTATGTGCGCCTCTGGCCCCCCATTCCTCCTGAACATGTACCCTAGGTACTTGAAATCCCTTACTTCTTCCAACTCTTCCCCTCCCCATTTCCATATCTTTTCCTTGAACCTCCCCACTCCTTTCCTGAACCTCATCACCTTAGTCTTCCCCACATTCACCTCCAGCTTCTTGCCCTCGAAGTACCTCTACAGCCTCCTTATCATGTTCCCCATGTCCTCCTCCCTTTCTGCCAGCACTGTCACATCCTTCGCGTACGCTAATGAGAAAATATTTTCCCTCCCTATCTTTATCCCCCCCCCATTCCCCTTTTCTCAATTCCTCCTCGGGATCTGCCGTCAAAACGTTAAACAAAAGCGGGCTTAGCGGGCATCCCTGCCTTACCCCTTTCTCCGTCGAAAATTCCTCTCCTGTTTCCCCCCCTACCTTCACCCTGCTGTTCGTCTCCTTGTATATTTCCTTTATTCTTTCCCTTAGCCCTTTCCTTATCCCTCTCCCCTCCAACGCCTTCCACAATTCTTTTCTGTCCACCGAATCGAAAGCCGCTCTCAGGTCGATGAAGAGCGCCACCACCATTCCCTACCTTTTCTCCACCTGCCTTCCTATTAAATGGTTCAGGACATAGATGTTATCTATAGTTCCCATTCCCCTTCTGATGCCGGTTTGGTTTGGTGGCACCGCTCCTTTCCTTTCTACCTCCTCTTCTAATATTTTTGCCAACACTGCCGCGTATATTTTATACAGCGAGGGCAACAACGTCACCCCCCTGTACCTCTCTACCCTCGTTCCTTGCCCCTTTTTTATTATTGGTACGATTATCCCCTCCTTCCACTCCTCTGGCCATCCTTCACCTCTCCACACCTTCCCGCAGATTTCCCATGCCCACTCTATCGCCTTCTCTCCTCCCCATTTCCATGCTTCATTTGGGATTTCGTCTCCTGCCATCGCTTTTCCCTCCTTGACCCTTTCTACCGCCTTTCTTATTTCCTCTTTCCCTAATTCCTCCTCCGTGTCTCCTCTTCTCTCTCTCTGCCCCCGTTCCCCCTCTTCCTTCCGTTCCTCCCAATAACTCTTTCTTCCCCTATTCACTATTTCCCACACTTTGTTCTCAGTTTTCGCTTCCGCTACCTCTCTTATTCTCCTTTCTCTTTCCTCCTCCTTCTTCCTCTCGCCCAGTTTTCCGTACTCTCTTTTCTTTTCTCTATAACGCTCTTTTGTGCTTCTTCCTTTCCTCCATTTCCTTAGCTGTTCCCTCATCTCCCCCTTTTTCTTTCTGCATTCTTCATCCCACCACCCTCTCCTCATCACTCTCCTCTCTCTGCCCACTTCCTCCTCGCCTGCCTTCATGGCCGCCTTTATTTTCCCTGTTATTTATTTCACCACTTCTTGGTTCCCTCCTTCTTCCACTCCTGCCTCCTCTATCCTTTTCCCATATTCCTCCTTCATCCTTTCCGACCACTTGTCACACCCTGCTCTCCTTTCCCCCTTCCCCTGTCTTCTTCTTTTCCTCTTTTCTCTTTTCATCGTCACTATTAACGGGTGATGATCCGACTCAACGTTATCCCCTATCCTTATACTCTCTACCCCTTTCCTCGTTTCATCCTCCCCCAACACATAATCTATTACGGTCTCCCCTTTCCCTCCTGTGTATGTGAATTCCCCCTCTTCGTCCCTTTCTATGTTTCCGTTAAATATTTCCCACCCCGTCTCCTCTAGCACCTTGATTAACTTCCTCCCTTATGCATTTACCGCCTTGTCTTTTGACCTCCTGCCTTCTTCCTTCTCCCCCTTATCCTCCCATCCTCCTTCTCCCTCTTCTCCCGTCCGCGTATTAAAATCCCCTCCGATTATGACCCTCCCTCCTTTCTCCTGCTTTTCCATACATCCTTTTAATTTCTCCGTTTTCCTTTCTATGTCACCGTTCACATACACCCCAATTATGGTCCATCTGTCCTCCCCTGCATCTACCTTCACCGTCATTATCCCCTCTTCCTCCCTCCTCTCTCCCTTTATTTTCGCCTTCATCTCCATCCTCACCCCTATTACCATCCCTCCCATTGCCCTCCCTTTTCTATTTCTTTCCCTAGCCCATTGTGTCATCCACGTATATCCCCTAGGAAGCCTTTCTCTTATTCTATCCCATCCTTTTTCTTCTACCCATGTCTCCACCATCACCACCACCTCCCAATCCTTCAGCCCCCTCCAAAACTCCTTGTCCTTGTTTGTGAGACCCGCTTCGTTCCAAATCGCCACCTTCTAGCTCCCCCCTTCCTTTCCTTTCTTTTTCTCCCTCTTTCCTTTTCTACCCGTTTTTTAGCTGTTCTCTACTCCCTCCCGCCCCCTTTGCTCTTGTCTTCTTCCCTCCCCTTCTCCCGTCTCTCTTTTCTTCCCCCTCCAGTCCCTCAATACTTCCCTACTCTCGTCCCAAAACCACGTGACCCCCTCTATTATCACCTATCCATACCCCAGCTTTACCCTCTTGCCCCTCCTTTCCTCTTCGTCCCCTATTCTTCTCAGTCTCCACAGCATCACCTCCTTCTGCCCCTCTATCTCCTCCATTCTTACTTCTATCATTCTCTCCTTCCCTTGTACTGCCCCATTCTTCAACTCTCTCACCCTCCCCACTCTCCCTTCAGCTCCTATCTTCTCCAGTACCTCCTCCACCGCTTGCCTTATCGTTCCTTCCCTCGCCGCTCCCCTTATGATGAAGTTACTCCGTCTTTTCTTCCTCGCCCTTCTCTCCATTTTTCTTTCCATTTCTTCTACCCTACTCTCCGTCTGTCCCTTCTCCCCCCTTGGCCTCTCTTCTTCCCCCTCTCCCCCCGCCTTCTTCCCCCCTCTGCACTTTCCATCTCTCTCAGTCTCTCCCCGATTTTTTCCATCTCTTTCTCTTGCTCCCCTACTTTCTTCATTCTCCCTTCTACTTCCCTTATCCTTTTTTTCATCGCCTCCTTTTCCTTTCTCCATCTATCCTCTCCAAAATTCATCTCTCCCCTCATCCTCCCTAGTTCCTCCTCACTCTTCACTCCTCACTCGCCCTTCCTTCCTAACCTCGCTTCCACCTTTCGCCTCCTCTTCTTTCTTTAGTTCTCCCGTCACCGTGCTTTTTTCCTTCTCCCCCGCACTCTCCCCTTTCCCCCTCACCGATCCCCTCACTTTCGCTTTTTTTCCACCCCCCTCACACTCACTTTTACCCGCTTTCCTCACCCGCTGTCGCACACACGCTCTCTCTCATCCACTCCGGAAACGGAAGTCAGAGGAACGGATTACAGATGTTAATTGATTACAATTGTAATTTAATTCTAGTTTCCATTTAATTATATTTGCAATTTAGATATATTCATATAGTACAGTCGCGCTGTATACTGGTATCGGAAAAAAATAGAAGGCTTGTTTTTTGACAGGTGATTTTGTAGGTGCCGCGGGTGCTAAAACCAAGTTTGCCTAAAAATCGGGGTGTAGGGTTTTTTTAGGGGATGGGGGTGGATTAATGCCAAACTACAACCCCCACGAGGTCGGCGCCGGGAGACAAAATGTTTTTAAAAATCCGGGTTTCATTTTTGTCCACAGCGCCGAAGTCCTGGAAGTTCATTTTGAGGGTGAAAAAGTGGGGTGAAATTTTGAAAAATCAGTTTTCATTCGATAACTCTTTAGGAAAAATGTATACAATTATTGTTGAAATGGAAACGTTGTAGCCCTCGGAAAGACGCGTCGATCGAGTATTCGATCATCCCTCTCCAATAATACCTTCACCCCCAAAAGAATTGTTGAAGCATTAACAAAAAAATATTTTATTGAATAACTCAAAAACAATCGATTTTCCGGGGATAGTTTGAATGTCCGAAATGTGGACAATAATTTCCTCTATATTTTCGTTATCATGGACCACTCTTGAATTTTGCTTTTTCGAACCCCTTTCAGGGGTTTAAAATACAAAATGAAATTCTGAGAAAACTATTGACCGAACCTGTACCAACGTGCGTGTCTTTAAGTGAAGATATGTGACTGTGTGCTTACCTGGGTGAGTGCTTGCCTAACATTGCGAGTGCGTGTATGTGTGTTTGCAAGCATGTGTGCATGTGCGTGTATGCGTACGTGCGCGTGTATGACGAAATTGAAAATGGCGGATAAAAAAAAACAATATTTTTTTTTTTTTTTTAATAAAACTGATACTCGGGGTTTTTCAGGGCCGTTGAATGTGAAGGTGAACTCAGATTTTCAAAATTCAAAATAGCGGTTCCAACATGGCGAATCAAAAAATCACCTGAAAAAAAAAATAAAAGCAAACCCTCAGATGGTTTTTGGTGTTGTTGAATCCAAATCTGAAATCAGATTGTGAAAATTCAAAATGGCGGATATAATGAACTAATCGAAAGAAAGAACATTTCAATTTTTGGCGGATATAGTGGAATATAGCGGCTGCAAAATTCGCAAAATCGTTTGATTCCGACAAACGTTTCTTTTGTTTTCAAGGTCGTTAAATTCAAACCCAACATAAGTTTTTTAATATTTTCAACGGTGGATACAATATCGTGGAGGCAAATTAAAAATATAGTTGCATTTCGACAAAAGTGAGTATACTTAGGTTTTTGAGACCCATGAATTCACATCTGGAGTTAAATTTTCAAAATTCAAAATGGCCGATAATAAACAAAATTTAATTTTTTTGAAATAAAACCTGATGCTCGGGGGTTTTGGGGTTGCTGAATTCAAACTTCGTATTCAAATAATGAATTTGAACCTAGCGACTTCAAAATGGTTTCTACAAAACTCAAAAATTGTCGGATTAGGATGAAACTAGTGCTTCCCATCTCTTCCACTCAGCCAAACTATATTTTTGTTTAGTAAAGTTGCCGCGATCGCTAGATTTTTCTCTGATTTTTTTCTTTAATGTCTCATTTGTTCAATTTTTTCAGTTCTTCGCAGACGTTGCAAAGCTCTTTTGAATTTCGAATATTTACATTAACTTGGGGTCGTGTGACGTCAACAACTTTCGAGTGACTGTTTTTTGGTCCACCATATCGGCTCCGCCATTTAGAATTTATAAAATTTGATATGGGATTTGAATTCAGTGACCCCAAAATCCCCGAGTGTTAGTAGATTACATTTCAATATAGTATTCGATATAGCATTCGATTATTTTTTTCGAAATTTCCGAAAAAAATCAAAATATTGATTTTTGAATTGTATTCATTGTTAAATTGAATATATTTACGATTGAATATTTTTTTTAAATTTTATTCATCTTTTTGCATTCTTGTGTTATTGTCGATACAACATACGTCGGAATATCATAACAAAATCAATTCAGGGGTTACGTGGGTTTCGGAACAAGAAAAAAAATGTCTCTATTTAAAAAAAACATAATATTTGCATTTTTTAAATCAACACGTAAGCACATAAAAAAGCAATATTCCAACAATATGTTAAAAAGATTCATCCAAAAATTTAGAAAAATCAGCCGGTGGGACCTTGTTTCCGGAGGCCCCTCAAAAACGGTGGAAACAATTTCTCAAGGACCTCTCTTATTAAAATTTTGCACACTTCTGCAAAATAGCATTGACTAGTGATTAAATAAAGGTTTTTTTCGATTGCTACTAATTCTACACGGCTATACGTAGTGTAAATTGTATCAAAAATTGAACTATTTTGCATACAACTCCGCCAAAAATTTAAATTTAAATGTTTTAAAAGATCCTTCGTCCAATCACTAGTCGATGCTATTTTGAAGAAGTGTGCAAAATTTCAATAAGATCGGTGCATTCGTTTTTGAGAAATCGTGTCCACCGGTTTTTTAGGGGTCTCTGGAGACCAGGTCTCATCGGCTGAATTTCTCAACTTTTTAAATGAAATTTTTTCTGAGTATTATTGACATGTTGCTCGTTTATATGCTTAACATTTTACATAAAATAATTCATATATTATAATTTTTTATGTTTAGGCTTGGTGCCCGTTCCTCCCACAATTCCCGTATTCAGCCGAGGTGCCCGTTTTGCTCTACTGTCCATTTTGTTCTACCGTCCATTTTGCCCTTATCTCCCCCCACAAAGTGGACGATACCACGTTTTACACCAGTTCCAACGCCCACTGCAAACACGCACAGTCATTCACCTTGTTACTCACAAAGTCACCTATCTAGGCGCACACACAGGACGTCAGAGAGGCATAACCACATCCATATTCACTGATACACACCCGCTCACAACCGCTCTCTAAGGCCCTGGCACAATCCTCATGCAGACAGTCTTTTGCACATTTACTCACATCATCGTCAAATAATTTAAACTCTATAAATATAATTAATTTCAAAAATTAACCACGTAATCATAAAAGTAAGTGAATTACAATTGTAATTAAATAAAACATATAATTGAATTACAAATGTAATTAAAATACAAAAATAGTTCAATTACAAATGTCACTAAATTACGAAAGTAATTCAATCAAAAATGTATTAAAATTAGAAAAGTAATTAAATTACAAAAGTAATTCAATTACAAAAGTAATTCAATTACAAAAGTAATTCAATTACAAACGCTCGAAGTAATTTGTAATTAAATAAATTCTAATTACAAACGCTCGAAGTAATTTTTGATTAAATAATTTCTAATTACAAACGCTTGAAGTAATTTGTAATTAAATAAATTCGAATGACCAACGATCGAGATAATCTGTAATTAAATGATTTTTCATTACAAACGCTAAAAGTAATAAGTAATTAGATATGTAATTTCATTACGTGGATAATGGCCCACGCCCATCTCTGAACGAGTCCAAATTGACACTTTTACCGTCTGGGTTGTTTCGTGCGATTCGGAGCGCTCGAAGCCGCATCAGAGAATGAGATCTGAAAAGTAAAAAAAATCTTGCACAACACATAATTTAAGCCAATAAAAAAATTGTCAAATTTTGTTGCTACTCATGTGTAGCAGGTGAAGGAGACTACCAGGCTAGAGCCCAGAAAAAAGATCAATTTCGACAATCTTTTACGAATACCCGGTCGATAGAATGAAAATGCCATTCAGTGACCTATATTCTACATATCTTCAAGTATCTTTACAATTTTTTTTACAAGATCTTGTAACAAAATGACGGCACTGAAGCTGGATGAAGCGAGTCATCTTTGTCTGATAGTGCCATGCGGCCGGCAAGTGTTCTCCTGCAATTTTAATCTGGAACGAAAATTCACAATAATATCAGTTCTAGATAAGATTCGCCATCGAAGAACGTAGAGAAATCGAAAAATATCGATTTTTGAAGGAATAGTGTATGTTTGGAAAAAATCCCAGAAAATATTTTTTTTTCGGGAAAAGCTCAAAACGTATCAGAAGTCTCCTACGTTTTTCGATGGAAAATGTTGTAAGGTTTAAAAATAGTCTAATCAATCCGCGAAGAATTGGCTATGTAATGTTGCCGGCCGCTGAACACTATCAGACAAAGGTGACTAGCTTCATTCAAAGAAAAATAGTGTAATCATTTTTAAAGGTACTCGAACATATGTAGCATGAAGGCCTCTAAATGGAATTTTCATTCTATTGGCTCGCTGTTCATAAAAGGTGTCGAAATTCCCCTTTTTTCCGAGTGCTTGACCGGTAGTCTCCCTTAACGAAAATGTCGAACTAATTTTTTGTCCTACACATAGTAGTGGAATTGCGGCGATTGATAAACAATTCTACTATTACTTAAAATTTTCGGGAAATCGCCAATGAATTTTCGCAGCTGCGACTTAACCTCTCAAATTTTCAAACCAATTCTTTGCGGAGCCCATTGAAATTTCGGTAAAAGTTGAAGTCTCAGTTGCTGCTCCTTTCCATTCGACATGGCGTGAGAATTGTGGGTTTTTTTTACAAAAAATCAACTGTCCCACCGAAAAATTGGTTCGAAAGTTTCGACTGCCTATTTGTTCCCGAGCGCCCACACGGCGGTACACGTTTCCTCGAAATGGCCGACATAATGTGCATCTCCAATTGCAGAGCCCGACCATCACGTGACACCAAGGCCCCACTCGTACCAACAACAGACGCTCTCCGCGACTATAAGTCACAACGGTTCGGGTCAGCAATACGCGTCGAACGAAAATTGGCAGCGGCCCGGAAGTTCCAACTTAACGATCTCGCCTCCTCAACAAGGTCCGCGATGATTTTCAATTACTATATAAAATATGCAATTTATCACATGTGGCTGTTCTGTCACGAAATTGTCGTCTCGAAGATCTAAGTTACACGAGTAAATAATTTTATAGAATTTGCGCCTCCCCTACCATCGAGTGCTCCGCCACCGACGAATATGCCTCAGTGGAACACTCCTCCAGATCCCGGTCAGTCATTCTCATACGAATCGAAAGCCTCGCCTCACCCCCACCATATGCAGGGTGACCCAGATCAAGTGCTACGAGCTGACATCTCAAAAAGTACGCATACCAATAAAAAAAAACATTTGAAATGTTTTTTTTTTACTTAAGAGGAAGCAATAAAAAAATGAATTCATAAAAAGGCCGTTCGTTGGAAATTTCGATTAACCAAAAGACTTATAAACAATTTTTTAGCACAGGTCTGGAGGTGAGCAGCATTAATGCGCAATAAAAAAGAGTGCGTTCTCATTTTAAATGTACACGTTGACGTGACTTTCGCAGTTAGACCCGAGCCGAAAACTTATGAAACTCAGGGTTTCATAAGTTCCATAAGCCGCAAACTTATGGAACTCTTATGGGTCCATAACTTTCCGGCTCAGGACCAGCCTCTTGTTTTAAACAGATTGTGTTTTGTAACTTGTACTTTTCGAGATATCGACTCGTAGCAATTCAAATGGGCCGCCCTGTTGTCATGTCTATAATTGCATCCCCTCTGTTTATGTATGACATGATTTTTTCCCGATTTGGCGAAGCGAAAAATTCGGTTGAAAACTTTGGTTGGGAATGTATGTAGAAATTGGCCTTTCGGTATCATCGTATACCCTCCGCACACCCTTTGATTTGAGGGATGAGATGCAGTCAGAGGCGTGAAAAAACGAGCATTTAAAATTTTTTTTTCATAGTAATTAAGTTTGTTTTACAAAAGTGGTTACACATACTTTTTATGTTATATTTCAACTTTAATTGTACAAATTTTCAAAGACGAATATTGATTATTTATAAAAATATTGCCATCTTTGTCGGACCCCTTTTGGCATGTGCTTTGCGGTGACCATCATAAAATTTTATTGGATCATCTGAAATGAAAAAGAAACAAAAAAGTCATTAGTTTAATAATAAATCTAGTCTTTAAGCGAAGCTTTTTTTTTCAAAAATTCATAAAATCGCGGCTTCCGACACATAACCTTTGATTTTCGACGAAAATTTGCTCGTTTGTTGTTAAAAAAAATAGAAATTTTCAACAAAAAAAAAATGAAAATCCTTCGATTAAGGACTAATTTTTAATGCTATTAATAAGCACAGTAAATTTCATCAAAATCCATCGAGTGGTTTTTGAGGTATAGTGGTCAACGACTTGAAAAACATAGTTTCGAGAAAAACGCGTTTAAAGTTTTTCGATGTGGATACGGTATTATGTGTTCGTGAAATGTTGAACTTGATGGATGAAGCTAAACTTTTTTTTATGTATTATGATCTGCTGAATGCGAATATCACGATTTTTTGCCGAAAAGTCCAGCATTCAATTGTTTATAGCCAATTGTTAAATTAATTTTTCAAAAAAGGTTTTCTGGATGTATTATTTTTTTAAAAATATTTTGGGCAATTCTAAAACCAAAGTATGCTTTATAAAATGTTGTTGAAGTTTATAGTTTTTGAGTAATACGTTTTTGAAAATTTCTGAAAAAGTTTTCCAATTTTACACTTGATTTATGCATAAAAATACTAATTAAAAAATACTTACATCGAATCATCAATTCCTGGCCCATACACTAGGGCTTCTGCCGATGTGGAAGCTTCCAAAATATCAATTTGTTGTTGTCTTCGAACCGAAAATTTTCATTTACGAACAAGAGTATTTATAGAATATAATCGGGGGGGGGGGGGGGGGGTCGAAACCGGTTGCTTGCAGCTGCCGTCCGCTACCTGCCATAGGGACCCGCCCCCCGTTCACTACTTGTGGGATATCCCGGAAACTATTCATTGGATTGACTTGAAATTTTCAGGGAATATTTTCGAAACATGATACTTCAAAAAAATGATTTAAAAAAATCGATGTTTTGAATATTCTGACTGCATCTCTTCCCTTAAAACATTTTCGGTTAAAATGCACTGTAACATTTATTTTATCACTCCGAGCTACACGGTGAGCCATTTAAGTTGGTACAACCAAATATCCCAAGAAGGATGCAGTCTAGGAAAGAATATTTTAAACAAAAGTTAAAGTTTTAATAAATAAAAATGATGTCGTTAGATATTTTTTATTTGATAGCATTTTTCAAGGTCAACTTCACATTTTTAAATTCAAACCAATATTTTTTATTTCATAATAATTTTTTCGTAACGAAATGGGTAACTTTTGTTTGAATTTTTTTTTGTTTGACTTCACCTTTTGGAGATATTTGTAATATTCAAAATATCTTGAAAAATTTAAGTCAAGCAAAAAAGTTTTAGACTAAAGTTACCCATTTTGTTACGCAAAAAGATTTAGAAATAAAAAATGTTGGTTCCCGTTTAAAAATTTAAAGTTGACCTTGAAATAACCTTGAAAGGTCCTATCAAATGAAAAATATCCAACGACATAATTTTTGTTTCTTGAAACTATGCAACTTGAATCTCAAACATTTGTTCTCAAAATGCATCGCTCTCGAGATATTTTGTCGTGCCAAATTAAACGAGACACCCTGTATGAAGAAGAAACGTGGACACATATACAGGGTATTCCATTTTAACCTTGATTATAACACGAAAACATAGCGTTACATTAGAAAAATGACCCAAAAAAACTTTTTGACTTCGCCAGATCATGAATCTGCAATACAAAATAGAGGTTTCTCTATGAAAAAATTGAAGCGCCATACAGGGCTCAAGTTGAGACCTAGACTCAACATCTCCGTGGACAACTCATTTTTTTTTAAACACTTTTCAATAAAACGCCACTTGTTCGAGTAATTACCCTGTCAAACTTGAAATAGTTCATCCTGCATACAGGGTGAGGCAACAGCTATTAGCAGTAGAGATGTTTTTAAACCTATCAGATTTAGGAGAAAGTTTTTCCTGCAAAAGTTGCACAGTTCGAAGGGGGTCATCGAGGGGGTCATCGAGTGGCTACAAGGCTACATCCAGGTGGAGACGCTTCGGAGATTGCAAGATCATCGGTATTTTTTTAAAGTGGGCCACTATTTATTTTTTTCGAATTTCACCAAGCAAGAAAAAATAAGTTTATCCAAATTTCGAGATGATTGATCAAGATCTAAAATAAAAAGTCGTGGAAACAGGAAGTTCAATGTTTTTACCCTAAAATCGATTTAAAATTAAATCAGTATGTATTAACGAACAGGTTATAATTGTTCTTTCTTATATATCTTGAGGAGTAGTCAACCCTTCTTTGTACACCATATGTTTCGAAGTCCTTCATAAAAAAAAACAGTGGTGCCAAGTCTGGCGAACGAGCTAGCAATCACTTTCAGCACCTTATGTAAGAGGAGGGTTCACCGTTTGCTGCACCGTTTAGTAACCCCTTCCTTGACACACTTATATTTGGCCACGGCTTTGGCACACTGGGTCAATTTCAGCCGGATAGTACTTCATGCACCCGCCCTTAACAACCCTTCGGTCGGTTTTGATTGAACAAAATTCCGGGATACACTTTAAACATTTCTTAATACGTCTGCATAATTAAAATTCGGAAAATAGAAAATTGAACTTTTGTAAAAAATTATTGAAAACTTTCAGTTTTAGGAAAGTGAGCATTTTATTTCAAAGTCATCTGGATCAAAGTGACCCAGTGTGTCAAGAAAGGGTAAATCGTTTTTAGGCTAAATCATTTGAAATTCATGTTTTATCGATATTCAATGTTAAATCTTGATCGATCATCTTGATATTTGGTAAGTTGACTTATTTTAAGATCCTCGATGAGATGTTATTTTCGATGACCTTGAAATCTCCGGACCGCCTCCACCTGAATGGAAGTATTTCTACTGCTAAAAGTTGTTGCCTCATCCTGCATATGCATATACATCTCACAGTACATCAGCCCTAAACGCACAGTCCTCGAATTTCCCACGATCATATCAATTTCTCTAACCAATCCGATCTTCTCCGTTGTTTCAGCGTACGGGAACATGTCGGTAAACCTCAGACAGGTAATTATGACGAATAAATTATTATGGGAAAAAATGTGAAGTTACCTGCTTCGATCAAATTTTAATTATTGCCAAACCGTTGACTGCTGTGCCTCCAAAAAATCGACTCTGAGCTTGCCTGCATTTTTTATTTTTAAATACGTCACATTCTAGAGAAGTTATCTAAGAAACGATGGTTTTTTAAATCCCGAGTAATTTGTGTCTGAAATCGCGTTAAAAGTCGAACAAAAATAGTATCCGTTCATCTTGACACATCGGAATACGTCAAGAACAGCGAAGTAATTGGAAAATCCCGGGGCTGAAATTTTGCACAGATGTCCCTTCGAATATTTTAAGAGATCCCTTAATAGAATTTTGGCGACGTGCCGTAGTTTTCGAGATATCGATTTTTGAAAGTTATTTTGTTTCAACCCGCTCCTACGACATCTATAGCTGACGGGCTCAGCTCTGACTATACCTATATATGTTATCGCGCTCTTCGTTTTGTGTGCCTCCATCGCTACCGCGGCCGGTTACCAAGGATTATAAGGAGATACCATACAAGATCCATAACATTTGTTTAAAAATCATACAAAATTCAAATAAATGTAAACTATCAAAAAATGTTTAAAACACAAAGTAGAGGAACCAAAAAATATAATAAATCCCAAAAAGATTCAAAGCTTATAAACTAACCATAGCAATCTATTACACTTGAAAAAAATGAACTATGGAAAAACAAAAAAAATTATCTACTGTGTCTATCTCAATATTTCACGCGCATACGAATCTATATAAACATCCGCGGTGTGTCGCGCCCACGCGTTGAAAAATTTATTTCAGGGTCAACTTGCTTTTTTGAATGGAAACTTATATTTTTTATAGGCGTTTTATTCTATGTAAAAAAACGAGTTACTTTTGCCCGAAGCATTTTTTTATTTAGCCATTATAATTTTTTAAAATTACAAACGATGTTGAAAATGACGGCCTTCCACTTCCAAATATAAATTAATACGGCAACTAAATAATTGACAAACTTAACAGAGAGTCCCCTGCGGATACTGAGACAAGCATTTCGAATAAAAGTGTCCGTCGTGTTCCTTATCAAATCGTGAGGAAAGTAGCGTACATTACGTGAAAAATTGCTTTTTCGTTGTTGAAAAATTTAGAAAAAATGTCCGAAAATAATGTGCGACATAAAAAAAAATGTTTCTGTTAAAAGTAGCCTATTTCTTTGCGTAGAATAAGATGCCACTATAAAAAATATCGGTTACTATGAAAAAAAAAGAAGTTGTCTTTGGAATCACTTTAAAAACGTCCACTGAATGAAAAAGTCATCATCCTGTTTTAATGCTCGTTTGAATCTATTCGATACGTGTTCCAGGATTTTACAATCAACTTCGATGTTCTTGAGTAATTTCGATGTCCCAAGATAAATGGGACACCCTATATGTGCGAACGTTTCGAGTCCTGGGGTGCTATTGCAGGTCTCAGTTCGGGTGAAAAGTGAGCAGCCCCCCTATTGCGGTTTTCTTTACTTATTGAAAGTGACAAATTATTCGCGTGCGTTTACGCAGCATGAAATTAGTTATCAAAAATCGTACTTCGCATGCGTGGGCGTCTTTGCCTACAGCAGCAACCATATTTTTATATGATACGAAACTTACCAGTATTTGTTTAGCCGAGTAAACATGTGATGTTTTCATTAATGCACGCGTACATTGTTTTGGGCTCGGGCACCTATCCATAATAGAGTGACAAAATCTACGTGAGATAAAAGTGCGAAACGTAAAAGTTGCCACCCAAGAACCGTCATAGGCCTCCTGAAAATTGACGAATTCCACAGTCAAATTGTTGAATGTCTGCGACAAAAACATCGAACTCACTCAAAAAACGTTAAAATTCCTGTCATACGACCCTAGAACCGTCAAACTTTCTGTCGAACAGCCTAAAAATGTCCTACCGAATGCTTGCAGGGTGGCCAACAGCAAGTGAACTCGTTTACGGGTAGGCCAACGTCGTTGCCGCCGTACATGGCGCCACCGGCAACGACCGCGCATCCTCCGAGCGGCGGGACGACGTTCGTTGATGGCGGTCGTAGAACGTCCGAGAGCGGCTCAGAGAGCGAGCAGAGCTCGACAGGAAGTCGCAAAGAACGAGACTACAAGAGGACTTCGGTGCTGAGCAATCTGTTCGGCAGACGAAAAAAACCGTCCCACTCGTAGCCTCTCACGCACCCATATACCGTTTCAGCTCTTTTATATAACATAACCTCCAAAGGCAGAGAAGAAACTAGAAAAAAAAATCGAATAACTCGACAGTATGTCAAAGGAAAAAATGAGTGGTGAAAAAAAACACGTAGAGAGAGATCAACCCGGTAAACGTGAATTGACTCGCAGACGAGCGCGGCTTAAAAAGTACCTAACACCTCGATGTTTTGAAGCTTGCGAGAAGAAAATGGCGTCGACCAAGAGCGGGGCGAACGAAATGACGACTTTTCTCCTGGTTGTTTTTTGACGTCTCTATGAAATGTGGCCGAGAACGCTTTTTTTCGGATCCAACGAAAATATATATACCATGCGTCGCGAATACACGTATACCTTTCACGGTTGTATACAAATAGATACAATACCCGCTAAATATATACATACATGTATATGTATACAGGGTGCACCATGAAACTTGTCTTAACGAAAAATCCAACGAGGAATGCATTTTAGGAAAAAAATGTTTCAAACAAAAGTTCTAAAGTTTTGAGAAACAAAAATCATTGTTATTTTTCACTTTGTGACAATTTTTAAGGTTATTTCAATGTCAACTTTGGTTGTTTAAATGGGAACTAACATTTTTTTATTTAAGGATAATTTTTCGCGTAACTAACTCGGTAACTTCGTTTTGATTTTTTTTGTTTTCCTTCAATTTTTGAAGATATTTTGAATTTTCGAAATATTTTGGAAAATTCAAAGCGGACAAATTAGTTTCAGATAAAAGTTACCTATTTTATTACGCAAAAAATGATGGTGTCATAAAAAATATCGATTCCTACTAAATTTCCATCAAACGAAAAATAACTAACACCATCATTTTCGTTTCTCAAAACTGTGGAATTTTTGTTTGAAACATTTCTTCCCAAACGCATTTCTGTAGGCTGGTACACCCTGTATGTACAAGGTGGCCTGTTCTTACAAGCTGGCACCTCTAGAAGAATTTATCGTAACCCAAAATGTTTCAAGAAGAAGTTGCTCGGTTTCGAGTTCGATAAAATATAGTTCCCCGACCTCGACCTTGAGTGCAGCTGCTAAAGGTCATTGTCAATGTCAACATTTTCACATGCAAAAACATTTTTTATTTTACATTCTTGTCAGCCTATATTGAGAGCTTTTCAAAACATTATTTATAATTATTATTTCATCGCGTGACTTTAAAAGTTATGCCCAAGGTTAAACTCCAATTAAAATCGGTTTTGTACTCCCCGAACCATACAACTTTTATTTGACATTTCTTTTATTGAGATGTGAACTTTTCGAAACTTAAACTCGTGACACTCTAAATGGACCATCCTGTACAATCACCCACGCACACACACACACACATGCACACACACACGCAGTCACGCGCACGCGCGTACGCACGCCCACACACACACACACAAAAGAAACTTTGTATGTTTTTTTCTCTCCTTCCATACACTCTTCGGCGAATCGTACGAAATGATTGCGAGGACACGGTTTTGCCACTTGTAAAGTTTGTTCAATATTACGGAACTCGAGTTCGTGTGTTTATATTGCGAGAAATTAAGAACGCAAAAAAGGTAACAAAAAACGTCGTGTACCATCGCTCACGAATTAGCTCTGTAGAAACAAGATCAAAATAAAAAGTATATAAATACATACATATATATTGTGACCGGATTTCTTGGAAACGCGTCGATAACGTAAGATACGTTACCGACCGCGATTTACGTGTTTTGCCTCGAGTACTACCGTTTTGTGTATGTTAGGGTCTTTTGTCCTCGTTATCTTTTGTCTTTAGGTATGGTTTGTGGTTTCGTTTCCGTTTCGTTTAGGTTGGTGTGTGGTAGTCGGCCAAGCGGCGTGTTGCTCGACGTACGAAGTAATCGGACTGAGAGAATCACCCAACGAAGTCCCTCCATGAATCGGTGCGCGCCCGGTTGAACTGCCACAGTCGGACGGAATCCCAAATCTCTGGCCAAAAGTAAAAAAAAAATTAAGTTTCGTTTTCAGGGTTTTAAAGTGGTGAGTTAGGTAGAGTAATAATCCGAGGGTCGAGTTTCGGGCTGGGGAGGGGACAATCCTTTTTACCCTTTTATTGTATTCCAGTTCTAAAGTGACCTTCGCTCGAGCCAGACGCTTCGCGCTCCGAGCCAAACTTATATTGTTGTGCTTAGAACGTCGCCAAGCCCAGAAAAATTCCGTTAAAAAAATCAAAACAATGGATCAGAAAGAGGAAAGTAAGCACAATATCATCATGGAATTCTGAATGTGTAATAACGATGTATGTGCTAGCAACAAACCAATGATTTGTCTGAAAATAAACGTAAAGTTGCAACGGAAAATTGTAAAAACTTAGAGAAAAGTTCAGTTGCTCCCCGTTGTCCCGCGGGCGGACTTGTTTTAAAATGTAAATTGATCTATTGTTTAATGGAAACAACAACAAAAATTCTGATATTTTATGCGCCACCGCTATTAGTGCAAGTTTTTGTAAAGAAAGGTCCCTTTTCTCCATTTTGAACAATTGAAACATAAAATATGAAGAAGTGGTGGATATAAAGTTTTTTTTTTTATTCCATTCATTTTAAGAAGCATGATTCAGTTTTATGAATAATTCAAGAGTTATTAATGATTAATTATAAATAATACTTTGGAACAAATAATAGCGAGTAAGGTTGAATATGTAATTGCATATTTATATGTATTACGCTTTGATATTTCAGAATCTGCTGCCGATGATCCGGCAATACCGGGTTTATCGAGGAAGGATATTTTTCTTCTCGTCAGAAAAAAACTGAATGATATTGCAGCTACAGCCTACGAGGAAATTGAGACGGGCATGTCTGAAAAATCACAACGTTCTGTTACGGTATCGGATAACGTGAAAAGTCTCATCCGCGAATTGATGTGAGAAATTGAACGATAAGTGGAAAATCGTTGCGAGGCACGAGGACCAATTTTTAAAGAATTATTCCGAGTGGCTGAGTGTGTCAGTTTCCTTGAAAAAAAAACTCCAAAAGCTTCAAAGAAGTCCAGCAAGCTGGGTCGGCCTTCTTTAGAATTTTCCGAAGGTTGTGAGCGTACAAAACGATAGAAGACAGAAGAATTGCAAACAGGGACATATACTGAAGAATTGTCTTATGCGACTCAAATGAGCCTTTGAGCATCTGGCAAATTACATGCTGCAAAAGTTGTCCAAGATGTGACGCTGAGAAACCCATCAAAAGTATAGAGAATCTATCAGCTTGATTTAAAAAACTCTTCTTTCTCCTGGTGCTACTCCGTCGGTTATAGTTGAAACGAATTTATAAAAATTGAGGTACCAAAAAATTCGTAGTACAAGCAGAGAAAATCGCTCCACTTTATTTTCGTCGTACAATAAAGTACATGAAGCGAAGCGTAAATGTTACCCAACGAAAGCAAATATTTCTATAACGGAATGTAATGCCGAAGTAAAATTGTAGGCTTTGCTGGATAACACAATCGAAAGAATCTTGTAAACTCAAGCGGATGTGATTAACAGTATGCCTTACGAAAAAGTTCGGAACTTGAATTTAATTTGTAAGTGGGGTTGCGATGGCACTTCTGGTTAAAGTAAATTCAAGCCAAAATTTACCGATGATGATGGTAGCAAGTCTGAGGCAAACATATTCGTCACTTCACTCGTTCCATTACATATTTTATCAGTCGACCAAGAAACACAAAATACACTTATTGTATGGAAAAATCCAAGGCCATCATCTCCTCGTTTTTGGTGACTAGACAAGAATAGAATCAAGAAGAAACAAGAATATATCTAGAATCTAGTAATAAGTACATTAAGAAGTACAGCACAGATTTTGCGGGAGAATGTTCCCGAGTAAAAACTATGGAAGACGATTTTTCACGACTTCTATTAACATCTGACCCTTATATTTCTAGCTTACGCAAAATATCTTGCAAAATAAAATAATTGCTGCCTGAAGCAATACAGTTATTAACTGCGCCGAGTATTCCAATAAGTTAACGAAGCTCAAGCTATTTTCCAGTTGAATCCACTGACTGTGAATCAAGCGATCCTTCCGATGACGACTACTAGAGTAGTACGTAACCTACTGGATTAATTAATGAATTCTGTATTAACCTAATTCTAAGAAAATCATTGTCATTTTAGTATAAATGAAACGTTTTTTCCATACAAGTCGTCTATATTGGATCCGCCATTTTTCTCTTCAATTTTTTACTTCAGATTCGTAATAAGCGACGCCAAAAACTCCCGAATATCGACATTTACCCGAATTAAATGTGTTTTCAAATAAATGCTGAGCGGTATTCAATCCGCTGGTTTGTTTTTCAATTTTGACTTCAGATTCGTGATAAGCAACCTCAAAAACTCTCGAGTACAAACTTTTATCTGAAGCGAATGCATTTTTGAATATTTTTTTTGCAGTATTAGATCGGCCATTTTGTTTTTTTTTCTTCAAATTTTGACTTCAGATTCGTAATAAGCGACCCCAAAAACTCTTAAGGACAAACTTTTACCCGAATCGAATGCGTTTGCGAATAAATTTGTAGCCGTATTGGATCCGCCACTTTTATTTTTCAAATTTTGACATCAGATTCGTGATAAGTGACCCTAAAAACTTCTAAGTTTTTAGGGTCACTTATCACAACCTAAACAAACTTTGACCCGAATCAAATGCGTTTTGAATAAATTTTAGCCGTATCGGATCCGCCAATTTGTTTTTTTTTCTTCAAATTTTGATTTTCGATTCCTAATAAGCGACCCCAAAAACCCCCGAATACACAGACTTTTAACTGAATTGAATTCGTTTTCAACTTTAGGCCAGAGATTTGGGATACCGTCCTGCTGTGCACCGTTAAGGCGCATCGCGCTGAAGAGCGGGCTGCTTTGGTTACGGGCGAAGGCTGGAGCACTCAGCAGAGATTAGTAGGGAGATGTACAATGCTCCCCTTTTCGGCGTGCCTCGGCAATGGCGCTAAATCGCGGCGGTGAGTTCGGGAATATGATTTTGTGTGCATCGCCTCTGTCGAGGTTGCATATTCCCTTGTAGCCGCGCGAGTCGTGACCACCGCTCAAGTCGATATCGCAGTCAGCGTGCACATGAATGTGTAGCTCGGTGGGGGAAAAGTCTCTGCCCCTCGCTCACTCGACAGGCGAACGGAGCGAGGTTTTCCGTCCGACCGAGCTCGACATATATGTGTGGCCGTACTGCGGATTGGAATATGCATTAAATGAATTTCAAAGAGAAAAACATCAATAGAGAAAATTGTTTCCTCTCGGTCAACCGAGAAAGCGGGTTAAAAAAATTAACGACGAACCGTGTTGAAAAATAAAACGCCGTAACGACCGTGGAAGGTTCAAAAAGAAATCTTGAGCCTTTGCCGCGGTTGTTACGGAGTTTTTTTTTCAACAGTAAACATTATGGATAAGCGTGTATCATAAATGTTTCTCTACCCTCAATGAGCCTCGTGGTTGAGTTTGCACCGTGACGGATTAACGATGCTGCGGTCCGGGTTCGATCCCGGGTGAATCGACTTTTTTTATCTATTATTTTTTCATTTTATATTCAAAAAATTTCGAACTTACTCTCGCTTTAGCTATTCTCGCCTGTCCAGGCATTATTTATGATATTTAATTCATATATGTTTAATTTAAAAATAGACATTGGCTACCGGGGATCGAACCCGCGTCGTCTGCACTCAGAGCCCGCACGCTGATATATCAACCGCGAGGCTCTTGTGACTGCAAACCTGTTGGTTACGTATACACACTTATCCAACCTTAAAAAAAATTCGCTGCAGGACCAATTGCATATTGTTTTTATGACCCGAAAGTATTATTGAAGACAAAAGAAACCGATTTTTCCAAATTCCTAGAGTGATGTTATCCCTTAAAGAAAAGAAATTGAATTTTTGATCGTTGTAAATGTATATCCCCTCTTAAAGAATTTGAGGCGTCTGGCCACCATGGCCGATCGAAAAATGGGTATACTTTAAAAAAAATAATAAACTCGACAGTATGGGCCGGAATATTTTTATTTTTTTACACAACGTCAGAAAGGGCTTTAATAATCACGTTAATTTCCGTTCAAAATATTAAAAAATGACACCGTTATGCACATTGCCGCGGAGGCCCTCCGCACGATACGCGCGGTCGTTGTCCCAGCTGTTACCCGGTCATGTCACATCTGCAAAAAAAAATCAGCTCATTCGTGAGTAGTGTCGCTACAATTTAGCGTAGCGTTTTTTTTTCGACCATTAAAAAAATTATCCGAATGTAGCCGAAAAAAAAAATTTGTATTTTTCACCGAAATTATAACTCACCATAATTTTTTTAATGGTCGAAAAAAAACCGCTACGCTACATTGTAGCGACACTACTCACGAATGAGCTGATTTTCTATTCAGATGTTACATGACCGGGTAACAGCTGGGACAACGACTTGAGATCTACACTTTCGAAGTTTGTATCCTCGATGTATATGTCTTTTTGCTATATATGGTATTACCAATATTAGATACTCACTTCTTTCTATTTCGGAGATATGGATGTTCTAGATTGTTTGAGTCTGTAGCTGTATGACTCAAACTGCAGACAACCTGAATACGCGTTCTCGAATAAATGAGCTCTTGAATAAATAATCCTTTGGTGTAATAGTTATTCAATTTCGTCATTGGGCGAAGGATAACATTTTGAATAATTTACAGTTCGTTACTTTGAGTTTGTAATTCTGTCATTTCAAATTTTTTGTCGTTCTATATTTGGCCTTTCAAAGTTTTGACCCCCATTCCAATGTAAAATGTGTTGAAAAAAATGCCGATCGAGAAAGACTCAAAGTTCTCTTCGAGCCTTTCTCGATCGTTTCGGCACTTTTCTCCAACAATTTTTGTAAATAATTTTCTAAGGGGAAAAGTAAAAACTCATTTACGTATTGGGGGAAACATTACATTTTTTTTGTCATATTTTCCAATACTGTTTGCACCAAAATTTGGAACGCCCGCTCGTTTTGAGCAACTTCAACATGCGTCCGGCGGGGCGAAAGACTGCGGGTTCGGTCGCGTCGACGATACCCGCGGCGTCCTTGCTGCGGCCGCTTCCCTCGCTCGTGCCCTTGTTCTTTCGATGGCCTGCCCTTCTCGCGCCCTTGGGCTCCCTCGGGTGCCTTTTGCCGCTGCGGCTGCTGCTGACGACCACTTTTCTTTTTGTTGCGGCGCCAAAATTTCTTAAATTCTCAAACTTTGAGAGTTTTTTGGAGACACTTCGAAGTTAATACATTACCGACGATATCCTTCGTTCATGCATTATATCCAAAGTTAGACCAAATTTTCCAAATATCCTTAAATTGGCAAATTTTCAACTTTTTTTCAGTCAACATCATCACTCTGAAAAAAATGTTTTATCAACAGCCTCTAATTGCATGTCATAGAGAATTTTTGACGTTTCCAAACCCCTACTTTTATTTTCTGTATGATCATTAGTTCTCGAGTAATTGATTGTCAAAGTTAAAATGGACTTTTTTGCTTTGATCAACGATTACTCCGCGCCAAATCATCGTACGGAGCTTGTTAAAAGTTCAAATTAAAGCTGATTGAATTGTCTCAAAGACTTTTATAGTTGTATGATAAAAAAAAATTCTTTGAAGTCCGCAGACCATTTTAAAGACGAGCAAAAATTTGTAAAAAAAGATTTCGTTGGTTTTCGGATGATTACAAGAAAACCGCTAACGCTAAAAAATGTTACAGTCCAGATCTGAAAACTAGATACTTGAAGCTATAATTTCCATTTTTTTATTTTCTGTACGACCATTTTTCTCCGAGTTGTCCCTTGTTGAAAATCAGCCAAAAATTTGGAATTTTTTTAATATCGCTTAATTTGTGTGAGTAGTGTATGTTATTTATACATTTTATTAGTTATTTTTTACAGTTACAAAGAACAAGTTTTGGCGCCGCAACAAAAAAAAAAGTGGTCGTCAGCAGCAGCCGCAGCGGCAAGAGGCACCCGAGGGAGCCCAAGGGCGCGAGCAGTGGCGAAGCGCGGGGGCCAAGGCCCCGGGCGGCGCATATGTGGGGCGGCGGCGGCGAGCGGCACTTAGTTGCGAAAATAGGGAGGGGGGGCGGCAAATTTAGGGTTAGCCCCGGGCGGCAAAAATTCACGCTACGCCACTGGGCGCGAGAAGGGCAGACCATCGAAAGAACAAGGGCACGAGCGAGGGGAGTGGCCGCATCAAGGACGCAGCGGGTATCGTCGACGCGAGCCAACCCGCAGTCGTTCGCCCCGCCGGATGCATGTTGAAGTTGCTCAAAACGAGCGGGCATTTCAAATTTTGGTGCAATCAGTATTGGAAAATATGACAAAAAAATAAATGTTTTCCCACTACGTAAATGAGTTTTTACTTTTCCCCTTAGAAAATTAATTTAAAAAATTGTTGAAGAAAAGTGCCAAAACGATCGAGAAAGGCTCGAAGAGAACTTTAAGTCTTTCTCGATCGGTATTTTTTTCAAAACACATTTCACATTGGATAAGTGTGTATCTAATATTGGTAATACCATATATAGCAAAAAGACATATATATCGAGGATACAAACTTCGAAAGTGTAGATCTCAGATAGGCAAACGAGCGACGGTCCAAAATAGTGAACACCGTAATAGTGAACATCGAAGAAGTGGACGAGTTGCTTCATAATTTTTTGCCGGTTTTCGCTAACACGTACGAGATTCTTTTAAAGTCTTTAAGAGGGGATATATATTTACAACGATCAAAAAACCAATTTCTTTTCTTTAAGGGATAACACCACTCTAGGAATTTGGAAAAATCGTTTTCTTTTCTCTTTAATAATACTGCAGCGAATTTTTTTTAAGGTTGAATAAGTGTGTATACGTAAGGCAGGTTGGCAGTCACAAGAGCCTCGCGGTTGACACATCAGCGTACGGGCTCTGAGTACAGACGACGCGGGCTCGATCCCCGGTAGCCAATGTCTTTTTAAAAATTAAACATATATGAGTTAAATATCATAAATAATGTGTCAACAGGCGAGAGGAGCTAAAGTGGGAGTAAGTTCGAAGTAGTAGAACTATACGGGTTCTGGACAAAGTAGCGGCGGGGGGTGCCGGGAAGGGGTAGTCCGGGACGGGGGGTAAGGGGAGGGATTTGATCATGTGGTGGGGGAAGTGTGTGGCAGGAAGTATGCGGCAAATGGCGAAATCTATAGCAAGGGGCGGGAGGTGTATGGCTGTTTCGCGAAGGTCTAGGGACCCGTTTGGGGAATTGGGGGAGGGGGATTTGTGGCTTGCGGAGAGGGGTGCGGAGAGGTTGGCGAGTGACGTCACGCGAGGGCAGAGGATGCCCAGAAACACGGGGGTCCACGGAGAGGGGATAACGATTGTAGGCGCGGGCCAAGGGGGCACCGGCAGCCAGAGGACATCGTAGATGATACGACAATTTTCTTCGGGGAGGTGGCGTTATTGATATAGGTGAATCGTTTTCCCGACAATGGAGGAACATTTCTCTTAAACATGTGGATATGCATGTGAAAGCCAGCATTTATGGTACCCTCTCGGCAACGTAAGGCCATTGTAATGCTAGTTGTCAAATGAGACTTTACAGATAAACTTTTTATGCAGCTGTAGTAACAAAAGCTAGCGCTTACAAAATTTAATTGCATCCGGTCTTGTAATCATTCCAAAAGATAACATCGAGTTGTTTGCATGTGTGAGTGTGCATGCAGTGCACCCGCCAAGAACCCAATGTGGCGGGTTGCGGAGATGTGCGAGGAGTCTAGCGAGTAAGCCGTGTGGGTAAAGGATGCCCGAAACCACGGGGCCCATGGAGGAGTGGATAGCAGTTGTAGCCACCGGGGACACACGGCAGGAGGGACGTTGGTAGCTAGGGGACATCGTAGACGATGCGTCATTTCTCTGGGTGGGAAAAGGCGGCCTTATTGATACAGGTGAAACGTTTTTCCAGACAAGGGTGAGAAATTTGTCTTAAACATGCGGATATCGATATGAACGCGTACAGGAGACTCGTTTGAAAAATGAATGCAATAGAAGTAGGTATTCCAGCACAAATTTTGGATAAAGGGCCCAGATCTTCCGCGCTTATGCACCCAATTGAACTCATTGTGTTCCCATGCTTCCATACTAGTCTTATAACATTGTAATATAAAAAACTAAGGTGAGGTGGCACACTTCTAAGATAGAGGAGAAAGACAGAAAATACATTTTCCGAATGAAAACGACTTCTAGCACCCAAAGCCGCACACTTTTAATCGAGCAGTCACTTTGCTCGCATCATTTCTTGGCGCCTTCGTTTAACGCGTGTGCAAATGGCTGAGAACGTTCCGCAATCAGAACAAAATCTGCGCGACGAAGCCGCACTAATAAATTCGGTGGATGAGTATATAGTGTGGGAGCAACAATGTGATCAATGTGTAGAGTCGTTGGAAACGCAAAGTCGAATTAAGCGACCGCGATTATCGCTTGGAAATCAGCAATCATTGGTAGCACAAATTGCTCGCTTAGAAGGTTTAAAAAATGTTCTACGCAAACGATTTTTACATGTAGGCGCGGGACACGGTGATCGCGGTTCGATTTGGCGAGAGATTGATACAGCGTTCGAAAATCGTATCCTGACTGGCTGCGTCATCAATAACGACCATATTGAACCTCGTCAGTTTCTCGAAGACGCATGTGATATAATGCTTTCACATGTGCAAAACATTATCAACAAACACATCAGCGTAAAAGTGAATACAGTTTTCAATGGTGAATTTGAGGCAGGTGACAAACGTGCAAATAAAAGTATCAACACGAAAAACTTTGAACTTTCTACCACATCCAATTTACGTGAGTGGTATACACAAGTTGTCGAGCCTACCTTATCATCCCTCGAAGATTTTCAAAAAACGTGATAGCGGATGGACATTGTCGCGGATACTGAACTTAACATTAAATATCAACAAATACAATCCAATGCGTGTCGGGTGTCAAACTGTTTTGTCGCGGGAAATAATCATGAAGAAAGCGGTGGTGAATATAAAGTCGAAGGATAACGCGTGTTTTGCGTGGTCAGTGGTAGCTGCTCTTCATCCAGCGAAAACACATGTGAACATGATATCTTCGTATCCTCATTACTCGACTGTACTGCAGCTTCAAGGCATTGTTTTTCCAATGACTCTAAATAAAATAAAGAAGTTTGAATCGCAAAATAAAGTTTCAATTAATGTATATACGTTTGAAAAGAAAAACATCGATCCCATTCGAGTGTGTGACCAAAAGTTGGATAAACATCAATTTGCTGTACGTGGAGGATTCATCGGACCACAACGTGGGACACTTTGTATGGATCAAAAATTTATCCCGACTTGTGAGCACGCAGCTGAACAAAACAAAAGGGAAAAAATACTTCTGCGATCGGTGAGTAAAATCCCTACTCGAAAATATACCTATGTGTAATTATGTACTTGGTAATATAAAAATGGTTTCGCCGTTTTGTTACAGGTGTTTGCACTACTTCTACACGGAGGACAAATTGCGATCACACGAGGTGGATTGTGGAAAATTGAATGATTGCGCTATTCGATTACCGGATGCAATGGACAAATAGCTAATATTTAAAAACTTTTAACGAAAAGAGCGACTCCCATTCGTGATTTACGCCGATCTCGAGTGCATTCTGGCAAAGGTTGCCGGCAAAAACATATACCAACATCATGTAGTGTTTAGCATCGCGTACTACGTACATTGTTCGTATGCCCATTCATTATTAGGATACTACTCGCGTCGCAGTGCTGATTGCGTTCCATGGTTCGTTGAGAACCTTAAAAATTTAGCTCTGCGCATCAACGATATTTTATTGGATAATGTTCCTATGATACCTCTAACACCAAATGAATGGGCAGAATATCGAAGCGTCACGCAGTGTCATATATGTGAGAAACAATTTGCCGAAGACGACATACGTGTTCGCGATCATTGTCATCTGACTGGATGTTATAGAGGCCCCGCTCACTCTAAGTGCAATTTGAACTATAAGCAGTCGTTTTTTATTCCTATAGTTTTTCATAATTTGTCTGGTTATGACGCACATTTCATCATCAAGGAGGTAGCCACAGCGTTCGAAGGCAAAACCGATGAGTTTCCCATAACAAAGGAGAAATACATTTCTTTCACAAAAACAGTTCAAACGGTAGATAAGTCACAACATCAGATTCAATTACGCTGCATCGATTCATACAAATTTCTTAATGAAAGTCTGGATAAACTGACATCATTTTTGACAATGGACAAACTCAAAATTTTACGGTCACAATTTCATGGCATACCGGCAGATAATTTTATCCTATTAACTCGAAAGGGTGTCTTCCCCTATGAATATATCGATAGCGTAAACAGATTGGACGACTGCTACCTACCACCACGAGATGCATTTTACAGCAATTTGACCGGTGACACTGTAAGTGAAAACGAATACACTTATGCCGTGAATGTATGGGATCGGTTTGCTATTCAAACATTAGGTGAATATAGCGACTTATAGCTGAAAACCGATGTTTTGTTACTAGCCGATATATTTGAGAACTTCCGTGATACCTGCATCGAAAGTTATAGGCTCGACCCCGCGTATTACTACACTCTCCCCGGATACACCTGGGATGCAATGTTGAAGCAAACAAAAATCAACTTCGTATTGCTCACCGACGTTGACATGGTATTATTTGTTGAACGGGGCATACGAGGTGGTCTCATTCAGTGCTCAAATAGGTACGCGCATGCCAATAACAAATACATGGAATCGTACGATCCATCGAAGTCTCCATCATACTTGATGTATTTCGATGTAAATCATTTGTATGGATGGGCAATGTGTCAACCATTGCCCTATGCTGATTTCCGATGGATCGATGACTTACCAACATTCGACTTATCATCGATCTCGCCAGATTCTCCCAAAGACTACATTCTTGAGGTTGACTGAGAGTACCCGGAATGTCTACACGATGCCCACACGGATTTGCCGTTTTGTTCAACACATGGTAAACCACCTGGTAAGCAACACGAAAAACTGCTTGCAACCGTGCACAACAAGGAACGGTATGTTATTCATTATGGCAATCTGCAGCAGAGTGTACGCCATGGTCTCAAAATCAACAAAATTCACAGGATACTTCAATTCTCGCAATCACCCTGGTTACGATCATATATTGAGCTTAATATGCAGTTTCGAACCCGAGCAAAGAATGAATTCGAAAAAAATCTTTATAAATTGATGAATAATGCGGTGTTTGGAAAAACTATGGAAAATGTGCGCAATCATGTAGACGTTAAGCTTTTGACACGGTGGGAGGGCCGGTACGGTGCAGAGGCAATGATTGCAAAACCAATTTTTCATAGCCAGAGCGTTTTTCAGAAAACCTTATTGCTGTCGAATTACGAAAACTGGAGGTGAAATTCAATAAGCCAATATATGTGGGTATGTGCATACTCGACATATCGAAGACATGTTTATATGACTTTCATCATGAGTACATGGTACCTCTGTATAAAGAAAAATGCACAGTGTTGTACACCGATACAGATAGCCTTATATACAACATTGAGTGTGAGGATGTGTATGATGACATAAAGCACAACATCCATCATTTCGATACGAGCGATTATCCTGCAGGTAATGGGTATGATATACCCCTTGTCCACAAAAAAGTCCCTGGGCTAATGAAAGACAAAAATAATGGTCGGATAATGGCGGAGTTCGTCGGGCTTAGAGCAAAAATGTATGCAGTACGAGTCGATGGCAAAGACGATACAAAGAAAGTAAAAGGTGTTAAGAGTAACATCGTGGCCAGAACGATCTCGTTCGAGGATTACACGAAATGCTTAAACGAACAAATCCAAATAACTCGCCAGCAATCGTGCATAAGATCAAAGTTGCATGAAGTGTACACCATCAACGAAACAAAAGTTGCTCTAAGCCCACACGATGATAAACGGTATATCATACCCGGAACCACGAAAACGCTACCGTGGGGGCTTTTTAGGATACAGTCGTAGCATGTATTTTGTGATATTTTATGAATAATCGACTGTATAAATAATTGTGTTGTAAATAATGAATTGGTTTATCAATTTTTTCAATTGAAAAATAAAGAAAAACCCATTGTAGATTCCTATATCACATTTTTCCCTACACCTTTCCGACACACGTTTGTGAGAAAGACAGGTTTGAAAGAGCCAGAAGGAGAAAGCTTGCTGAGTAGGGAAACACATGCTACGCTGAAGAGAACGGTCGACCCTTTGGGAGACAAAGGCCTCGTCATCTGGAATGAGTAGAGAGAGAGAGCGAGAGAGAGAGAGAGAGAGAGAGAGAGAGAGAGAGAGAGAGAGAGAGAGAGAGAGAGCGAGAGAGAGAGAGAGAGAGAGAGAGAGAGAGAGAGAGAGAAGAATCATCAAATATAAAACATTTTTTATTGTTTGCTACAAATCAGATTTGCTTATCCAACTATTGTGGGTACTATCGAAACCCAACCATTTTACAAACATTCGATTACTACGCTTCTTGAATACTTTTTCAATGAGATAAATATCAGGATCTTGAACTTTAAGTAGCTCCTGGTCGTAGAAACCACCTGCAATGGGTTCATCATCATAGTCCTTGAGATGAAATGTTACAGGTTTCGTGTTTTTCACTCTATATATGGTAAATATTTCCGTTATCCAGTTCGGTGTGTAACCCTTTTCGAAGACACTCTTAAATTTACTGATTCTTACTTTATCGCCAATTTTGAATTTTGATGTCGATGACTTTTTCAATGGAGTCTTATGATAAACGTGTTGTAGTAGCTGTTTCTCAGTTCCAGCGTTGACATTTCTCGGTTTCATCTTAATCGTGCGGTGCACAAAATTATTATACTCGGCTACTAGATTATCAACTATATCAATCGACGTATAATTACCACGAAGACTAAATTGCATCCACATTTTCTTTTTCAATGTACGATTGAAGCGCTCGCAAATGGAAGCTTATCAGTTGCTATATGTTGAATTCATGTGGATATTGTACTTTTTCATTAGGGTTTTAAAGTCACAATTATAAAACTCTTTTCCTTGATCAATATGTAACTTCTGCGGTATGCGTCCCTTCACGAGTATCGACTTCAGTGCGGTTGTTGCAACTTTACCATTCTTACTCCGCATCGGTACGGCCCAGGCGAATTTTGAAAAAGTATCGATGACGGTTAGGAGAAATTTATGATTGGAGTTTTGATGTCCGTATGATGACATATCGACGAGATTAGCTGGCCAGGTCTTGTCCAAACCACGGATGTCCACATGCCGACGCGGATAGTTTCGGCGAGCAGGTTTGTGCAGCTCCCGCACGAGAGCGTTCTTTTTCTCATTCATTTTCGGGTCTTTTCAGGCGTGCATCCAGTTCAGCAATGATGTGTAAATTGCGAATCACCAAGTGTTGTAGAGTTTTGAGATCTGCATCAAGCGTCCTCGCAATATTTCTCATGGTAGCTTCTAATCCATTAACCAACAACAGGTTACTCTCATTTATTTCTTTGTGTATGTTCTTAATGATTGTTCGAGATTTTTTATGTAAAGCGCTTAGATTGATAGCATTGTCTTGTTCTTCCGGATTGGCGATATTACACAATCGTTTCTGTCCCACGTCATAATGACCATCCACGGTAGTTCTAAACCCAATCCCCGGCCTGCCTGGAGGACCTTGCTTATTAAGGAGGATATTCTTTTTCAGTTGGCATCCGAACACATCGACACTCATGTTGATAATGCGTAAAATTTCAAATGTTGGGTTAATAAATAATGTTGGCTTCACGCAATTGCTCAATACTTGATACAATTTCATTTGAATGTGACGAATTTCCAGCTGCTTGTGATGCTAGAAGTAAGCGAAGACGATCTACTAGCTCATTGGGACTATCCCAATAAATGTAATCCAATTGGGTATTTTTTCTCGCCACCATATACTTTGGCATACCCTTTCCCATGTGCTTGTGATGATCAACTATATTTGCGATATAAGTATCGAATTTGTGACCGATACTATGTCGTATAGCTTCACCAGGCTTATAATATTTTTTATGAGCATTCGTGGAGATAATGATTTTTTCATAGTTTTTCAAGACATCCGGTGTCAGAGCTTCGACGTTGGGAACTTTTTGAAACAATAGCTCTGCTAATCCAACAGTTTTTGGATAGCTTGAATCTCGCACACGAATATTTTAAGAATCAAAGAATATAGGAGAATCACCAATCATTAATTTGTTGTTCGCGAGGTTCCGTACACCATATGAGACATCCAAGCTTGTCTTTCTATTTGTACGTAATAACAGAAGATATTCACTGATTAAATCATCAACATTTTGGGTTGGTGAGTCATCATCATATACCAGCTTAAAAGAGTCTTGTGTTTCACTCTTGAAAGAATCTTGTGTCTCGTTCTTGAATTGGGGGTCAACACCATTCACTGAATATTTCACATCATTATCCATTATTTTTTCATCTTTAACTTCCATCTTCACCACCTCGTCATTTTTGTTTGCCACTAATTGTTCCAATGGTCTCACTATAGGTTTAAAGACCTTTTGCATTCTCTGCTCATCGATGTCTCTTCCGATCTTGAGTATTCGATGCTTTCGTCTGATTGCATCGCTCGCCTTGGAGATTTCACGCAACTCATATTTTCCCCTCAACAGCTGTTCGCTCTTCATGTTGTCGCTATCGGTGTGTACATGATGCTGTCTTTTCGCCGATCAATGACGGGTCATTTATCGAGCGTCAGAAAATAATCAAAACCTTGCCTATATCGACCCTCGTTAATATTGGTATCCTTGTCGATTGTGATGAATGCATACTTGTCGGAATTCCAACATTTCGTGCACATGTTTTTAAAGCATGTATAAGCCATATCTGTACTGACATGATCATTGTACACGTGCTTGAGATTCGTATCGTCCTGCTTGAAAAGCACCACAAAATTCGCATTATCTCTCACGAGATGTTTGGGGATACGAGCGTATGTCGGACAAAGATAGAAACTGTCAACAATCTTATGTCTTCCCATGGAAAAGAAGGCTCTCACATTATCTTGTTTTTCACACGCTATATAATGAAAAATGAATATAGAGTTGGGTCTAGCGTCACTTGGTGCTATAACTTGTTCATGCTCATTGAATGGATAATACTCAACGCCACTCAAAGGTTCGAGTAATCGTTCGAGCATCTTATATTTTGTCTGTTTCAGCGACTTGGAATACAGATAAACATTCTCAAATCTCAAACCATTAGGAGGGTATTATGAGAGTGAGCAGTGCATTGGTTTTCCCACAATTCGATGGACCACAAAAAACGGTGCGTATGCTATCCGGCAATAAATTTCCATGAAGTTTTTGCCTCTTCATTCTTCCATCGTCGACAAATTTATCAAAATTTATTACGGGAAGCCCGCCTCCGAAAGTTTGTTTCTTGGACGTCATCTCACACACGACTAATGGAAAATCAATATAAAAAAAGGCATTTTATAGGGATTGCCTATCAGTCGAGTATTGTCTTTAGTCATGATCGTTCATGGCAAGAGCGGTAAAGGTTTTGTCAACCAACTAATCAACAAACTCCCTGTTGAATTACACCTGCCTGGATATCAGTATTGTGGGCCGGGTACAAAGCTGGCTAAGCGCCTTGCTCGTGGTGATCCGGGCATTAATCCGTTAGACACGGCTTGCAAACAAGACGACATTGCATATTCAAAAAATCCAAATAATCTTGAAGCGAGACATTCAGCAGATAGAGTGTTGGCCGAACAAGCTTGGCACCGCGTTACCGCTAAAGACGCTAGGATCGGTGAGAAAGCAAGTGCTTGGAATGTTTCAAATATTATACGGACAAAGAGAAAATTTGGCATGGGGACGAAGAGAGCACGTAAGGGCGGCGTTTGTCTGAAAAAAATAATTCGTGCTGCGAAGAAGACGATGATTCAAAGCAATGATCCGCATACGGTTATTAAATCGTCTCTAAAGGGTGCTCGTGTAGCGATAAAGACTGAAGGTGGCAAAGTGCGCGCACCGCGGGTTCTGCCTATACCTCATAAAATAGGTGGTTTTTTTGCCGTTTCTGATACCTATATTTGCGGGTCTCAGTGCTGCTGGGGCTTTGTCGGGTGGTGCAGCTGGTATAGCCAAAGCTGTAAATGCTGCTCAAGCGGCTAAAGGTGAATTGAATGAAAGTAAACGACATAATCGAACAATTGGAGCGATTGCTTTGGGTAGAGGGTTACATCTGAAACCGTATAAGCAAGGATTGGGTCTTCATATCAAGCCAAAAAACGACAAGTAACGCTACCACACCGACCGTTGACCGACATCGACCTACTCAAATATGCAAAAGTCGTGAAGGTTCCAAATTTCCGTGGCGTGTACATGCGGGATACATTACCAATGAGCGCGCCACTCAAATATGAATCAGCGATTGTGAACTTGGATGAAAATGTAGGCCCTGGCATACACTGGGTTGCCTACAAAAAAACTGGATGGAAACTCATGTACTTTGATAGTTTTGGCGATCTTCCACCACCATCTGAACTCATAAGATATTTTGGTGTAGGTAGCGTGAACTATAATTATAAGAGATATCAAGAATATGATACGATTGAATGCGGACATCTATGTCTCAAGTTTCTTTGCCAACAATTACGATACAAAAGCAAATACATGCTATATATACATGAAGTATAAGGCTGAGAGTTTAGTTGCCAAAGTACCAGCGTCATGCAAGATAATTTAACATTGACCATATCTGGATCGTTATCCATACTCGAGGCGCAATACTTTCCCCCCATAGAACTCTCACAAAACAAAAATTATACTCTCGGTCTCGTGGACCTATTAACATTCAACTATATTCCCAATATAGACATTAACCACAACAAACTTTATGTAGGAGATGAGGTGTTGACAATACCTACGGGTAGCTATGAAATAGAGGATATTGATACATTTGCGCAAGCCGAGCTGTCACGGAAAAACATCAAAATCAACATCAAACCTAATAATAATACTTTGCGCAGTGAAATCGAGTGTTATCATGGTGTAAATTTTGAGCCTGAAGATTCGATTGGACATCTACTGGGCTTCACAGCACGTAAATTAGAAGCAAATAAAAGACACGAATCTGATCTTCCAGTAGCAATTTTCAAAGTAAACGCGCTACGCGTTGAGTGCAATATAACCGCTGGTGCCTATATTAACGGACAAAAAGCGCACACCATTCATGAATTCTTCCCGTCGGTCCCTCCAGGATATAAGATCATTGAGGTTCCATCACACGTCATTTATCTACCAATCACAAGCCGAACGATAGACACAATACAACTTCGAATAGTGGATCAGGACGGTGACTTAGTGAATTTCCGCGGTGAAGTACTCACAATACGGTTGCATATAAAATCATAATGGGCATAGTCTTCAATAGAGTCACTAATAACACTAAACAACCATGGGTAAAAACAATCAGTCGTCGGCCTGCATCCAAAGTGCTCACACCTCAAAACGTGCTACTCTTGAAGAATTTTGATCTAAAAGTGCGTGGGGACAGCGTGTGAAACGGTATTTATTTTATGCTTCGTCCATCTGCTGCGTGCAATGAAAGAAGAAATCGTAAACATTCAGTAGCCCGTAGTCTTCGACGAATCCATCATACATTGTGAAATTCACGCTCATCAACCATATGCATCTTCGACCTTTAATAACAGCGATGAAATACGTATTGCCATTCAAAATCAAGATCTATCCATCCTGCCAAGCAAAAGTTCCTTGCACATATGTGGAAAATTATCTAAGCGTGATGGGATACCAACCGCTGCCACAAGTCTCGTCAACAATGCCATCTGCCATTTGTTTGAAGAAGTGCGATATGAGCTGAATGGCATAGAAATCGATCGTAATAAGAATGTCGGTATTACGAGTGTACTTAAAGGATATTCAACGACAAATTCAGTTATTGAAATTTCTCGCAAAAGATGCACCTATTTCCATGAGTTTTCGAACGTGGTAATTGTATGAATATCCACTACTCCCCGCCACCTCTAAGCATGTGTGGTCTGTCAAGTCTTCTAATCAGTTGGAGAAACCACGATATGTCATTCTCGCGCTGCAGACGGGGCGAAAAAATGTGAAAGAGAGGAATGCGAGCAACTTTGATCATTGCAACATCAGCGATGTCAAGCTATACCTAAACTCCCAACGCTATCCATATGGAAATCTAAACCTAAATATCAATCAAAATCAGTATGCTTTACTCTACGAGATGTATACAAACTTCCAATTCACCTATCACAACAAAGAAGCTGAACCATGGCTAAATAAGACGGAATTCTTAGAAAAAGCCCCCCTCGACATCATTGACTGCTCAAAGCAAAATGGTTCTCTTAAAACCGGCCCCGTGGATGTGCGTCTCGAATTTGAATTGAAAACGAATATTTCGCCGAAAACTGCTGCATTCTGTTTAATCCTCCATGATCGTATTGTCGAATACAATCCGATCAGTGGTGTGGTTAAAAAATTGGTATAAATCTTGTCAAGTGTCTGCGGACTCTTCAGTCAATATGGAGCTCGTCGTCGATGTGCAGGGGTTCAAGAGACCCATAAACGATTTTGTTCTAGAGGAGATTTCAATCGTCAAGCTCCACGAGAAGAAGGCTGAACCGCTGACGTTTTTCTTCAACGCACCATCTGCATGGGACTCGTTACCAGACAGATATAAAAAGACAAACAAATGGTTGGAACGCAATTTCCACGGAATACGATGGGATCACGGTGGTATACCATACGAGGCAGCTAGAACGATAATTCGGACCATCTTGCAAGGAGTTCCTACCATCAACGTGGAGGGATTCGAAAAGTGCTCATGGATATTACGGTTCACGGATCCTACAACCAAAATTGTTGACTTGGAGACCCTGGACTGTCCCTCGCTGCAGAAGTTGCCAAAAGTCTCCGACTTTGAATGTCCCCATCATTTCTTCAATGGGAAATACAATTGCGCCAATGCGAATGTAAAATCACTGAAAAGCTGGTTGAGTGCATACGAAGCGCTGCGTGAGTGGAGGATTTTTAAATAAAAAAACATTTTGATATATATCTTTTTCGATTGTATTTATTCCTACATCCAACAGCAACTTGGAATTTTTTTTTGATATTCGATGAAAGCTATCCTTTATACATTGTGGTGAGCATGTTGAAAACTCAACGATGACAGCGACCGATGATACCATTGAACTCATCATTTCCGACCAGCACAATGGTGTGCTCACTGTTTATTGAATGCGATGCTGCTGTATTGTTCGCCATAACTGTTTATGTTCGTCATTGCGAGCCATTTCCAATATATTCTCGAACATCTTTGGATCCTGATTGAATGCCTTCATGAGCCGTGCTGGTAAGAAGACGTCGAACTCATTCATGATGTCCACTACGTAACGCTTTGCTAATTTGGTGTGGGCAGCTCTCATATCGGAGATTGGATAACACGATGGAACCTTGAGACAGCTTCTTCGTTGGGAAAAATTCCGCCATTTTGCTGACAATGAGAAATCCATTTTCATCCACAAAATAACTTCAAATGTGTCGAGGAACGTTTATTTTTTCTCACGGATAGTATTGTCTCCCTCACAACACTTTTCACAATTCCGCTGCGGAGATGGGGGGCCATCAATATGATCCGGCATCTCAGGTGTATTATAATGCTTCATGCATGGGAGATATTATATTATTTCACTGTCGTTTCGATGATGTTCCGGCAAACGATCCCACAGTATACCAATCTGTCGACCCCAATATTTTATGAGCAAGGTCTTTGGAACGTGTTCGAGCTCATTCTTCGTCAAGTCCCACGGGATCTTGGCTGGGTGCACTGCATACATACTCGCCCATGCAAACATCACGACGTTATCTTTCGGAATAAATACTAGATCGAATGCAATGTAATTTTATAAGTGCGTCCGTTACTACAGCTGCATAAAAAGCTTATCTGTAAAGTCTCATTTGACAACTAGGATTACAATTGCCTTACGTTGCCGAGAGTGTATCATAGACGCTGACTTTCACATGCATATCCACATGTTTAAGAGCAATGTTCCTCCATTGTCTGGAAAATGATTCACCTATATCAATAACGCCACCTCCCCCAAGAAAATTGTCGAATCATCTACGATGTCCCCTGGCTGCCGGTGCCCCCTTGGCCCGCGCCAACATACGTTATCCCCTCTCCGTGGTCCCCCGTTTTTGTGGGCATCCTTTTCCCTCGCGTGACGTCACTCGCTAACCTCTCCGCACCCCTCTCCGCAAGCCGCAAATCCCCCTCCCCTAATTCCCCAAACGGGTCCCTAGACCTTCATGAAACAGCCAGACACCTCCCTCTCCTTGCTATAGACTCCTCACCCCCTCCCCTTCACCGCATACTTCCTGCCACACACTTCTCCCACCACATGATCAAATCCCTCCCCTTACCCCCCGTCCCGGACTCCCCCTTCCCCGCACCCCCCCCCCCTCACCGCTACTTTGTCCAGAACCCGTATAGTTCTACTACTTCGAACTTACTCTCACTTTAGCTATTCTCGCCTGTTCACGCATTATTTATGATATTTAACTCATATATGTTTGATTTTAAAAAAGACATTGGCTACCGGGGATCGAACCCGCGTCGTCTGTACTCAGAGCCCGTACGCTGATGTGTCAACCGCGAGGCTCTTGTGACTGCCAACCTGCGTTACGTATACACACTTATTCAACCTTAAAAAAAAATTCGCTGCAGGACCAATTGCATATTGTTTTTATGACCCCAAAGTATTTTGCCGGTGCCCCCCTTGGCCCGCGCCTACAAGCGTTATCCCCTCTCCGTGGGCTCCCGTGTTTTTGGGCATCCTCTTCCCTCGCGTGACGTCACTCGCCAACTTCTTCGCACCCCTCTCCGCAAGCTACAAATCCCCCTCCCCCAATTCCCCAAACGGGAATCGTTTCCCCAAGAAAGGTCGAGAACGGCGAGAATCCCCAAACGGAAACTCGCCGCCGCGATTTAGCGCCATTTCCGAGGCACGCCGAAAAGGGGAGCGTTGTACATCTCCCTACTAATCTCTGCCCTCAGTGTCGCGCTTCGAGTGTCAAGCTGCGCCCGCTGTAGCACGATGAGCCAGGGCATGCGATCTCAGAGGGCCTCGATGCTACCGTTGGAGAAAAAGTGCTTGTTCAGTTACCCTTCCGTTTCCGAGGTAACTCGCGCAAAAATAATCGCTGCCGAAGAGAAATTTCATTTTATAAAATTTCAGCTACCGAGATTCGAAACGGTAACGTTCTTGGGAGAATCGGCGTCAGCCCGGTTCAATCACGCGAGCGTGACTTCTTTTTCTGTCAGCGCGCGCATGGTCTCTCGTACAATTGAGTCGTGCTTGGGCTCCTGTCGCGCGAAATTTAGTCGCCTGCTAGATCTCGCGCTCGAGAGACGCATAGTCGTTCTCTCCCGCGTCTGTTGAGTAGCATTCTGGGTCTCGCACTCGAGAGACGCATAGTAGTTCTCTGTCGCTCCCGTCAAGTCGCGCTGATGTTTCGTCCTTGTCTCTCGCTCCCGTTTGTAAGTCGCTCTCGCCCGCGTTTCGTATTCGCGTTAGTTCCACGTAAAAATCGTTGAACGGTTAATCCACCCGCTCTCGCAAAATGGAAAAAAATGATTTTACTTCATCGTGTCGTTCCCGTTTGTTGGTGCTACGGACCATGATCGGTTAAGACCCCGGTGTCGCGAGAAGTGACAGATCCCGCACAAAATGTTAAAGCTACTTTTCGGTGAATCCCGACCCTTCCACCACAACCTACAACCTGAAAGGACGAGCATTTCCGCAACCGTCCCACCGTGGTAGCGCATCCAGGCCATACGGGTAATGATTCCGGTGGATAAAAAATCATTGAGAGGTCCAGTCTCCGTTGGTTGGCCGGGGTGGATCCCCCCGACCCCAGTGTCATACCGGTCGACAAACTCGGTGAAATCAAATTCTCTGGTATCCCCTGGGAATTCGGATGCACCAGCACGGGAGGACAGCCGAAGGTGTCGGTACGCGCGCCCGAGCTCCCGAGGATACGGTTACCGATCAAGTTCGCGAAGTTTTGAGAATCCTCATAACAATATGTGTATGCAGGGTGTTTCATAATAAGTGACCTACCCGGAACTGGCGGGTTCAGGGGGGTTCCCCGAGTAAATCTGCCAAGACGTTTTTTTTCCGCCAAATAGTTTTCAAATGAGAGCGATTAGAATTTCGGCGTTCGAATGATTGTTGTAGGGCTTGAAGCCTGCTTGAGTCCGAGCGCGAGACGCGTAGCAGGCAGCGAGCAAGGTAGTTGGCATCGGTCTCGCTTGCCCGGCTAGTTTGACGCTTCTTGTATCGTTTACTATTATTTTCTGTCATCTTGGGTACGCAAGTTCAGAACGTGCGTTTGACAGGTAAGTCAAATAATTGTATAATTTGAGTAATGGTATAATTGAGAAGACTTGTAATTCTACCCGCGAGCGATGATGATAAGAAATAAGATTGTTCAATGCAATCGTAATCTTCATTTCTCAGAGAAATAAAGCACAGAACGATCAATAATTTGGGGTTTTTCAAATTTGGATGCAACGAGCAAATGTTTTTTTTTTCGTATTGCCGTTATCGTGAAGATTTGACGCGGACGTTTCCATATCGAATCACGCATAAATTATTTAATTTTCATTGAGACTTTGATCAAATTTTGCATTCTTAGTCGTTGCGGCAGTAATAACAATTATCACGCGCGATGATATTATTCAATGAGAGTTTCTGTTATGATTGTTATCTCAAGAAATAAAAGTTGACAGAGCCGGCAACATCCTAATATGTCTTATTTAACTTGACTTGGTGTTAGATGCGAAATGGAAAATCGATATCACACCCGCTTTCCAACTACTTAGAGCTCTGAAATTTTGCAAACTTACATTTGAGGGGTGAAAATAAACGATTCAACGTAAAAAATGAATAAATACATAAATAAAAAATGTCGGTCTGTGCGATGCAAAATGGAAAATCGATATTTCGTCCACTTCCGGACTGCTTAGAGCTCTGCAATTTTGCAAACATGTATCTCAGACGTGACAGCGCATGATTCGAGTTAAAAAAAATACATTTCTTTTTTAAATGACGACTTTCTGTTGAATGCAAAATGGAAAATTGGTATTTCATCCACTTCTCAACTACTTCGAGCTCTGAAATTTTGCAAACATGCAACTAAGAAGTGACACAAGCTTTTAATTACAGCGGCATATAGGTGACTTTGTAAACATAATATTTTCCACTTTTAAGCATATTAAGTAAAAGCATGTTAAAAAATTGTTTTCTCACATATAAATGATTTCTATTCATGTTACCGGTATCCTGAATATCCCAATTTTGCGAAAAAAACGGATTTTTAACCTTATACAAATAACCAAGATTAAATGCAAGTAACCACAGCTGGTTCATCTGACTGCGAGCTGGTACGTGAGCAAAAAAGCAAACAGTGCTCCGTATGATCCCTGGACCCTCTGTCCAACATTTCTGGAATCATTCGTCGATTTTTACATTTCGTTTTCGCTTAGTTCCCCTCAAAGCGAGAGGATACCTTTGAGATCGACGACTTGCGTGATGGTTGTAGGCTTGTAGGCTCGGACTATAGGCGCCTAGTGCTTAGGGAAAAGAGATTAAATCGATTCTGTCGGTCATTTTCGTAGCATCTATAGGGCATACTCGAAACCGTCCCGTCGAGTCTGTCATTGATTTCATCTGGTTCCTGATCGGGAGAGTGGGTCATGTCAGCAGAGGTATAAGCTGCGAGTACGATAGCACCTTTGCGTACGTGTCAAAGATGAAATCAACGGATCGATTGGTAGATTCGGGTAGTTTTCATCATAACCCCGTCATACTCGTCATAAACTGCATCGATTTCATCTCTGGTTCAGTAAACGATGCCGAAGACGTGGATGGTCTATCGCTGAAACGCAGCTCGGACGATTGCCACTCAGTTCCTAGCGAACGGAGGTGAAATCGATACCATAATCGATATCCGATATCCATAACACAATCTTGAAACCGTCCCGTCGAGTTTGTCGTTGATTTCATCTCGGTCCCGTTCGGAGAGAGAGGATCATGTAAGCAGAGGTATAAGCTGCGAATGCGATAGCTTTCGCTTTTTTGCGTAGGTGTAAAAGATAACATGAACGGATCGATTGGTACAATCGGGTAGTTTTCACCATAACCCCGTCATACTCGTCATAAACTGTGTCGATTTCATCTCTGGTTCAGTAAACGATGCCGAAGACGTGGGTGGTCTATCGCCGAAACAGAGCTCGGACGATTGCCACTCACAAGGATCATCCCTCAGGTATCCGCCTCCGATTTTGTTGAAACTCATATGTATGATAGAGCATCGAAAACTTTGAGACACGTATTTTTTTTTATCGGCGAAAAACGGTTTTAAGGGGGGAAACCGCCCCCAAAGGAAGGCGTGTCGAGGGGTGATTTTGCAGTTTCACTCAGAAGCAATCCACCGATCTGAATGAAACAAAAACGAAAATTCTTCTGATGAAAAGCGATGAAAAATCCACTATGAAAATGTTAAGAAAAAATTAAATTAAAGGGTAAACCACCCCTCTATTTGCCTTTTTTTACCCCACACTTAAGAGGGTTGTATGCAAATTAATAAAACAGGTATCATTTTAAAGGGCAATTAAAATTAACGTTGACGGGTTTTTGCGTTTTGGCGGCATAGCAAATTTAAGGGGGTAAACCACTCCTAACATAAATTTATTTATCATGGCCGTTTTGTCTGTGTTTAAAGTATATCCGCTGATTTTAAATATTTCTATAAGTTACTATTTAATGTTTTATCATATTTCAAAATTATTACATTCGTCTTAAGGGGTAACTACGCCTCTGACAGGAAACATCATTGAAGTATCCGCTTTCGATTTCGTTGAAACTCATATATGTGGTAAAGCCTCGCAAACTATTAAACATGTTTTTCTTTGTATCGGCAGAAAAACGGTGTTAGGGGATGAAACCACTCCTCAAAGTTTTTCCCACAAGCAGTCCAACGATCTGAATGGAAGAAAATCGAAAATTCGTCTAATATTAAGCGATGAAAAATCCACTACAAGAGTGTTGATTAGAAATATAATTAAGGGGTAAACCACCCCTCCATTTGCCGTTTTTCACCCCACGCTTAAGAGGGTTGTGTGAAAATTAATTAAACAGGTATCATTTTGTAGGGGAATCAAAATTCAAGTTGACGCGTTTTTGCGTTTCAGCGGGACAGCAAATTTAAGGGGGTAAACCACCCCTAACATAAATTTTTTCATCACCGTCATGTTTTTTGTGTGTAACATGTATCTGCGAATTCAAAATATTCTCCCGCGTTTTTAAATTATTACGTTTTTAAATTTTTACATTTTAAGGGTAAACTACCCCCTCTAATTGCTTTTCGTTTGAAGTTTCGCGAAAGGTTTCACGAATTTAGTTAAAACTATTTTCATTTAATCGGTAATATCAATTTTATGTTTGTGTGTGCAGGCATATTCGTTTTGACTTTTAGGAGCTGTACTTTGGGAGTGGGTACCTGGGGCTACCCCTCACTCATAAGACTCATATTTTCATATTGTCATAATTATATTTTCGAACCGAAATGTTTCTTCCTCTAATTCAAAAGTTTTGATGAAAGCATCTCCCATGCAAAGATGCAATGCAGTGACAAAAATATATTAACGATACTATTAATAAAATTCAAATGGTATACATAAATATATTTGGTATGTTCGTTTTTTTTATTCCGCATTAAAAAAAATCATATGCAGATAAATGTTTACGCTTCGATTCTTAAATGCGTAATTATCCAGAATGTTCGCGCTCGGAAATCTTTTATCTCTGTGTATGAAGTTATACAATCAACGAACATACCGATGTTTATTTGCCTACGTATCAACTTTTCTCGACTAACTGCAATAATTAATTCTTCCAGCGCGAATATTCTTATCGCGTCATGACGCGATAACGATATTTGCGCAAAATTTGTATTCTACGCAGACTTTTTACACTGCGCAAATATTAAACTGCAAGCTATTGTCATCTTGAACTGCAAGACGTTAATCATACATTACCTGATAATGTGTTTACATTTTCGGGTAATGTGTGATTAGCCTCTGACAGTTCAAGTTGTCAATAGCTTGCAGTTTTATCGCTTGCTTTATAAGACGGTTAGCATTCGGATTCTTCTATTTCACGTTAAAGAGAGCCACAAACAGTATACTGTATGTTGGAAAATACAAATTTCATGAGCCATGAAAGTCAACCCAATAAACGTTATCAAACTTCTACTAGCTACATTTGAAGCTATGGATATTTCACAAACGCCGGTTAACAACGCGGAAATTAAACTTGCGGACAGTTTTGAACAAATGTTGATCAGTTCCATGCAAGACTATAATGGAGTTGAAATGATAGAGGAAGAAACGCTCGCTTTTCAAGAACCATTTAAACAGTACAAAGCCAATGCTGTAGAAGATACCGTATGGCAAAAGCATACTGGCGATGGTGATTCTAACGCCTGTTCCAGTGATGATGAGGTGAACTACGATTACAAAAATAAAGCAGTTCAATACTGGAGGTCTGGTAAGACAAAAAACTATAGCCTCAAAACCGTCCAACAGAAATACAAATCTGTCAAGTCTGAAAGACAATTGCGGCGCTAGGCACATCAGCGGAAGAAAGGCGGTACTTATAAAGAAAAGCTAGCGCAAATTTCTGAATATGTATTGAAGAATATGAAAACTGCTCTAGATGGTGGTGTCATTATACATGATATTGATCTTCAGAAGTGGGCGCTACAAGCCCAAAAGGAGATAGGTTTCAATGATGTGCGATTTAAGCTCTCTCATAATTGGCTATGGAATTAAAAAAACAGCATCGCATTGTATTCAGAAAAATCAATAAATTTGTAACGCGCAAAACTACGGGAGAAGAAGAACTTCTACGGAAAAATGCAGAAAAATTTGTCGCCGATGTTGCACCACTGATAAAAAAGTATGGAACGGAAAATGTGTATAATTCGAATCAAAGCGGTATTCATGTGGGAATTCATTCGGCACGAACTCTTGCAACGGAAGGTGAAAAGAAAGTTGAATGCGTTGTACAGTCAGTTTCTTCAATAACTCACAGCTATACGATTCAGCCTACTATAAGTGCTGAGGGGTAATTACTTTCCCCACTTTTCATCGTTTTAAAGGAGACGAAGGGTGAATTCAGACCACGAGTAGAGAAAGCGCTATTTCAAGCAGAAAACGTCTTTGTATTAGCAACCAAATCTGGAAAATTACTTCGAGTACGTATGCTCACATATTATAATTAATGATTTTTGTTAAATATGAAATGTAATTGATGTCAACATTAGTATTTTAAAAAAATATTGAATGTGTTTTGTGTTAACAGAGCATTTCAAAACCTGGTTGGGAAAGGTTTGCTTTCCTAACGTCGGGAGACATAGCGTATTATTGATGGACTCCTGGAGTGGACACTGCCCTAAGGTTGTTCATGAAGCGACACCTCGTGATAAGAAGATAATCCCAATGATTATTTCGAAAGGTACAACTGGAAAAATTCAGCGGCTCGATGTATTTGGATTCAGAGTGTGGAAAAATTTCGTCCGACATTTTTCAGACAGTGTAATATTATTAAAATCTGATATGATTTTGCAGTTGAGGAATAATATAATTAAACTGCATTCACTCACACACAATAAACTTTCATCACCGCGATATTCTAATCTTTTTAAATATTCAGGGTATAAAAGTAATTATATATCTAAAAAACCAGAAGATTTTGAAAATCCTGTTACCTTTGGTTTTGGTGAATCGAACACACATTGTGAAATACCCGGTTGCAATAATTTGGCCATTATCAGATGTGCATGGTGCAAAAAGTCGTTGTGTTTAAAGCATTTTTTGACGACTATCATTATTGCAGGAATTATGAGCCATGATTCTTGATAGTTATCATATGAAAAAAGTATATGTCACGAGAAAATGATTTGACGGCATATGACTGCGATACTTTTCACAAGTACTATTAATAAAATCAGCTGATATGATTCCCAAATGAAATATGTCAAAATATATTAAAAACATGTTCGTTAACCTACTGTAAAACCCTCAGTTTCATTAATATGTTTAATTAAATAAACGGTCAAATAATAAAAATATACATTCCTCCACAAAACTACGTCGCTGGCTATATTATCGCTTGATCCAGGCGCATCGTTCCGAAATATACGAAGTGAGCCTTATAACTTATTCTGGAAAGTAATATAATTAATGATATAGTAGAAGTGTATGTTTATTCCTATGGAGATGCTTAATGGACGTGCATATGAAAATCGGAAGCGTTTCGACACGAAAATATGAGTCTTATGAGTAACGGGTAGCCCCAGGTCCCCACTCCCAAAGTACCGCTCCTAAAACTCAAAACGAATATGCCTGCACACACAAACATAAAATTGATATTACCGATGAAATGAAAACAGTTTTAACTAAATTTGTGAAACCTTTCGCGAAACTTCAAACGAAAAGCAATTAGAGGGGGTAGTTTACCCTTAAAATGTAAAAATTTAAAAACGTAATAATTTAAAAATACGGGAGAATATTTTGAATCCGCGAATACATGATAAACACAGAAAACACGACAGTGATGAAAAAATTTATGTTAGGGGTGGTTTACCCCCTTAAATTTGCAGTTCCGCTGAAACGCAAAAACGCGTCAACTTGAATTTTGGTTCCCCTTCAAAATGATACCTGTTTTATTAATTTTCATACAACCCTCTTAAGCGCGGGGAGAAAAACGGCAAATAGAGGGGTGGTTTACCCCTTACTTATATTTATAATCAACACTCTTGTAGTGGATTTTTTATCGCTTAATATTAGAGGAATTTTCGATTTTGTTTCATTCAGATCGGTGGACTGCTTGTGGGAGAAACTTTGAGGGGTGGTTTCATCCCCAAACACCGTTTTTCTGCCAATACAAAAAAAAAAACATGTTTAATAGTTTGCAATGCTTTACCACATATATGAGTTTCAACGAAATCGAAAGCGGATACTTCAATGATGTTTCTCGTCAGAGGGGTAGTTACCCCTTAAGACGAATGTAATAGATTTGAAATATAATAAAACATTAAATTGTAGCTTATAGAAATATTTAAAATCAGCGGATTTACTTTAAACAGAGAAAAAACGACCATGATAAAGAAATTTATGTTAGGGGTGGTTTACCCTCTCAAATTTGCTATGTCGCCAAAACGCAAAAACCCGTCAAAGTTAATTCTAATTGTTCTTCAAAATAATACCTGTTTTATTAATGTGCATACAACCCTCTTAAGTGTAGGGTAAAAAAAGGCAAATTGAGTGGTGGTTTACCCCTTAATTTAATTTTTTCTTAACATTTTCATAGTGGACTTTTCATCGCTTTTCATTAGAAGAATTTTCGTTTTTGTTTCATTCAGATCGGTGGATTGCTGCTGGGTGAAACTGCAAAATCACCCCTCGACCCCCCTTTCTTTGATGGGTGGTTTCCCCACGTAAATCCGTTTTTACGCCGTTAAAAAAAAATACGTGTCTCAAAGTTTTCGATGCTCTATCACATATACGAATTTCAACAAAATCGGAGGCGGACACCTGAGGGATGTTCCTTGTCAGTTCCTAGCGAAGAGAGGTGAAATCGATTCTCTCAATCATTTTTCTAGTATTCATATCACATACTCGAAACTATCCCGTCGAGTTTGTCGTTGATTTCATCTCGTCCTCGATCGGGGGAGTGAGCTTGTGTTACAGATGAAATCAACGGCTCGGTTGGTGCATTCGGGTAGTTGTCGCCATAACCCCGTAATACTCGTCATAAGCTGCATCGATTTCATCTCTGGTTCAGTAAACGATGCCGAAGACGTGGATGGTATGTCGCCAACCGAGCCGTTGATTTCATCCTTAACACCTGCTCAAAGGTCCACACGCCCGATCGAGAACGAGATAAAATCAACGACAAACTCGACGGGATGGTTTAGCGAATGTGGTATAGATACTAGAAAACTGATTAAGAGAATCGATTTCACCTCTGTTCGCTAGGAACTGACAAGGAAACGTTGCGAGGTCGATGTCTCCGATTTCGATCAAATTTGGCATTTTTTTATATCGGCGGAACCCGATTTTTAAGGGTTGAAAAGCACCCTCGAAAATTGGGGTATTTTTCGTTTTTCGTCGATAACGTTTTAACGGTACGAGATTTGAAAAAACTTCAAATTGCAACAATGTTTATGTTTTGGTGTACTATACATTGGATATGAGAACGATGCAGATAGCAACAAATTTCATATTGTTTATTGCAAAAATGCAATTTTTCCAACCGTATTTCCGAGAATTTTTAATCGATTAAGATGTAAATTTGCATACATATAGAGAATGGAACAGTGCGGATACCGATTTTTTCTTTTCCCGGTATCTCACAATTAAGGGGTTGAAACTGCTCGTCGATTTTTTTGCCGAGAGCATCGTATAATCAGCTAGCCTTTTGGCTTTTCGGTCTAAATTCACGTCAATATATGTTCGTGTTATGACGCAATTGCATATTTGTAACATTCCAGCCCCCCCCCCCAACGGCGGACCGTTCCCCCTTCCCCCCCCCCGACCCCCCTTTCGACAGGCAAACGTTCAAAGTTCTTACCGTGCGGCATGGCCGAAAATTTGTAGAAATAAAAATGGGTTACAAAGTAAGTACAATCAGTCAAAATAGTCGATACACATTTTCTCGTTTTGGCGGAATGACACTCTTAAGGGGTCAACACACCCTTAAAAACTTCGTCTTTTTTATAGCTTGTGAACGGGCCGAAATAAAACTAATGTTCAAAAGGAAAAAAATGTTGTATTCTTTGACTACTAGACGTTCATGATGATAATGATGAGTACAGCAATAACTGGCGTGTTGCTGATTGAAATAATTCGTGAATTACTTGTGAAAAATCACTCTTCAGTTTTCCACTAATATGGGCAGAGGCAAGGATCGCAATCCCGGACTGCTTTCGTGCTTCGGGAAGCAAGTGGATTCCAATTGTATATTTACGAAGAAATTCTCCCCCGCCATATACTGCTTTTGAAGATTACAACACAATCGGAAAAGGGTTCTCACGCGTACTCATTTAGGAAACGTTTCAACTCTATGTTTTTCATGGATTATACTTATTACAATAATGATAGTCATGCTAAAAGTATTTGAAACAAAGAAATTTCTTACACCACGCACAAGTGATAATAGCCGCTTCGCCGCATATATCGCATGTCGGTACATTTTGTGAAAAGCAAAATTCTACCGGATTTTCGAAGTTTGGTGGTCTTTCTTCTTCGTACCCGCTTTTGTACCACGCATATTTGAAAAGGTTTGCAAACCGTGAAGACGGAAACTGGTTGTGTGTAAGAGATCGTAATTTAACAATATTGTCTTTCAAATGCAGATTGACGTCGTAATTGTATAATATTACTGCGTCAGAAAAAGTGTTTGACGAAGTTTTTCCATACACGGAAGCCATAAACATCAAGGGGTTGTATCATTGCAGTCGTACCTGCAGAAATTACTAATTATCATATGGACTAATTGTCTACAGAACTAATGAAACTGGTCCAATATATTTACCTGCTGGAATGGTTAAAACTTTAACAGTTTTCCCTTGCATATCCATTTCTTCAAATGCAGTTGGACATTGACCGCTCCAAGAATCAAGAAGTATTACCGATTTTGGAACGATTTTAGTATTGGCAATATATACTTCTTGGAACCATCACTTGAAATGATTAGTCGTCAGTTTCCAGATTCCGAAGCCAATAGAAATATATTTTCGGCTCTGAACATAGTTTGTTCCACTCGAGGACCAAATTTGCCAGTAGGTTCGTTTAAAACGATCAACGTAGGTGCCAAAAGCTTGCCACTCACAGAAACCAAAGGCTGTATAGTATAACTGAGTGTTGTTGATGTTCTCGATTGCACGCCTGTCTCAACGGATTTCTGCCCTTCTTTCGCCAATGTGCGGCCTGCATGTAGCTGTAAACTGAATCCACTCTGATCAGAATTAAATGTGGTTTTAGCCCCAACGTTGGCTATGTTGACTTTCACCATTTCTATAAATTTGATAGCTTTGTTTTGAAGTGTATCAGCTTTTAATAATTGTTGTTTTGTTAGATATTTAGTAATCTTCCATGATACAATTCCATGTTGGTTTTTGAATGTCCTTAGCCAAGAAGCGGATGCTTGGAAATTTACGGCTTGTATTTCTACAATTTCTCGTGCACGTAAGGCCCATCGTCGAAGATCTATATCATGGATAGACAGCCTTTTGTCCAAAGCATCATTAAAATTGTTTAACGTGTAGTGAGCTATCTTTGTGAACTTTTCTTTGCAGGTGCCACTCTTATTTATGCTATGGGCCCACTGGCGCAACTGCGGCTCTGATGTCACCTTTTTGAATTTCGTTTGAACAGATGACAACTTTCCATTCCCATTTGCCCCGGATCTCCAGTAATCTACAGCCCTTGTCTTGTATTCGTAACTCAATTGTTCAATATCTTGGGTACATACATTTTCATCAATTTTTGTATCTAGGTATCGTTGTCCGTGCCAATCTCCTTCACAGTCATCTTCTATTGCGGCTGCTTCATGAATTTCATTTGGTGACAGAAAATCCAAACCAGTTTCGACTTCCATTTCCAAAGGTTGATCCATCGCTTCAATGATCATGTTTTCTAGATTCTTACTGAACTGTTTTTCCTGTTCGGTGATTGGAGTGCGAGGCAAATTCATAGCACTTATCGCTATGGATAGAAGTTGACTAACATTCACCGGATTGACGTACATTTTCATTTGTATTTCGAACTCAAAATGTATGGCTGGCTTCTCCGTCGTAACTGCAGCAATAATGATCGTTGGGAATTTATACGACTTAAAACCCAATTGATAAATACACACGAAAAAAATAACGACACACGCTATTACCAGAACTGCTATTAATCTTTAATAAGGTAATTTCAAGGTTATCATGAGAGCCGCTTTTTGCACCGTAGTCGCTCTTTGCGAAGATTTATTTCTTTTGTTCATCGGTTTCGCTGTTTGTGAAATTAAAGTTAAAGATAGAGATTAAATTATGCTGCGTTATAAGCTGATAAAATTGTTTGCATCATTCTGTTCATGAATTGCAGCGGCAACCCAAAAACGCTGTAATCTCTGCAGATAATGCCTTCGATACGGTGAGCGGAGTGGAATTTCTTCGTAAATATACAATTGTAATCCAGTTGCTTTCCGAAGCACGAAGGCAGTCTGTGATTGCGAGCCTTGCCTCTGTCCATATGAGTAGGAAGCTGAAGAGTGATTTTTCACAAGTAATTCACGAATTATTGCAATAAACAACACGCCATTTGTTGCTGTTCTCATCATTATCATCATGAACGTCTAGTAGTCGAAGAATACAACATTTTTTCCCTTCGAACTTTATTTCTATTTCGAAAAAGAGAAAATATGTATCGACTATTTTGACTGATTGTACTTTCTTTGTAACCCATTTTTATTTCTACAAATTTTTGTCCAAGCCGCACGGTAAGCACTTTGAACGTTTGCCTTTCGAAAGGGGGACAGTTAGGGGGGGGGGGGGGGTCTGGAATGTTACAAATATGCAATTGCGACATAACACGAACATATATTGACGTGAATTTAGACCGAAATGCCAAAAGGCTAGCTGATAATACGATGCTCTCGGCAAAAAAATCGACGGGCAGTTTCAAGTCCGTATTTGCGAGATATCGGAAAAAGAAAACATCGGTATCCGCACTTTTCCATTCTCTACATGTATGCAAATTTACATCCCAATCGATTAAAAATTCCCGGAAATACGATTGAAAAAATTGCATTTTTGCAATAAAAAATATAAAATTTGTTGCTATCTGCATCGTTCTCATCTCCAATATATAGTACACCAAAAAATAATCATTGTTGCAATCTGAAGTTTTTTCATATCTCCTACTGTCAAAACGTTATCGACGAAAAACGAAAAATACCCCAATTTTCGAGGGTGCTTTTCAACCCTTATAAATCGGGTTTTGCCGATATAAAAAAATACGTGTCGCCTATGTTTACCCATTCTACAAGCATGCCAAATTTAATCGAAATCGGAGACATCGACCTCGCAACGATTCCTTGTAAGTGGCAATCGTCCGAGCTCCGTTTCCGCGACAGACCATCCACGTCTTCGACATCGTTTACTGAACCAGAGATGAAATCGATGCAGTTTATGACAAGTATAACGGGGTTATGGCGAAAACTACCCGAATGTACCAACCGGTCTGTTCATGTCATCTTTTACACGTACGCACAGGAGCATTCGCAGCTTATACCTCTGCTTACATAATCCACTCTCCCTAAACGGGACCGAGATGAAATCAACGAAAAACTCGACGGGACGGTTTCAAGGTTGTGTTATGGATGCTAAAAAAATGATTGAGATAATCGGTTTTACCTCTGCTCGCTAGGAACTGAGTGGTAATCGTCTAAGCTCCGTTTCGGCGATAGACCATCCACGTCTTCGACATCGTTTACTGAACCACAGATGAAATCGATTCAGCTTATTACGACTATGACGGGGTTATAGCGACAACTACCCGAATGAACCAACCGAGCCGTTGATTTAATCTTTAACACATGCTCAAAGGAGCTATCGTTCTATTCACAGGTTTTACCTCTGCTTACATGATCGACTCTCTCGATCGAGAACGAGATGAATACAACGACAAACTCGACGAGATGGTTTCGAGAATGTGATATGGATACTAGAAAAATGATTGAGAGTATCGACTTCACCTCTGTTCGCTAGAAACTGAGTGGCAATCGTCCGAGCTCCGTTTTGGCGACAGACCATCCACGTCTCCGGCATCGTTTACTGAACCAGAGATGAAATCGATGCAGGTTATGACGAGTATGACGGGGTTATGGTGAAAACTACCCGAATCTACCAATCGATCCGTTGATTTCATCTTTTACACGTACGCAAAGGTGCTATCGTATTCGCAGCTTATACCTCTGCTGACATGATCCACTATCCCGATCAGGAACGAGATGAAATCAATGACAGACTCGACGGGACGGTTTCGAGTATGCCCTATGGATGCTACCAAACTGACCGAGAGAATCGATTTCATCTCTGTTCCCTAAGCATTGGGCGCCGATAGTATCCTCTCGCTTTGAGGGGATGTAAGCGAAAAGGAAATGTAAAAATCGACGAATGATTTGAGAAATGTTCGACAGAGGGTCCAGGGATCATACGGAGCACTGCTTCCGTTTTTGCTCACCTAACAGCTCGCAGTCGGATGAACCAGCTGCGGCTACTTGTATTTAATCTTTGTAATTTCCATAGGTTTCAAAATCCGTTCTTTCGCAAAATTGTATGGTACTCGCTAGCTGGATAATTCGGATATTCGGAATACAGGTAACATGAATAGAAATAATTTATATGTAAGCGAACAATTTTTAACGAGCTTTTACTTCATATGCTTAAAAGTAGAAAATATCATTTTTACTAAGTTACCCATATGCGACTATAAATGGAAGCTTGTGTCACTTCTTAGTTGCTGTTTGCATAATTTCAGAGCTCGAAGTAGTTGAGAAGTGGATGAAATACCGATTTTCCCTTTTGCAGTCAACAGAAAGTCGTCATTTAAAAAAGAGATGTATTAAGTTGAATTTTGCTTAAGTTGAATCATGCGCTGTCACGTCTGACATACATGTTTGCAAAATTGCAGAGCTCTAAGTAATCGGGAAGTGGACGAAATATCGATTTTCCATTTTGCATCGCACAGAAGGTCGTTCTTTATTAATTTATTTATTCATTTCTTTAACGTTGAATCGTGCATTTTCACGCCTGAAATGCATGGTTGCAAAATTTCAGAGCTGTATGTAGTTGGGAAGTGGGCGTAGTATCGATTTTCCGTTTCGCATCTAACACCAAGTCATGTTAAATAAAAGCTTGTAAAAAAACGAAACCAAAAAACGTGCTGTACCTCGGTACTTGAAACCCCAGACATATTGGGTTGTTGCCGACTCTGTTAATTTTTATTTCTTGAGATAATAATCATAACAAAAACTCTCGTTGGATAATATCATCGGGCGTGTTAATTGTTATTACTGCCGCATCAACAAAGAATGAAAAAAATTGATCAGAGTCGTAATAAAAATTAAATAATTTATTCTCGATTCGATATGGAAACGTCCGCGTCGAATCTTCACGATAACGGCAATAGGAAAAGAAAAACATTTGCTCGTTTCCTCCAAATTTGAAAAACACCAAATTATTGATCGTTCTGTGCTCTATTTCTCTGAAAAATAAGGATTACAAATGCATTGAACAATCTCATTCCTTATCATCATCGCTCCCGGGTAAAATTACAAGTCTTCTAAATGTCGGCAACCTTCACGCCGCGGCCCGGATTTATGGAGCGGCAGAAGACGAAGCGGGAAATGTCGCGTCGGTCGAGCTCTCACAGGTCTCGAACCCGATTGGTTAACAGGCAGCCTACGCGAATGCTACACAAAACGTGAAATCATGCGCGCCGCCATCTGTCAAACGGTGCGTTCCTCAAGGCTTGCAAGTTCAGAGCGCGCGTTACCTGTCAAACGCACGCTATCAACTTGCGTACACAAGATGATAGAAAATAATAGCAGACGATACGAGAAACGTCAAACTGGCTGGGCAAGCGAGACAGATGCCGAGCTACCTTGCTCGCTGCCTGCTACGCATCTCGCGCTCAGGCTCGGCACTCGAGTGGCGTCGTCGCTAAGGGCAGCCTTCAAGCCCTACAACAATCAGTTGAACGCCGTAATTCTAATCGCTCTCATTTGAAAACTATTTGACGAAAAAAAACGCCTTGGCAGATTTTCTCCGGATATCCCCCTGAACCCGCCAGTTCCGGGTGGGTCATTCATTATGAAACACCCTGTATATACATGTAAATTTCTTACTTTTTTTGTTCCAACGTATACCTTTACGGGCTTCTACGTATAACCCTTCCCAAATTAACCGTTTTCCGTCACTCCCTACCCGCATCCCGTCCACAGCCGTCTTGAGCTACACTATACAGCATCTGCCGAGGGTACAGGCAGCGCCATGTTCAGCCCTTGGGGCGTCTGGGTCAAGATGAGAGATCCCGCCTTTCCGATTCAAATATTTTCATACAAAATTAAACACAAATTAACAAATAATTGATAGTGGATTCGGTGGTTCGTCACTTCCACCGTATTTATTGTCTTCAAATTGAAGGTTGAACGAACTTACCTTAAGTGAAGTTCGACTGTAATTGTATGAGCCGTCTCGTCCGAATATATCATTACGTAGTCACGCTCGTTGTAGTACCTATTGCCACAGTTGAGTGAAAAAAAAAAACAAAATCGCATCCAGGTGGCCCCCCGTGTGCGGATCTTCACCATTATATTTTAAAGCCCTTAAATCGCAGTTTCTTCAAAAGTGGGGCTTGAGTAAAGAGTTTACGAATTTCTGGGAGGGTGATGCTCTATTCGGACGAGACAGCTCATACAATTACAGGCAAACTTCACTTAAGGTAAGTTCGTTCAACCTCCAATTGTATTTCGCTGTCTCGACCTCTATATCATCACGTAGTTGTTCAAAGCATGTGGCAATTTAAGCATATAACCTCCCAATGGCCTCTCATCTCTCACGCGCGTTGGGTACAACTTTTTATTTGATTGAAGGGATAACTTGACTCTAAACATCGTTAATAATTGCGGAAGCGAAATTAGCTGACTGGAGCATAGGCCGATTATAGAATCGGCTGAACACGCTCGAATTTTCCGTGCAGCCTGCCGGTCTTCGGATTACCTTGATATTTACCCCTTTGCGAGCTACAGATGAAGTAGCTGCATGTCGAGTGCTATGTGCGCCGAATATTTTGGTATTGATACCGGCTTTCCTTAAGCGTCTCCTTAATCCACCGACTGATCGTTTGCGATGACGCTTGCGCGTGAGGTGTTCTAAATGTAATAAACATATTGGATTCCTTCCCGCGCAACTTTGTGGTACGATGGATGTACTGCTGAAGAGCAAACGCAGTGCAGAGCGCTGGTTTTTCCTCGAAAATGGGGATATTCAAAAGCGGCTGACTCCTATGTTGTTCGGACGTTTTCGTACGATCCGGTATTTTTATTTGAGTCAGCGTCCCCGTTATCGTAATATTCTCCGTTTTTATCAGTAACAGTGTTTGGACGCGCTGTGCGGTAGTCAGGGCAAGCAATGTCACCAATCTCTTCGTGAGGTTTTCCAGTGATAACTCCGTGTTGGGATATAGTGTCGCTAAGTATTTGAGGTCTGAATCTGGGTCCCAGATCATCGGATATTTCGGCGTTTGCGGTTTCGCTACTGCTATACCTTTGAAAAACCTTAGGATTATTCGATCTTTTCCCAGCTCATTTAACGATAGGAAGGAACTTACCGATTTGTACATATTCAGCGTGCTTTAAAATTTTACTTTCCTGGTGAGGGATGCAAAGAATTGTAGCGCTCGAGCAACGGAGTAGCCGAACGGAGAAACTTATTCTTCTTGACAAAATATCCACCAAAGTTGCAGCGCTTTGTTGTACTGCCTGACGGTTCCCTCCGACAGAGATTCCATCATAATGATCGATGCTTCATCCGAGACACCTTTTAGCGTAAACGCTTGCCTGATAAGCGAGCGGCAACTAGGATAAGCGTCGTGTCCAGTGGGTGTGAGCCTCTGAAACTGAAACTCTAGAATGATATCTTCCGATACTATTAAAGATTTAAATAGGGGAAACCAGGGTTGGGTCGGCCAGTACGAAGCGACGATTACCCCTATCCATTTGGATTTTTTGCAATACTCGTAATACCATTGAGAATGGGGAAAAGGCGTAAAAGTAATAGTCCGACCATGAAACAGTAAACGTATCTATTGCGATTGCGTCCGGATCCCGGTGCCATGAGATAAACATCCGACATTTTGCGTTTACGTATGACGCGAAGAGGTCTACGTCAAATTTGCCGAGTTTTGATCGTATTGTATTAAATGCCCCATCGCTTAGTTCCCATTCCGTTTCTCGGGGTACGATTCTCGACTCTTTATCGGTTTCTACATTCTCTTTAGAACAGATATATGAGGCAAATATCCATATTTCGCGCTCTTCATACCATTTCCGGATGCCTTTACACAAGTTGCTGAGTTTCGGGTACTGCACGCTTCCCATCATATTTTATGTATAATATCGCTGTGGTGTTGTTTATTCTGAGCAGGATTTCGCACCCTCGATGTTTACTTGCAACACATTTGGGGCCGTAAAAGGCTGCTAGTAATTCCAAAAAATGAATATGGCGTTCTTGCTTGTCTAAGCTCCACCACCCATGGGCCTTCGCCCCCTCGCAGAATGGTCCCCATCCACAGCGAGACGCGTCCGTGAATATTTCTATCGCAAATTTATATGACCTGATAGGGTTGCTTACTGATATAATATTTCTGGTCCACCAATCTTAGTCTGGTTTCAGACTATTCTAGAGGCTCATATATTCATCAAAGTTATCATCTACTTTCTTGAATGCCCTGAACTTTTCGCGTTCGAATTCTTTGGTATATAGTCCCCCACAACTAACTGCTGGATTTTCTGCTACAAGGACTCCGATGAACTGAGCGAAATCTCGAATCTTACATTTTTTTCTTATTCCGGAAGGACGACGCTAATTTTAGAATCGATTCTCGTTTCGTTTGAGTCAGTGAAACTGCCATTTTCTGGGTGTTCAAGATGAAGCCCAGGTATTGACATTGGTGGCTTGGTGTTAAGTGGCATTTATTACGATTTAGTATGAACCCCAGTGACTCAAAGATATCACTCGTCCAATCGACTTTCTTTAGGCATACAATTTCGGACCTCGATATTAGCAGGATGTCATCTATATATACCACTGATTGAAAACCGTTGGCTCTTAAATACTGGACTACCGGTTTTAACAGTTTTGTAAACACGTATGGTGCACAATCCGAAGAGCAGACAGGTGAATTCAAACATTGTTCCTTTATAGCTGAATCGCAAGAGTTTTTTGTGTTTTTGCGCCGCCGGGATCAGGAAATATGCGTCTTTCAAATCGATTGATGCCAGGAACCAATTTTTCGACAACAGTCGGAGGACCGGTCGTCTATCTTCCATCTTCAAGTAACGAGGTGATGTAAACCGATTTAATTCGCGCCAATCCAAGATGAATCTTTTGTCCCCTGACGGTTTATCCGCTAAAAAGTACGACGATATAAATTGTCCGTCAGATGGTACGCACGAGGAAATAGCTCCTTTTTCCCGTGAGTCACTTATGGCTTTCTCCAGATGGATTTGCTCATGTAGGGATCACTGAGGCTCACTGGAAGCGTTATTTGGTAAACCTCAGAGGTAAAAGGAATTTCATACCCCTTAACGCATCGAAGAGCGAAGCGATCGGACGTAAATTTTACCCACGCTCGCGTAACTTGTTGAAGACGTCCCGCGATTCGACTCACTTCTATTTCCGGGGCTCGATGTTCTGTTGAATGGGCTGATACCGGGGCTTTTGCCTCTCCTATCAGAAATTTCGTTGGGTTCTCCGGGAGAGGCTCCTCGAGTTTAAATTTTGGGACGACTCGCTGTACCGGTACCTCCCGCCCTGAGGAGGCCTGGATGTTGCTGTCTGGATTTTTTTAGTCTCAGGCGTTGGCTTTCCGGTCTTTGCCAAGTGCTGGCCCGATCTTTCTACTGCTTTGGCCGCTCTAAGTTTATCGGCAAAGCCTTCGCCATCGTCCGCAATTGCTATTATCACGGGGTTAAGGCCTGGGTCAACGAACGACCTTCGTGTCAGCGATACCTCGTGGTGTAAGTCTGTAAGCATTTTCCCCGCATCACTCAGAAGAGTGATCAGCTGCGCCTTGCGATGACTCTCGCCAGCTTTCTCCTGTTTGAGCATCTCAGTTAAACAGAGCCTGATAGCTGCTATCCCAGCACTCAATTGGGTCTGAGCGGCTGCCTGATATGAGTCCTTTCGAGTAGCTGTAATGCTCATAGCTAATTTTACTTCGGGATTAAGTCCCGGTGCCTTTAGGACTGCACAGTTCTCAACCGACGGGTACTTTTTTTTAATTAGATCCTGTTTAGTATCCTTCGATAAGCCCGATTTTATAATTTTCGACCAGATTTCGGCAAGCGCTGAATTGATAGCGGGGCCAGGTTGGTCAGTTTTCATCGGATCTCCTCCGAGAAGAGCGAGAACCGCTTGGTCGAGGACCTCGTCGGTAGATGCCTCGATATTATCGCCGTCGAGTACCAGCGTCTTGATATTTTCAGCGCTTTGGTCCTTCGACGTTTTGTCCTCATCGTTCTCCAGGTTCCCTGACCCAGTATTCCCTGTATGAAAGATAGCAAGTTTTAACCTACCTATAAGCACGACATGACGTTCCTCACTCAAAACGCTCACCGTCCTTGCCAGTAGGGAGGCCACGAGGTGACACGCCTTGCGGGCTACGATCGCCCTCGTCAATGTCATCCCGAGTACGTTTTGGAGTTCCGACACCCTCGATGCTCATACTCCGGGAGTTTGAGTTTTGTCTCCGGTTCGGTCTGGAGCGCCCACGATGTGACTGGCCTCTCGGGGTATGTTCACCATCGTCATAGTCGCAACTGTGCCTTGAGGAACTCGCTCGGGGTCTGCTACGAGATTCACGGTGTCTTCTAGACGACCGATTTACTTTTTCAGATTCCGAAGAACTGGCTTGCTCGCGACAGTGACTTCGCTTCACTGGCAGCAAAATGCCGCGCGTTCTGACCTCATTTTTCAATAGGTGATATAATTTCACCAGGGTATCCTCACCCCCGGTCCGACTGCTTGTCCTTTTCTTACTTTTTCCCGACATAATCTATATTTGATATAATAAAAATTTTAGACTGATGAAATTCAACGTGTGACGTTAGACGCACAGAAAGGCGTAATGGCGAAGATCCGCATACGGGGGGCCACCTGGATGCAATTTTGTTTTTGTAGTGAATTTTGTAGTGGACCCGGTGGTTCGTCACTTCCACCGTATGTCACATCTGGAAGGGATGAGATCATACAATTTCGTTTCCATGTTTGATAGAATACTAACGTATAATATACGTATATACGGAGTCCCCATCGACGTCTGTAAGACGTATTCATACGTTTACTATAGAGCTCAATTTGCGGCTAATATCCGTATAATGTATGTATATTCTACGTTTATTAAACGCTATATTTTACGTATATAAGATGTCGAAAATACGCCAAATATATCGTTTAACCAGCGGAGAATATATGTACATCATACGGATATTAGTCGATTCAAAGTTTAAATATGTACAGTAAGAGCTCATCTTTTTTATGGCAGTGGTGCTCATCATTTTTTTTATTTCTTGGCGCCAACACGCTGCCCCGTCTCTTGATATATGCGAAGAATTCAAGTATATAGCCAGATAACCAAGCGGACTTGGCACGGCGTACTCCACATGAGCGGTACATCTGTGGTACGTGGTTATCTGGGTATTAGTGTTATGTTGTCATATGTCGCATTATATATATTGTGACCAATTTTTCGAGGGGAAACGGGAGAAGGATACTCAGATATCTACGAGGCCACAAAATCCCGTCCTCGTCCTTCCCGACGATTTATTTCTACAGGGCGCCAGCCGAAAATCGGCTCATCGGGATGGAGGGAGGGAGAACGGGAATACCCGGCTTTGCCGCAGCCTTGGAAAAATGGTAGAGGGGGGGGGGGGGTGCGGTGCACAATTCACTGACACGAGAGGAAAAGAAATTAATTACGTCCGACTCGGATAAAAATTCGTCTTGCGATCCTCTATTTCATAGTTCAACAAAATATGCACGACAAACAAAATATTCCCGAAACGGGACAACGCGACAAACGACTAGGACGAATATTCACACACGCACGCGCGACCGGGACCTACACTCACTTACACGTTACCGCGAACTCGTCTCGGCCTCTCCTCACTCTCGCCTAACGGCCTTAAGAATTTCAAATAACACCGGGCCCCCGCTACTCGGTTACCTGGCCGAGCTAGAATTTATTCGTTAACGCGACCAAAATCTCTCCCGGCCGCCATACTCACTCCCTCGATTCCCGGATCGAAGACCGTCCTCAGCGACAGAACCGGGACGATCCGACAGGGGACAGAGACACCCGCTATACCGGGCCAAACGGTCGGGACTCCGCACGGGTTCGAGCTCGCGTCCCGCTGAATGGCGGGAGGCCAGCTCTCCGCTGAGAGATTCCCTACCTTCGCGAACAAATATTTTGCGTCTCTGAAGCCCCTCAGGTCCAACCGCGGGTTCGGAGGATCGTCGACGGGAATCACTCGCAATACGCACTCTCACACAAATACGCGACACGATAACGACAATTTTCGGGAACTTGCCCGACGCGAAAAATGGAGACTTCCCGCGCGCGACCACGACGCGAATTCCACGGCGGGATGCGCAGGCACGACCCTCCCACCGGAATTTCCTATAATAACGCGAAAAGGCCGCGGCCACGACGGCACCGAGATCGAGGATCGATTCTACGGTCGGCAGCCACCGAGCTGATACGAGAAAGCGCAGCGTGGCTCACCCGGGGATTTCGGCTGGACCGCGTTTGTCTAATCGCCCACGTCCGTCCGGCTCGACACCTCGCAGGAAGCTGCCTTCCCGGCACGCGGGCCAACCTGCCGGCCCTCTCTCACGCGGGCCACGTGATCTCCCGTATAGAGGGCGGGCGCGCGTGTTCCGGTGTCGCGCCACGGGACTAGCGCGCGCGAATATAAATTATTCTCAACGATCCCGAGCTAGATCGTGCGCGGACGACTCGCTACATGACCCAATCGGACGCGACGGTGGGCCTACGACGGATACGTAGACGGGCGGGAGGTGAGCGGGTATGCGTTCGTCGTCTTCTGTTACGTGTATGGATTCGGGCGCGTTCGCAATCCACGCGACGCTTCGTTATGCCCGGTGTCCGGTGTCCCCTTCTCCTCCTCAGCTTGACACCCTCGCCGCGGTCGCTTCTGATGGCGCGACCGTTTACCAACCTCGTCCTCTCTCTCTCTCTCTCTCGCGGGAGGCCGCCGAATTTACATAAAGAAAAAGAAAAACGATGGGGGAAATTAACAATCGGTAATTTTCTCCTTCAGGGGACCCCATGGAAGCTCGTCGTGGTCGCGGTGTCGGCCCCGAGCCGGAGGGACATCTCGACTCCGCACACCGGGCGGGGGCGGCAAATTTATTCTCGTCACAACACCCCCTCCCTAGACGTCGGCCGCCCCGGCCGACACCATAACCGCGCCTCCTCCCCAACACGGCGACCCGGCTCCGCCGCCGCGGCCGCCATCCGACGAACCCTCATGGGGCCCTCCCCCAAAAATACCATCCGTAGGGAGAAACAGAGAAAAAGACACAAACACAAAAAAATATATAGGAAAGAAAAAGAAAAAAAAAAAAGAAATTATTACCTGACTGCAACGGCGACCCTACCTTTAAAATAGGCGTCATACCGCTCGGGAACCCCTGCTCTTTCTGGTGCGCCCCGCCGGGAAACGCCGGATCGGGCGCGGGACTAGCTCGCGGCCCCCTCGGGAAGGTACCGACTACAATAACTGGTAAACACTCTCCATTCATCCCCAACCCACCACCTTTATTTTGTCCTTACATTTAACATAGGAAAAAAAAGAAAAGGGAGTATGGACCCCTCTCGAAAGAGGGACCATAGGCCGGCGCTCATTCGGCCCCCTGTCCGGCCGCTTTTGGCGCACGGCTCCGGGCCTCTCGACCCCCTGCTGCATACCACCACCCGCTGCATTTCGAGCAGGTGCGGAGGGTCACTCCTTCGCGTCCGCACGCGAAGCAACGCGACCCCTGCCGTCGGGGCCTGGGACACTCCGAGCGAACGTGCCCTCTCCCCTCGCAATTCCAGCATCGGCCGGCCTTTCCCCGCACGCGGGTGGGCGCTGGCGTTCTCTTACGCGGCGGTGTTGGGCCCTCGACCGGGGTAACCTCGACCGGACCCTCCTCTGAGTCCTGCTCGATCGACTCGCTCTTCTGGCCTCCACTTTCGCCTTCTGGCGTCGCCTCTGGACCCACCGGTAGCCCCACCGGTAGAGGTCCCTCCACCTCCGGCCATTCTCCGGATTCCCCCGCCGGTGGTGCCTCAAGGGCGAGGAGGCCCTCCCACCGATCAAGGACTCGCTCCATTCCGTCGGCCACCCATGGCTGCGTCCCCTCCCCCCGGGCGACGACGACTAAATATTCCACGGTAGTTACCAGCTCACTGACTAGCGCCCAGGTCGGAGTGACCCCCTCCTCTCAGATTCGCGCCCTCTCCTGGAGCAGCGGTTCCATTATCCTCCCCACCACCCAATGGAGGACCGTCCTGCGGGACTCCGCCCTGTTCACCGGGGAGGACAAAATCACGAGAGTGGTAAGGTTTCAAATCCTCTATCGAGACTTTGGGAATAACGTGTCCCTGAGTATCGGTAAGCTCGTACACCACGGGAGACCTAACCCCGCTGACTCGATAGGGTCCCTGGTATCGCGGGGCCAATTTCGCGGCTATGTGCTGGGCCGCGGACGACAGGATTCGTAACCTCCGGAGGACTATATCCCCTACCTTATAGGACACAAGCGATCGATGCTTGTTGTGCCACTCGGATTGCTCCCGGTACGCCTCTTCGAGGCAGTACCGGACCCCCTCGCGGAACTCCTCCAACTGTCTCATATGCGTCGACCATTCCTCCGGGGGAAGCGGGACTAACTCTCGCCCCTCCATGGTCTGTCGCCGATAGAAGTTATGTGGCCTCGGCACTCTACCCAGATTCAAATAGGCCGGGCTACAATCTATTGCCGAATGATGAGCCGTGTTGTAAGCGAACTGAAACTCTGACAAATGTTCGTCCCAAGTACGGTGGTCTTCCTCAATGGAGGAGACCATCATGGTCTTTAGTACCCTATTCACGCGCTCAACGGGATTGGCCTGTGGATGGTACGGGGGCGTCGTTGTGTGGAAGATCCCATTCTCCGTGGCCCAGGCCTGTAGGCTCTGGTTCACGAATTCGGTGCCATTGTCGGTAAGAAGCACCTCCGGGGTACCCCACCGGGACAAAACCAATTCGTTCAGCACCTCTCGTATTTTCTTCCCCCTGGCTCTCCGTAACGGGCAACATTCCACCTATTTGGTGAACAAGTCCTGTATGACCAGTACGAAGGCGAAGCCTGAGCGACTCGGGGGGAACGGCCCCATTATGTCCGCCGCGACTACTACCCATGGGCCCTCTATTACCCGCCGACCTATCAGCCCCGGAGGAGGCGCTTGGACTACCTTAACGCGCTGGCAAATCTCACAGACCTTCACGTAACGAAGCACATCCTTACGCATCCGGGGCCAGAAGTAGGTCGCCGCGACTCGACGAAAGGTCTTGTCAGCTCCGAGGTGTCCGGCTTGTGGCAGATCGTGGCTTTCCCGGAGCACCTCCAGGCGATCGGGTGCCGGAACCACCAGTTTCCACTCGGACTCATCGGCCACGCGCGTAACCCGACGGCGGAGGTAGAGCCTTCCCTCGTCCATCCGCCAGTCGGGGAAACGCGCGCCCTGGCTCAATACCTCCAACCAGTGTCTCGAGTACCATTGATCCTCCGGGAACGGCGGCTTCGGTCCCTCCGGGACCGCAACGGCTCTATCCATCATCGGTGCCAACATATTTTCCGGGAAGTCGTCCGCGGTGGATTCCCCGGTGTCCGAGGGACACCCCGACTCAAACATCCGCGATAAGGCGTCCGGGAACTTATGGAGGGCCCCCTTCCGGTGAACCACCTCGAAGTCGTACTGCATCATTTGAAGGGCCCACCTTGCCAAGCGGCCCGTTGGGTCCTTCAAAGATTGCAACCAGCGCAGACTTCCGTGGTCCGTCACGACCGTAAAGTGGTAGCCCTCCAGGTACCCACGGAATTTGCGGACGGACCACAAGATGGCTAGACACTCCAGCTCCGTTACTGAATAATTCCGTTCCGGATCGGACAGGGAACGGCTGGCAAAAGCTATAGGGGCTCAGCCTCTCCGTCCGACTGCGTGAGCACCGAACCTAACCCAGACAGGCTCGCGTCCGTCTGTAGGACGAATGGCTTTTCGAAGTCGGGTCTCGCCAAAGTCGGAGGTGTTGTCAGGGCGAGCTTCAGCCGTTCCATGGCCATTTTTTGAGTTTCCCCCCACGCCCAGGGTTGGCGCTTCCTCGTCAACCTCGTTAGGGGTTCTGCTACGGCGGCAAAGTGCGGGATGAATCGGCGGTACCACGAGGTCATACCCAGGTATCTCCGCAATTGCGTAAGGCCCTTTGGGTTGGGAAAATTCCGGATAGGCGCGACCTTCTCGGGGTCGACCTGTAGACCCTCCCGGTTAATCAAAAATCCCAGGTAACGAACTTCCGAGCAACAAAACTCGCACTTCTCGGGATTAATCAATAGTCCGGCGCCCCGAACACGGTCAATAATGGTTTTTAACCAGACCAGGTGATCCTCAAACGTTTCCGTCAAGACGATGATGTCGTTGAGGTAGGCAAACGCATGAGGCTCCATTTCTGGTCCTATGAGCTTGTCTAATAGCCGTTGAAAGGTGGCCGGAGCGTTGGAGAGACCGTACGGCATTCGCCGGAATTGGAACAGGCCTCTCCCGGGAACCGTAAAAGCGGTGATTGGTCGGGATGCGGCCTCCAACGGGATTTGGTGGAAGGCTTGACTCAAATCCAACGTCGATATATACTTGGCAGCTCGCAGTTTATCCAAGATACTATCCATAATCGGGAGTGGGTATGCGTCCTTTTTAGTGACTCCATTCACGCGACGAAAGTCTAGGAAAAACCGGTAGGTTTGATTCGGCTTCCGAATCATCACTATCGGCGTACTCCATTCACTTTTCGAGCCCTCGATAATCCCTTCTCTGAGCATCCTGTCGACTTCCTGGTAGATGGCGTTTCGGATCACGGGGGTAACCGGGTAATAGCGCTGCTTTATTGGCGCGTTAGTCCCCACATCAATTCTATGTTCGACTAGAGACGTCCTCCCAGGAGCCTGCTTCAGACGCGGGATTTCTATGGCCAGGAACCGTTCCAATCGATCCTTTTGGGCCTCGGTCAAGTCGACTAATATGGAGCATGGGTCGAGAGCGTTCAAACCATCTTCCATGAGAAAAGGGTATGAAATCCCCACATCTCCCGAAAAACACCACGTCCTATTACTATGGTCAACCACCATTTCCAATCGCTCCAGCGAATCTAGGCCCAACAACAGCGTAACCGGGAGCTCCGGGAACACCCTTACCGATACTTCGAGACTTCTATCCTTCAAGCGGATGGGGAAGGCCACCTCCTCATCACAACGAATTTGTTCCCCGTTGGCGATGGTGCTAACCCGCTCTGGTACCTTCCTGCGGCCGAAGCCCAACTGGGCCGTTAGTAACACACCATCCAGACCGAGGAAGGAGTGGGTAGATCCGTTATCCACCATCGCCGGAAGGGTGTATCCCCGGATCTCCAACAGTACCGCTAGTACGCTCCGCACGGACCCGCCGACGGAGGGACCACAAACGTCTGATAGGGGGCGGCGATCTCCAAGTCCGAATTTAAATTGGGCCAAGGTAGAACTCGGGGGCGCCGTGTCCGCCCTCAGCGACGACCCCGGCGCGAGTTTCCCGGGCACTCGTGTGCCTGACGCGCAGTTACGCCCGGTTTCCCGCAACTGAAACAGTGTAGACGGGGCGCTTCGGGACATTCCCTGGAACGATGGCCCATCTTCCGACAGTTCCAACACTGATCCCCGCGCGGACCGGCACTGGGAACCATACCCGTAGGGGGGCCTGCGCCCTCGCCCGCCAACATAGTGGGTTTTGGCGTACAGGACTCCCTCACGGGACGAAAGGTCGACGAGGAATCTCCCTTCGGTACTCCCCCGAGCCGGCTCGAGGGATACGATCGAGCCGCTTCATCCGGCGTCAAGGGCCTCGGGCTCGTCTCCCGCGTAAAATGTACCGTGGCTCGGCCGCGTAATCGAGGAGATCGATACGCAAGGTCCGGGAAGACGAACCTCTCCGGAGGGATCGGAGTCACCTCCGGAGCCTCTTGGCTTAGTTCGAGTTCGGAAGCGACCTCTTCTAAATCGTCCAGGGAGTGGACGGTCCGACGCAGTATCAAGGTGCGGAGGCGGCCTGCAAGGTTCCGATGGGCGTAATTAAGACGTTCGTCCTCTCCCATCCTCGGCTCCACCCGGTCGAACATGACTTTCATGCAGGTGAGAAAATCTGCTACAGGCTCGTGCGCTCCCTGTCTACGCCGGGATATCTGATCACGCAAGGTAAATTGGAAGCTGGGATCCTCGAACCGGGTACGGAGGGACACCAGGCAATCGCTCCAAGTTCGCAGAGAGGATCGTTTATTGCGGAACCAATACACCGCCAGTCCCCCCAAGAACGTCGGGAAACAGTTGATGAGGTCTTGGTCCGAAACCGCTACCATCGCACGGCGCTCCTCCAAATTGGCGATAAATGCCTCAACGTCCTCCCCCCTGCTTCCACTGAACTTCAGTCCCCATTTCCGCAGCACTTCATATGCCGATCTCGTAGGCCAACCGGTATCCCGTGAGGGGGCGCTAGGGGCGCAACGGGTCGACTCGTAATTTGGATCTGCCCCTTCGAATCCCCGGGACGGGAGTCCTCTGAGGTGAGCGCCCCCCTCCCTTGGGAGCGGCCCTGGCTCTGGTCTCCTGTAATCCGAGCTAGATTCCCCCGGACCGACACGCCCGGTCCCACCGACGGATGGACCCCGGTCGAACTCGATCGGAATAGAAACTGACCCAGGCTGCGTCAGTGGATAGCCTAGTGAACAACCCCGGCCCACTGAGACGGGGCAACTCGGCACCATCTCTCCCGTTGACGGGAGGGCCCCCGTGGTTCGACCCGATCGAACCGTCGTCACGGGGTCCTCCAGGGACCGACTCCTTCGAATCTCAAACCCAGTGGTCGGGGGAAGGTTTACCTCCGTCGAAACCGGGGAGGGAAGGGCGCTCCCGTGTATCTGATCCCGAAAGCGCGTAAATCCGGTGTCATCGAATTCCGGACTAAACGGGCGATGGAGAAAGTAATCCAGGCGCTCGAATAGCTCGTCGCGCGTCCCTTCCACCGACAACCCTCGCCGTTCCAATTCGACGCGTAATCGCTCGCTCGAGACGCGTCCTCGGGGCTCGGAGGCGTTCTCTTCGGGGGGCCCGTCCATGATCGGACAGTGGCAACGGGACCAAAACGAAGACAGGGGCAAAAGCGACAGCGAGGCAACAATCGGCGACAGCCAGGTTAAGCAGCGCAAGGGAGAAAAGCGGGAGGAAGAAGAGAAAGAAAAAAAAAGAAAAAAAAAGAAGAAACAAAAACTAGGTCAATCAGTCACCCGCAGTGTACGAGCGGAAGCCAACGCAAGGCCCCGACCCCAAAGCAATCAGGGCTACGCAATTAGTTCCCTGAGTGGGGCAAGCCCTAAGCTACCCCAACGCGAAGCAGGGTTATACTCCGGTATACCCGGAGGACAAACATATCGTAAAAGAAAATGACCACATGGAAAATCTAATCAAACGGTAAAATTGAAAAGAAAAAAAAATAGAAAATCTGATCAAACGGTAAAATTGTAAAAAAAAATTATAGAAAAGGACAAAAAACTAAGATAGCTCACGACAGAATAAGAAAAATCACTACAATAAACAGATAAATGCGAAAGCCTAAATGAAAAAAAAAAAAAAAAAAATCGCGGACTAGAATGCGTATCTAAGAAATAAGTACACGAACCATTAATATCGTGACGTCGAAAGAAGGAAAAAGAAAAATAAATGTATATTTAATAAATAAATGAATAAATAAATAAATAAACAACACGACCAAATAAATAGATAATACGTAAACGAGTAACACTCAAGGGTAGCCGGAGGACGCAAATTATTCCGAATAAAGAGTTACGGCACTATTCCGAGTCCACCATTTGACATGAATAATAAAATAAGTGATAAGATAAATAATACGGTAATAACGTAGTCGTCGAGTAACTAGGGCTACTAATTAGATGCAAAGTATCGAATAAATAAATAAATAAATAGAAGAAAGAGAACGGAGGAAAAAAAAGGAAAAAAAATATATATATAAAAGGAAAGAAAGAAAGAAATAAATAATAAAGACAAATAAATATTCACAACCTAATCAAATAATCCATCAAATAATCAAACACACAACAGAAAGACGGTAAATATGCACGGTAATAGTTTTGCGATAAATAGTCAAACATAAAGCATTCTCACGTGTCGTTCATCGTTCCCGTTGACGACGGCGATCTACACACCCGATAGGTGGTCGGGAACTTACTCTCGGCGCACCCGTTAGGTGCTCGGGACTGTCTCTAATCGGCACACCCGTTAGATGCTCGGGACTGTTTCTAATTGGCACACCCGTTAGGTGCTCGGGACTGTTTCTAATCGGCACACCCGTTAGGTGCTCGGGAAAATCTCTCTCAACTTAATATTCGTTGTTTCTGTAGAAATGATCCTTCCTTCGTTTTCGATCTTCCGTCACGGGACCTGGCGAGGGCGATGTAAACAGATAAATAAAGATTCCGTGACAAGGTCGTAGTCCGAGTCGGCCTACCAACCGACCGAACTCGACGACAATGGCGAGAAAAACTTCGAAAGTCTCTCTCTCCTTTTCTTGCCTCCAGTTTTTCTACTCTAGGAGACAAGGACAACAATAATCACGATACTGGACGAAATAGAAGGACGGTTACACGAATAAGACCCACGAAAAAAAAAGAATCGCAAGACGTCGACACTCGAGGCGGTTATAACGAAATTTGAACGCAATTTAAATAACGAAATGGCCCCACGTTGGGCGCCAAATTTGTGACCAATTTTTCGAGGGGAAACGGGAGAAGGATACTCAGATATCCACGAGGCCACAAAATCCCGTCCTCGTCCTTCCCGACGATTTATTTGTACAGGGCGCCAGCCGAAAATCGGCTCGTCGGGACGGAGGGAGGGAGAACGGGAATACCCGGCTTTGCCGCAGCCTTGGAAAAATGGTAGAGGGGGGGGGGGGGTGCGGTGCACAATTCACTGACACGAGAGGAAAAGAAATTAATTACGTCCGACTCGGATAAAAATTCGTCTTGCGATCCTCTATTTCATAGTTCAACAAAATATGCACGACAAACAAAATATTCCCGAAACGGGACAACGCGACAAAAGACTAGGACGAATATTCACACACGCACGCGCGACCGGGACCTACACTCACTTACACGTTACTGCGAGCTCGTCTCGGCCACTCCTCACTCTCGCCTAACGGCCTTAAGAATTTCAAATAACACCGGGCCCCCGCTACTCGGTTACCCGGCCGAGCTAGAATTTATTCGTTAACGCGACCAAAATCTCTCCCGGCCGCCACACTCACTCCCTCGATTCTCGGATCGACGACCGTCCTCAGCGACAGAACCGGGACGATCCGACAGGGGACAGAGACACCCGCTATACCGGGCCAAACGGTCGGGACTCCGCACGGGTTCGAGCTCGCGTCCCGCTGAATGGCGGGAGGCCAGCTCTCCGCTAAGAGATTCCCTACCTTCGCGAACAAATATTTTGCGTCTCTGAAGCCCCCCAGGTCCAACCGCGGATTCGAAGGATCGTCGACGGGAATCACTCGCAATACGCACTCTCACACCAATACGCGACACGATAACGACAATTTTCGGGAACTTGCCCGACGCGAAAAATGGAGACTTTCCGCGCGCGACCACGACGCGAATTCCACGGCGGGATGCGCAGGCTCGACCCTCCCACCGGAATTCCCTATAATAACGCGAAAAGGCCGCGGCCACGACGGCACCGAGATCGAGGATCGATTCTACGGTCGGCAGCCACCGAGCTGATACGAGAAAGCGCGGCTTGGCTCACCCGGGGATTTTGGCTGGACCGCGTTTGTCTAATCGCCCACGTCCGTTCGGATCGACACCTCGCAGGAAGCTGCCTTCCCGGCACGCGGGCCAACCTGCCGGCCCTCTCTCACGCGGGCCACGTGATCTCCCGTATAGAGGGCGGGCGCGCGTGTTCCGGTGTCGCGCCACGGGACTAGCGCGCGCGAATATACATTATTCTCAACGATCCCGAGCTAGATCGTGCGCGGACGACTCGCTACATGACCCAATCGGACGCGACGGTGGGCCTACGACGAATACGTAGACGGGCGGGAGGTGAGCGGGTATGCGTTCGTCGTCTTCTGTTACGTGGATGGATTCGGGCGCGTTCGCAATCCACGCGACGCTTCGTTATGCCCGGTGTCCGGTGTCCCCTTCTCCTCCTCAGCTTGACACCCTCGCCGCGGTCGCTTCCGATGGCGTGACCGTTTACAAACCTCGTTCTCTCTCTCTCTCTCTCTCTCTCTCTCTCTCTCTTTCTCTCTCTCTCTCTCTCTCGCGGGAGGCCGCCGAATTTACATAAAGAAAAAGAAAAACGATGGGGGAAATTAACAATCGGTAATCTTCTCCTTCAGGGGACCCCATGGAAGCTCGTCGTGGTCGCGGTGTCGGCCCCGAGCCGGAGGGACATCTCGACTCCGCACACCGGGCGGGGGCGGCAAATTTATTCTCGTCACAATATATATCCCAGATCGAACAGGAATGTCTAACATACATATATAACATGTATATATGTATATGATATTGTAATATAGGGTGAGAATTTTTCCTTTTTTCCTTTCCCACAGTCTTCGAATTTTATCACCTCCGTCTCATCCAGCGACATTTCGAAAAAAACTCGTACACAAACATTAGAAGGATCCTAACATTTTTCCTGTGTACATTTTTGTCACTACCGCTCGATGCAGCTGCATTCGGACAATCGTCGGGGCTTCTCCAAATTTATGGCTTCCGCCCAATCGAGGTCCCGAATGGAATAGTCAAATACTGGTTTTCTGAATTCCCAGAGAACCCTCTCATAGCCTTATCCCTCTGGAAAATTCCCGAATAACGCCCCCAACCTCACGTAGGCCCTTCCTCCCACTATTCTCGATTTCCCACGCTCCAGCCCTATAAGTTGCCTCCGTTCTAGGCTAGGTTATCAGTAAGCCACCAAAATTGTAAGACGCCGAATCTCTGTCAGTTGAATAAACGTAGCTCAAGTAGCTCAACTTTGTGTACACTGAGTTGATTCATCCTACAACCGTGTTCTGTAGCGAGTCAGTCACTCCTTTTAATTAAAAAATCGACAATCGTCCCCAAACCGACATTACAATATATATGTGTATACGTCCATGATAGACCTGTATTATACGTATATTAAATGTGGATTGTAGATCTATTTAACTGATAATAGTAAAATAATTTCATGTATGTATATTTTACGTACATTATACAATAAGCATTTGACATCGAATTATATACATATATTGTATATATGAGGAACATCTACTGCACGATATAAATAACTCCAACTGCATTGCTGTTACGTACCGAACGGTACCCCGAGTTACCCGAGTGAATTATTATTTTGTGGGGCTGCTCTGCTCGTCCCATACGGGCCCGTATTCTCTGGGATGATAAAGGGTAAGATTCCAGAATACTTCAGTGATTCCGATGATAATGTTGTTTATTGATTAGTGGTAGCCGACTTACAATTTTGTTGACGTCTGAACGAGTAAACACACACACACACACACACACACACACACACACACACACACACACACACACACACACACACACACACACACACACACACACACACACACACACACAAACACACACACACACACACTCGCACGCACGCACGCACACGCACACGCACGCACGCACGCACACGCACGCACGCACTCACACTGGTAGATTCACACACACACACACACACACACACACACACACACACACACACACACACAACTGGTAGATTCGATACAAAGTGATTTAATGGAGCGGCTTTTTCTTATGTCATTTCGGTAGAATAGAATTACATTGAATAATTAATGCGTCTCTATCGCGTCGGTGTCGACTACGCACAAGTCTCACAATCCTCTGCAACCACCTTTTGCACCGGGTTCACTGGGGGATACTATCCACCTCCCAAATGCAAGGGGATTATGGTTACGGCGGGACGCTTCGTGCGCGAGTAGGGATCCGTGCCCAGGAAACAATCAAGGAAGGCGTTACTCGCGAGACCGTTTTGGCGACCGGAGACTGACGGACGCGAACCCGTGAAGACGCAGGAGTTGGGTATCGCACTTGCTTTCGACCGGAGGTACACCCCAACACCAGGTTACTTCCGTCGCTAGATGGGAACTGACAAATATTGATTTTACTAAACAAACCATAAAAGTTTACGGAGACGTGAAACCTACCCCCCCTCCCCCGCCCCTTGAGAAGTCGTCGTAGTCGAGTAGTCGTCGTCCTCGTCGATGGTTATAATTTTAAACCTAAGTATGTTAGTTTTTTTCCTATATCGAGTGATTACAAATATTGGCGATAGTCCGGTGTTGTGAATTCCTCAAGGCACCTGTTGTTCTTGCCGAGGGACGGATCGCGGAGCCAGGGTTGGCGGACTCCTAATGTGCTGACAGGCGATCACGTTACGCGGCCCTGTTGCCACAACGGTTGATTCAGCATTACGATTGTTGATTTCAGCATAAGTCGGAGATTCCGTTTCGCTCACGTTTCTGCTGATTTCCCGTTGCGGACGGACCCGCAGAAGTTCGCCCACACGTGTGCATGCGGTCGTGAGGCAACCACGCGGGAGGTAAAATCCGATTACCAGTGTTAAGCAGGCCTGGCTGGCGCAGCTTGTGACGGTGTGGTAATATCGGGTGTCATCCTCTCGCCGGTGTTTTCAGATGTCGTACATCCTTTTCTCGATGGCGCGCAGAGACTCTCCCGCAGGAAGGGCGCTCCGATCCTGTCCCTCCGAGGAACCTGCGTCATCACGTCGGGTGGACAGAGGAGTTAGCAAGTCCTCCGTTCTTTCCGCCTGTAGTATCGGAGCAAGGGCTGAGACGTTGAGAGCGAGACCAGTTTGATAGTAGTACTGTTCTCGACTCGCATACACCCGTAGGCTGGTGAGGGTGATCGTACGCGTCGTTCCGACACAATTAGGACGGAGTTGTAGTACTTCGGCCCCTCGTACGACTACTTCTCGCGGGGGCCTTTCCGAGTAGGCTATACGGAGGGCTGTCGGGCGCGAAGGAGAGAACAGCCATCCTCCTTGGGTTGGTAGGTACTTCCAGTAGTCTGAGTGATCTGAATGCACTCGTACGTCGCAATGTTGGAACGCTTCAGCCGTGGGTTTCATCAACAATTGCACTTCGCAGACCTTGGATGAGAGAGCAATCTGTATCAGCGGCCCGCTGGAACAGATTAGGCGGCATCCATTCTTCCTACATCCTGAGTGATACTCCTGATCGGCGAGGAAGTAAGTACGGTGACCACTGGCGATGGCGATATAGGGAGCCACAGGCAGGACATGGGCAGCCCCCTTCCCATTGTTGAACACCTGCGTCACCGGCCAGGGATGCATCCGGTAGAGGTCGTACATAGTGCGGTCAAGTAGCGGGATGTGCGCTACAATGAGCACCTTATCCCGGTAGGACAGTAGGTCCGTTTGGACCAGGGCCCCGAAATTTTCCGGGCGCAAGTGGTCCATGGGGAGGGGGAACTCCACTCCTCCGGCGTTGAGTAGCACGTCCTTGGCCACGGCGTTTAGCTGGTCCTTCGTCACCGTCTCGGGGTCGAGTCGACCTTCGGCAGCCGCGGCAATGGTCCGAACGTACCGAGAACACGCGTCGATGTACTGTTCTAGTTTTGCTTCCACTCGATTGGCGTAGTTGGTGAGAGTCAGATTGTACTGGCCGAGAGCAGACTGGTTGGTCAAGGCCTGCAATTCCTGGCGCACCCGTGCCACGAGTCCATACGCGTCGTTGACACGGCGAGTCTCCTTGGCATGTTCTCGCTGCAGGGTTTGGAGGTGGGTGAATACGATGTGCATTTGATGTCCCACCAACTGTGTGATCCGACTCTGATCGTGTAATAGCCTGTCGATCTGCCCCGTGATGTAATGGGCACCGTCCTCGTTGAGCGTCCCTAAAAGCGACTTATTGACACCCCTGACGAATCCGAATGGAGCGGATCGCTTCTTCATCGTGGTAGGGGAAGGGGGCAATCGTACATCCGATCGATCGGTTAGTCCCCATAGGTCGCTCACAGGGTGCCTCGCGTGAACGAAGCGAGTAAGGAGGTAGTCCTTCCGCAGCAGATGGTGACAGGCAAGGACAGTGTTGTGTATACGGCACTCCCTCTCTATCTGGCCAAGCTGTTCCTCATCGTTCGGGAAGGACTCGGCAAACTTAGCAACTTCGACAAAGATTGTCATGCGCTAGTCTGCCTGTTGTAGTTGTACCGGGGCTGCCTTCTCGAAGTACAGTCCCGGGCTGTCGGTGATAGAGGTGATTTGATGAGCTCCTTCCATTGCCGACTCGAAGCGGGCGCAACTCTGCAGCAGAAGGACGGAGTAGAGGTTCCGCATGTAGACGCAACAGACGTTCCGGCGGCTTGTTCTAACGGAATATTCGTACGCGGACGCTAGGTTAACCTTATCGACATGTTTGCGGAATCTCTCCCCACTTTCGGTCTCCAAAATGACGTTACTCCCATCCGTGATCGACTGTATAGTATAGGGACCGTGGTATTGGCTGTCGAATTTTCCCTTACGCGGCTCCTTCAGGACGTAAACCTGATCCCCTACCTTTCCCTTGAAAGGATGGCATCCTCTGTCGTAGTAGGCTTTTAACCGTTCTTTCGAGCGATTCAGGTTGTCCCCGGTGATCTTGCGAATCTCTGATTGGCGCTTAACGAGCTCGGCGATGAAGGAGTTTAAGGTGGGGAGCCTGTCATCGATCGGGAATTGGCTTGGCTGACGCTCGTGTTGTAGGAAAATTCGGCAAACGGCAATACCCGGTCCCAATCATCGTATTTGACAACGTAGTGCTTGATGTACTCCGCTAGCACGATGTGACTTCGTTCTAACGAGCCATTCGTCTGAGGACGATACCCCGAAGTTATGAAATGATTCATCTTATAAATCTTGGAGACTTCGCGAAGCAAGTTGCTCGTGAACGAAGTGCCTCGATCAGTTAAAATAGCTCGCGGAGCACCGAATTGGTTATAAAGGCGGCGAACAATCGTCTCCGCGATGGTAGTACTTTGACAGCTGATCTTGCATTGTCAGGATATGCCCATTCCCATGCGGGGTGATAGGCAGTGGCCAGACAGTATCTAAAGATACCTTGTCGAAGGTGTCTGCTGGCATGTCCATTATGAGCATGGGCTCGCGCGTTTTTACACGAACGAGCTCTTGCTCCTGGCAACTTTTACAGCGCCGAATAAAGTTTTGCACGTCGTTTCGCAGGGTGGGCCAGTAGAACCTCTCTCGAATCCGGCGATATGTCTTGGTTACGCCCTTGTGGCCTCCAATGAGACTCGAGTGAGATTCCGCAATGATGCCCTCCCTGTCTTCGGGCGACGGCACCTTTATTTTTCCATAGCATACGGCTATGGTCATTCTCATGTCCGAAAACACAGAACGAAGCGCTGGCAAAAAGGTGTCTCGAGGCAGATCGACGGTGAAATCAACATGCCGAGAAATTCGGAACGAGGGAACCGACGATAGCTGGATCACTCGTCGCAAATTTTCCAGACCCATTTTGACTTTGGACGGAACGGTAGGATCATAGTAATGAAGTTTTACGATTACCGTATGCACTTTATGTCGGCCGTATTCGGTGACGGCCATCTGTCCTAGTCCCAAATTCTTCGCCCTCAAGGACGACGGATCCAGGATACCCAGATCGGATAATAATTTTCCAATCGGGGTTACCAGCTTGCCGTCGGCGGAGGCAAAGTGGACATAGTTATCGCGCCTGCCCGTAAGGCAGTCACGATCACCAACAATCTGGGATTGTTGGTTATTTTTCCGGGTAATCCATTATATGTCCCTTCGGTTGCCATCTCTCTTTTCGCAGGGTGCGTCGAGGGGTCCAACAGGCTGAAGCGCAGCGATGACGTCAGCAATGACGGCCGCTAGGGTTTCGGGGACACCTCGCTGCCTCCTTCTCGCACGGGGGACAGCCTCGTAGCCCCAGCAGGCGATGCAGAGACCGTCGGTGTTTGAAGAGGAAGAAAGGGCAGCGGGAGCTCGACCAGCTCACTCGTACCGCTCGTACTCTCCACCGCATACGAGATGGGAGCGTGCGTCGGGTTAAGGGATAGCTCCGGGGGAGGCACCGCCCTGTCTCGTTCGGAGAATAGCCGATCGAGCAGTGCCGACGCTGCCTGTGGAGAGAAGACGGGAAGGCCTGCACGGGCCGTGGCTTCCTCTCTAGCAGAGTCGTGCAAAACTGTAGACGCTGCTATAGGGAGTTCCATAGTCTCGTCCTCATCGTCCGCTTCGCTGTCCCCCTCGGTCCGCTTCAACGCATAGGGAGCAAGCTGGCTAGTCCTTTTCAGGAGCTCCTCGTCACTTGCTGGCTGAAATCTTTTACACAGCCGTGATATGCGAAGACTGAGATCTGTATCCGTTCCGTCCTCGCCAAAGGGGTCCAACTCGTTTAAGACGCCGTGGACCTCCGCGTCTATTTCCTCTCCCTCCGAGATATGGCCCGGGAGCAATATTTCTTCCTTGCCTGAAGAGAGGTCATCGGTCTGGTGGAATCTATTCTCGAGTTACTGTAGCGACTCGTCAAATTTCGCAATCGAGTTTTGTAGAGGGTCGAGGACGGTGATGTCTTTATCAGAGACCATTTCCTCAACGGGGGTACTGTCTTCCGTATCGCTAAGAGGAGGACTGACCACGTACTCATACGATCGGGTTTGCACGGGCGGATCCTTCATTGGCCGGACGGGTGGTCCCGATGGTCGTTGTAGAGGTCGTTTGGGACGCTGGAGCGGCGCGGGCAGCATACTCCAGTGCATTCGTTGTAGCGGCCGTCGCTCTTCCGCCGAGCTCGCCTCGGATGTCTCCGAATACTTCGGGGCCGGCCGCGACGAGGTCGCGGGGGAGGTTCGAAGCCGCGTACGGCTCGAACCTACGGAGTCGCAACGGCACTCACATCCAGAGGAGGAGGCATCCTTCGGTTTCACTGCGTCGAGACTAACGTCGGGTTCTTCGACGGCGGCGTCGGGTTCTGGGAATCGGAGCGTGCCCTGGGTCTTCCCTTTTGGATGAGAAGCACCACAGCCGTATCCTCCGTCCACTCGGAGTCGCTTGACTCCGAGGACAGCGGTTTTATCGGATTCCGGGAGAGTGCGTCGGCGTTCAAATTTGATCGACCCGGTTTATGAACGAACTCGTAGTCGTAATTTTGAAGGCTCAGTCTTAATCGGACTAACCTCTTACCTGGATCGTTCATTGTGCTGATCCATTTAAGGGGCTCCTGATCCGAGATACATTTGAACTTCCAGCCGTACAAATGTGGCTGGAAGTGCTCTAAAGCCTTAATCATCGCTAAGAACTCCTTCTCGGTCATCCCATAGTTCACCTCGGCGGGCGAGAGGATGCGAGAAATAGGCGATCGGTAGATCAAGCCCATCTCGCTCCTGGCCCAGGACGGCTCCGATTGCATAATCAGAGGCGTCCGTGGTGAGGGTGAACGGACGGTTAAAATCGGGGTATTGCGGGAGTGGTTCCGTACACAGAGCCCTTCGTAAGTCCCGGAAACTGCGGCGCTGTTCCTTTTCCTAAGCGAAGCCCTTCCCCTTCTTGAGCAGGTCAGAAAGAGGCTTCGCCCGGCCGGCAGGGTGTCAACTCTGCACGAGGCAACTCGCCACTGTGTCAACTTGCCAGTTCAACTCTCCACCGTTCAACTCGCCAAAGCGGGCAACTCTACACAGAGCCAAGTCGCCACCGTAGCAGCTCGATATTTTCCCGACGCTCGCGTATCCCCACTCTTCAGATTCGGGCCGGGCAATTCGCTACCGTGTCAACTCGCCACCGAGTCCTCTCAACACAGCGTAGCGTGCTCAACTTACAGTTCCTAGCGGCTGTACTTTTTTCGAATCACCTATACCTGGGAACGAGAAATATACAAGCAAAATGTTTTCACATGTACCGACTACCCGCTCTGTAAGTTCTCTAGTTTATCGACTGATTTTAAATGGAAATTTCACGAGCGGCATTTTGTTATAACGTTCTTCTTTCTTTAATAATGCCACGAACATATATTTAGTCTCCTAAAATTTTAATTCTTCCATAATTCGCGGAAAAAGCGTCATCTTTGAGTACTTGAGAATAACAATAAGCAATGCTAAGAGAACTGAAAACTCATACAATAATCGTGTGAAAGAAAAACTGGTGGCCTCGTACAGTTGGACAGTTTTTCGTTGCCGTCGAATATAGGATTATGTTCTTCAAGAAGATGTTTAATTTTGTTCTGAATTTCATTCCTAGTGGCTCTTTATTTATTCTTAAAAATCATTGTGCAAAGTCTAAATTTTATAATCAACTTTTGAATCATAAAAAATATCGCTGAAAAAATCATATGCATTCACAAGAAATTAATATCATGAAACGATTGGAAATAATATTGTTGTCAGTATTCCTCATATATATTCCTTTCATTACTGATTGAAACGTCCACATTATTATTATCTATGTTGTTCAAATACTTAATGCCAAAGAACAGTGCATGTCGGACATATTTATTTTTCATTAATGTGTGACATATCGTCGACTATATATGAAAAAATTGAATCATCGTATAACATGAATACGCTGTGTTGAAAAGCGCAGAATCATTAAGAGGGGGGGGGTAAGGTTAATTTGCTATAAAAAAAGCATATTTTCGATATTTTTTTGTTCACGACACTGTTTATATATATTTATTTATATAATTAGTATAAAATAAAAGGACATTTAAAGAATATTCTGTGGAATTTTCGTTAATAATTGTGCAGAAATGAGCCAGTGACAGCAAATCTTCTCAGACGCCACAAAAAAAAGTTACATTGCAGTGAATTGCATAACTCATCACTCAATCATCCGAAAAAAAATCCAAGAAGATTGTATTAGTTAATAAGTTTGTTGAGGTAACGCTGTCGAGTTTTCATTTTTATTTTTTTTTGTTTTCAATTTTTAGTCGCACTTAGAAGACAAAATAGCAATTTTTCATGAAAAAAATTGGAACCATTATTATTGTAAAATGAATTAAAATGATTAAAAAAAAAACTCGATAGCGTTACCTCAAGAAACTTTTAACTAATACAATCTTCTTGGAACTTTTTTTTTTTGATGATCCAGTAATGAGTTAGCAGTTCACCGCAATGTAACTTTTTTTTGTGGCGTCTGAGAACATTTTTCTGTCACTGGCTCATTTCTGCACAATTATTAACGAAAATTTCACAGAATATTCTTTAAATGTCCTTTTATTTTGCACTAATTATATAAATAAATATATATAAACAGTGATGTCAACAAAAAATATCAAAAATATGCTTTTTTTATAGCAAATTAACCTTACCCCCCCCCCCCCTTAATGATTCTGCGCTTTTCAACACAGCGTATTCATGTTATACGATGATTCAATTTTTTCATATATAGTAGACGATATGTCACACATTAATGAAAAATAAATATATCCAACATGCACTGTTCTTTGGCATTTAGAATTTGAACAACATGGATAATAATAATGTGGACGTTTCTATCTGTAATGAAAGGGACATATATGAGGAATATTGACAACGATATTATTTCCAATCGTTTCATGATATTAATTTCTTGCAAATGCATATGATTTTTTCACCGATATTTTTGATGATTAAAAAGTTGATTATAAAATGTAGACATTGCACAATGATTTTTAAGAATAAATCAAGAGCCACTAGGAATGAAATTCAAAACAAAATTAAACATCCTCTTGAAGAACATAATCCGATATTCGACGGCAACGAAAAACGGTCGAACTGTATGAGGCCACCGGTTTTTCTTTCACACGATTATTGTATGAGTTTTCAGTTCTCTTAGAACTGAAGAATTACCATTTTAGGAGACTAAATATATGTTCGTGGCATTATTAAAGAAAGAAGAACGTTATAACAAAATGCCGCTCGTGAAATTTCCATTCAAAATCAGTCGATAAACTAGAGAACTTACAGAGCGGGTAGTCGGTACATGTGAAAACATTTTGCTTGTATATTTCTCGTTCCCGGGTATGGGTGATTCGAAAAAAGTACAGCCGCTAGGAAATGTAAGTTGAGCACGCTACGCTGTGTTGAGAGGACTCGGTGGCGAGTTGACACGGTAGCGAATTGCCCGGCCCGAATCTGAAGAGTGGGGATACGCGAGCGTCGGGAAAATATCGAGCTGCTACGGTGGCGACTTGGCTCTGTATAGAGTTGCCCGCTTTGGCGAGTTGAACGGTGGAGAGTTGAACAGGCAAGTTGACACAGTGGCAAGTTGCCCCGTGCAGAGTTGATACCCTGCCGCCCGGCCCGAGAAATTCGCAATGAATCTTCGGTGATACCCGGCGAGTCCAATGAATTGCCGAACATTTTTGGCCGTTTTCGGACTCGGGAAATGTTTTACAGCCTCAAGTTTCCGCGGGTCAGGTCTAAGCCCATCTCGCCCAATTATGTGGCCGAGATAGCATACCTCCCGATTGAGGAATTCACACTTATCCGGCTGGAGCACCAGGTTTGCTTTCCGCAGACGATTCATGAGGCGACGGACCTTCTTCCCGTGTTCTTCCAGCGATCGGGCGAATACTTCGATGTCGTCAAGGTATACGAATAATTCGGCACCCTGCAGACCTCGGTGTACACTATCCATTATTCGCTGATACGTGGCGGGGGCGTTCTTTAATGCTTCAGGCATTCGAACGTATTCATAGTGCCCGTTAAGCATAGAGAACGCCGTCTTTTCGCTATCCTGAGCGTCCATGGGAATCTGTTGAAAGCCGATCGCCAGATCGAATGTCGAGTACTATCTGGCTTCGCCCAGCTGATCCAATATATCCACTATATTTGGCATTGGGTAGGCGTCAGAAATTGTTTTCTCGGTAAGCTTCCAGAAATCTATCACCATTCGCATCCGCGGCCGACCTTGTGAATCGGGTTTCTTCGGTACGATCCATACCGGAGAGTTTTACGGGGACTGCGAAGGGGTGATGATTCCATTATCGAGCTTTTTCTAGTTCTGTGTATCGATTTCTTCACGGTGTATAGTGGGAAATCGATACGGCCGCGTGTTGATGGATCGGTCGTCCATCGGAGAGACAGCGCTTCATCCTGACCCACGGGCAACAGTCGCAGCCACTTATTTGCGCACAAGAATAGCGTTGCTTGCAGCCGTCGCTCGTCTTCGGGCTAGGCGTGGCCCACTTATTCCATGGGTAGCAAGCGCAGCCCGAACCGCGACCAGAGCACCATCGCCTGTCGCAGGCTCTCCCTTCCGCCGCCCCTCCCTTCCCGAGGGTTGAGACTAGGGGACCTCGCGGGTGGTGACTCCCACCTCCTAAGAATCCCGGCCGGCTTAGGACGTTTCGGGTTCCATTGCTGAGGGCAGGGAGATATCGATTCCTCACGGTTGCGCGGTGAGGGGGAGCGCCATTGCGATCTTTTCGGCTCGCCTTGCGGAATTAACGCGAGGGTATCGCGATTCAAAGACCGGGAACCCTCGATTTTTTTGTTCGTGGGCATCGCATGATGATCCACAGTCCGAGAATCGCTCCGCGAGTTCAACCACGTCTTTTAGAGTTTTAGGTGCCGCCACGACTAGCAACTCCGCCAAGCGTGTTGGCAGGGCCCGCTGAAAGGACGTGACTGCGCTCTTCGCGATGGGGTCAAGCGGATCCGTCGGAATATCGTCACCATAGTCTGACTTCCATGCGTTGCGTGCCAAACCCGCGAGCGCTTTGGTACGGTAATACAATTCCCGTACCGTTTCGCCCTGGTTTAAGCTTACTCGCATGAAGTCGGACATACAGTCACCATAATTGGGCGAACGCGAAAGCCCTTCTTTTAAGACAGATGTTAGCTGCGAGATGGACGCGATAGTTTTCCCCTGGATACAGAGACAGCCTCCCCTCATAATTTGTTTAATATTTCGGCAATAAATTCTGGATCCCTTGCCGGCTCGATAAACGCCGCTGCGTTCGCGATATTTTGAAGAAAGTACCACAACGATGCGGAATTCCCGTCAAAATCGGGAATACCCGCCAACCGAGTCAAGAGATTCATGCCGCTATGACATTATTTGGGACATGTCCCCTGGCAGAGTTGAGTTTGCCATGACCGGTCACGAAGAGATTTCGACAGCCAATGGGGCGGTAATTTAAATTCAATACAAGTGAGGGAATATAAATTTAGTTACGGATTTCTGATAAATTGAGAAATTTAGTAATTTAGAAATATAAAATATCGAAAGACATGCAAGAATTAAAGCGAACACGGAGGAAACACTGTAACTCGGAAACCTTACAATTAAACGAATAAGCGGGGATTCTGGCACCGATCCTTTCAGAGAACCATCAGTAGCAGTATCGCACCGCTGCCACCATTTTGTTAGGTACCGACCGGTACCCCGGGTTTCCCGAGTGAATTATTATTTTGTGGGGCTGCTCTGCTCGTCCCATACGGGCCCGAGGTCTCTGGAAGGGTAAAAGGGGCGGATGTCAGAATACTTTAGTGATTCCGATTATAATATTGTGTATTGATTAGTAGTAGCCGACTTACAATTTTGTTGACGCCTGAACGAATAAACACACACCAGACACATACACACTCACTAATTTTAACAATATAGAACAAGTAGATTCGATACAAAGTTATGTAATGGCGCGGCTTTCTCTTATGTTATTTCGGTAGAATGGAATTAGATTTAATAATTAATGCGTCTCTATCACGTCAGTGTCGACTACGCACAAGTCTCACAATCCTGTGCAACCACCTTTTGCACCGGATTCACTGGGGGATACTATCCACCTCCCAAATGCAAGGGAATTATGGTTGCCGCGGAACGCTTTGTGCGCGAGAAGGGATCCGTGCCCAGGAAACAACCAAGGGACGCGGTATTCGCGAGACGGTTTTGACGACGCAAGAATGACGGACGCGAACCCGTGAAGACGCGGGAGTCAGGGATCGCGACTTGCTTTCGACCGGAGTTACACCCCAACACCAGGTTACTTCCGTGGCTAGATGGGAACTGACAGATATTCACCGCCACCGATGTTAGCTCGGTGGCTATCATTCCAGTGGGGTTTTTTTGACAACGTCCACGGAAAGTTGCTCGCTCCCGAAGTGGTCGCTCCGGTGGGGGTTTTTGACAACGTCCACGGAAAGTTGCTCGCTCGCGAAGTCCCACGGTCGAATTCTCCGGATCAGGCGATGCTCGATCAGCGGAATTCGATGGGGAACATCCGGTCTCACTAGCGGCGTTTCCGCACCCGAGACCGCACAGAGACACGAGGCGACGGAGTCGTCAAAAAATAAAGAAAGTTAAACCCGTTAATAAAAACTCAATTATTGATGTTACTAAACAAAACATTAAAAGTTTACGGAGACGTGGCACTGTCAATATCAAGAAACATGTATGTACATTGGACGCGTTTTTTTCAACATTATCTCCGTGGAATTTTGTACATCTCATATACGTATAATAGTCGTTCATTATCCTACGATTGTGATTCCTGGATCTGAAGCTATTTAATGAACGTATAATATACGTAAGTAGTAAGGGGGCCACTATGGCGACCCCCACTCCTATCCCCAGTCCCCGGCCCGTGGTGGGGGCAGCCGTGGCGGGAGGAGCAGGGGGGGGGGGTAAAAGTGGGATAAGCGGTGGTGTTGCCATAGTGGTCCCTTTTATTTTATTATTATTTTCGCCGAAGTTTTTAGAACTAGTTTTGAAGTTAGATATATATAAAGTTTTCAAGAAGCGAATTAAAAATAATATTTTCACACACTTACTAATGCTCACCGCCCGTGGTTCCTTTTTTGAAAAAAGAAATAAATTATCGGAAAAACACAACCATGCAGCACGCGAGAGGTGTCGTCGGACACTCGGAGCAATCGGGATACATTTTGCTCACGTCACACAATTTTTCAGAAAGTCTCACTGTTTTTCAAAATGTCACATAAGTTTATAAATGTCACAGATTGAAAAAAAAAATCACAGAGGAAGAAGTGAGTTCTACGCGCTTCGCGATTCAGAGAGCAACTGAAGCTTCGGAGCGAATAAAAAGCCTCTTTTGCAAATTTTGACACTTCAGCACTCTTGCCGAAGGCTCTACATGCTCGTGGTCATTGTGTGCACGAGTTTGAATCGTTCAGCACGGCGCCCAAACGCGAGCGACTCTGTAGAGATCTCGAATTGAGCTACTCTGTAGAGATCCCGAGTTATCCGTTTTTGCTGACAATCACAAAAATGTCTCGACCCTGAACTTCGGACGACGCGTGTCTTCACTGAAAGAGACATATTTCTTACCGATATGAATAATACGCCTATACAATTTTTAAATGCATTAAAATAAGGAATAGAGGAGTAGGAGGGAAAGCGTGCAGAGCAACGCAGGTGTATGTACGTTCAAGAGAGAGAGAGAGAGAGAGAGAGAGAGAGAGAGAGAGATGGCGCGAGCTGTAGTGAGAGAGATCTGCTACTATAGAGCGCATCGATGAGAGAGAGGGAGAAACAAGGCGCTCGAGCTGTAGTGCTGATCCCGCACACGCACACGCCCAAATTAATATGACTTTGAGAAAGAACGATGCTACGATAAATATACAATAAACCGATACATTAAAAAAAACGTGATTTTTTATCTCGATTTTTATTTCTGATTTTTCATACCGATATTTATTTTCAATTTCGGTTATGATCTCGACGTAGTTATATTTACGCGCGCGTGTGTGTGTGTGTGTGTGTGTGTGTGTGTGTGTGTGTGTGTGTGTGTGTGTGACGTCTCGACTTCAATTTCCTGGCTCATGCCCTACAGGGTATTTAAATGAAAGAATACAACACTATGGGGAGGTGGTGTTGCGATAGTGGCCCTTTTTACCAATTTTTTATCTTAATTTAACAAACCACCATGGTTCCATCCGTTTATTGAAAAAAAAATAAAAAAAAAATATTTAAAAATCATATTGTGACGCATTCACCGATGGTCCTGTCGAGTGTCCAACGATGAATGAGGGAACAGGGCGTACACACACAACACACACACACACACACACACACACACACACACACACACACACACACACACATTTACTCTATTTGACGAATCCCTCCTTCCCGGGCTCAGATAACACGGCTATGCCGTCATCCTCGACTCCCTCATCATAATGAGCGAACAGATAGTTGAACAAACGTATGGAGGAATTTTCATCGTCCATATTGCCGAAAGCCACAACCACTGTCGTCATTATACGCTCCTCGCAGAGATCTGTCAAGAACGTGTTCATGTATGGCACATGACGAAGATGGTCGAGACCGTACTATCGGCATTTAATCTGGGTCGCTCCGATAGACGCAACGAGGAGGTCAGGGCGGTAAAGTGTACTTGCCTCGTGATAAGACGAGCAGTCATTGTCCACTAAAAACACCTCGGCGTAACCTTCAGTATCGGCCATTATCACCTCACCACGATACACTGCACACGTACCCGGTATCACAACGGTACATGAGCGCCCAGGCGCAAGCTCCGCGAAAGACAGGAGAACACACCGCTTCGCGTCTATGTAAAAGTTCTCGGGGATGCCCCAAAGAGCCATAGGGGTATCTCACATGCCCGTTGTGCATATGAGTACACCGGTCGTTGATAGGGCACTAATTACGCGGCACACGAAAACCGTTTCGATCACGTTAATATGAACTGGATACATAATACTTTTTTAAAGGGAGAAAGAAGAAGGATGGGCTCTGTTTCAAAGATGATGACGAACTGAAGATCGTACGCGGTGCAAAGAAGAAGAAAAACATCACAGAAGCGTAATAAACCTTGGAATGAACGATCGAACGAGCGCGACGAACGAACGAACGATCGAGCGAACGCAACGAACGAACGATCGGGCGAACGGGCGCAACGGGTTAACGAACGAAAAATCGAGCGAACGAACGCGCGAACGCATCGAAAGAACGAACGTGCGATAGCATTGAACGATCGAACGAACCAACGAACGCAAGGTTCTTTTCCATGGCAAACAGCAGGGATTGCGCAGAGAAATTTTGTTTTTCGATATATGGTTTTTTTAACAAACATAGAGAGTTTTGTCCTGAAAATTAACACCACTACTTTGGACTGAGGTGTTCGTTCGTTCGTAACAAACGAAAGATCAAACGAGGGTAATGAACGATGAAACGAACGATCGAACGAGCGCAACGAACGAACGGTCGAGTGAACGGAACGAACCAATGACCTAAAGAGAACACCGATTTTGATTTTGATTCCTTTTATGTCGATTTAGATTTTTTTTACGATATTTTATTACGATAGCCATTTTTTATTTCGTTTTTCATTTTTTATTTCAATTTCGTGAAATATCGACTGAGTACACGCTCGGGCACGAAATCTCATTTGAAAATTTGAAATTCATTTGAAATTTCATTTCAATGACGATTTTGATTTTTGAATTTTTATTTGCATGTTAATTTCTATATCTGGTTTTATAATTCGATTTTGAATTCGTTTCATACAAATGAACGAACGAACGCACCGAAGGATAGAACGATCGCAACGAACGAGTGAATGAACACAAGCTTCTTTTGCATATGAAAATGCAGTGATTGAACGAAGGAATTAGACAACGAAAGATCGAACGAGCGTAATAAACGTTGGAACGACCGATCGAAAGAGCGCCACGAATGAACGAACGATCGAGCGAACGCAACGAACGCACGAGCGATTAAACGAACGATCGTGCGATCGAACGAACGACCAATCGAACGGACGCAACGGGTTAACGAAAGATCGAGTGAACGCATCGAACGTGTGAACGCATTGAACGATCGAACGAACCAACGGACACAAGGTTCTTTTACATATTAAACAGCAGGGATTACGCGAAATTTTTTTTTTTCGTTGCATGGCTTTCAACGAACATGTGTATCCTTGACAATCGATACCACTACTTAGGACTGCGGTTTTCGTTCGTTCATTCGTTCGTTCGATGGACCGGTCGATGCGCTCGTTTGTTCGGTATTCCGATTGTGCGATCCTTCGAACGTTCGATCGCTTGTTCCTTCATTCACTCGCTGCGTTCACTCGATCGTTCGTTGCGTGCATTCGATCTTTCGTTCGTTTAACGGACGAACGAGCGAATGACCGGACGATCCGTTCTTTCACTCGTTCGTCGCGTTGATATTGGGCGAAAAAAACCCTCGATTTTCGTTCACAAAGAACTATGAACCGAAAAGAAAATTCCTCGGCCAGTCACTGCTTACTAATATCTAAAAGCAGCTTACTTTCTACGTTCGTTTGATCGCTCGTCCGTTCGCTTGATCGTTTGTTGATTTCGTTCGATCGCTCATTGCGTTTGTGCGATCTTCTATTCGTTGCGTTCGCTCAATTGCGGTACGAAGTGGTAGCGTTGATTGCCGGTGAAAAAACGCTCAATTTTCCTTCGCAAAAACTATGCATCGAATTAGAAAAAGAAATTTTTCATTCTATCGCTGCTTTATTGATATGTAAAAGAAGCTTGTGTTCATTTCTTCGTTCACTCGTTCGTTGCGCTCGATCATTCATTCGACCGGTCGGAGCGTACGTTTGTTCGTTCGGTCGATTGTTTATTGCAATCGTTCGATCGACCGTCGCATTCGTTCGATCATTCGTAGCGTTCGTTCGATCGGCCGTGCGTTCACTCGTTCATTGCGTTCGCTCGTTCAAACACTGATTTTGTATATGTAAAAAATTTCGTCCATTCGTTCATTGGCCCGCCGTGTTCGTTAGATCGTTCGTCACGTTCTGGAGGGTATTTGAGCGAGGCGTCATCGAGTTATGATAACAGATGATTTTATATTTTCTCAATATTCCATCAGCGTATTACACGCCTACTTTTGCTCGACTTGTCAGGCCGACATGTTCCATAGCCTCCGAACAATTTGGAAAACTATCGAATTTCTATATGCCCTGTGCTGGTTCGGCAGGAGGGTTCCCGCCGTCCGACCCCTACGGGGGGAGGCCTGCAGAAGCCTCGGTGAGTAGCGACACCGCCGTTCCAGCTGGCCTACCACGGCCGTCGGGGCGGGACCCGCGAAGTGCAGTGGCGCGATTATGTGCCACGGAGTTCCCACCAGTGAATCAGACTGGTACCATGGGGGCTGGGTAGCAGCCGGCGAGTAGTCGGGCCAGCCATGAGGTTGGACTCGTGGGGGCAGAGGTTGGCCGTATGCTGGTCAGGAACCGTTGGTGGTTCCGGCGTGTGAGTTGCGTATCACCAACTCGGGCAGCAGCCTGCAGAGCTGTTAGAGTGTTGGAAAGTCGCTCGGCGCGACCGATCGTGTGCTGAGCCCGCATTCTCAGATGCAAACCGGTAGGCACCGTTCGCGGGGCTGCGTTGGTCGGGCGTGATCCCGACCCCACGCACTTGGGTGCCGCGTCGTAGCCGAGAGGCGGAGACGGCGCGTTATAAACCAAAGGTGATTTAATGCCCTGTGCTGGTATGACGAATACCCAAGACTCCCGAACGCTGGAAGTGGTCGTGGTGGTGGTGGTGGTGGTACGAACGCTACGAATGATCAAACGAACGCAACGGTAGAACGATCGCAAGATCGAACGAATGCGACGGTCGATCGAACGATTGCAATAAACAATCGACCGAACGAACAAACGTACGCTCCGACCGGTCGAATGAATGATCGAGCGCAACGAACGAGTGAACGAAGAAATGAACACAAGCTTCTTTTACATATCAATAAAGTAGGGATAGAATGAAAGATTTCTTTTTCTAATTCGATGCATAGTTTTTGCGAAGGAAAATTGAGCGTTTTTTTTTCACCGGCAATCAACGCTACCACTTCGGGCCGCAATTGAGCGAACGCAACGAATGGAAGATCGCACAAACGCAATGAGCGATCGAACGAACAAAGAAAGTAAGCTACTTTTAGGTATCGAAAAGCAGTAATTGGCCGAGGGATTTTGTTACGATGCAAAGTTTTTTGTGAACGAAAATCGAGGGTTTTTATCTTCGAAAATCGATACTTCCACTTCGGACCGCGATTGAGTGAACGCAATGAATAGAGGACCGAACGAACGCAATGAGCGATCGAACGAAATCAACGAACGATCAAGCGAACGGACGAGCGATCAAACGAACGTAGAAAGTAAGCTGCTTTTAGATATTAGAAAGCAGTGATTGGCCGAGGAATTTTCTTTTCGATTCATAGTTCTTTGTGAACGAAAATCGAGGGTTTTTTTCGCCCAATATCAACACAACGAACGAGTGAAAGAACGGATCGTCCGGTCGTTCGCTCGTTCGTCCGTTAAACGAACGAAAGATCGAATGACCGCAACGAACGATCGAGTGAATGAAGGAACAAGCGATTGAATGAAGGAACAAGCGATCGCAGCGAGTGAATGAAGGAACAAGCGATCGAACGTTCGAAGGATCGCACAATCGGAGTTCCGAACGAACGAGCCCATCGACCGGTCCATCGAACGAACGTATGAACGAACGAACACCGCAGTCTTACGTAGTGGTATCGATTGTCAGGGATACGCATGTTCGTTGAAAAACCATGCATCAAAAAAAAAAAAATTCTTCGCGTAATCCCTGCTGTTTGATATGTAAAAGAACCTTATGTCCGTTGGTTCGTTCGATCGTTCAATGCGTTCACACGTTCGATGCGTTCACTTGATCTTTCGGTAACCCGTTGCGTCCGTTCGATCGTTTGTTTGTTCGTTCACTCGATCGTTCGTTCAATCGCTCGTGCGTTCGTTGCGTTCGTAGCGCTCATTCGATTGTTCGCTCCAACGTTTATTACGCTTGTTCGATCTTTCGTTGACTAATTCCGTCGTTCAATCACTGCATTTTCATATGCAAAAGAAGCTTGTGTTCATTCACTCGTTCGTTGCGATCGTTCTAACCTTTGGTGCGTTGGTTCGTTCATTTGTATGAAACGAATTGAAAATAGAATTAAAAAACCAGATATAGAAATTAACATTGAAATAAAAATTCAAAAATCGAAATCGTCATTGAAATGAAAATTCAAATGAATGTTCTCGAGCTATATTCTTTTTGAAAATAAAAGTTGAAATTAAGGTTCTCAAGTTCAAGCGATATACTTTTAAAAAGTCTTGAGATTTCGTCCCCGAGCGTGTACTCAGTCGATATTTCACGAAATTGAAATAAAAAATGAAAAACGAAATAAAAAATGGCTATCGTAATAAAATATCGTAAAAAAAAATCGAAATCGACATAAAAGGAATCGAAATCAAAATCGGTGTTCTCTTTGGGTCATTCGTTCGTTCCGTTCACTCGATCGTTCGTTCGTTGCGCTCGTTCGATCGTTCGTTTCATTGTTCATTACCGTCGTTTGATCTTTCGTTTGTTAGGAACGAACGAACACCTCAGTCCAAAGTAGTGGTGTTGATTTTCAGGACAAAACTCTCTATGTTCGTTGAAAAAACCATATATCGAAAAACAAAATTTCTTTGCGCAATCCCTGCTGTTTGCCATGGAAAAGAACCTTGCGTTCGTTGGTTCGTTCGATCGTTCAATGCAATCGCACATTCGATCGTTCGATGCGTTCGCTTGTTCGTTCGCTCGATTTTTCGTTCGTTAACCCGTTGCGCCCGTTCGCTCGATCGTTCGTTCGTTCGTCGCGCTCGTTCGATGGTTCATTCCAAGGTTTATTACGCTTCTGTGATGTTTTTCTTCTTTATTGCACCGCGTACGATCTTCAGTTCGTCATCATCTTTGAAACCTTTACCCACCCTTCGTCTCTCTCCCTTTAAAAAAGTATTATGTATCCTGTACATATTGACGTGATCGAAACGTTTGTCGTGTGCCGCGTAATTAGTGCCCTATCAACGACCGGTATACTCATATGCACAACGGGCATCTGCAATAAGGGTATCTGGCTCTTGGGGGCATCCCCGAGAACTTTTACATAGACGCGAAGCGGTGTGTTCTCCTGTCTCTCGAGGAGAGACTCTCTCTCTCTCTCTCCCTCTCTCTCTCTCTCTCTCTCTCTCTCTCGAACGTACATACACTTGTGCTGCTCTGCACGCTTTCCCTCCTACTCCTCTATTCCTTATTCTAATGCATTTAAAAATTGAATAGGGGTATTATTTATATCGGTAAGAAATATGTCTCTTTCGGTGAAGACACGCGTAGTCCGAAGTTCAGGGTCGAGACATTTTTGCGATTGTCAGCTAAAACGCATAACCCGGGATCTCTACAGATTAGCTCAATTCGAGATCTCTACAGAGTAGCTCGCGTTTGGGCTCCATGCTAAACGATTCAAACTCGTGCACACAATGACCGCGAGCATGTAGAGCCTTCGGCAAGAGTGCTGAAGTGTCAGAATTTGCAAAAGAGGCTTTTTATTCGCTCCGAAGCTTCAGTTGCTCTCCGAATCGCGAAGCGCGTAGAACTCACCTCTTCCTCTGTGAATTAAAAAAAAAAATCTGTGACATTTATAAACTTATGTGACATTTTGAAAAACAGTGTGACATTCTGAAAAATTGTGTGACGTGAGCAAAATGGATCCCGATTGCTCCGAGTGTCCGACGACAGTAGAAGAACTAGGGCCGTCCTGGCTCAAATTGTGGAGGGGGACGCCGTTAGATGGAGCGACGGGGGGGGGGGGCTATCTGGCTGTCTCGCGAAGGTCTCGGGACCCGTTTGGGGAATTGGGGGAGGGGGATTTGTGGCTCGCGGAGAGAGGTGAGGAGAGGTCGGCGAGTGAGGTCACGCGGGGAAGAGGATGCCCAAAATCATGGGCCAATGCCCAAAAGCACGAGAGGATAACGGTTGTCGGCGCGGGGCAAGGAGACGCCGGCAGCCAGGGACATCCTAGACGATGCGTCGCTTTTCTAAGGGGGCGTTATTGATACAGGAGAATCGTTTCCAGACGATGAAGGAAAATTTCTCTCAAACATGTGGATATGCATGTGAAAGCCAGCGCCTACGATACACTCTCGGCAACTGAATGCAATTTTACTGCTAGATGTCAAATGAGACTTTACAAATAAACTTTGTATGCAGCTATAGTAACGGAGGCCCTTATAAAATTACATTGCATTCGGTTTTGTATTCATTCCGAAAGATAACGTCGAAATGTTTGCATGCGCGAGTGTGTATGCAGTGCACCCAGCCAAGAACCCGTGGGACTTGACGAAGAATAAGCTCGAACACGTTCCAAAGACCTTGCTCATAAAATATTGGAGTCGACACATTGGTATGCTGTGGGATCTTTTGCCCGGACATCATCGAAACGACAGTGAAATATTATCATATCTTCCATGCATGAAGCATTACAATACACCTGAGATGTTGGATCATATTGATGGCACCACACCTCCGCAATGGAATTGTGAAAAGTGTTGTGAGGGAGACAATACTATTGGCGAGAAAAAATAAACGTTCCTCGACACATTTAAAGTTGTTTCGTCGATGAAAAATGGATTTCTCATTGTCAGCAAAACGGCGGAATTCTTCCCAGCGAAGAAGCTGTCTCAAGGTTCCATCGTGTTGTCCAATCTCCGACATGAGGGCTGCCCACACCAAATTAGCAAAGCTTTACGTAGTGGACATCATGGACGAGTTCGCCGTCTTTTTACCAGCACGGCTCATGAAGGCCTTCAATCACGGTCCAAAGATGTTCGAGAATATATTTGAAATGGCTCGCAATGACGAACTATACATGAATTATACATCAACTATTATGGCGGACAATACAGCAGCATAGCGTTCAATAAACAGTGAGCACACCATTGTGCTGGTCGGAAATGATGAGTTCAACGGCATCACCATCATCGGTCGCTAACATCGTTGAGTTTTCAACATGCTCACAACAATGTATGAAGGATAGCTTTCATCGAATATAAAAAATGTTCCACGTAGCTGTTGGATGTAAGAATAAATACAATCGAAAAATGTATATATCAAAATGTTTTTTTATTTTTAAATGCTCCGCTCACGCAGCGATTCGTACACACTCAACCAGCTTATCAGCGATTTTACATTCGCATTGGCGCAATTGAATTTCATATTGATGAAATGATGGGGACATTTAAATGAAAAAATGCTCCAAGTCCGCACGATGACAAACGGCATATCATACCCGGAACCACGAAAACGCTACCATGGGGGCCTTATAGAATACAATCGTAGTCTGTTTTCTCGTAAATCGTGAATAATCTTGTAAAATAATTGTAGAAAGTTCTGTAAATAATCAGTTCTGTAAATATCGGGGTTCGTAATAAACCGTGTCGGTCTGTTATGTGTAATATATTGGTTTATAGATTTTTCAACTGAGAAACTGATGCAGAGCTCATTGTAGTATGGTGAATCACCTAATTTTCCCCACACCCTTCTAATACTCTTCTGTGTGAGAGGCAGAGAGAGAGAGAGAGAGAGAGAGAGAGAGAGAGAGAGAGAGAGAGAGAGAGAGAGAGAGAGAGAGAGAGAGAGAGAGAGAGAGCGAGAGAGAGAGAGAGAGAGAGAGAGAGAGAGAGAGAGAGAGCGAGAGAGAGAGAGAGAGAGAGTTTAAAGGATGAGATGCAAAAGAGAAAGCTACTTAAGCTGGAAAACACTTGCTGCGGTGATGAGAACGGTGGACGCTTTGTGAGAGAAAGACCAACCATTGTCAGCTCGTAGGAGCAGAGAAAAAGAGAGCGAGAGAAGAGTCATCAATTTTAAAACATTTACATTGTTCGCTACAAATCAGATTTGCTTATCCGCCTATTGCGAGTGTTATCGAAACCCAGCCGCATTACTAACATTCGATTACCACGCTGCTGCAATACTTTTTCAACGAGGTAAATATCGGGATATTGAACTGTAAGTAACTCCTGATCGTACAAATCACCTGCAATGGCTTCATCGTTATAGTCCGTCAGGTGAAATGCTACACACTTCGTGTTTTTCTCTCGATATGAGGTAAATATTTCAGCTGTCTATTTCTGTGTGTAATCCTTTCAGAAAAAACTCCTAAATTTACTGATTCTAAACTCACTTTATCGCAAAATTTTACTTTCATGATGATGCTCTTTTTAATGGACTCTTGTCAAAAGCACGTTGTAGCAGCTACTTCTTATTTTCACCGTTGACGCTCCTCGATTTCACCTGAGTTATGGTATAGTGTACATAATCATTGTACCCGCCTACTATAATATAAAGAATATCGATCCATGTATAATCAGTACGTAGCCTAAATTGCATTCACACCTTATTTCTGAATGCACGATTGAGATGCTCGCAAATTAATGCTTTTAAATTGGTACACGTTGAGGATATGTGAATATTGACCCAGCTGAACGAAACAGTGGCCACGGATCTTTTTTACATGCATTATTCAACGGTATTGAATCTATCGAATATTGGTTTCCCAATAACTATAGGTCAAATATAAAAAAAAATGGTGCTTCAAAACAATTTACCCATTAATGTGTGTACCACCGAAAAAGACATTGCACCGATACGCGTGGCTCAACATAAAAAGAAGAAAAGCATATCAATTTGCTATACATACACTACCGGCGGAAAGTTTCCGGACAAGAGTTGGAAAAAGTGCCCGAACGGTTCTTTATGCCATTTCGCCGGTAGTTGGGCTAGGCCAATTTGACCAACGGCATTTTAAAGAGGGGGGATTTACCTACATTTTGGCTTATAAAAAAAATGTTTACGATTTTTTTTACACTTGGCACCCAGTTTTGAAAACGACAATTTTTTGTCGTTTTTTTGTTGTTTTGTGAGTGGACCCCGTTTACAGTAAAAATCTTTTTTATGCATTTCTCTTATTAAAATCATAAACGGGGAAGCCTAAGCTTCAATTTCGTTTTGTAGAAAAATTTTTGCGATTTTTTTTCCCAAAAATATTTGGTTTTTTCGATAAAAATATACAATATGAAAATTGCTCCGGAGTACGAAAACGACGAGGTTTACAACAAAACCTCAAGATGGAAAAAAGTTGCGTTACTTTTTGTTGAGTTCAAGAGAATTTTTTCAGATTTTTTTTGCGAAATTTTTTTAAAATTTATTTCCGGTCGGAACTCGATTGATCTCAACACCATGATAATAATATAATTATGTTTTTTATTTACATATTATACTTTGGTCTCGTCGAAAACACCTCCTCTCGCTGACAGCACGCTCTTAATCGTCGTAATTGAAATGTTTTTTCCACGACTTTCGACAAACTGCGCTTGGATGTTTGCCGCCGTGAGTTTTCGATTCCTTTTAGACATCACAATTATTGATTAGTCTTCCGCTTTGGAAGTAACAGGAGGCCTCCCGGAACGATTTTTATCGCGGTTCGATTGTGCCTCTCTGAAACGTTTTATAGCATCCTCAACGGTTGATTTGGGTATTTTCAATCGATTTGCAATGTAGCGAATTTTGAACCCTTCACTGCAAAGTGCAAGGATTGATGCACGCCTTTTGATGCTTTATTGGGTCGACGACCCATTTTCTTCTTCAAAAAAAAAAACTCTAATGTAGTCAAAAATTTTATGTAATTAACCGTCAATAAATTAATAGTTAAACACACTTCAAATTCAATATATTATTCGACACGATACAACGGGAAAATCTAACGCGAAGGTTTTTTCGATGCTTGCCGAAGAAGTACTGAGTCGAAATAATTTTTGAATATTTTTTCATTGTAACACGTAAAGAGTGCGTGAACGTTTCTTTGTAGAGAAGTAAAAAAATATATATATCGCTCACCTATGCGACAAAGCGAACGCTCGCGAACGCTCGACAATGCGAACCTCGCGAAAAAATAAACAAGGAACAAGGACAGACACTCCGTCGCGAGTTTCGCTATGTTCGCTGACTACTCTACTTCGAAAACAAGAAGAAAACAAAGAGTGAGAGAAACGTCCACGCACTCTTTACGTGTTACAATGAAAAAATATTCAAAAATTATTTCGACTCAGTACTTCTTCGGCAAGCCTCGAAAAAACGTTCGCGTTAGATTTTCCTGTCGTATCGTGTCGAATAATATATTGAATTTGAAGTGTGTTTAACTATTAATTTATTGACGGTTAATTAAATAAAATTTTCGACTTCTTAGAGTTAATTTTATTTATATTTTTAAGAAAAAAATGGGTCGTCGACCCAATTTAAGCATCGAAAAGCGTGCATCAATCCTTGCTCTATGCAATGAAGGGTTCAAAATTCGCTACATTGCAAATCGATTGAAAATACCCAAATCAACCGTTGGGGATGCTATAAAACGCTTCAGAGAGACACAATCGAACCGCGATAAAAATCGTTCCGGGAGGCCTCCTGTTACTTCCAAAGCGGAAGACCAATCAATAATTGTGATGTCTAAAAGAAATCGAAAACGTACGGCGGCAAACATCCAAGCGCAGTTAGTCGAAAGTCGTGGAAAAAACATTTCAATTACGACGATTAAACAACGCTTGCGCAGCACACAATTATACGGAAGAGTCGCAACGAAAAAGCCACTCTTGCGCCGTGGAAACAAAAAGAAGCGATTGAATTGGGCACGCAAGCACAAGAATTGGACGATCGAAGATTGGAAACGGGTGTTATGGACCGACGAATCCAAATTTGAAATATTTGAAGGAACACGTCGAGTTTTCGTTCGTCGCTCAGCTAACGAGAAAATGCATCCTGATTGCGTAATTCCAACCGTTAAACACGGCGGCGGTTCTGTAATGGTGTGGGGAACTTTTTCGTATGCCGGTGCGGGGGACCTCTACCGAGTCAAAGGAATCCTGGACCAAAAAGGATATCACGCGATTCTGAAAAACCACGCTGTTCCATCTGGAAAGCGACTCATCGGAAGGGGGTTCGTTTTTCAACAAGACACCGACCCGAAACATACTTCAAAATTCTGCTCGAAGTATCTTGAAACGAAGCAAAAAAGTGGGGAGCTTCAAATTATGCAATGGCCTCCTTCATCTCCCGATCTCAATCCCATAGAGCTGCTGTGGGATGAAATGGATCGGCAAGTGCGCAAGGTCACGCAATCATCCGCCAAAAAGCTATGGGAATCCCTACAAAAATCATGGAAAGAAACACCCCGAGAGACATTCGATAAACTTGTGGAGAGGATGCCGCGTGTGGTAAAGAGCGTGCTGTCAGCGAGAGGAAGTTTTTTCCACGAGACCAAAGTATAATATGTAAATAAAAAAATTAATTATATTATTATCATGGTGTTGAGATCAATCGAGTTTCGACCAGAAATAAGTTTTAAAAAAATTTCGTAAAAAAAATCTGAAAAAATGCTCATGAACTTAACAAAAAGTAACGCAACTTTTTACCGTCTTGAGGATTTGTTGTGAACCTCGTCGTTTTCGTACTCCGGAGCAATTTTCATATTGCATATTTTTATCGAAAAAACGAAATATTTTTGGGAAAAAAAACGCAAAAATTTTACTACAAAACGAAATTGAAGCTTAGGCTTCCCCTTTTATGATTTCAATAGGAGAAATGCATAAAAAAGATTTTCACTGTAAACGGGGTACACTCACAAAACAACAAAAAAACGACAAAAAATTGTCGTTTTCAAAACTGGGTGCCAAGTGTAAAAAAAAATCGTAAATTTTTTTTTGATAAGCCAAAATGTAGGTAAATCGCCCCTCTTTAAAATGCCGTGGGTCAAATTGGCCTAGCCCAACTACCAGCGAAATGGCATAAAGAACCGTTCGGGCATTTTTTCCAACTCTTGTCCGGAAACTTTCCGCCGGTAGTGTACAAGATACCAAAGATAACAATGTATGACATATTACATAGATAATTACTATATCATTATATGCGTTAGACGAATTAAACAACAATCCATTATTTCGGTGGTGTCTGCATTACTTTAGATCAAAGGATAAACTGCAATCACATGAGATCGATTGTGGAGCACTAAAGCACTGCCCCATTCGACTAACAAATAATACCAATAAGTGGCACCAAATCATCAACTCCAGTCGGAAAGCACGACATCCATGCATTGAAAATGCCTATTTGGAGTGTTTTTGACTAATGATAGGGAGAAGATGAGGATATCTATCAATAGCATGAAGTATTTAGTATTGATAACCACATGTGCTTTTCATATAACGAATCGCTATCATAGTATTAATCACATCGCAGCGCTGATTCCATATCATGGTTTGTGGTAGAACTGGAAACACTAGTGCTGTGCATAAAATACATTTTCTAAGAAAATTAATGCTCATCATGAGTTAATTCCAATACGTTCAAGCTATGTCAATAATTGTGCATTCCGTCATCATCAACCAATAGAGGTAGAAGTTGAATTACTCAAGATACAATGGCGTATGCCCCACATATTATTAGATGAGATCAATAAATAATCATTACTTTGAACATTGGAAAGTGGGCGATACTTGAATATGAGCTTTCACTCATGGGATCTTTACGAATGTCCACCGCTTCAAAGCACAACGAAGCATTCATGGACCGTAAAAGCTGCCTCCCAACTAGAGAAACCAATATATATAATTGGTGCGGCACAGACTGGTAAAAAGGATTATATATGGCAAAGGACATTATATATTATTCACCAACTGCAAACTCACAAGTGTTAAACTTTATCTCAATTCAGCATTCTTTTCTCAGGAGGACTCGCATTTGAACTTCAAAAAGTTTCGACATTTTGTTCAATATGTACTCTCGATTAGGTAAATACCATTACGACTGCAATAGTGATCGTTCTTTACTAACCATCGCCAAGTCTTAATGTAACGGCCCTCTCGCGGATAATGATTGATCGCATCAGAACGAGCCGGAAAAAAATGCTGCCATAGATGTGTGAATAGAATTGAAATGCAAAGAAGATTCACCACCGAATACGATTGCTTATTGTTTTAATCTTACACGATCGCGTTGTCGGATATTGTTCATTGACCGATATTATGGGTAAAATTGTATAGATCGGCATAATTCCGAGAGATACGAAGCATCATGATTGATTCGCAATGGTCTAAAGTGGGCCTATGGAAACGTTCCAAATAGCGTGACTGAAGGTTTAATAACAGCTGCAGTTGAAGGTTCAACGGAAGAGGACATGTGTCCAATCGTATATGTTAAGGGTTATGAAAAACGAAAATGGCTAGCTGATATACTCAATATGAAAAATGAGCTATTTATTGAGTCGTTGAATATAGACTTTAACGATATGGATGTCTCAAGTAAAGTAGATGGAAGTTCTACTCTACGATGTGAAAAGCATACAAACAATTGTGCCCGACAAACTGTATTACAAATCTTTAATTGGTGGTTGAATCATAAAGATTCGTGCAAATAAAAGAAATGTAACATTATGTACTTTTTATTCTCATCACCCCGTACTTAGTTATGTCAGCATCATCTGATATCGGATTGTGCACCTGAATAAAATATGATTTTCGAATGTGAAACTCATTTTTGTATGGAATTTGATTGAAAATAAAATAATATAATCGCTCAATGATGATCGAATACAATCATCCGTATACGTTAGATAGATGTTCGTGAGCCGTTTGTTGGAAGTTTGCGAGGCATTTGAAAGTTTTCGAGAGTCGTTCGTAAGACGTTCCAGAGACTTCCGAAGACATTCATAAGACGTTCGAAGACATTCAAGAGACGTTCGAAAACATTCATAACACGTTGAAGACATGCATGAGGGGTTCAAAGAGTTCAAAAGATTTCTACGACGTTCATGAGACGTTCGAAGGTGTTCGTGAGACGTTCAAGAGACTTTCGAAAACGTTCATAAGACGTTTGAAGACATTAATGAGAGGTTCGAAGACGTTAAAGAGATATGTGACAATATCCATAATATGTTTGAAGACATCGATGAGGGGTTCGAAGACGTTTAAGAGACTTTCAAAGACATTCACGAGTGATTCGAAGACGTTCAAAAACGTTCAAATTCGTTTAAGAGACTTTTGACGACATGCATAATACGTTTGAAGACATTCATGGGGGGTTCGAAGACGCGTAGGAGAGACTTTCAAATACATTCACGAGGGGTTTGTCCGAAGACATTCATAAGACGTTTGACAACAGTCAAGAGACGTTCGAAAACATTCATAAGGTGTTTGAAGACATGCATGAGGGGTTCGAGGAGTGTCAAGAGACTTTCTACGACGCTCATGAGACGTTTAAAGATGTTCGTGAGACATTCGAGAGACTCTCGAATACGTTTATAAGACGTTTGAAGACATTCGTGAGCGGTGCGAAGACCTTCAGAGACTTTCGATGACATTCAAGAGATCTTTGACGATATTCATAATACGTTTGGGGACATCGATGAGTGGTTCGATGACGTTTTAGAGACTTTCAAAACATTCGCGAGGGGTTTGAAGACGTTCAAGAAACTTTCGAATATGTTCAAGAGACTTTCGACGACATTCATAATACGTTTGAATACATTCATGAGGGGTTCGAAGACGTTTCAGAGACTTTCGACGGCATTCATAATACGTTTGAAGACATTCATGAGGGGTTCGAAGACGCTTAAGAGACTTTCAAAGGCATTCATGAGAGGTGCGAAGACGTTCAGAGACTTTCGAAGATATTCAAGAGATCTTTGACAATATTCATATTACGTTTGGAGACATCGACGAGGGGTTCGATGACGTTTTAGAGACTTTCAAAGACATTCACAAGGGGTTTAAAGACGTTCAAGAAACTTTCGAATATGTTCAAGAGACTTTCAATGACATTCACGATACTATCTGCGGCGACATCTATAAATCGAAGACTTTCACGGCGTTTGAGTTTCGCTGGTATTGTTTGGGTTTGTTTGGGATTTTCACAGTTTTGAGTTGTGACTGGTGTGTTTGAGTTTGTTTGGGTGCGCACATTTCATGTGTTTGAGTTTGTTTGGGTGCGCACATTTCACCAAAACTGTGAAAATCCCAAACAAACCCAAACAGTTCCAGCGAAACTCAAGCGCCGTGAAAGTCTTCAGATTATGGATGTCGCTGCAGATCGTATTATGAATGTCGTTGAAAGTCTCTTGAACATATTCGAAAGTTTCTTGAACGTCTTCAAACCCCTCGTGAATGTCTTTGAAAGTCTCTAAAACGTCATCGAACCCCTCGTCGATGTCTTCAAACGTAATATGAATATTGTCAAAGATCCCTTGAATGTCTTCGAAAGTCTCTGAACGTCTTCGCACCTCTCGTGAATGCCTTTGAAAGACTCTTGAGCGTCTTCGAACCCTTCATGAATGTCTTCAAACGTATTATGAATGCCGTCGAAAGTCTCTGAAACGTCTTCGAACCCCTCATGAATGTATTCAAACGTATTGTGAATATCGTCGAAAGTCTCTTGAACATATTCGAAAGTTTCTTGAACGTCTTCAAACCCCTCTCGAATGTTTTGAAAGTCTCTAAAACGTCATCGAACCACTCATCGATGTCTTCAAACGTATTATGAATATCGTCAAAGATCTCTTGAATGTCTTCGAAAGTCTCTGAAGGTCTTCGCACCTCTCACGAATGTTTTCAAACGTCTTATAAACGTATTCGAAAGTCTCTTGAATGTCTCACGAACATCTTTAAACGTCTCATGAGCGTCGTAGAAAGTCTCTTGAAACTCTTCGAACCCCTCATGCATGTCTTCAAACACCTTATGAATGTTTTCGAACGTCTCTTGACTGTTGTCAAACGTCTTATGAATGTCTTCGGACAAACCCCTCGTGAATGTCTTTGAAAGTCTCTTCCAAGCGTCTTCGAACCCCCCACGAATGTCTTCAAACGTATTATGCATGTCGTCAAAAGTCTCTTAAACGAATTCGAACGTTTTTGAACGTCTTCAAATCACTCGTGAATGTCTTTGAAAGTCTCTTAAACGTCTTCGAACCCCTTATCGATGTCTTCAAACATATTATGGATATTGTCACAGATCTCTTGAACGTCTTCGAACCTCTCATGAATGTCTTCAAACGTCTTATGAACGTTTTCGAAAGTCTCTTGAACGTCTCACGAACACCTTCGAACGTCTCATGAACGTCGTAGAAATCTTTTAAACCCTTTGTACCCCTCATGCATGTCTTCAACGTGTAATGAATGTTTTCGAACGTCTCTTGAATGTCTTCGAACGTCTTATGAATCTCTTCGGAAGTCTCTGGAACGTCTTACGAACGACTGTCGAAAACTTTCAAATGCCTCGCAAACTTCCAACAAACGGCTCACGAACATCTATCTAACGTATACGGATGAATGTATTCGATCATCATTGAGCGATTATATTACTTTTTTTCAATCTAATTCCATACAAAAATGAGTTTCACATTCGAAAATAATATATTATTCAGGTGCACAATCTGATATCAGATGATGCTAACATAACTAAGTACGGGGTGAGGAAAATAAAAAGTACATAATGTTACATTTCTTTTATTTGCACGAATCTTTATGATTCAACCACCAATTAAAGATTTTAAATACATTTTGTAGGGCACAATTGTTTGTATGCTTTTCACATCGTAGAGTAGAACTTCCATCTACTTTACTTGAGACATCCATATCGTCAAAGTCTATATTCAACGACTCAATAAATAGCTCATTTTTCATATTTAGTATATCAGCTAGCCATTTTCGTTTTTCATAATCCTTAACATATACGATTGGACACATGTCGTCTTCCGTTGAACCTTCAACTGCAGCTGTTATTAAACCTTCAGTCACGCTATATGGAACGTTTCCATAGGCCCACTTTAGACCATTGCGAATCAATCATGATGCTTCGTATCTCTCGGAATTTTACCGATCTATACAATTTTACCCATAATATCGGTCAATGAACAATATCCGACAACGCGATCGTGTAAGTTTAAAACAATAAGCAATCGTATTCGGTGGTGAATCTTCTTTGCATTTCAACTCTATTCACACATCTATGGCAGCATTTTTTACAGGCTCGTTTTGATGCGATCAATCATTATCCGCGAGAGGGCCGTTACATTAAGACTTGGCGATGGTTAGTAAATAACGATCACTATTGCTGTCGTAATGGTATTTACGAAATCGAGAGTACATATTGAACAAAATGTCGAAACTTTTTGAAGTCCAAATGCGAGTCCTCCTGAGATAAGAATGCTGAATTGAGATAAAGTTTAACACTTGTGAGTTTGTAGTTGGTGAATAATATATAATGTCCTTTGCCATATATTATCTTTTTCACCAGTCTGTGCCGCACCAATTATATATATTGGTTTCTCTAGTTGGGAGGCAGCTTTTACGGTCCATGAATTCTTCGTTGTGCTTTGAAGCGGTGGACATTCGTAAAGATCCCAAGAGTGAAATCTCATATTCAAGTATCGCCCACTTTCCAATGTTCAAAGTAATGATAATTTATTGATCTCATCTAATAATATGTGGGGCATACGCCATTGTATCTTGAGTGATTCAACTTCTACCTCTATTGGTTGATGATGACTGTATGGTTGATGTGAACGTATTGGAATTAACTCATGATGAGCATTAATTTTCTTAGAAAATGTATTTTATACACAGCACTAGTTTTTCCAGTTCTACCACAAACCATGATATGGAATCAGCGCTGTGATGTGATTGATACTATGATAGCGATTCGTTATATGAAAAGCACATGTGGTTATCAATACTAAATACTTCATGCTATTGATACATATCCTCTGCTACGTTCTTCTCATCAGTCTTGGCGCACTCTCATCTTCTCCCTAGCATTAGTCAAAAACACTCCAAATAGGCATTTTCAATGCATGGATGTCGTGCTTTCCGACTGGAGATGATGATTTGGTGCCACTTATTGGTATTATTTGTTAATCGGATGGGGCAGTGCTTTAGTGCTCCACAATCGATCTCATGTGATTGCAGCTTATCCTTTGATCTAACGTAATGCAGACACCAGCGAAATAATGGATTGTTGTTTAATTCGTCTAGCGCATATAACGATATAGTAATTATGTTAACTTCACACACCGATGGGATATATATATTTCTTAGTCGTTGCCTCTGTTCTGCGCTCACGAGGCTTGACAGGTTCTTTATCTATGTAATATGTCGTACATTGTTATCTTCGGTATCTTGTATGTATAGCAAATTGATATGCTTTTCTTCTTCTTATGTTGAGCCACGCGTATCGGTGCAATGTCTTCTTCGGTGGTACACACATTAATGAATAAATTGTTTTGAAGCACCATTTTTTTTTAAATTTGACCTATAGTTATTGGGAATCCAATATTCGATAGATTCAATACCGTTAAATAATGCATGTAAATAAGATTCGTGGCCAGTGTTTCGTTCAGCTGGGTCGATATTCACATATCTTCAACGTGTACCAATTTAAAAGCATTAATTTACGAGCATCTCAATCGTGCATTCAGAAATAAGGTGTGAATGCAATTTAGGCTACGTACTGATTATACATGGATCGATATTCTTTATAGCATAGTAGGCGGGTATAATGATTATGTACACTATACCATAACTCAGGTGAAATCACTCATGAAAGTAAAATTTTACGATAAAGTGAGTTTAGAATCAGTAAATTTAGGAGTTTTTTCTAAAAGGATTACACACAGAAATAGACAGCTGAAATATTTACCTCATATCGAGAGAAAAACACGAAGTGTGTAGCATTTCACCTGACGGACTATAACGATGAAGCCATTGCAGGTGATTTGTACGATCAGGAGGTACTTACAGTTCAATATCCCGATATTTATCTCATTGAAAAAGTATTGCAGCAGCGTGGTAATCGAATGTTAGTAATGCGGCTGGGTTTCGATAACACTCACAATAGCTGGATAAGCAAATCTGATTTGTAGCGAACAATGTAAATGTTTTAAAATTGATGACTCTTCTCTCGCTCTCTTTTTCGCTGCTCCTACCAGATGACAATGGTTGGTCTTTCTCTCACAAAGCGTCCACCGTTCTCTTCACCGCAGCAAGTGTTTTCCAGCTTACGTAGCTTTCTCTTTTGCTTCTCATCCTTTAAACCCTCTCTCTCTCTCTTTCTTTCTCTCTCTCTCTCTCTCTCTCTCTCTCTCTCTCTCTCTCTCTCTCTCTCTCTCTCTACCTCTCACACAGAAGAGTGTTAGAAGGGTGTGGGGAAAATTAGGTGATTCACCATACTACAATGAGCTCTTCATCAGTTTCTCAGTTGAAAAATCTATAAACCAATATATTACACATAACAGACCGACACGGTTTATTACAAACCCCGATATTTACAGAACTGATTATTTACAGAACTTTCTACAATTATTTTACAAGATTATTTTCGATTTACGAGAAAACATACTACGATTGTATTCTATAAGGCCCCCATGGTAGCGTTTTCGTGGTTCCTGGTATGATATGCCGTTTGTCATCGTGCGGACTTGGAGCATTTTTTGTCTCGTTGATGGTGTACCATTCATGCAACTTCGATCGTATGCATGATTGCAGGCCAATCATTTAAATGTCCCCATCATTTCATCAATATGAAATACAATTGCGCCAATGCGAATGTAAAATCGCTGAAAAGCTGGTGGAGTGTAAACGAAGCGCTGCGTGTGCGGAGCATTTTAAAATAAAAAAAAAACATTTTTAAATAAAAAAACATTTTGATTTATATATTTTTCGATTGTATTTATTCATATATCCATCAGCTACGTGGAACATTTTTTATATTCGATGAAAGGTATCCTTTATACATTGTTGGGAGCATGTTGAAAACTCAACGATGTTAGCGACCGATGATGGTGATGCCGTTGAACTCATCATTTCCGACCAGCACAATGGTGTGCTCACTGTTTATTGAACGCTATGCTGCTGTATTGTCCGCCATAATAGTTCATGTATAGTTCGTCATTGCGAGCCGTTTGAAATATATTCTCGAACATCTTTGGACCGTGATTGAAGGCCTTCATGAGCCGTGCTGGTAAAAAGACGGCGAACTCGTCCATGATGTCCACTACGTAACGCTTTGCTAATTTGGTCTGGGCAGCCCTCATGTCGGAAATTGGATAACACCATGGAACCTTGAGACAGCTTCTTCGTTGGGAAGAATTCCGCCGTTGTGCTGACAATGAGAAATCAGTAGAGGAGCTAGGCCGATTCTAACGCCGGGATTTCAGGGGGAGCGGGGCGGGTGAGTCGAGCGCGGGGAAGCCGTGGTATGCATGGCGGGGGTCCTGCATACGGCAGCCGCGTGCGCGGTTCCGGCGGAGGGAAAGGGGAGGGGTGTTAGAGAGTGGGGAGGCTAGTTTTTGGTGACGATGTCTGCCAGGCGATAGCTGGACCCGCGGGCCAGAGGGGGAAGCCGCTGTCGACTCTGTGGGGGCGGGGGCATCATAGAGTCGCGGGTCCTTGAAAACCCATAAAATCTGATTATTTATTATCAACATTATGGATGTAAGCGGAGCATTTTTGTCTAGACTATTCATAGGAGTTTATATATATATAAAAAAAAAACAACTTAGCCAAATCTGTGCATGTGTGTGTGTGTGTGTGTGCGCGCGCGCGCGCGCATGTGTGTGTGTGACGGAGGCTCATGTCCGAGACACTGTTATACACTGCAACGTTTCAACCACCTCGTCCGAAAGTCTCAAATGTTACGACGCTTTTTTTTTCTTACGTCGAGCGCCAGGGACCGTCATACCCTATCGCTTCGCATGTGCAACTCGGGCCTCATCATTCCAGAGGTCCACACTTGAAAACCCATAAAATTTTACGACAGCATGTGATGAAGACAGCGATCCGGGGAAAAAAATGCATTTCCATTTTACAGGGCTTTAGTTTTTCATCTCTGAATGATAATATATACAAAGAGTGCAACGTCAAACCTTGATGCCGACACTTGAGATCATGCAGGTCTGGACAAGTTAGCCCCATGGTTAAGGATTTTTTTTCTCCGTTAACACCACTCTCCAAGCTATTAGAATTTTTTTTATTGCTCCGCTATTCCGAGCATATATATGATAACGGGGTGTTTATTTTGAAAACCTTCAAACTTTCGGAGATCTATGGATAAAGACCTTTCTTAGGCTTCGACCGTGGACCACTTGAGCGCCGATGGAGAGCCCATAAATTTTTTTTTCACTACACGCATCTCGACTGAGATGCTCTTTTATTTTTCCCGGCAATCCAATGTGATATTAGAAAATTCTCGTGGGTTGGTGATATTTTCCGAGATGGTAGGGAAGGACGAAAAATGTCTAAAGGGGAAAACCATTTTTAATGATCTGCTGCGCTCAAAAGTGTTCTCACTTTGGATCGAGCAGTCAGTTAGTGAACATCATCTCTTTTCGGAAGCCTCGTTTCATCAAATATAGAGGGCAACGCGGAGAAGTCAAAACAAATCTTGCTCGACCAAGCCGCGCTCCTAAGTTCATTCGACGATTTTGCTGTGTGGGAACAACGGTGCGTTGAGTTTATCGAAGAATTGGAAACGCAAAGCCGGATTAAGCGCCCGCGACTATCAATTGGACTTCAACAGTCATTGATAGCCCAAATAGCGCGGCTGGAAGGGTTGAGGAATTCTGTGCGTAATCATTTTATACACACGGGTGCAGGACACGGTCATCATGGGCTAACCTGGCGAGAGATTGACACATCCTTCAATAGTCGAATATTGACCGGTTCCATAATCAATCGTAACCACATCGAACCACGGCAATTTCTCAACGATGCTCGTGACCTAGTGCTTCAACATGTGCAAAATACTATCTGCAATCACAACAGCATCAAAGTTAATACAGTGTTCAATGGTGAATTCGCGAGTGGAGACAAACATGCTAATAAAAGTGTCAACACGCGAAACTGTGAACTCTTTAACACAAGCGATTTGAATGAGTGGTACCAGCAACGCGTTATGGAGCCCACTTTAACCTTACTGGACGAATTTCAAGAACGAGATAGTGGCTGGGCTCTACGGAAAATACTTAACCTCACGATAAATGTGAATAAGTATAATCCAATGCGCGCTGGGTGCTCCATATCATTACCGCGGGAAATAATGATGAAGAGAGCTGTGATTAACGTCAAATCCAACGATAACGCATGTTTCGCGTGGGCAGTTGTCGCTGCTCTATACCCAGCCGAACGAGACAGTGCCCGTCCGTCATCTTACCCACATTACTCAAGCGTATTGAATCTGCAGGACATTCAATTCCCGGTAACCATACACCAAATAAAAAAATTTGAGCTGCCATACAATTCATCCATCAACGTGTACACCACCACCACCACCGCCAAAAAGGACATCGTTCCAATACGCGTGACTCAGAATAAGAAGGAAAAGCACATCAATTTGGTGTACGTGCAAGATACTGAGGACAGCAATGTGGGGCACTTCGTATGGATCAAGAATCTGTCGAGACTCGTGACGAAGCAACTGAGCAAAAAGGGACATAAAAAATATATCTGTGATCGGTATGTAGTTACCATAATATATATATATATATATATATATATATATATATATATATATATATATATATATATATATATATATATATATATATATATATATATATATATATATATATATATATATATAGGTAATTATATATGCTAGACGAATTAAACAAAAATAATCTTTTTTTTTTGCAGGTGTTTGCATCACTTCGGATCCGAGGATAAATTGCAATCGCACGAGGTCGATTGTGAAGCAATAAACGACTGCGCGATCCGACTACCGAATGACACCAACAAGTGGCTCCAGTTCACCAACTTTAGCCGGAACGAGCGACATCCTTTCATCGTGTATGCTGATTTGGAGTGTGTGCTGGCAAAGACCGATGAGAAGACTCAAGCGAAAGATATGTATCAACATCATGAAGTGTTTAGTATTGGATATTACGTGCGTTGTTCGTATGACGATTCATTGTCTTCATATCACTCGCATCGGAGTACTGATTGTGTATCGTGGTTTGTCGAAGAACTGGAAAATCTAGCATTGCGCATAAAAGAAATTTTCTGCGACAATGTCCCAATGATTTATCGGACACCGTGCGAGTGGACAAGTTTTCGCAAAGCGACCCAATGTCATATATGCAAGAAACCATTCGCGCAAGACGATATACGCGTTCGAGATCATTGCCATCTGACTGGACGCTATAGAGGCCCTGCCCATTCTAATTGCAATTTAAACTACAAACAGTCATTCTTTATTCCAGTAGTTTTTCACAATTTATCGGGTTACGATGCACATTTTATCATCAAGGAAGTAGCCACAGCGTTCGAAGGAAAGACCGATGTGCTTCCAATCACAAAAGAGAAATACATTTCCTTCACGAAGCACATTCAAATCACAGACGATTCTAAACAGAAAATCCAATTGCGCTTCATCGATTCATACAAATTCCTCAATACCAGTCTCGACAAATTAGCCTCATTTTTGACCGAGGATAAACTCAAAATTTTACGCATGCAATTTTCAACTCTATCGACGGACAATTTCAATTTGCTGACGCGAAAAGGGGTCTTCCCTTATGAGTATATTGACAACGTGAGCAGATTGGACGACACTTGCTTACCACCACGTGACGCATTTTATAGTTCCCTGACAGATGCTACGGTATGTGAGAGCGAGTACGCACATGCTGAAAAAGTTTGGGAGCGGTTCTCCATTCGAACGCTGGGTGACTATAGCGATTTGTACTTGAAGACAGATGTCTTGTTATTAGCTGATATTTTCGAAAACTTTCGGAATACGTGCATTGAGAGCTATGGCCTAAATCCCGCGTATTACTACACATTGCCGGGGTATACCTGGGATGCAATGTTGAAACACTCGAATGTCAAGTTTGAATTACTAACTGACATCGACATGGTTTTATTCGTTGAGCGGGGTATACGCGGTGGTCTCAGTCAATGCTCAAACCGATATGCACACGCTAATAATAAATACATGGAGTCGTTTGAATCCATCCATCCATCCATCGAAAGCATCATCATACTTGATGTATTTTGACGTCAACAATTTGTATGGATGGGCAATGTGTCAACCCTTGCCATATGCGGATTTTCGATGGGTTAACGACGTGTCCAAGTTTGATCCATTATCCATCGCGCTAGACTCACCTATAGGCTACATCCTTGAGGTCGACTTGGAATATCCCCAATCTCTACATGATGCGCACAAAGACCTACCGTTTTGCCCAATACACGAAAAACCACCGGGTATGCAGCAGGAAAATCTGTTAGCAACCGTCTGCGATAAAAAACGCTACATCATACACTACAGAAATTTACAACAATGTTTACGTCATGGACTTTGCCTCACGAAAATCCATAGGGTATTACAATTCACACAATCCCCATGGCTACGTTCATATATCGAGTTAAATACTCAGTTTCGAACGCTGGCCAAAAACGATTTTGAAAAGAATTTATTCAAATTGATGAATAATGCTGTGTTTGGCAAAACGATGGAGAATGTGCGCAATCATGTAGATGTAAAGCTTTTGACAAAATGGGAGGGCAGGTATGGCGCGGAGGCAATGATTGCGAAGCCAAACGTCCACAGCCGAAGCGTTTTTTCCGAAAACCTCGTTGCCGTAGAATTGCGCAATCTCGAGGTGAAGTTCAACAAGTCGATATATGTGGGTATGTGCATACTCGACATATCCAAAACGTGCTTGTATGGATTTCATCACAGGTATATGGTACCATTGTATCGGAATAAATGTAAAGTGATGTATACCGATACAGATAGCCTCATATCTACACTATTCGTGAGACGAAAATCGCTCTAAGTCCTCATGATGATAAACGGTATATCATACCTGGGACCTCTGATACCCTACCAAGGGGGCATTACAGAATACCGTCGTGAAAAATTTTGTAAGCTTTTTTCCACAACCTTCATGTAAAATTGTGTATATTTTTGTGAATATTGACGTATAAAACTCGTGAAAATTATGTATATATGTTGTTCACTCGATGTTAAAATTATGTTTACTGTATATATTGTGCAAGAATGGATTTATTATTTTCCGTAAATAAAGAAGCGGACTTTTTATAATCACATGTGTTTATTCACTCTATCCATCTCCTCACGTTCCACGAAAAAGGGTGACGGCAAGAAGGGGGGAAGCCTGCTGTGGAGTCGGTCGGAGGCCTTGGAGGGATGCGGGGACGACCAGCAGGTCAAGAGTCATAAAACATACATATTTTTCCATTATCTTTATTATCGACTACAAATCGGATTTACTTATAGAACTATTGTGGCTATTGTCGAACCCTAACCACTTTACAAACATTCGATTACCGCGCTTCTTTAATACCGCTTCAATGAGATAGATATCGGGGTGCTTGACCCTGAGAAGCTCTTGTTCGTAGAAACCACCGGCGGTCGGTTCATCTTTATGGTCTTTCAAGTGGTACGTCACGGGATGAGTTTTTTTCACACGATAGATTGTAAATATTTCCGTGGTCCAGTTTGGGGTGTAACCCTTTTCGAAAACAGTCTTAAATTTGCTGATTCTCACTTTATCACCAACGGCGAATTTCGGCGATCTTTTCATTGGAGGCTTATTGAAAATCTGCTGCAATTGCTTCTCATTTTCCGCGTTGACATTTCTCGGCTTCATCTTAATGGTACGGTGTACAGAGTCGTTGTACTCGGCAATTAGATTATCAAGAATATCGATCCACTTATAATTACCACGAAGACTAAATTGCATCCACATCTTGTTCTTCAATGTACGATTGAAACGCTCGCAAATGGATGCCTTCAAGTTGCTATATGTTGAATACATGTGAATATTGTACTTTTTCATGATGGCCTTAAAGTCACAATTGTAGAATTCTTTTCCCCGATCAACGTGTAAGTTCTGCAGTATGCGTCCCTTAACGAGGATCGACTTCATTGCTGCTGCTACATCTTTACCACTCTTACTCAGCATTGGCACGGCCCAGGCGAATTTCGAGAAGGTATCGATGACGGTGAGCAGAAATTTGTGGTTGGAGTTTTGACGCGCGTATGATGACATATCGGCGAGATCAGCTTGCCAGGTCTCGTCCAAGCCACGGATGTCCACATGTCGACGCGGATAGTTTCGTCGAGCAGGCTTATGTAGCTCCAGCACGAGAGCGCCCCTTTTTTCGTTCATTTTCCAGTCCACTCAATCGTGCGTCCAATTCAGCAATGACGTTCGAATTACGAATCACCAAATCTTGTAGAGCTTTGACATCGGCCTCGCGTGTCCTCGCAATGTCTCGTATCGTAGCTTCAAGTCCATTAACCAACAACTGACTACTCTCATTCATTTCTTTGCGTATGTTCTTAATGATAGTTCGAGATTTCTTTTGTAACGCACTTAGAGTGATGACGTCATCTTCTCCTTCCGGATTTGCAATGTTACACAATCGTTTCTGCCCCAAGTCATAATGACCATCTGCGGTAATTCTAAAGCCAATCCCGGGTCGACCTGGAGGACCTTGCTTACTGTGGAGTACACTCCTACTTGAATGACGTCCAAACACATCGACACTCATGATGAGAATGCGTAGATTCTCCGATGTCGAGTTAATAAATGATTTTAGCTTCGCGCAATTCCTCAATAATCGATATAATTTCATTCGCATGTGATGAATTTCCGGCTGCTTGGGATGCCAGAAGTAAGCGAAGACGATGCACTAGCTCGTTTGGATTATCCCAATAAATAAAGTCCAATTGGGTGTTTTTTCTAGCTAGCTTATACTTTGGCATACCCTGTCCCACATGATGATCGACTATATTTGCGATATATGTATTAAATTTGTGGCTGGTGTTACGTCGTATAGCCTCACTAGGCTTATACAATTTTTTGTGCGCATTCGTCGAGATTACAATCTTCTCTCAGTTTTTCAAATCGTCCAGTGTGAGACTTTCAACATTAGGCACTTTTTTAAACAAGAGCTCCGTTAATCCAACAGTTTTCGCATAACTCGCATCTCCCACACGAATATGTTCAGAGTCGAAAATTATCGGAGAATTGCCAATCATTAATTTGTTGTTAGCGAGATTTCTTACACCGTATAATACATCCAAGTTTGCCTTTCTATTTGTTTGTAATAACAGGAGATATTCGCTGATCAGCTCATCGACATTTTGCGAGTCATCGTCATCCTCACATATCAATTTAAACGAATCTTGTGTTTCACTCTTCAAGGAATCATGTGCCGCATTTTGCTGTTTCACACTATTTAACGCATCTTCTTATTCTTCTTCAACATTATCACCCACTTTTTCATCCTTAATTTCCTCCTTCACCGCCACCACCTCACCGTTTTTATACGACACCAATTTCTCCAATGGCCCCACTAAAGGCTTAAAGACATCCTCCATTCTCTGCTGATCGTTGTCTTTCCCAATTTTCATCATTCGATGCTTTCGTCTGATTGCATCGCTCGCCTTGGCAATTTCACGCAACACATCCTTTTCACGCAACAATTGTTCGCTCTTCATGTTGTCACTACCACGGCATGCGTAATACTGTCTCTTCAACTACCAGCGATGAGTCATTTATCAATAGTGAGAAAATAATCAAAACCTTGTCTATATCGACCTCCGTTAATATCGCTATCCTTGTCAATCGTGATAAATGCTTACTTGTCAGAATTGCAGCATTTCACGCACATGTTTTTAAAGCACGTATAAGTCATATCCGTATTAACATGGTGATTGTACACGTGCTTGAGATTCATATCGTCCTGCTTGAAAAGCACCACGAAATTTGCATTATGTCTCACAAGATGTTTCGGAATACGAGTGTACGTCTGACAAAGATAAAAACTGTCAACAATCTCGTGTCGTCCCATGGAAAAGAAGGCCCGAACATTATCCTGCTTTTCGCATGCTATGTCATCAAAGATGAATATAGAGTTGGATCGTGCATCACTTGGTGCTATCACTTGTTCATGCGCCTTGAATGGATGATATTCAACTCCACTCACAGGTTCGAGTAATTGTTCGAGCAACTTATACTTTGGCTGCTTGAGCGATTTGGAATACAAGTAAATGTTCTCAAATCTCAAACCATTCGGATGGGTGATGAGAGTGAGCAAAGCGTTAGTTTTCCCACAATTCGATGGACCGCAAAACAGTGCACGTATGCTATCCGGCAATAAATTTCCATGGCGTTTTTGTTTCTTTTTCCCTCCACGGTCTTCGGCAAACTCGTCGAAATTTATCACGGGAAGTCCGCCTCCGATAGTTTGCTTCTTGGACGTCATATCACACACGACTAACGGCGAAATCATATAAATAGGTTTCTTATAGGGATTATCCATCAGTCGCGTATTGTCTTTAGACATGATTGTCCATAGGAAGAGTGGTAAAGGTTTGGTCAACCGCCTAATCAACAAACTCCCCGTTGAACTACATTTGCCTGGATATCAGTATTGTGGACCAGGCACAAAGTTGGCCAAGCGCCTTGCTCGTGGTGATCCGGGCATTAATCCATTGAATACGGCTTGCAAACAACACGATATTGCGTATTCGAAAAATCCGGATAATCTTGAGGCGAGACATTTGGCGGATAAAGTGTTGGCTGAACATGCTAGGCAACGTGTTACCGCGAGAGACGCTAGTATCGGTGAAAAAGCCAGTGCTTGGGGTGTGGCAAATATTATGAAGACAAAGAGAAAATTTGCCATGGGAATGAAGGCCCGCGAGGGTGGTGTTTCTTTGAAAAAGATAATTGGCGCTGCAAAGAATACAATGATTCAAAGTAATGATCCGCATAAGATTATCAAATCAGCTCTAAAGGGTGCTCGTGCAGCGGTAAAGTTGCAAGGTGGTAAAGTGCGCACACCTCGCGTTCTACCTGTACCCCATAAAATTGGTGGTTTATTACCCCTCCTCGTGCCCATTTTTGCGGGTCTTAGCGCTGCGGGTGCTTTGTCGGGTGGTGCGGCTAGTATAGTTAAAGCTGTAAATGCTGCTCAAGCACCTAAGCGTGAATTGGATGAAAGTAAGCGCCATAATCGAACAATTGAAGCAATTGCATTAGGTCGGGGTCTACATCTGAAACCATATAAGCAGCGACCTACTCAAATATGCAGAAATCCTAAAGATTCCACATTTTCGTGGAGTTTACATGCGCGATACATTGCCAGCGAGCGGACCTCTCAAATGTGAAGCAGCAATTGTAAATTTGTATGAAAATGTCGGTCCTGGAACACACTGGGTCGCTTACAAAAAGACCGGATCGAAAGTCATGTACTTTGATAGTTTCGGCAATCTTCCACCACCATCCGAGCTCATGAGATATTTCCGTGTGGGTAAAGTTCATTATAATTATACTAGATATCAGGAATATGATGCGATTGAAAGTGGACATTTGTGCCTCAAGTTTCTTTGTCGGCAGCTGCAGCACAAAGACAAATATACACTATATATAGGAGGGAAATGACGTGGAGAATTCAGTTGTCAATTTACCAGCATCATGGATGATAGTTTAACATTGACCATATCTGGCTCATCGTCCATACTTGAGGCGCAATACTTTCCCCCCAACGAACTCGCGCCACACAAAAATTATACCCTCGGTCTCGTGGAATTGTTAACCTTCAACTCTATTCCCAATATCGACGTTGACCACGATAAACTTTACGTGGGAGATGAGGTGTTAACGATACCTACGGGCAGTTATGAAATAGAGGATATTGAGACGTTTGTACAAGCAGAGCTCGCGCGTAAAAACATCAGCATCAGCATTAAACCCAACAATAACACGCTACTCAGTGAGATCGAGTGTGATCGTGATGTCAATTTTGAGCCAAAAGATTCTATTGGTCATCTACTAGGCTTCACCGCACGCAAATTGGAAGCCAATAAAAGACACGAATCTGATCTTCCAGTAGCCATTCGCAAAGTGAACGCCTTACGCGTTGAGTGCAACATTACCGCTGGCGCCTATACTAACGGACAAAAAGTACACACAATTCACGAATTTTTTCCATCTGTGCCACCGGGCTATAAGATCATTAAAGTTCCCTCCCACGTAATTTATCTGCCAATCACGAGCCGAACGATTGACAGAATACAGCTTCGCATAGTGGATCAAGACGGTGATTTGGTAAATTTCCGCGGTGAAGTAATCACCATACGCGTGCATATAAAGTCGTGATGGGCATTGTTTTCAAAAGATCTTCCAATAACAATAAACGGTCATGGATAAAAACAATCAGTCGTCGGCCAGCGCCCAAAGTGCTAACACCTCAAAACGTGCTACTCTTGAAGAGTTTGGGTCTCAAAGTGCGTGGCGAAAGCGTGTAAAAAATTATTTAGTCTGTGCTCTGTGCATCTGTTGCGTGAAATGGAAGAAGAAATTGTAAACATTCAAACGCCTGTGGTCTTTGATGAATCCATCATCCATTGTGAGATTCACGCTCATCAGCCACATGCATCTTCAACCTTCAATAACAGCGATGAAATCCGTATTGCCATCCAACATCAAGACCTCTCTATCCTGCCAAGCAAGAGTTCGCTACACATATGTGGAAAAGTATCCAAGCGTGATGGGGCGCCAACCACTGCTACAAGTCTCTCCAACAATGCCATTTGTCATTTGTTTGAGGAAGTGCGATATGAGCTGAATGATATAGAAATCGATCGTCATAAGAATGTTGGCATTACGAGTGTAATTAAGGGATATTCATCTCTCTCACCGGCCAAAAGTTCTATGCTCGAGAACACTGGATGGCTCGATGTCGAAGAGACCAAGCAGATTGTAGATGTATCGGGAAACTTTGTTGTGTGCATTCCGCTCAGCATGCTCCTCGGATTTGCCGAAGATTATCGGAAAATTGTCGTAAATGCCAAGCACGAGTTGATTCTCACGAGATCAAAGACCGACGACAATGCCATTGTACAAACAGCGCCCGAAGACTACAAACTCGTATTGCATAAAATAGAATGGCTCGTGCCGTATGTGACAGTCTCGGATCAGCGAAAAATTCAACTGTTAAAGTTTCTCGCCAAAGACGCACCAATCTCCATGAGTTTCCGAACATGGGAACTGTATGAATATCCATTGCTGCCTGCCACCTCCAAGCCCGTGTGGTCTGTGAAAACTTCGAATCAGCTGGAGAAGCCACGATATGTCATACTCGCGTTGCAAACGGAACGGAAAAATAAGAAACAACACAATTCGAGCCACTTTGATCGTTGTAACCTAAGCGACGTCAAACTATACCTCAACTCGCAATGTTATCCATATGGAAATTTGAATTTGAACATTGATCAAAATCAATATGCTCTTCTCTACGAGATGTATGCAAACTTTCAACCGACCTATTACAACAAAGAGGCTGAACCACGGCTGAGTAGGATGGAATTTTCAGAAAAAGCCCCCCTCGTTGTCATTGACTGCTCAAAACAAAACGATTCGCTCAAGCCCGGTCCTGTTGATGTGCGCCTTGAGTTTGAATTGGAAAAGAATATTCCACCACAAACTTCAGCGTACTGCATGATCCTCCATGATCGTATTGTCGAGTACAATCCAATCAGTGGTGGGGTTAAAAAATTGGTATAAAATCATGCCAATGATCCGCGCCCACTTCAGTCAACATGGAGCTTATCGTCGACGTGCAAGGGTTCAAGAGACCCGTCAACGAATTTGTCCTAAAGGAGATGTCCATCGTCAAACTCCATGAGAAGACCGCTGAACCGCTGACATTCTTCTTCGATGCACCATTCGCTTGGGACGCTTTACCGGCCAAGTACAAAATGACAAACAAGTGGCTGGAACGCAATTATCATGGAATACGATGGGAACTCAGCGGCATACCATACGAGGCAGCTAGAACGACAATTCGAGGAATCTTGGAAGGAGCTCCTACGATCTATGCCAAGGGATTCGAGAAGTGCTCATGGCTATCGAGATTCGCGGATTCAGCAACAAAAGTCATCGATCTGGAGACTCTGGACTGTCCATCGCTGCAGAAGTTGCCGAAAATCGCAAACGTTAAATGTCCCCATCATTCCTTCAATACAAAATTTAATTGCGCCAAAGCGAATGTAAAGTCGTTGAAAAGCTGGCTCTCTGTGTACGAAGCGTTGTGTGAGCGGGGGATTTTTTAAAAATGAATAAAAACATTTTGAACAAATATTGTTCTCCATTTATTTCCTATATCTACGGCGAATACAGTTTGACGACAATTTTTTTTTTTACATTATATTCGATGAAAAAGTTTTTTCGTACATTTTTACATAGTACCAAGCATTGAAAACTCTACGATGATGATGAGTGTGATGCAAACAGTTGTCGCACTCTACGATGGTGACGATGCCAGCTGCCGCTGAACTAGTTGTTTCCACCGGGCCTTCACGAGCGTTCTTTTCCACCATACTCAGACTCGAGCGTCGAAAACTCTACGCTGATGATGACTGTGATGCAAACAGTCCTTGCACTCTACGACGGTGATGATGCTGGCTGCTGTTGAACTCGTTGTTTCCACCGGGCCTTCACGAGCGTTCTTTTCCACCATACTCAGACTCGATGGAACTCGACGCTGTTGTATTTTCCACCAATGTACTTCATGTAGAGTTGACCATTGCGCGCCAGTTGCAGCATACTCTCGAACATTTTCAGATCTTGATCGAAGGCCTTTACCAGCCGCGCTGGCAAGAAGACGGCAAACTCATTTGCAACGTCCACGATGTAGCGTTTTCCAAACTTGGTCTGTACAGCTCTCATCTCCGTGGTTTGATGATCCGAATGGACGTGGAGTTCTGACAGCTTCTTCGTTGGGAGGAATTCCGCCATCAGGCTGACTTTGTTGATATTTGAGAGATCCATTTTCACTCTTTGTCAAAGTTCTTTTCGGAGAAGTTGATGGTGCGGTGGAATAGTGCAGTCTGAGCTTGGTCCACGGAATCATAAGCTCCCTTGTAACCCCTCCACTCAGATTTTAAAAACTTCTCCCCATTTATCCAATCATAGGCATGGTTAACAGGTTCAAACACGTTCGAAGAACGTCGCACGTAGAGAATTTTCCCCCTCGCAACACTTTTCACAGTCCCGACGTGGGGTGGGGGACCATCAATGTGATCCTTCATCTGTGGCGTATTATAATGCTCCATGCATGGAAGATACGATATCACTTCACTATCGTTCCGATGATGCTCCGGCAAACGATCCCACAGTAAACCAATAAAGTTACCCCAATACTTTAGGAGCAAGACCTTTGGAACCTGTTCGAGCTCGTTTTTGGTCAAGTCCAGGGGGTGCTTGGCCGGATGCACTGCGTACATACTTGCACATGTGAACATCTTGACGTAATCTTGTGGAATGAAACCTCGACGGGTTGAAACTTGTTGTGGAATAAAGCTGCAGCTGCATGCAATAAATAAAGCATTTGATGGGCTTTAAAGGGCCACCCTTCATGTGGGAACTATCGTTATCTCACTCTCGAAAATTTTCCTAGCCATAAACACACACACACACACACACACACACACACACACACACACACACACACACACACACACACACACACACACACACACACACACATGCACAGATTTGTCTAAGTTGTTTTTTTTTAATATATATATAAACTCCTGTGAATAGTCTAGACAAAAATGCTCCGCTTACATCTATAATGTTGATAATAAATTATCAGATTTTATGGGTTTTCACGGACCCGTGACTCTATGATGCCACCGCCCCCACAGAGTCGACAGCGGCTTCCCCCTCTCTCCCGCGGGTCCATCTATCGCCTGGAAGACACCGTCACCAAAAACTAGCCTCCCCACTCTCTAACACCCCTCCCCTTTCCCTCCGCCGGAACCCCGCACACGGCTGCCGCATACAGGACCCCCCCCCCCCCCTCCGCCAAGCATACCTCGGCTTCCCCGCCCCGCTCCCCCCTGAGATCCCGGCGTTAGAATCGGCCTAGCTCCTCTACTGAAATCCATTTTTCATCGACGAAACAACTTCAAATGTGTCGAGGAACGTTTATTTTTTCTCACGAATAGTATTGTCTCCCTCACAACACTTTTCACAATTCCGTTGCGGAGGTGTGGTGCCATCAATATGATCCAACAACTCAGGTGTATTGTAATGCTTCATGCATGGAAGATATGATAATATTTCACTGTCGTTTCGATGATGTTCGGGCAAAAGATCCCACAGCATACCAATGTGTCGACTCCAATATTTTATGAGCAAGGTCTTTGGAACGTGTTCGATCTCATTCTTCGTCAAGTCCCACGGATTCTTGGCTGGGTGCACTGCATACATACCTGCCCATGCAAACATTTCGACGTTATCTTTCGGAATGAATACAAGACCGTATGCAATGTAATTTTATAAGGGCCTCCGTTACTATAGCTGCATAAAAAGTTTATCTGTAAAGTCTCATTTGACATCTAGCAGTAAAATTGCATCAAGTTGCCGAGAGTGTATCATAGACGCTGACTTTCACATGCATATCGAAATGTTTGAGAGAAATTTTCCTCCATTGTCTGGAAACGATTCACCTGTATCAATAACGCCCCCTTAGAAAAGCGACGCATCGTCTACGATGTCCCCTGGCTGCCGGCTTCTTCTTGCCGCGCGCCCACAGCCGTTATCCTCTCGTGCTTTTGGGCATTGACCCATGATTTTGGGCATCCTCTTGACCCCCGCGTGACCTCACTCGCCGACCTCTCCCCACCTATCTCCGCGAGCCGCAAATCCCTCTCCCCCAATTCCCCAAACGGGTCCCGAGACCTTCGCGAGACAGCCAGACAGCCCCCCCCGTCTCTCCATCAAACAGCGTCGCCCTCCACAATTTGAGCCAGAACGGCTCTAGTTCTTCTACTGACGACACCTCTCGCATGCTGCATGATTGTGTTTTTTCGATAATTTATTTCTTTTTTCAAAAAAGCAACCACGGGCGGTGAGCATCAGTAAGTGTGTGAAAATATTATTTTTAATTCGCTACTTGAAAACTTTATATATATCTAACTTCAAAGCTAGTTATAAAAACTTCGGCGAAAATAATAATTAAATAAATGGGGCCACTATGGAGACACCACCGCTCATCCCCACTCTTAGCCCTACCACGGGCCGAGCAGTGGGGATAGGAGTAAAAAAATATGAAAAAGGGTCTCCTATGGCGACACCACCGTTCTTCCCACTCTTACCCCCCCCCCCCCCCCTCCTCCCCCCGCCACCTCGGCTGCCGCCACCACGGGCCGAGGAGTGGGGATAGGAGCGGGGGTCGCCATAGTGGCCACCTTACTACTTCCGTATATTAACATCAAAGTTTAATGAATGTATATCATCCGTATATTCAACATCAAAGATTCAACGAAACAAGAACCAACAGAATCCAATAATGGAATCACGATCGTAATATAATGAACGGATATTATACGTCCATGAGATGCACAAAATTCCACGGAGATAATGTTGAAAAAAACACGTCCAATGTACGTATATAATACGTGATATTGATAGCAATGCAGTTGAATTATTTTTTATTGTTGAGTAGATGTTCCTTATACATGTAATATATGTATATATTTCGATGTCCAATACTTGTTGTATAATATACGTAAAATGTACGTATGCAAAATTCTTTCACTATCATCAGAGAAATAGCTCCACAATATACGTTCAATATACGTATAATACAGGTCTATCGTAGACGGATATATATCATATACATATAATATATGTATATTCGACCTTCCCGTTCCATCTGGGGTGGCGTTACGGACTTTCCGCGATTGGGTAGATATTTCAGATATAATTCGACAGACTTGCGTACGATCGACACGATATTATTTATTATAGGATACTAGGCGGGTTAAAGCGATTATGGCTACGATGAGTGATACAAGAAAAATGTATAGTCAGCTTACATCGGTTCTGTATTTGGCGCTCGCTTGCTCGGTCGCTTGAATGTTTGTTATCGTTCGCACTATAAGGGCCTTCGCTCTTGGCCTGATGCGCTTGCTGAAACAATCACCGGTGAGACGCTTGCAAGATTTTACCCCGGTGCGTGTGTTTACTTAAGGGGTCCTCTGACGTTAGACGCTAAAAAAACCTATTTTCATGATCTTTTTTGATACGTTTATATTATAGATGTTGGTATAAAAGTTGTTACACTTAATAAATACACTTTCGAAAAACATTTAAAAAAACGTTTTTTATATATTCATGTAACCCAAGAAACTTTAAACGCGTTTTTCTCGAAACAACATTTTTCGATGGCTTGTTGATAAAATCTTCAAAACGACTGTACCGATCCTTATGGAATTTTAACCACATATTCATTACAACCATAGCGCATATCAAGGGTTCTTTAAAATGTTCATATTTACTAGTTTTCGCCAAAAAACGGTGAAAAAAACGTTTTTTATTTTTTTCGAAAAATGTCCGCCATTTTGTTATTTTTGCATATATCAAAAATCGTATGATATGCGCTAAAGCTATTAACATACTGGATCTAGATCCGATTGATTTTTTTGTATCGGATTATCCATCTCCAAAATTTCATATACAAGGCAGACTTACAATTTTTTAGAACATTTTTTAACTACCATTTTCGTCTATAAATAGTGACTTAAATAAATAAATAAACCATTTAAATGTATTTCGAAAGTGTATTTATTAAGTGGAACAACTTTTATTATAATATCTATAATATAAACCGATCAAAAAATTCATGAAAATAGCCTTCTTAGCGCTTAAAGTGAAAAGACCCCTTAATGTGCTCATCACGAAAAGCACTATGCGTGAATTGAACTCGACACGAGGATAATGAATCTAGACTGTTCTGTGCGGTGCGAGGATAGAAATTATACAAGTGTAAAATGAAAACTTTCGGGTCCCAAAAAATGAAGACTGTTCGTATAAAGATCGATAGAAGACCGATTCGTAAGGAAGTTAATTGGAGATATTCGTTAGGCGGCCGGATTAAGACTGCCTCGATTTTGGGCGCACTGGTCACTTCTGCGCACTTCTTGATCCGCATTCGATTACGGATAGAGTGGGAGTAGGGAGGCATTTAATGTTTGATCTCACTTCTTAGAAGTAATGATACTGAAGGGAGGGAAATTTGCTCTTTAGTAGTGGTAATAGGCTGATTCTAACTCCAGGATCTCAGGGGGAGCGGGGCGAGGGAGTCGAGCGCGGGAAAGCCGGAGTATGCATGGCGGGGGGGGGGATCCTGCATGCGGCAGCCGAGTGCGGGGTTGCGGCGGAGGGAAATGGGAGGGGTGTTAGAGAGTGGGGAGGCTAGTTTTTGGTGACGATGTCTTCCAGGCGATAGCTGGACTCGCGGGCGAGAGGGGGAAGCCGCTGTTGACTCTGTGGGGGAGGGGTATCATAGAGTCGCGGGTCGTTGAAAACCCATAAAATCCGATAATTTATTATCAACATTATAGATGTAAGCGGAGCATTTTTGTCTACACTATTCACAGGAGTTTATATATAATAAAAAAAAACAAAACAACTTAGACAAATGTGTGCATATGTGTGTATGGGTGTGTGTGTGTGTGTGTGTGTGTGTGTGTGTGTGTGTGTGTGTGGGAAACTCCCATTTATGGCTAGGAAAATTTTCGGGAGTGAGATACCGATAGTTCCCATAGGAAGGGTGGCCCTTCTACGCCCATGAAATGCTTTAGTTATTGCATGCAGCTACAGCGTTATTCCAAAACAAGTTTCAACCCGTCGAGGTTTCATTCCACATTCTTGATTACGTCAAGATGTTCACATGTGCGAGTACGTACGCAGTGCATCCGGCCAAGCACCCCCTGGACTTGACCAAAAACAAGCTCGAACAGGTTCCAAAGGTGTTGCTCCTAAAGTACTGGGGTAACTTTATTGGTTTACTGTGGGATCGTTTGCCGGAGCATCATCGGAACGATAGTGAAGTGATATCGTATCTTCCATGCATGGAGCATTATAATACGCCACAGATGAAGGATCACATTGATGGTCCCCCATCCCAACGTCGGGACTGTGGAAAGTGTTGCGAGGAGGGAAATTCTCTACGTACGGGGTTCTTCGAACGTGTTTGAACCTGTTACACATGCCTATGATCGGATAAGTGGGGAGAAGTTTTTCAAATCTGAGTGGAGGAGTTACGAGGAGCTTATGATTCCGTGGACCAAGCTCAGACTGCACTATTCCACCGCACCATCAACTTCTCCGAAAAGAACTTTGACAAAGAGTGAAAATGGATCTCTCAAATATCAACAAAGTCAGCCTGATGCCGGAATTCCTCCCAACGACGAAGCTGTCAGAACTCCACGTCCATTCGGATCATCAAACCACGGACATGAGAGCTGTACAGACCAAGTTTGGAAAACGCTACATCGTGGACGTTGCAAATGAGTTTGCCGTCTTCTTGCCAGCGCGGCTGGTAAAGGCCTTCGATCAAGATCTGAAAATGTTCGAGAGTATGCTGCAACTGGCACGCAATGGTCAACTCTACATCAAGTATATTGGTGGGAAATACAACAGCGTCGAGTTCCATCGAGTCTGAGTATGGTGGAAAAGAACGCTCGTGAAGGCCCGGTGGAAACAACGAGTTCAACAGCAGTCAGCATCATCACCATCGTAGAGTGCAAGGACTGTTTGCATCACAGTCATCATCAGCGTAGAGTTTTCGATGCTCGAGTTTGAGTATGGTGGAAAAGAACGCTCGTGAAGGCCCGGTGGAAAGAACGAGTTCAGCGGCAGCTGGCATCGTCACCATCGTAGAGTGCAACGACTGTTTGCATCACAGTCAACATCGTAGAGTTTTCAACGCTTGGTGCTACGTAGAAATGTACAAAAAACTTTTTCATCGAATATAATGTAAAAAAAAGTGTCGTCAAACTGTATTAGCCGTAGATATAGGAAATAAATGGAGAACGATATTTGTTCAAAATGTTTTTATTCATTTTTAAAAAATCCCTCACTCACACAACGCTTCGTACACGGAGAGCCAGCTTTTCAACGACTTTACATTCGCTTTGGCGCAATTGTATTTTGTATTGAAGGAATGATGTGGACATTTATCGTTTGCGGTTTTCGGCAACTTCTGCAGCGATAGACAGTCCAGAGTCTCCAGATCGATGACTTTTGTTGCTGGATCTGTGAATCTCGATAGCCATGAGCACTTCTCGAATCCCTTGGCATAGATCGTAGGAGCTCCTTCCAAGATTCCTCGAATTGTCGTTCTAGCTGCCTCGTATGGTATGCCGCTGTGTTCCCATCGTATTCCATGATAATTGCGTTCCAGCCACTTGTTTGTCATTTTGTACGTGGCCGGTAAAGCGTCCCCGGCGAATGGTGCATCGAAGAAGAATGTCAGCGGTTCAGCGTTCTTCTCATGGAGTTTGACGATGGACATCTCCTTTAGGACAAATTCGTTGACGGGTCTCTTGAACCCTTGCAAGTTGACGACAAGCTCCATGTTGACTGAAGTGGGCGCGGATCATTGGCATGATTTTTTACCAATTTTCTAACCCCACCACTGATTGGATTTACTCGACAATACGATCACGGAGGATCATGCAGTACGCTGAAGTTTGCGGTGAAATATTGTTTTTCAATTCAAACTCAAGCCGCACATCAACAGGACCAGACTTGAGCGAATCGTTTTGTTTTGAGCAGTCAATGACAACGAGGGGGGCTTTTTCTAAAAATTCCATCCAACTCAGCCATGGTTCAGGCTATTTATTTGTAATAGGTCGGTTGAAAGTTTGTATACATCTCGTAGAGAAGAGCATATTGATTTTGATCAATGTTCAAATTCAAATTTCCATATGGATAACATTGCGAGTTAAGGTATAGTTTGACGTCGCTCAGGTTACAATGATCAAAGTGGCTCGCATTGTGTTGTTTCTTATTTTTCCGTTCCGTCTGCAACGCGAGTATGACATATCGTGGCTTCTCCAGCTGATTCGAAGTTTTGACACACCACACGTGGTTGGAGGTGGCAGGCAGCAATGGATATTCATACAGTTCCCATGTCCGCAAACTCATGTAGATCGGTGCGTCTTTGGCGAGAAACTTCAACAGTTCAATTTTTCGCTGTTCCGAGACTGTCACATACGGCACGAGCCATTCTATTTTATGCAATACGAGTTTGTAGTCTTTGGGCGCTGTTCGTACAATGGCATTGTCATCGGTCTTTGATCTCGTGAGAATCAATTCATGCTTGGCATTTACCACAATTTTCCGATAATCTTCGGCAAATCCGAGGATCATGCTGAGCGGTATACAGACATTGAAGTTTCCCGATACATCTACAATCTGCTTGGTCTCTTCGACATCGAGCCATCCAGTGTTCTCGAGCATAGAACTTTTGGCTGGTGAGAGAGATGAATATCCCTTAATTACATTCGTAATGCCGACATTCTTATTACGATCGATTTCTATGGCATTCAATTCATATCGCACTTCCTCAAACAAATGACAAATTACATTGTTGACGAGACTTGTAGCAGTGGTTGGCGCCCCGTCACGCTTGGATTATTTTCCACATATGTTTAGGGAACTCTTGCTTGGCAGGATGGAGAGGTCTTGATGTTGGATGGCAATACGGACTTCATCGCTGTCATTGAAGGTTGAAGATGCATATGGCTGATGAGCGTGAATCTCACAATGGACGATGGATTCATCAAAGACCACGCCTGAATGTTTACAGATTCTTCTTCCATTTCACGCAACAGATGCACAGAGCACAGACTAAATAATTTTTGACACGCTTTCGCCACGCACTTTGAGACCCAAACTCTTCAAGAGTAGCACGTTTTGAGGTGTTAGCACTTTGGACGCTGGTCGACGTTTGTTTCTATCCATGACCGTTTATTGTTATTGGAAGATCTATAGAAAACTATACCCATCACGACTTTATATGCAGGCGTATGGTGATCACTTCACCGCGGAAATTTACCAAATCACCGTCCTGATCCACTACGCGAAGCTGTATCGCGTCAATCGTTCGGCTCGTGATTGGCAGATAAATTACGTGGGAGGGAACTTCAATGATCTTATAGCCCGGTGGCACAGATGGAACAAAATCGTGAATTGTGTGTACTTTTTGTCCGTTAATATAGGCGCCAGCGGTAATGTTGCACTCATCGCGTAAGGCGTTCACTTTGAGAATGGCTACAGGAAGGTCCGATTCGTGCCCTTTATTGGCTTCTAATTTGCGTGCCGTGAAACCTAGTAGATGCCCATAGAATCTTTCGGCTCAGAACTTACATCACGATCACACTCGATCTCACTGCGTAGCGTATTATTATTGGGTTTAATGCAGATTTTGATGTTTTTACGTGAGAGCTTTGCTTGTACGAACGTCTCAATATCCTCTATTTCATAACTGCCCGTAGGGATCGTCAACACCTCATCTCCCACGCAAAGTTTATCGTGGTCAACGTTGATATTGGAAATAGAGTTGAAGGTTAACAATTCCACGAGACCGAGTGTATAATTTTTGTGTGGTGAGAGTTCGATGGGGGGAAAGTATTGCGCCTCGAGTATGGACGATGAGCCAGATATGGTCAATGTTAAACTTTCGTCCATGATGCTGGTAAATTAACGACTGAATTCCCCACATCATTTCCCCCCTATATACAGTGTATATTTGCCTTTGTGCTGCAGCTGCCGACAAAGAAACTTGAGACACAAATGTCCACATTCAATCGTATCATATTCCTGATATCTAGTATAATTATAATGAACGCTACCAACACGGAAATATCTCATGAGCTTGGATGGTGGTGGAAGATTGCCGAAACTATCAAAGTACATGACTTTCGATCCGGTATTTTTGTAAGCGACCCAGTGTGTTCCAGGACCGACATTTTCATACAAATTTACAATTGCTGCTTCACATTTGAGATGTCCGCTCGCTGGCAATGTATCGCGCATGTAAACTCCACGAAAATGTGGAATCTTTAGGATTTTTGCATATTTGAGTCGGTCGCGGTCGGTGAGGGGTTGGTGTGGTAGCGTTACTTCAAGTTTTTTGGCTCAATATGAAGGCCCAATCCCTGCTTATATGGTTTCAGATGTAGACCCCGACCTAATGCAATTGCTTCAATTGTTCGATTATGACGCTTACTTTCATTCAATTCACGCTTAGCTGCTTGAGTAGCATTTACAGCTTTGAATATACTAGCCGCACCCCCCGACAAAGCATCCGCAGCGCTAAGACCCGCAAAAATGGGCACGAGGCAGGGTAATAATCCACCAATTTTATGGGGTACAGGTAGAACGCGAGGTGTGCGCACTTTACCACCTTGCAACTTTACCGGTGCACGAGCACCCTTTAGAGCTGATTTGATAATCTCATGCGGATCATTACTTTAAATCATTGTCTTCTTTGCAGCGCCAATTATCTTTTTCAAACAAACGCCACCCTTGCGGGCCTTCATTCCCATGCCAAATTTTCTCTTTGTCTTCATAATATTTGCCACACCCCAAGCACTGGCTTTATGACCGATTCTAGCGTCTCTCGCGGCAACACGTTGCCTAGTCTGCTAGGCCAACACTTTATCCGCCAAATGTCTGGCCTCAAGATTATCCGGATTTTTCGAATACGCAATATCCTGTTGTTTGCAAGCCGTATCCAATGGATTAATGCCCGGATCACCACGAGCAAGGCGCTTGGCCAACTTTGTGCCTGGTCCACAATACTGATATCTAGGAAAATGTAGTTCAACGGGGAGTTTGTTGATTAGGCGGTTGACCAAACCTTTACCACTCTTCCCATGCACAATCATGTCTAAAGACAATACGCGACTGACGGATAATCCCTATAAGAAGGCTATTTATATGATTTCGCCGTTATTCGTGTGCGAGATGACGTCCAGGAAGCAAACCATCGGAGGCGGACTTCCCGTGATAAATTTCGACGAGTTTGGCGAAGACCGTGGAGGGAAAAAGAAACACAAACGTCATGGGAATTTATTACCGGATAGCATACGTGCACTGTTTGCATCGAATTGTGGGAAAACCAACGCTTTGCTCACTCTCATCATCCATCCGAATAGTTTGACATTTGAGAACATTTACTTGTATTCCAAATCGTTCAAGCAGGCGAAGTATAAGTTGCTCGAACACCTACTCGAACCTGTGAGCAGTGCAGCCAGATCGCGCGCAAAAGTTACCCCCTCTCTAGTCCCTTGCGCGCCCATCACACAATCATAGTAGCGCGTGTCCGTGAGCGAGCGACGCTCGGACGTCTTCGGAAAGAGCCGAGCGACATCGAAGTTTCCCGACCGCGCCTTCGGCAGCTACACCAATACATGGACGCTGAGCACGTTCATGTGCGGCCAAGCCGAAACGAAGGCTTCGAGGGAAAAAGCAATCTGAGCACGACTCGCGCGTGACGTCACCCGACGGCACGAGCGAGGCTTTTAGATGATTTCAATGCTTATTTAGCTCCTGATTCTCTGCGTTATTAATGTATACAAAAAAAAATGTATTGCACACTCTGATCGCTTATTTTTTTAGTTTATACGTTAATTTAAATATAATAATAAATAAAATTACAACTTATTTATCTTCTAAAATATTGTTTACGGTTTATTCACACCCGTCCTTATGCCAAATAAATTATAATTCATAAAAGTAAGCGGAAATATATTTATATTCGTATTATTATGTTAATTCTCATAGCTCTCATATGAAAACTCTCATATGAAACTCTCATATGAAAAACACCAAAAAAAACTTCAAAACCTTAGATTTCAACGGACCAAGAACATACATCTTCACATTTTCAATCATGACGTATTTTTAAGAACAATATCATCACAAACACGTCTGAACCAAAACAATATACATCACCTAAATTATCAAAACATAAATCAAACAACACAAAATCACAACATCTTATACTCAACTCTTACTAATAGACAACAGGACACAAATAATAATCTTTCCACTGATCTTCTGGATAATATAAATTCGACAATCACATTAAATAAAACGAAAGAATGGCTTATAAATCTCTCCAACATTGATATTCCGCTACACATCTCCATAATCTTGTCTCTAAGTGAAAAGTTTTGTTTTCCTTACCTCAAACTCTCAAACATAAAAACTCATATCCACAAATCAATCTTCGAACTTGAGTCCAAATTAGATTTGTTACTCGACAAACCCTAAACAAATCGAAATTGGAACCAGATTCACTAAAATCTTAAACAAAATGAATATTCCAACATCATTTTCCAACACTAATCAAATTATAAAACATACGTCCTCATTCTTAAAAAACAACCGTCAATTTTTAGTTACTCGAGCCGACAAAGGAAATTCAACAGTCATTCCTAACAAATCAGATTACATTACAAAAACTCATAATTTACTCGCAGATTCCTCAACTTACAAATTACCAAATAGAAATCCCATCAACACTCTACAAAAAGGCATGAACAATATTCTCTCCAGATGGAAAACCCTAAAAATCATTGATGGAACAGAATAGAAATACTTGAAAGCTGAAAATTGCAACCTATCTCGTCTCTATTGTCTCCCAAAAAATCATAAAAATCATCATCCACTTCGTCCAATAGTATCATCAATAGATAGTCCAACACATAAACTAGCTGAATTTATACAATCTAAACTGTCTAAATTAATCAATACGACTAATTCGCACGTCAAAAATAGTTTACAACTAAAACATTCACTTTCTAACATCTCAACTCCACTCAACTACAAATTGGTCTCGTTTGATGTTTCTCTCTATACCAACATCCCATTACAACTTGTTATTCAAAGCCTTCAAAAAAGATCAAGTCTATTTTCAAAAACATTTCCTTTAAACGAAATAATTAAAGCCATAGAATACATCATGTTCTCAACTTTCTTTACATTTCAAAATAAAATTTACCAACAAATCTCAGGCTCACCTCTGGCTCCAATGCTATCTAACATCGTCATGATTGATCTTGAAACAAATTGTCTGGAAAAATTAAAATTTTCGTTACCACTATATAAAAGATATGTTGATGATATTATTATTGCTCTACCAACAGACAAAATTGAATCCCCCAAAAACATTTTTAACTCATATAACTCAAAATCACAATTCACATCAGAAAATTAAGTAGATAAAAAAATCCCGTTTCTTGATGTACTTTCAATCTATAAACAAAATTCAATTATCACGAATTGGTATAAGAAACCAACCTGGTCAGGCAGATTCATAAACTTCTTTTCACACCACCCACTTTCCTAAGAAAAGCCATAATTTACATGCTAGTTGACAAAGCAATAAAATTATCTCATCCTTCATTTCACAAAGAAAACCTCAAACTTATTAGTAACACGATAAAACAAAATTGCTATCCGATCTCTTTCACAGAAAAAATAATAAAACATCGGCTTTCCACAATCAACAATCAAAAAAAGAATGACAACAATTTTGATTCATCCAGACTAATAAATGTTCCTTACACAAAAAACATCCATCATCAACCAATTCGTATTTTTCCACAATACAACATAACATTAATCACAACCAATAAACACAACATTTCATCGATTTCTGGCTCCACCAAAGACAAAATAAATAACAACCAAAAATCCAACATAGTTTACAAAATCGATTGTAAGGATTGCAATGCCACATACATCCGCCATACCAAAAGATACCCTGAAACCAGAATAAAAGAACATAAAAATAGCTTAAAACATACTACCACGATACACACAGCCTTAGCACATCATGCAATAGAACAAAAACATGACTTTCAATTCGTCAATGTAAAAATTTTAAACAATGAAAATTGGCTCAAAAAAGACTAATCCTAGAAATGCTCCAAATAAAGGCACACTCTAACTTAAATTTAGCCATAAATTTTAGAACTGACATACAAAAACTAAGCTCGATCTATAACTCTATTATATAACTATTAAAATATTTTACAATACTTTACTCGACATAACAATTTGAAAATTATTGACACTATAATTTAATTTTAAATACTCTTAACATGACGCACTAATTTTATTCTCTTGACACGTCACTACCTAAAGGATCTTTCTCCCCCGATTCGCAAAATAAAGACTCTAATAAGCTTCACGAAATTAAGATACCACTCAGTTTCTCTCGAACTCTCCGTGATCACACAACTCAATATGTAACTGAGAAATGTAAATTTCGAAGTACTGAGCGCGGGGAACGATCCCGCGCCCCTAAGCTAGGAACGCTACCAACGGGACCATCTTATCGCTTGTGTTAAAAATGCACTTTCTGGTACTTACGATTCGCGGCCGGATAGATGATTGACTTGTTTTTGGGGATGATGCTTTATCGCTTGATGAAAGTATGAGAATGAATATAATAATACGAACATAAATATATTTCCGCTTACTTTTGTGAATTACAATTTATTTGACATAGGGACGGGTGTGAGTAAAGCGTAAACAATTTTTTAGAAGATAAATAAGTTGTAATTTAGATTTATTATGACAATTAAATTAACGTACAATCTAATAAAATAAGCAGTCGGAGTGCGCGATAAATTTCTCGACACTATAAGATAACTTATTAAAATAATAATAATAACTAATCAAATAAGAATTAATAGTAATAATAAATTTAAAAAAACAAACTGAACGCAGGGACGTTCCCGCGCCCCTGCAGACCGAACTCAGGAACGCTACCAACGGGACCATCTCATCGCTTGTAGAATATGTGCACTTTCTGGTACTTACGGTTCGCGGCCAGATGGATGATCGGCTTGTTTTTGGGGATAATACTTTATCGCTTGATGAAAGTATATGAGAATGAATATAATGATACGAATATAAATATATTTTCCCTTACTTTTATGAATTACAATTTATTTGGCATAGGGACGGGTGTGAGTAATGCGCAAACAATTTTTTAGAAGATAAATAAGTTGTAATTTAGATTTATTAGTGCATTTAAAGTAACGTATAAACTAATAAAATAAGCGGTCGGAGTGCGCGATACATTTTTCGACACTAAAAGATAACTGATTAAAATAATAATAATAACTAATAAAAATAATCAAATAAGAATTAATAGTAACAATAATTAAGAAATTAAATAATTTAAAAAAAAAGCACAAAACAAGACCATCTCTTCGCTTGTAGAATATGTGCACTTTCTGGTACTGACGATTCGAAGCCGGATGGATGGATGGCTTGTTTTTGGGGATAATGCATTATTGCTTGATAAAAGTATGAGAATTAATGAGTCAAAGATGTGTGCGGCTGTGTTGATAACAAGTTGCTAGTTGAAGATTCGGCTTCAGTCCGGCCAATAGAGGTTTTCCAAGGTCAGCGATGGAAATAAATGATGCTTTCTTACGTTACGACCCTTTGGGTCGGGTCCTCTTCAGAAATTATATTTTTCTCTATAAATTTTGAAACACCAATTTTACATATCAAGTTTGAAGGAATTAAATACACGAAGGCTTTATGTTATGATTGTGTTATAAAATTGTTGTGTCGTTTTGTATAACTGTTATGTTAATTCTGTTTTGGTTATAACTATATTGACTTGATATGCATAAGTTCTTGTATTGCGTTAATTCTTCTTATTCATCGGTGTTTGAAATGAGTGATGTGGGAGAGTGTGGTTTATTATAATATGGAGTTATAAAGACATGAAATATGAGAAACGACTAACCTCGATGTTGTTGATGTTTCTAGCTTTTGACTATATTTGGAAGGTTATTTCAAAAGACAGTATTTATGGAAGCAATTACTGTTTTGCTGGAGTATACTCAATAGATGGAAGAATTTATCGTTTTTTAGCGATTTTTATCATCTGTAAGGAATTAATCATTATAAGAAAGTTTTGTGTTTTGTTTGTGAAAATTTAATGTACGTGATGGATTTAAAAGAAATTTTAATAAAGTATCAAATGACTGTGATGATTACCTATTGAGTTTAAGATTTTTTAAATTATCTTCCAAAATAAACAAAAACTCGAAATTTACCATTCTCAGTTACATATTGAGTTGTGTGATCACGGAGAGTTCGAGAGAAACTGAGTGGTGTCTTAATTTCATGAAGCTTATTAGAGTCTTTATTTTGCGAATCGGGGGAGAAAGATCCTTTAGGCAGTGACGTGTCTAGAGAAATAAAATTGGTGCGTCATGTTAAGAGTATTTAAAATTAAATTATAGTGTCAATTATTTTCAAATTGTTATGTCAATCAAAGTATTGTAAAATATTTTAATAGTTATATAATAAAGTTATAGATCGAGCTTAGTTTTTGTATGTCAGTTCAAAAATTTATGGCGTTCGACTCTGCCTTAATTTGGATCATTTCTAGGATTAGTCTTTTTTTAGCCAATTTTCATTGTTTAAATTTGTTACATTGTCGAATTGAAAGTCATGTTTTTGTTCTATTGCATGTTGTGCTAAGGCTGTGTGTATTGTCGCAGTATGTTTTAGACTATTTTTATGTTCTTTTATTCTGGTTTCAAGGTATCTTTTGGTTTGGCCGATATATGTGGCATTGCAATCCTTACAATTGATTTTGTAAACTATGTTGGATTTTTGGTTGTTATTTATTTTGTCTTTGGTGGAGCCAGTAATCGATTAAATGTTATGTTCATTGTTTGTGACTAATGGTATGTTGTATTGTTGGAAAAGACGAATTGGTTGATGATGGATGTTTTTTGTGTAAGGAACATTTATTAGTCTGGAAGAATCAAAATTGTTGTTATTCTTTTTTTGATTGTTGATTGTGGAAAGCCGATGTTTTATTATTTTTTCTGTGAAAGAGATCGGATATCAATTTTGTGTCATCGTGTTACTAATAAGTTTGAGGTTTTCTTTGTGAAATGAAGGATGAGATAATTTTATTGCTCTGTCAACTAGCATGTAAATTATGGCTTTTCTTAGGAAAGTGGGTGGTGTGAAAAGAAATTTATGAATCTGCCTGACCAGGTTGGTTTCCTATACCAATTTGTGATAATTGAATTTTGTTTATGGATTAAAAGTATATCAAGAAACAGGATTTTTTTATCTACTTCATTTTCTGATGTAAATTGTAATTTTGAGTTATATGAGTTAAAAATCTTTTTGGTGGATTCAATTTTGTCTGTTGGTAGAGCAATAATAATATCATCAACATATCTTTCATATAGTTGTAACGAAAATTGTAATTTTTCCAGACAATTTGTTTCAAGATCAATCATGACGATGTTAGATAGTATTGGAGCCAGAGGTGAGCCCATTGGTAACCCTGAGATTTGTTGGTAAATGTTATTTTGAAATGTAAAGAAAGTTGAGAACATGATGTATTTTAAGGCTTTAATTATTTCGTTTAAAGAAAATGTTTTTGAAAATAGATTTGATCATTTTGAAGGCTTTGAATAACAAGTGGTAATGGGATGTTGGTATAGAGAGAAACAACATCAAACCAGACCAATTTGTAGTTGAGTGGAGTTGAGATGTTAGAAAGTGAATGTTTTAGTTGTAAACTATCTTTGACGTGTGAATTAGTCGTATTGATTAATTTAGAAAGTTTAGATTGTATAAATTCAGCTAGTTTATGTGTTGGACTATTTATTGATGATACTATTGGACGAAGTGGATAATTATTTTTATGATTTTTTGGCAGACAATAGAGACGAGATAGGTTGCAAATTTCAGCTTTCAAGTATTTCTATTTTGTTTCATCAATGATTTTTAGGGTTTTCCATCTGTAGAGAATATTGTTAATGCCTTTTTGTAGAGTGTTGATGGGATTTCTATTTGGTAATTTGTAAGTTGAGGAATCTGCGAGTAAATTATGAGTTTTTGTAATGTAATCTGATTTGTTAAGAATGACTGTTGAATTTTCTGTGTCAGCTCGTGTAACTAAAATTTGAGGGTTGATTTTTAAGAATGAGGACGTGTGTTTTATAATTTGATTAGTGTTGGAAAATGATGTTGGAATATTTATTTTGTTTAACATTTTAGTGAATCTGGTTCTAATATCGATTTGTCTAGGTTTGTCGAGTAAAAAATCTTATTTGGACTCAAGTTCGGAGATTGATTTGTGGATATGAGTTTTTATGTTTGAGAGTTTGAGGTAAGGAAAACAAAACTTTTCACCTAGAGACAAGAATGTGGAAATGTGTAGCGGAATCTCAATGTTGGAGAGATTTATAAGCCATTCTTTCCTTTTATTTAATGTGATTGTCGAATTTATATTATTCAGAGGATCAGTGGAAAGATTATTATTTGTGTCATGTTGTCTATTAGTAAGAATTGAGTATAAGATGTTGTGATTTTGTGTTGTTTGATTTATGTTTTGATAATTTAGGTGATGTATATTGTTTTGGTTCAGATGTGTTTGTGATGATATTGTTCTTAAAAATTCGTCATGATTGAAAATGTGAAGATGTATGTTCTTGGTTCGTTGAAATCTAAGGTTTTGAAGTTTTTTTTTGTGTTTTTCACATGAGAGTTTCATATGAGAGTTTTCATATGAGAGCTATGAGAATTAACATAATAATACGAATATCAATATATTTCCGCTTACTTTTATGAATTATAATTTATTTGGCATAAGGACGGGTGTGAATAAACCGTAAACAATATTTTAGAAGATAAATAATTTGTAATTGACAATTATTATTATATTTAAATTAACGTATAAACTAAAAAAATAAGCGATCAGAGTGTGCGATACATTTTTTTGTATACATTAATAATGCAGAGAATCGAGAGCTAAATAAGCATTGAAATCATCTAAAAGTCTCGCTCGTGCCGTCGGGTGACGTCACGCGCGAGTCGTGCTCAAATTGCTTTTTCCCTCGAAGCCTTCGTTTCGGCTTGGCCGCACATGAACGTGCTCAGCGTCCATGTATTGGTGTAGCTGCCGAAGGCGCGGTCGGGGAACTTCGATGGCGTTCGGCTCTTTCCGAAGACGTCCGAGCGTCGCTCGCTCACGGACACGCTCTATTATGATTGTGTGATGGGCGCGCAGGGGACTAGAGAGGGGGTAACTTTTGCGCGCGATCTGGCTGCACTGCCTGTGAGTGGAGTTGAATATCATCTATTCGAGGCGCATGAACACGTGATAGTACCAAGTAATGCACGATCCAACTCTATATTCATCTTTGATGACATAGCATGTGAAAAGCAGGATAGTTTTCGGGCCGTGGACTACCACGGCATGCGCAATGAAGAGCGAACAATTGTTGCGTAAAAAGGATGTATTGCGTGAAATTGCCAAGGCGAGCAATGCAATCAGACGAAAGCATGGAATGATGAAAATTGGGAAAGATAACGATCAGCAGAGAATGCAGGATGTCTTTAAGCCTATAGTGGGGCCATTGGAGAAATTTGTGTCATATAAAAACGGTGAGGTGGTGGCGGTGAAGGAGGAAATTACGGATGAAAAAGTGGGTGATATTGTTGAAGAAGAAAAAGAAGATGCGTTAAATAGTGTGAAAAATCAAAATGCGGCTCATGATTCCTTGAAGAGTGAAACACAAGATTCGTTTAAATTGATATATGATGATGATTATAACTCGCAAAATGTCGATGAGCTGATCAGCGAATATCTCCTGTTATTACAAACAAATAGAAAAGCAAGCTTGGATGTATTATACGGTGTACGAAATCTCGCTAACAACAAATTAATGATTGGCAATTCTCCGATAATTTTCGACTCTCAACACATTCATGTGGGAGATGCGAGTTATGCGAAAACTGTTGGATTAACGGAGCTGTTGTTGAAAAAAGTGCCTAATGTCGAAACTTTCACACCGGATGATTTGAAGAACTACGAAAAGATTGTAATCTCGACGAATGTGCACAAAAAATTGTATAAGCCTAGTGAGGCTATACGACGTAACACCAGCCACAAATTTAACACATATATCGCAAATATAGTTGATCATCATGTGGGATAGGGTATGCCAAAGTATAAGCTAGCTAGAAAAAATACCCAATTGGACTATATTTATTGGGATAATCTAAACGAGCTAGTGGATCGTCTTCGCTTACTTCTGTCATCCCAAGCAGCCGGAAATTCATCACATGCGAATGAAATTGATCGACTATTGACGAATTGCGCGAAGCTGAAATCATTTATTAACTCGAAATCGGAGAATTTACGCATTCTCATCATGAGTGTCGACGTGTTTCGACGTCATTCAAGTAGGAGTGTACTCAACAGTAAGCAAGGTCCTCCAGCTCGACCCGGGATTGGCTTTAGAATTACCGCAGATGGTCATTATGACTTGGGGCAGAAACGATTGTGTAACATTGCAAATCCGGAAGGAGAAGATGACGCCATCACTTTAAGTACGTTACAAAAGAAATCTCGAACTATCATTAAGAACATACGCAAAGAAATAAATGAGAGTAGTCAGTTGTTGGTTCATGGACTTGAAGCTACGATACGGGACATTGCAAAGACTCTGGAGGCCGATGTCAAAATTCTACAAGATTTGGTGATTCGTAATTCAATCGTCATTGCTGAATTGGATGCACGACTGAGTGGACTGGAAAATGAACGAAAAAAGGGGCGCTCTCGTGCTGGAGTTACATAAGCCTGCTCGACGAAACTATCCGCGTCGACATGTGGACATCCGTGGCTTGGACGAAACCTAGCAAGCCGACCTCGTCGATATGTCATCATACGCTCGTAAAAACTCCAACTACAAATCTCTTCTAACCGTCATCGATACCTTCTCGAAATTCGCCTGGGCCGTGCCAATGCTGAGTAAGAATGACAAAGATGCAGCAGCAGCAATGAAGTCGATCCTCGTTAAGGGACGCATACTGCAGAACTTACACGTTGATCGGGGAAAAGAATTCTACAATTGTGACTTTAAGGCCATCATGAAAAAGTGCATTATTCACATGTATTCAACATATAGCAACTTGAAGGCATCCATTTGCGAGCGTTTCTATCGTACATTGAAGAATAAGATGTGGATGCAATTTAGTCTTCGTGGTAATTATAACTGGATCGATATTCTTGATAATCTAGTAGCCGAGTACAACGATTCTGTACACCGCACCATTAAGATGAAGCCGAGAAATGTCAACGCGGAAAATGAGAAGCAATTGCAGCAGATTTTCAATAAGCCTCCAATGAAAAGATCGCCGAAATTCGCCGTTGGTGATAAAGTGAGAATCAGCAAATTTAAGACTGTTTTCGAAAAGGGTTACACCCCAAACTGGACCACGGAAATATTTACAATCTATCGTGTGAGAAAAACTCATCCCGTGACGTACCACTTGAAGGACCATAAAGATGAACCGATCGCCGATGGTTTCTACGAACAAGAGCTTCTCAGGGTCAAGCACCCCGATATCTATCTCATTGAAGCGGTATTGAAGGAGCGCGGTAATCGAATGTTCGTAAAGTGGTTAGGTTTCGACATTAGCCACAATAGTTGGATAAGTAAATCCGATTTGTAGTCGATAATAAAGAAAATGGAAAAATATGTATGTTTTATGACTCTTGACCTACTGGTCGTCCCCGCATCCCTCCAAGGCCTCCGACCGACTCCGCAGCAGGCATCCCGAGCTTGCTTTTTTTCCTCCTCGCCCTCAGTAATCCCTTTTTTTCGTGGAACGTGGCTACGAGGAGATGGACAAAAAAGGGTGATAAAAAAAACACACACGCACACACATACACAAAACACATAGAATTACGAAAAGTCCTGTTCTTTATTTACAAAAATAATCAATCTCTTTACAAAGACTATTATTATTTATGAAAAAATGTACATTTAGAATTTTTTTCACATCGGTATTCTATAATGCCCCCATGGTAGGGTTTTGGAGGAGCAAGGTATAATATATCGCTTATCATCATGTGGGCTTAGAGCAATTTTTGTCTCACGGATTGTGTAGACTTTGTGCAATTTTGATCTGATGCACGTTTGCGTACGCATCATTTCAATGTCCTCATCTAAACACCGAACATAGTCTTCGAATTGCATCGTCCTCGTTACAGCGCTATTGCGAACACCTTTAACTTTTTTTGTGTCCTTTTTCCCTTCGACCTGTGTCGCGTACATTTTTGAACGAAGTCTGATGAATGCTATCACAATGGCACCATTACATTCATCTTTCATAAGACCGGGTACCTTTTTATTCACTAGCGGCATACCATACTTATCGTCCGCACCGTAATCGCTCGTATCGAATTTTGCAATGTCACACTTCATGTCGGCATATACATCATCGCTCTCAATGTCATAGATGAGACTGTCCCTATCGGTATGCATGATTTCACACTTATTTCGATACAGAGGTGCCATATACTCATGATGAAATCCATACAAGCACGTTTTGGATATGTCGAGTATGTACATACCGACATATATCGGCTTGCTGAATTTCACCTCGAGTTTGTGCAATTCCACAGCGATAAGATTTTCGGAAAAGACGCTTCGACTGTGGAAGTTTGGCTTCGCAATCATTGCCTCTGCGCCAAACCTGCCCTCCCATTTTGTCAAAAGTTTTACATCTACATGATTGCGCACATTTTCCATAGTTTTACCAAACACCGCGTTATTCATCAATTTGATTAATTTTTCTCAAAATCATTTTTGGCTACTGTCCGAAACTGAGTATTTAGCTCGATATATGAACGTAGCCATGTTGATTGAGTAAATTGTAAAACTTAATGGATTTTCGTAAGGCGAAGCCCATGCCGTAAACACTGTTGTAAATTTCGATATCGTATGACATAGCGTATCTTATCATAAACGGTTGCGAGCAGCTTTTCCTGCCGCTTACCCGGTGGTTTTTCGTGTGGTGGACAAAACGGCAAATCTTTGTGCGCATCATGTAGAGCTTGTGGATATTCTAAGTCAACCTCAAGGATGTAGCCTATAGGTGAATCTAGCGGAATGCATGATCGATCAAACTGGGAGACGTTGTCGACCAATCGAAAATTTGCATATGGCAAAGGTTGGCACATTGCCCAACCATACAAATTGTTGACATCAAAATACATCAAGTATGATGATGCTTTCGATGGATCAAACGACTCCATGTACTTATTATTAGCACGGGCATACCTGTTTGAGCATTGGCTAAGACCACCGCGTATACCTCGTTCAACAAATAAACCCATATCAATGCCCGTGAGTAATTCGAATTTGACGTTCGTATGCTTTAGCATTGCATCCCAGGTGTATCCGGGCAATGTGTAATAATACGCGGGATCCAGCCCATAACTCTCAATACATGTGTCCCGAAAGTTTTCAACAATATCTCCCAATAATAAGGCATCTGTCATCAAGTACAAATTGCTGTATTCCCCCAGCGTCCGAGTAGAAAATCGCTCCCAAACGTTCTGAGCATGTACGTACTCGCTCTCGGAAATCGTGTCATCTGCCAGGGAACTATAAAATGCGTCACGTGGCGGTAAGCAAATGTTGTCCAACTTATTCACATTATCTACATATTCATATGGGAAAACCCCTTTTCGCGTCAACAAGTTGAAGTCGTCTCTCGATATGTCTGTGAATTGCCTTCGTAAGATTTTGAATTTGTCCTCGGTCAAAAATGATGCTAACTTGTCAAGACTAGTGTTGAGAAATTTGTACGAATCAATGAAGCGTTATTGAATCTTGTGCTTTGAATCATCTATAATTTGAATGAGTTTGGTGAATGAGATGTACTTCTCTTTCGTTATCGGGAGTACATCGATTTTCCCTTCGAACGCTGTGGCTACTTCCTTGATTATGAAATGTGCATCATAACCTGATAAATTGTGGAAAACCACTGGAATGAAAAATGACTGCTTGTAATTCAAGTTGCAATTAGAATGGGCAGGGCCTCTATAGCGCCCCGTCAGGTGGCAATGATCTCGAACGCGTACATCGTTTTGTGCAAATGCTTTCTTACATATATGACATTGAGTAGCATTTCGAAAACTTGTCCATTCGCCCGGTGTTAGATGGACCATTGGCACATTGTCACAAAAAATTTCTTTTATGCGCATTGCAAGATTGGTAAGCTCTTCAACGAACCACTTTATGGGATCGGTACTGCGACTTGAGTGATACGAAGAAAGCGATTCGTCGTACGAACAGCATACATAGTACCCAACACTAAATACTTCGTGCCGTTGATTATACGTTGTCGCGGTCTGCTCACTAGTCCTCGCTAAGACGCACTTCAAATCAGCATACACGATAAATGGATGTCGTTCTTTCCGGTTGAAGTTCGTCAATTGGAGCCATTTGTTCGCTTCGTTTGGGAGTCGGATGGCACAATCGTTGATCGCTCCACAATCAATCTCGTGCGATTTCAATGTATCCTCTAATGAGAAGTAATGCAAACACCTGCAAAAAAAGAATGAAGATTTTTTATTTATTTATTTGTCCGAGCGTCCATACATATTAGATATATTAACTTGCTACTAACCGATCGCATATATATTTTTAACGATTGTTTCGGCTCAGTTGTCCGCTGACGAGCCTCGACAGATTCTTGATGCATGCGAAATGTCCGACATTGTTATCCTCAGTATCGTGAATATATAGAAAACTTATGTCTTTCCTTCTTCTGCCGAGTCACACGGATTGGAACAATGTCTTTTTTGGTGGTGGTAGTATATACATTGGTCGAAAGATTGTTTCGAAGTTAAAATTTCTTGATTTGATTCATCGTCATTGGGAATTCAATGTCTCGTAGATTTAGCACTGTTGAATAATGTGGGTATGATATTGGGCGGTCACTGTTTCGTTCGGTGGGATATAAAGCTGCGACCACGGACCATGCAAAACACGCATTGCCATTAGACTTCGTATTGACAACTGCACGTTTTACTATTACTTCCCGTGGTAATTTCAAGTTGCAACCAGCGCACATTGGATTAAACTTGTTTATATTTATTGTAAGATTGAGTATTTTCCGGAGCGTCCAACCACTTTCACGGTCTTGAAACTCATCGAGTATGGTTAAAGTAGGCTCCATAACACATTGCTCATACCACTCATTTAAGTCAGTTGTGTTGAATAGTTCACTATTTCGCGTGTTGATATTTTTATTGTCATGTTTGTCACCACTCACAAATTCACCATTCAAGATAGTATTAACTTTGACACTATTGTGCATGTAGATAAAGTTTTGCACACGTTGGAGCACTATGTCGCGAGCATCTTGGAGAAATTTTCGCGGCTTGATATGGTTGCGATTGATTATGGCGCCAGTCAATATCCGACTGTCGAATGATGTATCAATGTGTCGCCAAATCAATCCATGTTTACTGTGCCCTGCACCCGTGGGTATAAAATGATTACGCACAGAATTTCTCAACCCCTCCAGCCGCGCTATTTGGGCTATCAATGACTGTTGAAGTCCAATTGATAGTCGCGGGCGCTTAATCCGGCTTTGCGTTTCCAATTCTTCGATAAACTCAACGCACCGTTGCTCCCACGTAGTAAAATCTTCGAATGAACTCAGCAGCGTGGCTTGGTCATGCAAGATTTGTTCAATGCTGTTCTCCATAGTAATGCATGGGAAAGAATTCGAAGATGTTAACTGACTGACTGCTTGGTTCAAAGTGCAACCAGCTTCGAACGCAGCATATCATTAAGAATGGCTCTCCGTTCGTGAAAAATATTTTTTCGGGCTATCCCTATATGTCTTGGGAAAAAAACATGAGTGGTTTCCGACGACGTGTTGGTATAGATTGTCCGAAGAAAAAAAAACGAGATAGAAAACAACATGTGGGGATGCATCGGGTCTGAAGATGTATTTTATGGGTTCTGTGCACAAGTGATCCATCGGCGCCAAAGGCCTTTGACGATAGACCCCTAGAGTTGATCTGGCAAATGATCCCACAATAAACCAATGTAGTTTCCCCAATAGTTTAAGAGCAACACCTTTGGAATCTATTCGAGCTCGTTTTTGGTCAAGTCCAGGGGGTGCTTGGCCGGATGCACTGCGTACATACTCGCACATGTGAACATCTTGACGTAATCTTGTGGAATGAAACCTCGACGGGTTGAAACTTGTTTTGGAATAACGCTGCAGCTGCATGCAATAAATAAAGCATTTTATGGGCTTTGAAGGGCCACCCTTTATATGGGAACTATCGTTATCTCACTCCAGAAAATTGTTCTAGCCATAAATGGGAGTTTCCCACACACACACACACGCACGCACGCACGCACCCCCCCCCCCCCACACACACACATGCACACATTTGTCTAAGTTGTTTTTTTTTTATATAAACTCTTGTGAATAGTGTAGACAAAAATGCTCCGCTTACATCTATAATGTTGATAATAAATTATCAGATTTTATGGGTTTTTAAGGACCCGCGACTCTATGATGTCCCCTCCCCCACAGAGTCGACAGCGGCTTCCCCCTCTCGTCCGCGGGTCCAGCTATCGCCTGGAAGACATCGTCACCAAAAACTAGACTCCCCACTCTCTAACACCCCTCCCCTTTCCCTCCGCCGCAACCCCGCACTCGGCTGCCGCATGCAGGATCCCCCCCCCCCACCACCGCCATGCATACCCCGGCTTCCCCGCGCTCGACTCCCCCGCCCCGCTCCCCCCTGAGATCACTGAGTTAGAATCAGCCTATTACCACTACTCTCTTTATTCCTTTTGTTTATCGTAAGCGCATGAGGTGCGTAACCAAAACTCGCCGCTAAGTCGTGCGGCGGATGTTTGGTTCCGACGGCCCGGACGTTTTTTGGTTTTTATCATACTCTGCTCTGGTTACCGGGTCGATTCTTTGACCTAAAAGCGGGTTCTTGTAGTTTACAGCTTCTCTTTGTCCCCATGCAGATGGGCCAGCGTAAGATTTTTGGCGTCTGTTGATCGAGTTGCTGTTTGATTTTTCGTTCGACAGCTCGTCGTGCAATATGCGCCTAAGATCATGAGTAGTTGTAATAGGCTGGTTCTAACTCAGGGATCTCAGGGGGGAGCGGGGCGGGGGAGTCGAGCGCGGGGAAGCCGGGGTATGCATGGCGAAGGGGGGGGGGGGATCCTGCATGCGGCAGCCGAGTGCGGGGTTCCGGCGGAGCGAAAGGGGAGGGGTGTTAGAGAGTGGGGAGGCTAGTTTTTGGTGACGATGTCTTTCCGGCGATAGCTGGACCCGCGGGCGAGAGGGGGAAGCCGCTGTCGACTCTGTGGGGGAGGGGGCATCATAGAGTCGCGGGTCCTTGAAAACCCATAAAATCCGATAATTTATTATCAACATTATAGATGTAAGCGGAGCATTTTTGTCTAGACTATTCACAGGAGTTTATATATATAAAAAAAAAAACAACTTAGACAAATGTGTGCATGTGTGTGTGTGTGTGTGTGTGTGTGTGTGGGAAACTTCCATTCATGGCTAGGAAAATTTTCGAGAGTGAGATAACGATAGTTCCCATATGAAGGGTTACCCTTCAAAGCCCATAAAATGATTTATTTATTGCATGCAGCTGCAGCGTTATTCCGAAACAAGTTTCAACCCGTCGAGGTTTCATTCCACAAGATTACGTCAAGATGTTCACATGTACGAGTATGTACGCAGTGCATCCGGCCAAGCACCCCCTGGACTTGACCAAAAACGAGCTCGAACAGGTTCCAAAAGTCTTGCTCCTAAAGTATTGGGGTAACTTTATTGGTTTACTGTGGGATCGTTTGCCGGAGCATTATCGGAACGATAGTGAAGTGATATCGTATCTTCCATGCATGGAGCATTATAATACACCACAGATGAAGGATCACATTGATGGTCCCCCACCCCAACGTCGGGACTGTGAAAAGTGTTGCGAGGGGGGAAATTCTCTACGTGCGGGGTTCTTCGAACGTGTTTGAACCTGTTACACATGCCTATGATTGGATAAGTGGGGAGAAGTTTTTAAAATCTGAGTGGAGGGGTTACGAGGGAGCTTATGATTTCGTGGACCAAGCTCAGACTGTACTATTCCACCGCACCATGTCACATCCGGAAGGGATGAGAGCATAATATTTTTGTTTCCCTCTTTGTTGCCTACGCCTAGCGCAATAGCACGGGATGAGGGTAAAAAGGGGTAGTGCGTGGGAAAGAGTAAAATTAAGGAATTGACACGATGTTTTGAAATTGAGGGATAATTCGACAGACTTGGTGTACGATTGACACTATGTTGTTTATTGGACGATTAACAGACGGTTTGAAGCGATCAGGTTTACGATGAATGATACAAAAAGAAACGGTAAAGTTAGCTTACATTCGTTGTGTTTGACACTCGGTCGTTCGCTCGCTCGCGTGGATGTTTGTTGTCGCTCGCGTTACAAGGGCCTTCGCTCTTGGCCTGGTGCGCTCGCTGGTACAATTGCTGGTAAGACGCTCGCAGGATTTTCGGCTGGTCGTGTATATACTTGACGTGTTTACTACGACGGCACTACGTGTAGATAGAAATATGAACGGCGCGCAAGGTCGATGAGTTGAGATTGATAATCACGGACCGATGATAGAAATTATACAAGTGTAAAATAAAACTTTTGTAACTCGAAAAATGAAGACGGTTCGTATGAAAGATAATCGGAGATATTCGTTAGGCTTCTGGGTTAAGACTTGATACAAGGAGTGATTCGGTTGACGGAAATATTGGTTGACGGGAGACTGAGATTGAATTTGATAAAGATTATCGGGAGACTGAGATTTAGACTTGATAGAAGAACTTGAGTCGATGGTAGTTGACGGGCGACTGCTTCGACCTTTTGCACACTGACTCTTCTTGGTTCGCATGCGAATTTTTCGAGTGAGTGGGAGACAATCTTTGGATTCTCTTCTTAGAAATAATGGCGCTGGTGGAAGGGGCAATTTCGCTTTGTTAACGGAACGTGCATGAGGTGTGTAGTCGAAATTCGCGCTAAGCCGTTCGCGATAGCGCGGTGACCGTTTGATTCGGACGGCCGGATGTTTTCATACTCCGCTCTGGTTACCGGGTCGAATCATGCAGACTTCTCTTTGTCCCCATGCGGATGGCTAGCGTAAAGTTTTTGAAGTGAGTGCCTGTTTGATTTTTTTAAGTTGCGGCTTTTCGTGGAATATTTGTCTGAGATCATGTTCTTGTTGAAAGCCATTGTGATAGGAAAAGTCAATGACTGTGGCGGTACTGCTATCGTGTATATATCGCTATTATTTGAATATGCTCGCGGAACGTACGCAAGTTCCGTTTAACGCTTAGATTTATACATTTAATACGCTTCTGACGGCAAATGAGGGTATTGGGAATAACCGAGATGAAAAACCCTAAATGAGAGAAGGGACATTCGCTAGGATGTAACAACCATCAACTTCTCCGAGAAGAACTTTGAAAAAGAGTGAAAATGGATCTCTCAAATATCAACAAAGTCAGCCTGATGGCGGAATTCCTCCCAACGAAGAAGCTGTCAGAACTCCACGTCCATTCGGATCATCAAATCACGGACATGAGAGCTGTACAGACCAAGTTTGGAAAACGCTACATCGTGGACGTTGCAAATGAGTTTGCCGTCTTCTTGCCAGCGCGGCTGGTAAAGGCCTTCGATCAAGATCTGAAAATGTTCGAGAGTATGCTGCAACTGGCGCGCAATGGTCAACTCTACATGAAGTACATTGGTGGAAAATACAACAGCGTCGAATTCCATCGAGTCTGAGTATGGTGGATAAGAACGCTTGTGAAGGCCCGGTGGAAAGAACAAGTTGAACAGCAGCCAGCATCATCACCATCGTAGAGTGCAAGGACCGTTTGCATCACAGTCATCATCATCGTAGAGTTTTCGACGCTCGAGTCTGAGTATGGTGGAAAAGAACGCTCGTGAAGGCCCAGTAGAAACAACGAGTTCAGCGGCAGCTGGCATCGTCACCATCGTAGAGTTCAACGACTGTTTGCATCACAGTCATCACCGTAGAGTTTTCAGCGCTTGGTGCTATGTAAAAATGTACGAAAAAACTTTTTCATCGAATATAATGTAAAAAAAAATTGTCGTCAAACTGTATTCGCCGTAGATATAGGAAATAAATGGAGAACGATATTTGTTCAAAATGTTTTTATTCATTAAAAAAAAAAATCCCTCGCTCACACACCGCTTCGTACACAGAGAGCCAGCTTTTCAACGACTTTACATTCGCTTTGGCGCAATTGTATTTTGGATTGAAGGAATGATGGGGACATTTAACGTTTGCGATTTTCGGCAACTTCTGCAGCGATGGACAGTCCAGAGTCTCCAGATCGATGACTTTTGTTGCTGAATCCGCGAATCTCGATAGCCATGAGCACTTCTCGAATCCCTTGGCATAGATCGCAGGAGCTCCTTCCAAGATTCCTCGAATTGTCGTTCTAGCTGCCTCGTATGGTATGCCACTGTGTTCCCATCGTATTCCATGATAATTGCGTTCCAGCCACTTGTTTGTCATTTTGTACTTGGCCGATAAAGCGTCCCAGGCGAATGGTGCATCGAAGAAGAATGTCAGCGGTTCAGCGTTCTTCTCATGGAGTTTGACGATGGACATCTCCTTTAGGACAAATTCGTTGACGGGTCTCTTGAACCCTTGCACGTCGACGATAAGCTCCATGATGACTGAAGTGGGCGCGGATCATTGGCATGATTTTATACCAATTTTTTAACCTCACCACTGATTGGATTGTACTCGACAATACGATCATGGAGGATCATGCAGTACGCTGAAGTTTGTGGTGGAATATTGTTTTTCAATTCAAACTCAAGGCGCACATCAACAGGACCGGACTTGAGCGAATCGTTTTGTTTTGAGCAGTCAATGACAACGAGGGGGGCTTTTTCTAAAAATTCCATCCTACTCAGCCATGGTTCAGCCTCTTTGTTGTAATAGGTCGGCTGAAAGTTTGCATACATCTCGTAGAGAAGAGCATATTGATTTTTATCAATGTTCAAATTTAAATTTCCATATGGATAACATTGCGAGTTGAGGTATAGCTTGACGTCGCTCAGGTTACAATGATCAAAGTGGCTCGCATTGTATTGTTTCTTATTTTTCCGATCCGTCTGCAACGCGAGTATGACATATCGTGGCTTCTCCAGCTGATTCGAAGTTTTCACAGACCACACGTGCTTGGAGGTGGCAGGCAGCAATGGATATTCATACAGTTCCCATGTTCGGAAACTCATGGAGATTGGTGCGTCTTTGGCGAGAAACTTTAACAGTTGAATTTTTCGCTGATCCGAGACTGTCACATACGGCACGAGCCATTCTATTTTATGCAATACGGGTTTGTAGTCTTCAGGCGCTGTTTGTACAATGGCATTGTCGTCAGTCTTTGATCTCGTGAGAATCAACTCGTGCTTGGCATTTACGACAATTTTCCGATAATCTTCGGCAAATCCGAGGAGCATGCTGAGCGGAATGCACACATCAAAGTTTCCCGATACATCTACAATCTGCTTGGTCTCTTCGACATCGAGCCATCCAGTGTTCTCGAGCATAGAACTTTTGGCCGGTGAGAGAGATGAATATCCCTTAATTACACTCGTAATGCCGACATTCTTATTACGATCGATTTCTATGGCATTCAGCTCATATCGCACTTCCTCAAACAAATGACAAATGGCATTGTTGACGAGACTTGTAGCAGTGGTTGGCGCCCCATCACGCTTGGATAATTTTCCACATATGTGGAGCGAACTCTTGCTTGGCAGGATGGAGAGGTCTTGATGTTGGATGGTAATACGGATTTCATCGCTGTTATTGAAGGTTGAAGATGCATATGGCTGATGAGCGTGAATCTCACAATGGATGATGGATTCATCAAAGACCACGGGTGTCTGAATGTTTACGATTTCTTCTTCCATTTTACGCAACAGATGCACAGAGCACAGACTAAATAATTTTTTACGCGCTTTCGCCACGCACTTTGAGACCCAAACTCTTCAAGAGTAGCACGTTTTGAGGTGTTAGCACTTTGGGCGCTGGCCGACGACTGATTGTTTTTATCCATGACCGTTTATTGTTATTGGAAGATCTGTTGAAAACAATGCCCATCACGACTTTATATGCAGGCGTATGGTGATTACTTCACCGCGGAAATTTACCAAATCACCGTCTTGATCCACTATGCGAAGCTGTATCGTGTCAATCGTTCGGCTCGTGATTGGCAGATAAATTACGTGGGAGGGAACTTCAATGATCTTATAGCCCGGTGGCACAGATGGAAAAAATTCGTGAATTGTGTGTACTTTTTGTCCGTTAATATAGGCGCCAGCGGTAATGTTGCACTCAACGCGTAGGGCGTTCACTTTGAGAATGGCTACTGGAAGATCGGATTCGTGTCTTTTATTGGCTTCCAATTTGCGTGCGGTGAAGCCTAGTAGATGACCAATAGAATCTTTTGGCTCAAAATTGACATCACGATCACACTCGATCTCACTGCGTAGCGTGTTATTGTTGGGTTTAATGCTGATGCTGATGTTTTTACGCGCGAGCTCTGCTTGTACAAACGTCTCAATATCCTCTATTTCATAACTGCCCGTAGGTATCGTCAACACCTCATCTCCCACGTAAAGTTTATCATGGTCAACGTCGATATTCGGAATAGAGTTGAAGGTTAACAATTCCACGAGACCGAGGGTATAATTTTTGTGTGGCGAGAGTTCGATGGGAGGAAAGTACTGCGCCTCGAATATGGACGATGAGCCAGATATGGTCAATGTTAAACTTTCGTCCATGATGCTGGTAAATTAACAACTGAATTCGCCACGTCATTTCCCTCCTATATACAGTGTATATTTGTCTTTGTGCTGCAGCTGCCGACAAAGAAACTTGAGACACAAATGTCCACATTCAATCGTATCATATTCCTGATATCTAGTATAATTATAATTTACGCTACCGACACCGAAATATCTCATGAGCTCGGATGGTGGTGGAAGATTGCCGAAACTATCAAAGTACATGACTTTCGATCCGGTCTTTTTGTAAGCGACCCAATGCGTGCCAGGACCGACATTTTCATCCAAATTTACAATTGCTGCTTCACATTTGAGAGGTCCGCTCGCAGGCAATGTATCGCGCATGTAAACTCCGCGAAAATGTGGAATCTTTAGGATTTTTGCATATTTAAGTAGGTCGCGGTCGGTGAGGGGTCGGTGAGGTAGCGTAACTTCTAGTTTTTTGGCTTGATATGAAGGCCCAATCCTTGCTTATATGGTTTCAGATGTAGACCCCGACCTAATGCAATTGCTTCAATTGTCCGATTATGACGCTTACTTTCATCCAATTCACGTTTAGCTGCTTGAGCAGCATTTACGGCTTTAGCTATACTAGCCGCACCACCCGACAAAGCACCCGCAGCGCTAAGACCAGCAAAAATGGGCACGAGGAAGGGCAATAAACCACCAATTTTATGGGGTACAGGTAGAACGCGAGGTGTGCGCACTTTACCACCTTGCAACTTTACAGCTGCACGAGCACCCTTTAAAGCTGATTTGATAATCTTATGCGGATCATTACTTTGAATCATTGTCTTCTTTGCAGCGCCAATTATCTTTTTCAAACAAACGCCACCCTTGCGGGCCTTCATTCCCATGCCAAATTTTCTCTTTGTCTTCATAATATTTGCCACACCCCAAGCACTGGCTTTTTCACCGATACTAGCGTCTCTCGCGGTAACACGTTGCCTAGCCTGTTCAGCCAACACTTTATCCGCCAAATGTCTCGCCTCAAGATTATCCGGATTTTTCGAATACGCAATATCGTGTTGTTTGCAAGCCGTATCCAATGGATTAATGCCCAGATCACCACGAGCAAGGCGCTTGGCCAACTTTGTGCCTGGTCCACAATACTGATATCCAGGCAAATGTAGTTCAACGGGGAGTTTGTTGATTAGGCGGTTGACCAAACCTTTACCACTCTTCCTATGCACAATCATGTCTAAAGACAATACGCGACTGACGGATAATCCCTATAAGAAGCCTATTTATATGATTTCGCCGTTAGTCGTGTGTGAGATGACGTCCAGGAAGCAAACTATCGGAGGCGGACTTCCCGTGATAAATTTCGACGCGTTTGTCGAAGACCGTGGAGGGAAAAAGAAACAAAAACGCCATGGGTATTTATTGCCACATAGCATACGTGCACTGTTTTGCGGTCCATCGAATTGTGGGAAAACCAACGCTTTGCTCACTCTCATCATCCATCCGAATGGTTTGAGATTTGAGAATATTTACTTGTATTCCAAATCGCTCAAGCAGCCAAAGTATAAGTTGCTCGAACAATTACTCGAACCTGTGAGCGGAGTTGAATATCATCCATTCGAGGCGCATGAACACGTGATAGCACCAAGTGATGCACGATCCAACTCTATATTCATCTTTGATGACATAGCATGCGAAAAGCAGGATAATGTTCGGGCCTTCTTTTCCATGGGACGACATGAGATTGTTGACAGTTTTTATCTTTGTCAGACGTACACTCGTATTCCCAAACATCTCGTGAGGGATAATGCAAATTTCGTGGTGCTTTTCAAGCAGGACGATATGAATCTCAAGCACGTCTACAATGACCATGTTAATACGGATATGACTTATACGTGCTTTAAAAACATGTGCGTGAAATGCTGGAATTCTGACAAGTATGCATTTATCACAATTGATAAGGATAGCGATATTAACGGAGGTCGATATAGACAAGGTTTTGATTATTTTCTCACTATTGATAAATGACTCATCGCTGGTAGTTGAAGAGACAGTATTGCGCATGCCGTGGTAGTGACAACATGAAGAGCGAACAATTGTTGCGTGAAAAGGATGTGTTGCGTGAAATTGCCAAGGCGAGCGATGCAATCAGACGAAAGCATCGAATGATGAAAATTGGGAAAGATAACGATCAGCAGAGAATGCAGGATGTCTTTAAGCCTATAGTCGGGCCATTGGAGAAATTGGTGTCGTATAAAAACGGTGAGGTGGTAAAGGAGGAAATTAAGGATGAAAAAGTGGGAGATAATGTTGAAGAAGAAAAAGAAGATGCGTTAAATAGTGTGAAACATCAAAATGCGGCACATGATTCCTTGAAGAGTGAAACACAAGATTCGTTTAAATTGATATATGAGGATGACGATGACTCGCAAAATGTCGATGAGTTGATCAGCGAATATCTCCTGCTATTACAAACAAATAGAAAGGCAACCTTGGATGTATTATATGGTGTACGAAATCTCGCTAACAACAAATTAATGATTGGCAATTCTCCGATAATTTTCGACTCTGCACATATTCGTGTGGGAGATGCGAGTTATGCGAAAACTGTTGGATTAACGGAGCTATTGTTTAAAAAAGTGCCTAATGTTGAAACTCTCACACCGGACGATTTGAAAAACTACGAAAAGATTGTAATCTCGACGAATGCGCACAAAAAATTGTATAAGCCTAGTGAGGCTGTACGGCGTAACACCAGCCACAAATTTAACACATATATCGCCAATATAGTCGATCATCATGTGGGACAGGGTATGCCAAAGTATAAGCTAGCTAGAAAAAACACCCAATTGGACTATATTTATTGGGACAATCCAAACGAGCTAGTGGATCGTCTTCGCTTACTTCTGGCATCCCAAGCAGCCGGAAATTTATCACATGCGAATGAAATTATATCGATTATTGAAGAATTGCGTGAAGCTGAAATAATTTATTAACTCGACATCGGGGAATTCACGCATTCTCATCATGAGTGTCGATGTGTTTGGACGTCATTCAAGTAGGAGTGTACTCCACAGTAAGCAAGGTCCTCCAGGTCGACCCGGGATCGGCTTTAGAATTACCGCAGATGGTCATTATGACTTGGGGCAGAAACGATTGTGTAACATTGCAAATCCGGAAGGAGAAGATGACGCCATCACTCTAAGTGCGTTACAAAAGAAATCTCGAACTATCATTAAGAACATACGCAAAGAAATGAATGAGAGTAGTCACTTGTTGGTTAATGGACTTGAAGCTACGATACGAGACATTGCGAGGACACTCGAGGCCGATGTCAAAGCTCTACAAGATTTGGTGATTCGTAATTCGAACGTCATTGCTGAATTGGACGCACGACTGAGTGGACTGGAAAATGAACGAAAAAAGGGGCGCTCTCGTGCTGGAGCTACATAAGCCTGCTCGACGAAACTATCCGCGTCGACATGTGGACATCCGTGGCTTGGACGAAACCTGGCAAGCCGACCTCGTCGATATGTCATCATACGCTCGTCAAAACTCCAACCACAAATTTCTCCTCACCGTCATCGATACCTTCTCGAAATTCGCCTGGGCCGTGCCAATGCTGAGTAAGAATGGCAAAGATGCAGCAGCAGCAATGAAGTCGATTCTCGTTAAGGGACGCATACCGCAGAACTTACACGTTGATCGAGGAAAAGAATTCTACAATTGTGACTTTAAGGCCGTCATGAAAAAGTACAATATTCACATGTATTCAACATATAGCAACTTGAAGGCATCCATTTGCGAGCGTTTCAATCGTACATTGAAGAACAAGATGTGGATGCAATTCAGTCTTCGTGGTAATTATAAGTGGATCGATATTCTTGATAATCTAATTGCCGAGTACAACGATTCTGTACACCGCACCATTAAGATGAAGCCGAGAAATGTCAACGCGGAAAATGAGAAGCAATTGCAGCAGATTTTCAATAAGCCTCCAATGAAAAGATCGCCAAAATTCGCCGTTGGTGATAAAGTGAGAATCAGCAAATTTAAGACTGTTTTCGAAAAGGGTTACACCCCAAACTGGACAACGGAAATATTTTCAATCTATCGTGTGAAAAAAACTCATCCCGTGACGTACCACTTGAAGGACCACAAAGATGAACCGATCGCCGGTGGTTTCTACGAACAAGAGCTTCTCAGTGTCAAGCACCCCGATATCTATCTCATTGAAGCGGTATTGAAGAAGCGCGGTAATCGAATGTTTGTAAAGTGGTTAGGTTTCGACAATAGCCACAATAGTTGGATAAGTAAATCCGATTTGTAGTCGATAATAAAGAAAATGGAAATATATATATATGTTTTATGACTCTTGACCTGCTGGTCGTCTCCGCATCCCTCCAAGGCCTCCGACCAACTCCACAGCAGGCATCCCGAGCTTGCTTTTTTTTTTTCCTTCTCGCCGTCAGCAATCCCTTTTTTTTTCGTGTAACGTGGCTACGAGGAGATGGACAAGTAGGGTTATAAACACACACGACCACACACACACACACACACACACACACACACACACACACCCACACATACACACACAAATCACATAGGATTACGAAAAAAGTCCTTTTCTTTATTTACAAAAATAATCATCTCTTTACAAACACTATATTATTTATGAAAAAATTTACATTAAAAAAATGTTTACATCGGTATTCTATAATGCCCCCATGGTAGGGTTTTGGAGGAGCCGGGTATAATATATCGCTTATCGTCATGTGGGCTTAGAGCAATTTTTGTCTCACGGATTGTGTAAACTTTGTGCAATTTCGATCTGATGCATGTTTGCGTACGCATCATTTCAATGTCCTCATTCAAACACCGAACATAGTCTTCGAATTGTATCGTCCTCGTTACAACGCTATTGCGAACACCTTTAACTTTTTTTGTGTCCTTTTTTCCTTCGACCTGTGTCGCGTACATTTTCGAACGAAGTCCGATGAATGCCATCATAATGGCACCATTACATTCGTCTTTCATAAGACCGGGCACCTTTTTGTTCACTAGCGGCATACCATACTTATTGTCCGCACCGTAATCGCTCGTATCGAATTTTGCAATGTCACGCTTCATGTCGGCATATACATCATCGCTCTCAATGTCATAGATGAGACTGTCCGTATCGGTATACATGATTTCACACTTATTTCCATACAGAGGTGCCATATACTCATGATGAAATCCATACAAGCACGTTTTGGATATGTCGAGTATGCACATACCCACATATATCGGCTTGTTGAATTTCACCTCGAGTTTATGCAATTCCACAGCGATAAGATTTTCGGAAAAGACGCTTCGACTGTGGAAGTTTGGCTTCGCAATCATTGCCTCTGCGCCAAACCTGCCCTCCCATTTTGTCAAAAGTTTTACATCTACATGATTGCGCACATTCTCCATCGTTTTGCCAAACACCGCGTTATTCATTAATTTGAATAAGTTTTTCTCAAAATCATTTTTGGCTACTGTCCGCAACTGAGTATTTAGCTCGATATATGAACGTAGCCATGTTGATTGAGTAAATTGTAAAACTTTATGGATTTTCGTAAGGCGAAGCCCATGCCGTAAACACTGTTGTAAATTTCGATAATGTATGACATAGCGTATCTTATCATAGACGGTTGCGAGCAGCTTCTCCTGCCGCTTACCCGGTGGTTTTTCGTGTGTTGGACAAAACGGCAAATCTTTGTGCGCATCATGTTGAGTTTGTGGATATTCTAAGTCAACCTCAAGGATCTAGCCTGTAGGTGAATCTAGCGGAATGCATGATGGATCAAACTGGGAGACGTCGTCGACCCATCGAAAATTTGCATGTGGCAAAGGTTGACACATCGCCCAGCCATATAAATTGTTGACATCAAAATACATCAAGTATGATGATGCTTTCGATGGATCAAACGACTCCATGTATTTATTATTAGCACGGGCATACCTGTTTGAGCATTGGCTAAGACCACCGCGTATGCCCCGTTCAACAAATAAAACCATATCGATGTCCGTGAGTAATTCGAATTTAACGTTCGTATGCTTTAACATTGCATCCCAGGTGTATCCGGGCAATGTGTAATAATACGCGGGATCCAGCCCATAACTCTCAATACATGTGTCCCGAAAGTTTTCAAAAATATCTCCCAATAATAAGACATCTGTCTTCAAGTACAAATCGCTGTATTCACCCAGCGTTCGAATGGAAAATCGCTCCCAAACGTTCTGAGCATGTGCGTACTCGCTCTCGGAAATCGTGTCATCTGTCAGGGAACTATAAAATGCGTCACGTGGCGGTAAGCAAGTGTCGTCCAACTTATTCACATTATCTATATATTCGTATGGGAAAACCCCTTTTCGCATCAACAAGTTGAACTCGTCTCTCGATATGTCTGTGAATTGCCTTCGTAAGATTTTGAATTTGTCCTCGGTCAAAAATGATGCTAACTTGTCAAGACTCGTGTTGAGAAATTTGTACGAATCAATGAAGCGTAATTGAATGTTGTGCTTTGAATCATCTACAATTTGAATGTGTTTGGTGAATGAGATGTATTTCTCTTTCGTTATCGGGAGTACATCGATTTTCCCTTCGAACGCTGTGGCTACTTCCTTGATTATAAAATGTGCATCATAACCCGATAAATTGTGGAAAACCACTGGAATGAAAAATGACTGCTTGTAATTCAATTTGCAATTAGAATGGGCAGGGCCTCTATAGCGCCCCGTCAGGTGGCAATGATCTCGAACGCGTACATCGCTTTGTGCAAATCCTTTCTTACATATATGACATTGAGTAGCGTTTCGAAAACTTGCCCATTCGCCCGGTGTTAGATGGACCATTGGCATATTGTCACAAAAAATTTCTTTTATGCGCAGTGCAAGATTTTTAAGCTCTTCTACGAACCACTTTATGGGGTCGGTACTGCGACTTGAGTGATACGAAGAAAGCGATTCGTCGTATGAACAGCATACATAGTACCCAATACTGAATACTTCGTGCCGTTGATGATACGTTGTCGCGGTCTCCTCACTAGTCCTCGCTAAGACGCACTCCAAATCAGCATACACGATAAATGGATGTCGCTCTTTCCGGTTGAAGTTCGTGAATTGGAGCCATTTGTTCGCTTCGTTTGGGAGTCGGATGGCACAATCATTGATCGCTCCACAATCAATCTCGTGCGATTTCAATGTATCCTCTGATGAGAAGTAATGCAAACACCTGCAAAAAAGAATGAGGGTTTTTTTAAATTTATTTGTCCGAGCGTCTATACATATTAGATATATTAACTTGCTACTAACCGATCGCATATATATTTTTTACGATTGTTTCTGTTCAGTTGTCCGCTGACGAGCCTCGACAGGTTCTTGATGCATGCGAAATGTCCCACATTGTTATCCTCAGTATCGTGAATATATAGCAAATTTATATGTCTTTCCTTCTTCTGCCGAGTCACACGGATTGGAACAATGTCTTTTTTGATGGTGGTAGTATATACATTGGTCGAAAGATTGTTTTGAAGTTCAAATTTCTTGATTTGATTCATCGTCATTGGGAATTCAATGTCTCGTAGATTTAGCACTGTTGAATAATGTGGGTATGATATTGGGCGGTCACTGTTTCGCTCGGTGGGATATAAAGCTGCGACCACGGACCATGCAAAACACGCATTGTCATTAGACTTTATATTGACACCTGCACGTTTCGTTATTACTTCCCGTGGCAATTTCATGTTGCAACCAGCGCACATTGGATTAAACTTGTTTACATTTATTGTAAGATTGAGTATTTTCCGGAGCGTCCAACCACTTTCACGGTCTTGAAACTCATCGAGCATGGTTAAAGTAGGCTCCATAACACATTGCTCATACCACTCATTTAAGTCAGTTGTGTTGAATAGTTCACTATTTCGCGTGTTGATACTTTTATTGTCATGTTTGTCACCACTCACAAATTCACCATTCAAGATAGTATTAACTTTGACACTATTGTGCATGTAGATAGAGTTTTGCACATGTTGGAGCACTATGTCGCAAGCATCTTGGAGAAATTGTCGCGGCTCGATATGGTTGCGATTGATTATGGCGCCGGTCAATATCCGACTGTCGAATGATGTATCAATCTGTCGCCAAATCAATCCATGCTCACTGTGCCCTGCACCCGTGTGTATAAAGCGACGGCGCACAGAATTTTTCAATCCTTCCAGCCGCGCTATTTGGGCTATCAATGCCTGTTGATGGCCAATTAACCGTCGCGGGCGCTTAATTCGGCTTTGTGTTTCCAATTCGTCGATGAACTCGACGCACCGTAGCTCCCACGTAGCAAAATCTTCGAATGAACTTAGCAGCGTGGCTTGGTCATGCAAGATTTGTTCAATGCTGTTCTCCATAGTAATGCATGGGAAAGAATTCGAAGATGTTAACTGACTGACTGCTTGGTTCAAAGTGCAACCAGCTTCGAACGCAGCAGATCATTAAAAATGGCTCTTCGTTCGGGAAAAATATTTTTCGGGCTATCCCTATATGTCTTGGGAAAAAAAACGAGTGTTTTCCGAGCTCGTTTCTGGTCAAGTCCAGGGGGTGCTTGGTCGGATGCACTGCATACATACTCACACATCTGAATATCTCGACGTTATATTTCGAAATGAAACCTCGACGGGTTGAAACTTGTTGTGGAATAACGCTGCAGCTACATGCAATAAATAAAGCATTTTATGGGCTTTGAAGGGTAACCCTTCATATGGGAACTATCGTTATCTCACTCTCGAAAATTTTCCTAGCCATAAATGGAAGTCCCCCCCCCCCCACACACACACACACACACACACACATTCACCCATTTGTCTAAGTTGTTTATATATATATATATATATATATATATAAACTCCTGTGATAGTCTAGACAAAAATGCTCCGCTTACATCTAGAATGTTGATAATAAATTATCGGATTTTATGGGTTTTCAAGGACCCGCGACTCTATGATGCCCCCTCCCCCACAGAGTCGACAGCGGCTTCCCCCTCTCGCCCGCGGGTCCAGCTATCGCCGGGAAGACATCGTCACCAAAAACTAGCCTCCCCACTCTCTAACACCCCTCCCCTTTCCCTCCGCCGGAACCCCGCACTCGGTTGCCGCATGCAGGATCCCCCCCCCCCCCCCCCCCCCCCACCGCCATGCATACCCCGGCTTCCCCGCGCTCGACTCCCCCGCCCCGCTCCCCCCTGAGATCCCTGAGTTAGAACCAGCCTATTACAACTACTATCATGTTCTTACTGAAATCCAGGGGAGTAGACCTCCATGTTTTTCGAGTCACTATGTAAGTTCTTGTTGATAACTTTTCGTGCAATATGCGCCTAGGACCGTGTTCTTGTTGAAAGTCAATAGGATAGGAAAAGTAGATTGCTGAAGGTACTGCTATCGTGCATATTTTGCTATTATTTGAAGATGCGTGCGAAACGGTATGCACAATATTCTTTGTTGTGCTGTTACGCATCTTATACTTAAATGTATACATATAATAACCTTGTAAACAACAAATGAGGATACTAGGAATAACCGAGAGAAGTGTCTCCCCCGCACATTCGTTAAGATGTAACGCGTATTCATTGACTCCGAACGACTAACACAAAATTATACACAAATAAATAAATAATTGATAGTGGACCTGGTGGTTCGTCACTCTTACCCTATTTATTGATTTCATACCTTGAATACAAAATTCAAGACAAATTAAAAAATAATTGATAGTGGACCCGGTGGTTCCTCACTTCCACCGTACTTATTGACTCCAAACCACTATACTTTTTATTTTATCAACAATAGCCTTCAATCAAAACTTATTTGTCTTGCTTTTACTTTTGCAAAGTCTACAATGAGTTCCCTATAGTCGATGATATCACATAATTCGCTTTCAATACATATGGTGGCTAATATTTTCAAGCGTTCCTGGTTCATTGTCGACCGCAGATAATGGTGAATAATTTTCAATTTAGAGAAACTCCGCTCTCTTGACACCACTGGACAGCTTACTCAATAGCCGCAAGGCGATGACAACGTTAGGTACACTCGACAGAATATTTTTTTTACGATGATATTCAAAACTTCAATTGCTGATTGATCAGCAGGCAAGAACACAGCTAGTTTCATAATTTCGTCACATAGATCAATTCCATCAATATCCACGTGCTCCCCATTTCTTAATGTTCTATGTAAATATTTGCAGCTCTTCATTGTTTCTTCTTTCGTTGAAGACTTAAGAGCATAAATATCATACAGAAATTTAAACTCATTGCTGTGCGCCTGTAGTTACTGAAATCTATCGTCTATTGATACTACTGCTGTATCAATAACGTGGAAAAAGAATTCTATTCGAAATTGTTTTTCCGGATCTGTTACACGTTCATCTCGAGCTTCGTATCCGAAACTATGTTTCTTACGCCAAACACGGACCGTGTTGTTAGGAAAAATATCGGCTCTACCTCCACCTCGGATGCTAAATCTTTCGCTTCATTCAGTATTCTAAACAAAACGTTCTTCAGATCTTTACGGCTTCAGAAAATCGGTGGTTTTGTCTAGAATGTAACAAGATTTAACTATATTCAAAGCAGGACTTTGTAATAATTTTGATGCGACATTAACTTTGTTGAGAATGTCGTACCAAATGACCACGCTACAAATTAATTTAAAATTCGCGATGGATTGAGTTAAGTTAAAGGTACCAATGGTCGGATGGTTAAGGGCATCCCTAGATTATAGGCTTTATTACTCATTTGAGGATCGTTTTTTTAGAAAATGCCGGGAAATGACGTCAAGCTCATAAGTTCTAGTTTTCAAAACACATTCATTAACTGTTGGAACGTTGAATGTGTTAATTTGTATGCATTTAAATGATGAATCAGCAAATGTACCGATTTTCGGACATCCAGAAATTCATTTTAGTTACATGGCTCAAATTGAACAGGTACTTGAGGTCTCTCCTATTCATCCCTAAATGGGGATGAATAAATATTTGTATATTTGTATATTTGTAAGTATACGTTGAACATAAAATTTGCCTCATCGGTGCGACCTGGACCTTACGACGAGTTAAAAACAGAGCAATATTTGCAGTAGTCAACTGGGTAACAAACATATTATGTCAAGCACGGGAACATATTATTATTTTTGTGTTCTTTGAGTAAACGTTTTTGCAAAGTTTCAAAATTTTATTTGTCCCATTGCGCCATAGTGTTATTTTCATCATTTTGCTGGTTACTCGGCCCCGTTAAGTAATAATTTAATGTACTAATTAAGAAAGTAGTTCTCCGGGCACATTTCGAATATATAAGTAAGAAAAAAGATGACATCGATGCCTTATAACTTCGTGGCAAGCCGGCCATATAACCTCAAATTTTGTTTGCATCACGACTAGTTATGTATAAATGTAGGACACATGTACACCAATTGATTTTCTCTTCTTTTCACAAAAATCGCGAACTAAGTAAGTGATAAGTACTTGAATAACTAATTTAGCGCGAGGTACGCAGCGAAACGACACAAACAACGCTTGGTGTCCGGTGTTTTGGTCTCTGTGAGTACGTGCCCTCGTACCAGTAATCGGACATGAAATTGGACCGTGGTACATGCGTGTGATGGAAGACCAATTAATTGAACGCTGATATTATTATATAAAACGTTATCGAAACCGAATTGTGACGACGGAGTCACGAAGTTTGTTCATTTCGCTTTTGATAGGTCATAAGTCTAGTCTAGAAATCGATAAACAATAAACAGTTATTACTGTCACAAATTGCCGCAACTTTTTAACTCTTCGGTTTATAAAAGTGCATTCAAGAAATGATTGACTTGGACTCCTCAATATGACTCGTCAATTTTACTACAAAAATTTGTCATTGGCGTACAATTTTCCAGTAATGAATTACTTATTGAAGGCTGCATAGGACATAACAATCACTTTTCGTTACCTGTAGATTATATTGCTAATATAGTGAAATATTCGAACTACTGTCCGCTCAATAGGACCCGTCCAAGCATTGGTACCGTTACGTTAAGCACCGAGTCTCATTTTTCTATAGACTGTCTCTTTTTTAATTGCGCGATATTTCCACAAGTGCATCATATATCTCTCCAAGCAGGTAGCGCACGGGTTTGATGGCATCAACCCAACTTTCCCAACGCGTATCACTGACAGCTTTGATAGTCAGCGATGGGATCCCGAGTCGAAATTTTCCAGCCGCGTTCAACCCACAAAATGAAGGCGAGTAGAAATCGGCGTGAGCGGATTATTGGGTATCTAAAGGAGGGTACAATGTTTAAAAGTACCATGCGTTAGAGCCTCCGATGAACCTCCGGCATGGCAGAAAGTAGACTTTTTGACACAAAGTGACGCACTCCCCTCCGAGCCACTGTGAAAAGTGGATGGAGAGTGTCCAACGATGAGTCGGTGATTACCTGAAAAGTTATATTTGAGGTATAGATTGGAGGGTAAGGAAGCCCGGCAGTCTTCCTTTGGAGTTGTCTCCGGATATGGGCCGGGTTCCGAGGATTTTTTGGCATAGGAGAGGCTTTTTGTGGTAAAACGAAAAATAAAGGAATGGAGGGGTTTTTAATGAAAAGAGATGCTGTATTTAAACTGAGAAAAATTTATACTAAAATAATATATATATAAAAAAAAATAAAGGATAATACAATAAAAAGATGGTTGGGTTGGAGAGGTAGGAGTTTTTTCGGCTTAGGAGGACAAGCCTTTTTTCTTCAACACGGGACTGCGTCAAAAGAGAAGGCAGAAAATGCGATTTTTCTCTTCGACACCGTACGGCGTAAAAAGAGGAAAAATGCTAGGCTTGGATATGAAGAGGTAACGGGTCTGCGACACTCTCCGACGCGTGCACGAACTGCGAACGCGTCTGTTTTTTTTCCAGCCCCGGATCGTAGCCGGTGGCCAGGTTATATTCCCGACCGAAGCTATCAATGGTTGTGGGAAAGCGCGGAACAGGGCGCCGACCCTCGGGCGCTACGCGAACTATGCACGACCATCGGTCGTCGCGTGCGGCCGAGGTGGGTCGAGCGCGGTCGCCGGGAGCCGAGTACGCTGCCGTGTGCCGAGCGCGGCCGACGGGAGCCGAGCGCGCTGCCGTGTGCCGAGCGCGCCATGTGCTCCGCGAAGTTTTTACAATGGCGGTGCCGCGGAACGCCGGGCACCCGTTTAGCTAGCCTATGACACGCGGGTAACCCCGAGCTGTCATAGGCGAGCTGTACAGTCATTTCGTAACTTGTTCGCGAAGTTTTATCGCTACATTCGGTGCGCGTGTTTCTTTTTTTCCCTTGTTTAGATGAATTTCGGCGGTCGTCGAGGGATTTCGCCCGCGTTCCTGGTAAGTGTGCGCGGGCTCGTCGCGCACGCCGGTAAGTTTTTTATACTTCTAATAATTAAAATAAAAGAAAAAAAAACGTAATAGCGGTAATTGTAAGGGGAGGGGAGGGTTATTTACACGCGTTTACCTAATACCAAGGGGCAGGGGGGGGGGAGTCATGACTCGATTATTAAGGGGAGAATATTTCCAAAAAAAAAGTGACAGCGGGAGGTTATATACAGAGAGGGGATTTATTTACAGGGAAATAAACCGTGGGGATGAATGTCGGGTGTCGACATGGTCATCTACGAGGGTTTGATCTTTTCTTGACCCTTCCAGGCGCAGTGGCAGTGTCCGGTGTCTTCGCGAGGACTCTACGCAGAGAGGCAAGCCGATGCGTCCCCAGAGACGTCCCCGGCGAGGACCTGCTTTCCTCGGAGGAAGCCATCGGTCGTCGAAGGCCTCGTCGAGGGACTTCGCTGTAGGAGATTTACCCCGGAGGGCTTGCCGAGGGGATTCGCTGCATACGAGCAGCCATGGACGCATGGTGCTTCGGTGCACTGATCTTCTCTCGGCCAGAGGGTCGTTCCGGAGGGAATTAGGGGTATACGGTTCGTAGGGAACGTGCGGACAACAAATGCCCCCCCCTAATGATCCGGTCGATCCCTGGTCGATGGTTGATTTCGTGGTTTCCTGGGTCGCAGCTGGTACCGAGGGCTGTGATGCTCGGTAATTCCAGTTTTTAGCGTGGACGGAAATTCGTTCTTGCGTCCTCTTGGCCGGCCTCTTTTGCGCGGCCGGTTCAGTGGTGTTGGCACCTCAATCGGTGCCGGGTGACATTCCTCAGAGCTTGCCTTAAGGTTCAGCTCGTCTCTGGGGAAAGTGTCGTGGTGGGGAACCTCAATCGGTTCCCGGGTGTTTCCCGATGACTCCATCTCCTGGTTTGATGGGTCTGTTGTGGGAGTGGTGGGGGGGAGGACCTCCATCGGCCCTTCCACGTGCTCCGGAGGGTCGGGTGTCGACTGCTGGAGACTGATGGAGGATTGAGTCCGTCCTGGCTCGTTCGTGGTGTGGTGAGTTGCAGATTCGTCCGTCTGCATTGCTGAGTGTGCAGGTTTTAGGAGATTGCCGTGCACTTTACGGGCGTCGTTGTCCCGCTGGATTGTGTAGATTTCCGCTCCAAGGACCGCGCGGATTTGGTATGGTCCATTCCATACCGGCGCGAAACCTGCGTGAAACCCTTCGGACGCCTTTGACAGTGGGTGTTGCCTGGCGTATACCCAGTCGCCTACTTGGTAGTGACTGGTGGTTGGGCTGGCAGCGTACCGCTGCTGGTACTTGTGCTGCCGGTCCCGGATGACCCGAATCCTTCGTTCGTGGTCGGTGCTTGCATTAGTGTCGTCGTTGGGGAACTGCCAATCCCCGGGGCGTCGAAGGTTTTTCCCCAGGAGGGCCTCGCTGGGAGTGAGCCCGGTGGCAGCGTTCTGCCTCGTTCGAAGTCCGAATAAGACCTTCGGCAGACAGAGGTCCCAGTCCCGATGAGGCTGGTCCCGTAGATGTAGTCTCAAACCCTTTTTTAGTTCCTGGTTCCGCCGTTCCGTGGGGTTGGCGCGGGGATGGTAGATAGCCGTCGTCCAGTGCTGGACATGCCACCGATCGCACGAGTCCTTCCACTTTTGGCTGGTGAATTGGGGCCCGTTGTCGCTGAGGAGGGACTTAGGATACCCCCAGCGGGCGAAGATCTCGTTTTCCAGGAGTTTCGTGATGTGGCGGGTCTCGGACGATCCTAGGGGGAAGGCTTCTACCCATCTCGTCATAAGATCGGTGACCACCAGTAAGAACCGTTTTCCCCTTCCGGATCGGGGGTACGGGCCCATAAGGTCCAGGGCGACCGTTGACCAGGGTTTAGTAGGCCGGTGTGGTCGAAGTTGATCTTTGTGCCCCGGGCGGGAAGCTTTCGTGCAAGCGCACAGATGGCAGCGGCGAACATACTCGCGCACGTCCCTACGCATGTGGACCCACGTAAATCGCTGCTGTATGGCCCGCAGAGTTTCGTCGGCACCCGGATGTCCGGCCAACGGTGCGTCGTGATATTCGTAGAGTATCTTGGATTTGGTAGCTTCCGGCACTAGGATCCTCCAGTCGTCCCAGATCCGCTTGTGGAGTCCACCGTCGATGATTTTATAGTCGTGATTAAAATCTTGGCCGTTCAGGATGGCGACAATTCGGCATATCAAGGGGTCTGTCTGCTGATCCTGGATAGCGGTATTGACCACGGTAGGGCCGGTGATGCCGAAGATATCGGGAACCAGAGTTTGATGCGACGGTTGGACGTTTTCCGGTGGGAGGACATTATCCACTTCCGGTTGGCTTTCCAGAGTCGGTTCCTCGGGATGATTTGACAGGGCGCCGGGTAATTCGCGCGCTCGTCCCGGTACGTGCTCGATGGTGAATTTCAATTCCTCCAGCAGAATAAACCAACGGCTGAGTTTCGGTTTTTCGTTTTTGAGGCGATGAAGCCAGGTGAGCGCACGTTTATCGGCGCGTAACACGAACGGTTGGTCTTCGAGATAGCTGCGATACCTTTTGACGGCCCAGATTATCGCGAGGCAGTCCTGCTCATAGGAGTTATATCGGGCCTGGGTGCCATCGTATTTGGCACTGGCGTAGCTAATGACGAGTTTCTCCTTATTCGAGTTTTCCTGGTACAACACAGCGCTCATCCCGATTTTGCTCGTGCTCGTTTGCAGGATGAACATGAGGTCGGGATTGGGCCGGCTGAGCGCGAGGGGTTTCTGGACTTCCCTCCTGATTGCTTCCAGTGCGTTTTCGGCATCGGGAGTCCAGATGAATTTTCGCTTACCTGCCAGGAGAGATGTAATTGGTGATGCCAAGGTGGCAAAATTCGGAATGTATTCCCGAAGCCAGTTACACGTCCCTATAAACTTTTGGACGTCACGTCTCGTTTTGGGCGTATCGAATTTTAGTAGAGCGTTGACGTGCTCGTCTTGGGCTTTATTGCCGTCGGTGGAGACAGTGTGCCCCAGGTAGGCCAATTCCGTTTTACCGAAGTGACATTTGCTGACGGAGCAGGTTAGTTGGTGGATCGCCAAGCGCTCGAAGACTATCGCCAGATGGCGAAGGTGGTTCTCCCAAGTGTCGGAGTATATAATTATATCGTCTAGGTAGACGATACAAATGGTACCGACGCACCCGACGAGCACTTCCTGACTCATCAAGCGCTGGAATGTGTTTGGAGCGTTCTTGAGCCCGAACGGCATCACTCGGAATTGGAAGGTGGCGCCGTCGGGAGTCGTGAAGGCAGTCAGCCTTTTTGCGTCCGGATCCATGGGTATTTGCCAATACCCGCTCTTCAGGTCTATTGTCGAGAAGATGTTTGCCGTTCCCAGAGCCTTCAGAGCGTCATGGATCTTCGGTATGGGTTGCAATACGTCCTCGGTGATGGAGTTCAGTCTGCGGTAATCCACGCAGAACCGTGGTTCACCATCCCTTTTAGTTACTATAACTATAGGTGAGTTATAGGGGGAGGTACATGGCTCGATAATCCCTTCATCGAGCATGGAGGATACTTGCTCCCGTATGATTCGCCGTTTGGCGGCGGAGTATCCGTATGGTGCAAGCCGGAACGTCTGATCGGTGGTCAGTTTGATCGCGTGCTTGGTGCTCTGAGTTTGAGATAAGCCGTTGGCGGAATCGAAGATTTTGTCGTAGGCTCGCAGGAGAGCCTCGAACTCGGGTTGATATTCGGGGGGGAAGCTGTGCTGTACGGCTTCCAGGTTAAAACCGTTAGTTCTCGGCTGTGGTATGGAAGCGTTGACCAGCTTCACCGAGAAACGCTCGTGACTCCCGAGATATAGTACGTCGTTCCCCAGGTCGGCGATGGTTCTTTGTTGCTTCAGCCAAGGATGCCCTAGGATGAGGGGCTCTCGCGCTTCCGGTGCTACCCATGCGTCCGCGTCGAACTGGTGCCCCTGAATGGCGAAGCTGATTCGTGTTAACCCCGTGAGTGCCATTTTATTATTTCGCCCGGCCAGATTGGCGGTGGATGAGCCCGACGTGATCGGGTGGCCGGGGGGTAGGTAGTTCGGATGAACGAAGCAGTGGCTCGCGAAGGTGTCCACGGCGGCGCATACCTCCTTGCCATGGATGATAACCCAGACATGGGGTAGTTGGTGTTGCCCCGTAGAGGTATCTGTGATTCCTACTTCTGGTTGGAGGCGGCGGGGCGGGGTGGATCCGCCGCCCGAGGCGAGTTTCCCGACTCCTGACTGGCAGCCTTCCGTTGGGCGAGAACTGGGCAGTCACGGTGAAAATGTTTTTCTGGACAATGCCAACATTGAGGCCGAGAAGTACTGTCCGCGGAGGATTTCGTCGATCTTTCAATTTTGATCGGTTCTTCCCGTTTTGGTCGTGACGGTGGGAGGGGCTCGGTCCAATCATATTCGGCCTCCATAGCCTTCGTCATCAGGGCAGTGAGGGTCTTCGGATTTGATGGTCGAATTGCCATCCGGAGGTTCGGTCGAAGGAGCTCGAGGAGCGTTGCGACCCTCATGGTCTCAGGTTCGTCGGCCCGGATCCGTTGATATAGGAGATACTTCTGCTGTAGAAATATTCCGGCTCCCTCACGTTCGCCTTGTTTCCGAGAGAATAGCTGCCCGTTTAATCTGGAGATGATGACGGGGCTATCGTAACGGCCGAGGAGGAGTTCCTTGAATTTCGACCAGTCGAAGTCCAAGGGCTGGTAGACGGTCCACCACCGTTCAGCGTCTCCACGGAGACCATTGGTAGCGGTTTGAGTTCGACTGATGGCCGGTGTGCTGGTTGCAGAAAAATAGTCCTCGCATCGACGCAGAAATAATTTCGGATCCTCGTAGTCGCTTCCGCTGTATGTGGGCATTGGCGGTGGAGGTGGTGCCCCGTGTTGGAGGAGGCGCAACAAGGGTTCCCATGTGTTGAATGCGTCTAGAGGTGGCGCTGTTGGAGTGGTGATGCAAGGGTTAACCGTTGCTCCTTGCGGCTCTCCGTGGAGAGGCATTTTCCCCGAAGCGTCCTGGTCGGCCATGCTAGGCGTAATTGGCCGAGACGATGAGGCGGTAGAAGTGTTGGGCGCCACCGGGTCTTTAATCACTCCCGGAAGTGATTGCTCTTGGGAAGAGTGGAGTTCCGCGAGGCGTTCCGACGTCCGAGTAGGTGTTCTCTTCATCGAGATTTTGCGAGGACGTCCCACAGGCCGTCGAGGTACATCCTCGGGTACGGTGGGAGTGAGCACGAATCTCATAGGTGTTGGTGGGTAGGTGATTTAGCCATTTAAACCGTTGAGGCCCCACGTTGGGCGCCAATTTGACGCACTCCCCTCCGAGCCACTGTGAAAAGTGGATGGAGAGTGTCCAACGATGAGTCGGTGATTACCTGAAAAGTTATATTTGAGGTATAGATTGGAGGGTAAGGAAGCCCGGCAGTCTTCCTTTGGAGTTGTCTCCGGATATGGGCCGGGTTCCGAGGATTTTTTGGCATAGGAGAGGCTTTTTGTGGTAAAACGAAAAATAAAGGAATGGAGGGGTTTTTAATGAAAAGAGATGCTGTATTTAAACTGAGAAAAATTTATACTAAAATAATATATATATAAAAAAAAATAAAGGATAATACAATAAAAAGATGGTTGGGTTGGAGAGGTAGGAGTTTTTTCGGCTTAGGAGGACAAGCCTTTTTTCTTCAACACGGGACTGCGTCAAAAGAGAAGGCAGAAAATGCGATTTTTCTCTTCGACACCGTACGGCGTAAAAAGAGGAAAAATGCTAGGCTTGGATATGAAGAGGTAACGGGTCTGCGACACTCTCCGACGCGTGCACGAACTGCGAACGCGTCTGTTTTTTTTCCAGCCCCGGATCGTAGCCGGTGGCCAGGTTATATTCCCGACCGAAGCTATCAATGGTTGTGGGAAAGCGCGGAACAGGGCGCCGACCCTCGGGCGCTACGCGAACTATGCACGACCATCGGTCGTCGCGTGCGGCCGAGGTGGGTCGAGCGCGGTCGCCGGGAGCCGAGTACGCTGCCGTGTGCCGAGCGCGGCCGACGGGAGCCGAGCGCGCTGCCGTGTGCCGAGCGCGCCATGTGCTCCGCGAAGTTTTTACAATGGCGGTGCCGCGGAACGCCGGGCACCCGTTTAGCTAGCCTATGACACGCGGGTAACCCCGAGCTGTCATAGGCGAGCTGTACAGTCATTTCGTAACTTGTTCGCGAAGTTTTATCGCTACATTCGGTGCGCGTGTTTCTTTTTTTCCCTTGTTTAGATGAATTTCGGCGGTCGTCGAGGGATTTCGCCCGCGTTCCTGGTAAGTGTGCGCGGGCTCGTCGCGCACGCCGGTAAGTTTTTTATACTTCTAATAATTAAAATAAAAGAAAAAAAAACGTAATAGCGGTAATTGTAAGGGGAGGGGAGGGTTATTTACACGCGTTTACCTAATACCAAGGGGCAGGGGGGGGGGAGTCATGACTCGATTATTAAGGGGAGAATATTTCCAAAAAAAAAGTGACAGCGGGAGGTTATATACAGAGAGGGGATTTATTTACAGGGAAATAAACCGTGGGGATGAATGTCGGGTGTCGACATGGTCATCTACGAGGGTTTGATCTTTTCTTGACCCTTCCAGGCGCAGTGGCAGTGTCCGGTGTCTTCGCGAGGACTCTACGCAGAGAGGCAAGCCGATGCGTCCCCAGAGACGTCCCCGGCGAGGACCTGCTTTCCTCGGAGGAAGCCATCGGTCGTCGAAGGCCTCGTCGAGGGACTTCGCTGTAGGAGATTTACCCCGGAGGGCTTGCCGAGGGGATTCGCTGCATACGAGCAGCCATGGACGCATGGTGCTTCGGTGCACTGATCTTCTCTCGGCCAGAGGGTCGTTCCGGAGGGAATTAGGGGTATACGGTTCGTAGGGAACGTGCGGACAACAAAAGGAGGTCAGTGAGGATCACAATTGAACATACGGAACCTCAGGTCGACCTACTTCGAGCGCTCCCGCAGAACCTACTGCCCCCCCCCCTTCGGCCTACTGTACACTGCTAAACAAAATAATTAATTTATATAGAATCTATTTAAATAAAATAGGTTTTTTCCTTGTCTCACAGCCTACTACGATCATATTTCTTTCAGAGATATTTATATATATTAATAAAGATGAGATTCAAATTAATCTTTATTTACTTAAAATGTTCACTGTAAAGCTAAGTGTACTATATGCATAAAATATTTCATAAATCGAAAATAAAATGGACTTCTTAATTGAGAGCTTTACCACAAGGATTTTTCATCGTAATTCGTCATTCCCTGGCCTTTAGAAATGATTTTTTTCGAAGAAAATATTTGTCCTATATGCGACTTGAACCTAGTCCTACCTACTCATAGCTACGCTCCGCTGCCCCTATGCTACCGAGTGCTTATAACATTTTGGTCGCTGATATGGCATAAGAGGCCAAGTGAATACCTCTAACTATTTGTTGTATCACATAACCTATATGAATTAGTTAATATGATTGTGATAATTAGAGAGTTTCATCGAATAACATGCTATAGATTTTTCAAACACACACACACACAGACACACACACGCATGCACGCACGCACGCACGCATCCACGCACGCATACACACACACACACACACACACACACACACACACACACACACACACACACACACACACACACACACACACACACACACACACACACACACACACACACACACGTGTGTGTGTTTGAAAAATCTATAGCATGTTATTCCGCTCACACACACGTGTGTGTGTGTGTGTGTGTGTGTGTGTGTGTGTGTGTGTGTGTGTGTGTGTGTGTGTGTGTGTGTGTGTGTGTGTGTGTGTGTGTGTGTGTGTAAGAGAGTGTGTATGTGTGTGTGTAAGAGTGTGTGTGTGTGTGTGTAAGAGAGAGGAATATAAAATTCCTCTCTCTCTCTTTCCACCTTCTCTATCCCCCGCCCTTTTGATATGAGTGTTGCAATAAAGATGGACCGTTAGTTCAATCAAATAGAAAAATGGTGAACTCTACGAAAATTCTATTTAAGGTAAATTTAAAAAAAATAACTAGATCCATTCAGTGAACTTAACTAAATTGTTTTTTTGAACAGATGAAAATGCTGAACTGATGAAACCGAATCAAAGATTTATTAGGATCAAACAAAATATGTAGTTATTGGACGATATTAAATAGATTGATTTTCTATAAATAAACATTTTTCAAATCAATAATTTTAATAATGGAATGCAATAGGAAAAATCTGGTTCTATGAAAAATCTAGTTCATTCAAATAAAAAAGAATCAAATAGACGCGGTTAGTTAATATCATATTTAGCGGAAAAAAATAAAAATATGCTTCATACATACATGTGGGAATATTTTTTAAAATTTTCGACGTGCTACAAACGAAAACAAAGAAAAATCAAACATTTTATTTAAAATCAACGGTAATCGGCCGTCGCCATTTACCAACTCATTATTGAATTAATGTCACGGTTCCACACCACTCCTATTCCCAAACCCAGTCTCACGCCCTCATATCAACCGTTTCCCACAGCTCTCACCTAAACCTAAGCCTCCTTCCTAGAAACCATCAGCCGAAACCAAATCTTCCTTCCTAGAAATTCTCATCAGCAATCCTCTCTCTCCTCTCTCATCTGAGTCCCATTGTTCCCGGGCCCACGCGCTTCTCGCGCGTGGCATCCCCTCCACCTTCCTAAGGCCCCTCTACTCAGCCACGCTTCCTCCTGCTGGACCGAGAGCCAGCAGTCCATCCTAAAACCTCGAACTGTCGATACGCCCATCTCATCTCTCTCGCCCATTTCCATCAGTAATAAAATTATCTTTGGAAACGTCTCCGTCTCGTTAGTTGTCCCCGCGCCATCCTCGAACACCCGCTCGGACCATTACATTAACAAAAAAAAAAAAAAAATGAACAAAAACAAAAAGAAAAAATCGAATGAGGTTGAATTCTAAACCGACAATTTCAATCCTTTAGAACATGAAATAAACTATAATTAACACCCTAACGTTCCATATAGATATCAACATAATATGTTATTTAGATCTACATTGCCAGCCAAAAGTTTTCGGACACTCCACATGATCGCAAAACTTTTGAGCGCTGGATAATTGCCAAATAATGTTAGAGTAATATAATTCATTTCATTTATTATTTCACGAAGACACTATAAAGATCTATATAATTAAGTAATTATATCTATATAATTAAGTAAGATACTATAAAGATCTATATAATTAAGTAATTATACAGAGCTTTATAGTATCTTCGTAAAATAATTATTATTCTACTATAAGTTTGCAATGATCCAAAGTGATATTAAGTTTTGCAGTTATCTGAAGTGTCCGAATACTTTTGACTGGTAGTGTATATTCAAATATTTTAATGCAACCACATATTTCGAGTATAATATATATATATATATATATATATATATATATATATATATATATATATATATATATATATATATATATATATACCGTCGCTTCAAAGTTTGGATACACCAGTCGATATTTCTTGCACTAAAAGTTACATAGCTTCGTAAAAAAAAGATAACCAAATTTACCGAACGGCGTTTTGACGGGAATAAATTCAGCTTTATATTGCTTTTCTGAAATATTTTTTTATAATTTTCTTTTCGACCCGGTACGCACTTTTATACGTGACCGATTTTCGGCTTTTTTTCGACCATCGAGAATTGGGCGAATGACTTATGCAAAAAAAATTTGTTACGTTTATCCATGATAAACTTGAACGGGGTAGCAGGAACTCCATTTGCGTTTTTTATAAAGTTTTGTACGATTTTTTTCGCAATGTTATTTCATTTTTTGCTAAAAAAAGACTAATTCTAGATAATGCAATGTAACTCAAGAACTAGAGGGTTTAAGAAGAAATGTCAAGGACGAAAAACGTCGCGTAGCTTATACTGGGTAGACTGGCATTTTTTAAGAATTTTCCTGTGAGATTTTTTCTCACGGGAGAACGCCCATTAATCCGATAGAGTAAGACTCTATATGCAAGCATTTTTTTATGAATTGCCTATAAAATAATAATAAATCGATATTGAGGAAATTTGATTGTTTTCGCATATTAATATTGCACTAATAATTTGATAAGGGGACGATGTATTTTTATTAATTTCGTATTATTTTCGTCATCGAGCGGGCTACCGATCAGGCCACAATGGAATGATGATGGAGGAGATATCGAATTTAGGCCGAAAGCAGATTAGGTGTGGTCGAGGCAACAGTTTGAGATTGAAAGCAGGTTAAGGTAGTTCCTCTGCGAAAATCTCAACCAAAAGTTTACATACCATGTTCATGTTTAAAAGATTGATAATTGGTTTAATTAGTAATGAATAAAATTAAAAACTACGCAATATTGACTCGGTACTAGTAGATAATACGATGGATATTATTTATTGCCGTAAAATATATTTTGTATTGTGTTTTTGATCGACCATTGCCAGTAAACTTTTTGCCGGGACTGTCCAGGCTTTGCCCCAATTGTTTTTTTTTCCAGGCTTTGCCAGGCTTTGCACCAAAATTGTGAAGGCTTCTCATGGTTATATCTTGGAAACTAGATGGTGAATCATTCTCATTTTTTTCACATTATTCGTGATATCTTCCTGGAGCTTATCCTCGTTTTTTATCAATTTCTTAATTTTAGTTTTGACGGTAGAATTAATGATGCTCTGTTTGCCCATCATAACGCATTTGTTACGTGTAAACCAAGCCAACTTTAAGTGTAAATATCTCAGGTTTGGGGTGGTCAAACTTATTCAAATTGCACAGATGTTTGGATAATGTATTAAATAACGTATATGTCAAATTTCAACCATTTCTTAATTCAACTCTTCCGTGGAGGTACTACCTTAAGGAGGCCTGTGCTCTGCACGTTTCACTGAAATTGGGGGTCGAGAGAAGGTTTGGAAGGTCTAGCAGAGGTCTCTTCATGGCACTGAACTCGACAAATGAGGTTTCGTCGGTTCAACGGAGGCCGGCGGCTTATGTATTACAAAAGAAATGGGTCCTGCGAGGGTTCAGAGGAGGCTAAACATTTTGACTCGGGATATGTTTCTTCAGCACGTCCCACCTACTCGTGGATCTAGAAAAAAAAAAACATACAGCTTTCTAACAAGATAAAAAAGACTGTAGTTTGACCCGTTGCAGAAGCAGCATCACCAACTACGAGATTAAGCATATGAGCTGAGCAAAGGACGAAGTACGCACGAGGGTTTCTTTGCAGGATTCTATGTTGTACCCCAGAATGTTTACCCTTCATGTTCGCCCCATTGTCATACCCTTGGCCACGCATATCCGAAAGAGCTATGCCAAATTTTTCAGCTCATCACGGATTCGGACTGTTAGTCCCAGGCGTGTGGTGGCAGTAATATTAAGAAATCCAAGAAATTCTTCTCTTATTTCGAATCTTTTAGCGTTCTGGTCATATGTTACGAATCTGATAATGATACACATCTGTTCAGTACGACTTTTGTTGGCCGTGCAGTCCAATATAATAGAGTACCACTTTGCCTTTTTTATCGTATCTAGTAAAGAGTCACGTATTATTTTGAACATTAACGAACTTATTTCATTCTGAATTCCGTTGCTCAAGCAATAACACCGTGTTTCTTCGTTTCTAATGCGTGATACATGCTCTGCCGTTATCGGATCGAATTTTGCCAAAAGTTCAATGAGCTTCAAGTAGTTGCCGTTATTACGCGCGTACAATTCACTACAGCCACCGCGCAGTGGGAGAGATTGTGTGCGTAGATGTTGTATGATACCGATTATACGATGTAGAACATTAACATCACGCCAGTAAAATGTTTCACGCATTTTGCGTCGGCTGCAAGATCTGGCTATATATGTTTCCCATCAGAGGAACCGAGTAGATGTGAGAGGCCGATCCTCATGCAAGATTCCTACTACCGACATTAACCGACTGACAAGGAACATCCATCAGGTGTCCGCCTCTGATTTTGTTGAAACTCATATATGTGATAGAGCATCGAAAACTTTGAATCACGTATTTTTTTTTATCGACGGAAAAACGGGTTTAAGGGGGGAAACCGCCTCTCAAAGAAAGGCGTGTCGAGGGGTGATTTTGCAGTTTCACCCAGAAGCAATCCACCGATCTGAATAAAACAAAAACGAAAATTCTTCTAATGAAAAGCGATGAAAAATCCACTATGAAAATGTTGAGAAAAAATTAAATTAGAGGGTACACCACCCCTCAACTTGTCTTTTTTCACCCCACACTTAAGAGGGTTGTATGCAAATTAATAAAACAGGTATCATTTTGGAGGGCAATTCAAATTAAAGTTGACGGGTTTTTGCGTTTTGGCGGCATAGCAAATTTAAGGGGGTAAACCACCCCTAACATAAATTTATTTATCATGGTCGTCTTTTCTATGTTTAAAGTATATCCGCTGATTTTCAATATTTCTATAAGCTACAATTTAATGTTTTATCATATTTGAAAATTATTACATTCGTCGTAAGGGACAACACCACTGTGACGGCTTCAAAAAATCGATTTTTTGAAAACCATCTAGAAAAATCTAAAATACATTTAAGATTAAGATGCCGTTGGACCCAGGTCGAAAAAATAATTATTTTCGGAGATATTGAATATTTTGTGGAGCGGTGCAGCGCTCCGTGACGCTCGGGGTCCCGCGCAGCCGCGCGCCTCAGGGTCGGCAGGTATACCGGGCCTTTCCCAGGTCCTGCGGGTCTTTCCCAGGTATTCTTTGTCTCCCTTCACAAAAACCGGCTATTGTTATAAATATAGTTTCGAAAAAAAGCCATAGGTGGCGATAATTAAAACATTTTCAAGGCAGGTATAGGGATAGCGTCATAGCGTCAGTTTGCGAATAGAAGCGACGCTACTCGTGTCTAAACGCTCCGAATGGTTTCGTTTATAAATATCGAACGCTCAGAATTATTCTTTGCACATCGAAATGGATAATCCGAAAGTGTACGCGGGGAAAAAGGGAACAAAAGGGAGCTATGTGACGAGGAGTCGAACGAAAATTTCGAATCGAAAACCTCCGAACCGTTATAGCTCCGAAAATAGTTCTGCAGAGTATGTGAGCACGTCGGCGAAAAAGTAAAAATCGTCGGACGATTTAGAGGTCGGTGATACTAACAATTTCGGTTATCGTATAGTACACCTCGTCAATGCATTGAACATTATATCGACGTTAGTGAAGTGCAAAGTGTGTGATCGCGATATAAAGTTTACTGAAAAAAGTTTGCGCGGACTCCGATTTAAAATCGAGGTCGATTGCGGCCATTGTAAAAAAGTGCAAATCAATTCGTGTCCTATGATTGACAATGCATACGAAATAAGTCGTCGGATCGTATTCAGTATGCGTCTTCTTGGCGTCGGTTTGAATGGCCTGATGAAGTTCTGTGCATTTATGGACCTACCGCGCCCCATATTTCAGTATTTCTACGATCGAATCTTAAATTCGATTTCGATTGCCACTAAAGCTGTGAGCAGAGTGAGCAAACAAAAGGCTGCACTTGAGGAGGAGACAATTTCGTTGGAAAATGGGGTGGAGGACGGAATTATCGTTTCAGGCGACGGATCGTGGCGTAAGCGCGGTTTCAGCTCGCTTTTCGGCATAACATCGCTAATCGGCTGGTACACTAAAAAAGTGATCAACGTTATGGTGAAATCGAAATATTGCAAAGCTTGCGAGCATTGGGAAAAAAAGAAAGCACCGCGAAGTACTGGGAATGGAAAAATACCCACGACGATGAGTGCCAGGCGAACCATAGCGGCTCTTCCGGAAAAATGGAAGTCGACTCATCTGTCGAAATGTTTCAACGGTCTGAAGAGCTCTATGGCATAAAATATATATATATATATATATATATATATATATATATATATATATATATATATATATATATATATATTAAATATTATTATATAAATATTATTATATAAATATTAAATAAATAAATATATATTATATTGGTGACGGCGATTCTAAAACGTTTCTGGGCATATCGAATAGCGATCTATACGACGGTTTCAAGATAAAAAAAAGAGTGCATCGATCATGTCCAAAAACGTATGGGGACGCGCCTTCGCGAAATCGTGAAAAAACAAAAAGGATTGTCTGGCAGAGGAAAGCTCACCAGAAAATTGATTGACGAGTTGAGCACATATTACGGCTTGGCTATTCGGAGGAACAGCGATGATGTTGAAAAAATGAGGAAGGCAATTTGGGCAACTATCAAACATAAAATATCCACAGATAGTGAGCCACAACATGACGATTGCCCAGAGGGAGCCGAGTCGTGGTGTTCGTGGCAGCGAGCGGTCGCAAGCGGTCGCAAGCGGTCGCAAGCGGTAATATTTCTGAATATCGCCATAAGCCGCCTCTTCCTGAGGAAGTATTGGAGGCAATTACGCCAGTCTTCGAAAATTTGAGCAGAGACGATTTGCTGCAGCGTTGTTTGGGCGGCTTCACGCAAAACAACAACGAAAGCTACAACAAATCAGTTTGGGCGATAGCCCCCAAGTGTCAGTCCGGGAGCAAAAAAATCGTCGATATTGCAGCTGATATCGCGGTATTATTATTCAATGATGGCCTGAGAAGCCTCATGAAAGTTTTGGAGACGTTGGGGATAACTATCGGCCCAAATTGTTTCAATTTTTGCGTTGAAACCGACGCAGCACGGATCGAGCTGGCGGAGCGCTCGCTCACAGACGCTGCAAAAGAGGCAAGAAGAGCCTCTACAAGTTCGAGAAAAGATGCTAGGGACAATGATTTGCTTCTTGAAGGCCAGCTATATGGTGCCGGCATCGCTGATTAAAGGTAAACATTTTTTTTCCAATTTATCGCATAAATTAACAAACCTAAAACTTTGAACGCGTTTTTCTCAAAACCACTTTTTTGAGTGCGGCACGCAGCAGAACTCGAGCAATTTTTATCTGATCGACTTCAAATTTGGACTGCATCAATAAAACTAGATTATCTAATGAAGAACATAGAATTTTTTCGATATCTCAATAATAAAAAAAGTTATAGCCTATTTTCGACGAGAAATTTTGCTCGAAAATCGTCCTTTAATTTCAACAGCGTGCCTATTTTTTGAAAATCAATATTTTTTCAGATCCCTGTGTACTTCTCTTCAAAATATCATATTACTAACGAAAACACTCGGTATTTTTTTCAGATCGACTTTGAAGAGAGTTCTGCTGCGTGCCGCGAACCACTGCAGAGGCAACAGTACCTGACGCGGGAGCTTCCCCAGCGTCAACATGGGGCGTGAAAAATTTGACAAAAAATTTTTATGTATCTTCAATAAACAACGAACAAAACAAAAATTTTTGTTCGAATATCTCTTTTTTTCCCACAAAAAAAATTCTTGAAAAATGGCAAAAAAACAGTGGTGTTCTGTCCTTAAGGCAGAAGAATTTTCCAACGAAATTGTCTCCCCCTCAAGTGCAGCCTTTTGTTTGCTCACTGTGCTCACAGCTTTAGTGGCAATCGAAATCGAATTCAAGATTCGATCGTAGAAAGACTGAAATATGGGGCGCGGTAGGTCCATAAATGCACAAAACTTCATCAGGCCATTCAAACCGACGCCAAGAAGACGCATACTGAATACGATCCGACGATTTATTTCGTATGCATTGTCAATCATAGGACACGAATTGATTTGCACATTTTCACAATGGTCGCAATCGACCTCGATTTTGAATCCGAGTCCGCGCAAACTTTTTTCAGTAAACTTTATATCGCGATCACACACTTTGCACTTCACTAACGTCGATATAATGTTCAATGAATTGACGAGGTGTACTATACGATAACCGACATCGTTAGTAACACCGACCTCTAAATCGTCCGACGATTTTAACTTTTTCGCCGACGTGCTCACATACTCTGCAGAACTATTTTCGGAGCTATAACGGTTCGGAGGTTTTCGATTCGAAATTTTCGTTCGACTCCTCGTCACATAGCTCCGTTTTGTTCCCTTTTTCCTCGCGTACACTTTCGCATTATCCATTTCGATGTGCAAAGAATAATTCTAAGCGTTCGATATTTATAAACGAAACGATTCGGAGCGTTTCGACACGAGTAGCGTCGCTTCTATCCGCAAACTGACGCTATCCCTATACCTGCCTTGAAAATTTTTCAATTATCGCCACCTATGGCTTTTTTTCGGAACTATATTTATAACAATAGCCGGTTTTTGTGAAGGGAGACAAAGGAATGCCTGGGAAAAACCCGCAGGACCTGGGAAAGGCCCGGTATACCTGCCGACCCTGAGGCGCGCAGCTGCGCGGGACCCCGAGCATCACGGAGCGCTGCACCGCTCCACAAAATAATAAATATCTCCGAAAATAATTATTTTTTCGACCTGGGTCCAACGGCATCTTAATCTTAAATGTATTTTAGATTTTTCTAGATGGTTTTCAAAAAATCGATTTTTTGAAGCCGTCACAGTGGTGTTGTCCCTTAAGTAAGTTAAATTAAAAAATCAAAAAAGTATATATTTTTTTTTCTATAAGTTTCAACGTAAAAACAATATTTTTTGTTGCCTCTGTAAGAACTTTATTTTGTTTTGCTTACGTGTCAGTTTATATTTTGATTTTAGTGTCAGCATAGATGGATATAAATACGTTTTATACTTATAAGAACGTGTAGTACACAATAAGAATGTGATTTTATCAATCAAATTAATATAAAAAAATATAATTACGCTATATTTTGATATATTCTGGTTGTGGTTCGAGAGTATTCCCGATGACGCCGAAACGGGCTACATTTTTTAAGTCGATTTGGAGTATCCTCGAGAGTTACACGACACCCATACAGATCTCCCTTTGTGCTCCGAACACTACGTCCCTCCTGGCAGCACTCAGCGGAAATTAACGACCACACTGCTTCGAAAAGAAAAATACGTCATGCACTATAGAAATTTAAAGCAATGCTTGAAATTGGCATTGCGCCTCCTAAAAATTCACTGCGTCCTCAAATTCAAACAGCACGCATGGTACATCGATGTAGATTACGGAATTGAGAAAGCAATCGAACAATGACTTTGAGAAATGTTCTTACAAACTCATGAACAACGCAGTCTTTGGTGAAACAATGGAGAAGGTCAGGAAACATCGGGAAGTGCGACTTGTGACAAAGTGGAAGGGGCGGTGGGGGGCCGAAGCGCAGATTGCCAAGCATGCGTCCTTTTCAACAAACCTATATACACCGGCCGATATTTTCCATACTCGATATCTCCAAGCTATGGATTTATGATTTTCATTACAATTTCATGCGCGAAAGATTTGACGATCGAGCAAAATTATTGTATACAGACACTGATAGTCTGATCTATCACATCAGCATGCCCGACATGTATGAAACGATGAAGCGTGATATTGACAAATTTGACACGGCTGATTATTCACCAAACAATCCGTACAATATGCCTTTGCGCCATAATAAAGTATTAAGTCTAATGAAAGATGAGAATAACGGTCGTAGTATGACGGAGTTTGTAGGTTTAAGGGATCGTCTCAGTGTGAAATTTTCGAAAAATCGATTTTTTTGTTGCATTATCGGATAGTATACACTGTAATAAACATTCTCACAAATTTTTAAATCGAAATTCAAATTATTACGGTCGCTACAACGTTTCTTGTAGAAAGGGAACGGAGCGAGACATCTGCCTCGCTCGGCGCTCCGCTCGACCGTTATTCCTTTTGTTTATTTTTCTACCTGCGTGTTACCTTCGAAAGGTGCTTACGTTCCATAACTTTCCAAAATAAACTGGCCAAGCATTTCAGTTCGTTTTCGACATCAACCACGGATAGACACCGATAGACCGGATAGACGCCGATTGATCGTAAGTAAACGATTTATCTAAAAATTTTCCAACTTCAATCTTTAAACGCGTTTTTCTCAGAATAGTGTTTTTCAAAAGGGTTTCCACTCTGAAAGGAAGAGTTTTGAAGATATCTAGTTCCCCTTTAAAGAGAAAATTTTTAACGTCATTCTTTATAGCGCTATGGAAGCTTTTTTTTGGAAATCTTCCTATTTTTTTTTTACGAAAAACTGTTGAGAAAAAGGGCCAAATTCGATACTTTTTGTTCAAATCGCCGCCATTTCGTCAAATTAAAAAAAAAACCCTTCCATAGCGCGATAGCGACTTTCCTACAGATTAATAATCTTTTTGAAATTTTTGTTTCAGATCAGAATTACGGCCGCAATCGTGGAAACCGTACAGGACCTTTTTTTATTACGTGTCATTTCAACAATTTATTTAACTATTGTACATCCAATAAATAAACATAAAAAAATCATTTTGTATTCGTCATGAATGTATTTATTTATTTAAAAAAAACCGGACCGATTAGTTTATTTGAACATTTAAAAAAAAATCGCGAAAATCAGTGATTTTTCGGAGGGTCACACTGAGACGATCCCTTAAGAACGAAATTGTCCTCGTTCAAAATTCTCGACTGTGACGATGCGAAGAAGAGAGCTAAGGGTGTAAGGCGGTCAACCCTGAAATCCATCACATTCGACGACTTTAAAAATTGCTCGTTTGTGCACGAAAATCTTATCAAGGCGCAACAATTGATCATGAGTTGGAGAGACAGCTGGAGAGGTGACGAAAGAGTGCTAATCCCAGATTCCACGGACACTCTTCCATGGGGTTATGCTTCTGATCATATCGAACATTAAAATAAAGAGAGAGAGAGAGAGAGAGAGAGAGAGAGAGAGAGAGAGAGAGAGAGAGAGAGAGTCGGTACTATCAACGAAAAAAAACCATGCGATATTCGCGTACACTGAGAATGTAAACAAATCACGAAAACTATTAACGTTGGAGGGAGAGATATGAAATGGCGGGTCAAGAGAACCACCACACCGACTATCAAGTCAGGGGGGGGGGGGCAATGAATTTTTCTTCGAAGAAATCTTTTTTATTAAAACGTTTTTTCTCTCACAAATCTCCTTTGTCGATCCAACTGTTGTGCGAATCGCCGAAACCGAGCCACTTGACGAGCATTCGATTTCCACGCTACGCCACCACCTTCATAATGAGGTAAATGTCGGGATACTTCACTTCCGTGAGCTCCTCTTCGTAGAAGCAGCTGGCGATGGGTCCGTTCCGATGGTCCTTGAGATTGTACGTCGTTGGATTCGTTCTTTTCACTCTGCGTATCGTGAATATTTCCGTTGTTCAATTGGGCGTATAACCCTTCTGAAGTACATTCTTCTATTTGCTAATTCGCACACTATCCAATATAGCCAATTTTGAATTTTCGTGATTTTTTGGCCGATAATTGACGCTGCCGGAAAATACGACGGAGAATCTGTCTTTCATTTGTGCGATTGATATTTTTCGGTTTTTCCCGTATGGTTCGATGCACAGTGTTGTTGTATTCGGTAACGAGAGAATCCAGAATATCCATCCATTTGTACATTCCCCGAAGACTGAATTGCATCCATATTTTATTTTTTAACGTTTTATTAAAACGCTCGCAGATTGATGCTTTCAAATTGCTATTCATTGAATACATGTTTACATTATGACTTTTCATAAGAGCTTCAAACTGTGGATTATAAAAATCTTTTCCACGATCGACGTGCAAGTTCTTGGATATGCGACCCTGATTAAATATATATTTCATTGCAATCGTCGTATCTTTACAGCTCTTGCTTCTCAACGGTATGGCCTAGGCGAATTTAGGGAATATATCGACGACGGTCAGGAGGAACTTATATTGCGAGTTTTGCCTCGCATACGATGACATATCTACGATATCGGCTTCCCACGTTTCATCCAGACCTCGAATGTCAACGTGTCGACGAGTATGATTTCTTCGTGCAGGCTTATGCAGCTCTCGCACGGGAGTCAGTTTTTTGTCATCATTCATGGCGCGCGGAGATCTACACACGTCAACGTTCAATATGCGAATGGAAAAAATATCGTTTTCCCTAATAAATAATTCCAGCCTCGCGCAATTCTTCGATAATCGATAAGATCCCATTGGAATGCGATGAGTTGCCTGCCGCTTGAGATGCGTGGAGTAATCGAAGACGATCTACAAGCTCATTCGGATTGTCCCAATAAAAATAGTCAAATCGCATATTTTTTCTAGCTTTCTTATACATCCCCCGACCCGTACGTGCTCGAATTATTTTCGGAATTTAAATCTTGAATTTGTGACTGTTTTCACGGCGCACAGCTCCGTCGGGTTCGTAATATTTTTTATGCGAGTTCGTGCCAATGATGATATTCTCATATTTTTTAAAATCGTTCGGTTCGAGAATCCCAACATTTGGCACTTTTTTAAATAGGAGCTCCGTCAATCCCACAGTTGTCGCATAACTTTTTTCCCCTACACGAATATGCGTAGAATCGAACGTCATTGGAGAATCGCCAATCATTAATTTGGTGCTGGCGATCATTCGCACACCTTATGTAGTATCCAAACTTTTCTTTTTACCTGTACGTAACAATACGAGATATTCTTTTAACAATTCATCGACTCGACTGGGTGAATCATCATCGTCATCATCCGCAGCAGCAGCATCATTATCGTCATCAACGGTATCATCTTTATGCTCATACGCCGCTGTGAAAGTTGAATCTCCCGGGGATTTATTCTTAACTTCACTCTCATTTTCTCCCGTTTCATTCTTGATTTCCTCCTTCAATGGTAACGTCTTGTGACAAATGAGCTTTTCCAATGGTGTGACTATCGGCTTAAAGACATCCTGCATAGCCTGATCAGCATTATCTCGACCCTTCTTTATCATTTGATGTTTTCGTCTAATTGCATCACAAGCCTTGACGATTTGCTGCAACACATATTTTTCTTACAAACGTTGTCGACGCGTCATGCTGTTGTTGTCAGTTTCGCAATACAAGCAATACTGTATGCATTGGAACAAAGAGTACGTTATTTATTGACTCGGAGGAAAGAATCAAACGCTCGTCTATACCTACCCTCATTGATACTACTATCCTTGTCAATTGTGAGGAATCCATACTTGCTGGAATTCCAACACTCGCAACATATATTTTTGAAGTGTGTGTATGACATATCGGTATTGACATAGTCATCGTACATATGTTTAAGGTCCGAATCGTCTTGCTTGAAGAGACCTATGAAATTCGTATTATCGCGTACGAGATGCTTAGGAATACAAGCGGATGTTTGAGAAAGATAGAAACAGTTAACGTACTCATGCCTTCCCATGGAGAAAAAGGCTCTCGCGTTGTCCTGTTTCTCGCACGCTATATCGTCGAAGATGAACATGGAGTTTGGTTGTGCGTCGCTCGGTGGCACCACTTCTTCATGCCTGCTAAATAGATGATATTTGAGACCCTTCACGGGCTTGAGAAATTGTTCGAGCAACTGATATTCCGGTTGTTTCAGCGACTTCGAATAGAGATAAACGTTTTTGAATCTCAGACCATTCCGGTGTATTACGACGGTGAGTAACGCATTGGTTTTTCCGCAGTTTGAAGGACTGCAGAATACCGCGCGAATCGTATTTGGCAGCAAATGACCATGACGCTTTTGTCCACCCTCTCCCCGAATTTGCGTAAATACATAAAAGTTTATCACTGGCAGCTTTCCATACGTCTTGGACTTCATCTTCGTCGCGACTGACATGATTTTGGTATAAAACGAGCTTTTATATCTATTACCGCTTCAGTCGAACGTCAACCTTCATCATGATCAAACGTCGAGGAAAGGAGTCCGGTAAACGTCTCCTCAATCGTATCATCAACAAACTTCCCGTTGAATTGCACTTATCTGGATATCAGTATTGCGGACCCGGCAAAGCTAGCTAAACGCCCTACACGCGGCAATCCTAGAATAAATCCGTTGGATGCAGCTTGCAAGGAGCACGATATCGCGTATTCGAAAAATCGTGAAAACCTCGAAGGTAGGCATTCTGCGGATAAAATATTGCAGGAGAGAGCTTGGCAACGAGTTCGCGCCAGCGACGCTAGTATTGGTGAGAAAACAAACGTGCTTGCCGTTGCAGGAATCATGAAAACAAAGAGGGATTAAGAAGAAGAGGGGAGGAAAAATTGTTGGCTTGTAAAAAACCATCGATGCAGCGAGAGAAGCCATGGTTAACAGCGAAAATTCAAGTGCAGTCACTGTATCGGCCTTACAGGGCGTCTCAGCAGCTGTCAAGAGGGTCGCAAGTGGCACGCGCGAAGTGCGTACACCTCGAGTGTTGCCTGTACCTCGTAAAATCGGCGGCTTCCTACCGTTTCTCGTACCCATCTTTGCCAGTCTCAGCGCTGCAGGAGCGCTAGAAGGTGATGCGACCAACATAGTCAAAGCGGTCAAGGCCGCCCAAGCGGCGAAACGTGAGCCGAAGAAAGCAAGCGTCGCAATCGAACGATTGTGGCCGTCTCAAGCCATACAAACAGAAAATGGGTCTTTTTATCGCGCCAAAAAACGTAAAATAGAGCTACCTCACCGACCACTCATCGATGCAGATTTGCTGAAATACGCCAGAATAATGAAAATCCGCTATTTTCGTGGAATTTACATGCGAAATCAATTGCCCAAGGGTGGACCATGGCTACGCGAACGTGCCATTATAAATCTCGATGAGGATATGGGGACTGGCACACATTGGGTGGCGTACAAAAAAACTAACAATAGAGTCCAGTATTTCGATAGTTTCGGCGATCTTCAACCACCTGCCGAACTTATGAAATACTTCGGTGTGAGTAGCGTGAATTATAATTACAAGGGGTACCAGAAATACGACACATTCGAATGTGGTCATTTGTGTCTCGAGTTTCTCTATCGACAATTACCTCGACGAGAGAGATTTTCCCTATATAAAAGTGGGCGATGAAGAAAAATCGAGTCAGCTTGTCAAACGCCATTGTAGATAACAGTCTTACGTTGATCTTATCGGGATCATCGTCTGTGCTCGAGGCTCCATGGTTCCCCCCATTGAGCTCGCTCCCTTCAAGAATTATACCCTCGGACGAAGAAAACCCCCGTCATCTTCAATGATTCCATCGCGCACTATGATATTCATGCTCATCAGCCGTATGCATCCACAACCTTCAATAACACTGATGAAATACGTATTTCCATTCAGCACAATACATATGCATACTTCCCATTCAAAGGTCGCTACTCGTATGCGGGCGGGTCACGAAAGCCGATGATACACACGCTGCCAATACACATTTCGCAAACAATCGCATTTGCTATTTGTTCGACGAGGTGAGATACGAGCTCAATACCATGGAAATAGATCGATGTAAAAATGAGGGCATAACGAGTTCGATGAGGGGATACGCATCCGTGAGTCAATCCAAGAACTATAGGCCTCCGAAGTAACTTTCGTGGTGGCGCCGCGCAACGGCTGCCGGCGGCAAAACTTAGATTGGCGCATGGCGGTTAAGACAAACCGGCACAAACACGAAAGAGCTAGGCTTGAGCAAGCATCATCGATTGCAGATCTCACATTGCGAATAAGATGTGCTTGTAAATAAAATAAAATAGTGTGATGGAACGAATAACCATGTCTCCCCATTATTACCGCTATTAAAAAATGTTTCATAAAGTGAAATGGACAAATTTATAGGTTATATTACAAGTAATTAAGAATAGTGCAAAACAAGAGGCACTTGAAATATATGGTCTGCTAAAATCGAACCCACATGTTACATATCTACTTCGTAAATGATATAACATACGTTCGATTTACGGCGTTTATTCACAATTCATTACGATGCACTTCCTAACGTCGATCCGGAAAACCATACAAATGAAGTTCCGGATTCGTCGCTTTCGTGTGGAGACAACCCTCAACACAACATTTGCAATTAGCGCCTACAATCGATCGAGTACCCATCACGTTGATTAATTTATAATACTTGTTTACGCTGTTCTTACAACGTAAACAAAGCGTAAACCCTTAACCCAACATTTGCGATTAGCGCCTGCAATCGATCGAGTACCCATCGTTTATCAATTTATAATATTAGGTGCGCAACTAAGTTCCCGCTGTTTTTCAAGAGATGGCTCCACTAGTAAGTGCTGGTCGATTGTGACATAACCAAAACGTCATGGACCAAGCTTAGACATATGGTAAACAAACCGCTTTGACACATTAGTGATTTCGTTTTTGCGTCGTATACTTTTGGTTGTGTGAAAATGTCTGATTTTGTGCCAAATAATCGTCATTTGCGGGAAGTGTTGCTTTTATTCTTTTATTCGAAGAAAACGGCACCTGAAGCGCATCGACAACTCTAAAAAGTTTACGGAGATGCTGCTCCAAGTGAAACAACGTGCCGTGATTGGTTCCGTCGCTTCAAAGACGGCGATTTCGATGTTGATGACCGTTCACGTGAAGGAAGGCCAAAAACCTTCGAAGACGCTGAATTGGAGGCATTGCTCGATGAGGATCCATGCCAAACGCAAAAAGAGCTTGCTTTAGCATTAGGAGTTACCCGCCAAGTCATTTTCAAGCAATTGCATGCGTTGGGAATGATTCAAAAGCGAGGAACTTATGATTTGAAGCCGAGAGACGTTAAGCGTCGTTTTTTCGCCTATAAACAACTGCTCCAGCGGCAAAAAAAGAAGGGTTTTCTTCATCGCATCATTGCGGGTGATGAAAACTGGATTCATTACAGCGACCCAAAGAGAACAAAACCATGGAGACTGCCCGGTCATGCTTCTACGTGGTCGGCTCGGCCGAATATTCACGCTGCGAAGGTTTTGCTGTGTATTGGGTGAGACCAGGGCGGTGTTATTTATTATGACCTGTTGATACCGAACGAAACCATCACTGGGGAACGGTATCGAACTCAATTGATGCGATTGAGCCGAGCACTCCGCGAAAAGCGGCCACAATACGAGCAGAGGCACGTAAAAGTGATTTTACCGCATGACAATGCTCGGCCTCACGTTGCCAAATCCGTTAAGTCCTACCCCACCCGCCATATTCCCCAGATATTGCGCCGTCTGATTATTACTTGTTCCGTTCGATGGCACATGGTTTGGCTAATCAGCAGTTCCGCTCATATGATGACATTTCAAAATGGCTTGATTCGTGGATAGCTTCAAAAGACGATCACTTCTACCGTGACGGGATTCGAGCTCTGCCAGAAAGATGGGAAAAAGTTGTCGCTAGCGATGGGCAATATTTTGAATCATTCATTTGTAACCATTTTTTCACAATAAAGTGGCATTTTCATAAAAAAAAAAAAAACAGCGAAAACTTAGTTGCGCACCTAATACTTGTTTACGCTGCTTTTAAAACGTAAACATCACACGCGGTACTGTCATCCACGCAAACACCTGATTTAAATGGCGACCGGCATACTGCACTAGCAGACGAAGACCAATCTAAGTTTCGCCAAAATTCGCCGCAAGGGCTGCGCCACTAGAGTTACTTCGGAGGCCTATAAGCTCGAGAATGCTGGCTGGTATGTTGTTCGCAGCGGGCACACCGTCGCAGATGCCGATGGGAATTTTGTGCCGATGGGAGTATGGTCCTCGGTTCCGCCGAAGATTATCAAAAAATCGTTGTGATTGAATCATGAATTGATTCCATTGAGATCGAAGATTGATGATAATGCGATATGGCAAGCCACATGTGAGGTTGACATCAAATTCACGTTGCAAAAAGTAGAACGGCTTGTACCGCACGTGATACTCTTCGATGAGCGTAAAATTCAACTTCTCAAGTTTATCTGTAAAAACACACCGATACCCATGACTTTCCGCTCATGGGAATTGTACGAATACCCAATGCTCCCCGCAACCCCAAAACACATGTGGGCCGTAAAGACATTTACGCAATATGAGATGTCACCATGTCATTCTAGCTTTCCAGACCGATCGTAAAAATAAGAAAAGCATAAATGCGTGTAATTTCGATGATTGTGACATCACTGATGTAAAACGCTACCTCAATTAGCAAAGTTATCTCTATGGGAATTTGAATCCGAACATTGCCAATAACCAATATGCAATTCTCTATCAAATGTATGCAAACCTTCAATATTCGTACTACAATAGAGAGCCCGAACCATGCTTGAAAAAATTGGATTTCATGAAGTATGCTCTTCTCATTGTCATTGATTGCTCGAAGCAGAACGATTCTCTCAAGTCCGGTCCCGTTAACGTACGCATCGAATTCAAATCAAAGACCAATATTCCTGCCAATACTTTCGCGTACTGTCTCATTCTCCATTATCGTATTGTCGAGTACAATCCGATAGGTGGCGGGGTAAGCAAGTTTATATAAAGTTGAGATCACGCACCCCCCTTCAGTTATCATGGAGTTCATCGTTGATGTGAAAGGCTTCAAGCGACCGATCGAAAAATTCGTCCCGAAGGAAATATCAATCGTCGAGGTAGCAAGCGTTGACAACAAGCCCTTAACGTTTCTCTTCGAACCACCGTACGCCTGGAATTCTCAGCCGGGAAAGTACAAGAGTACGAATATGTGGTTGGAGCGCAATTACCATGGTTTGCGATGGGACGATGGTGTCTTTCCACACGACACGATCCCCATATTCATCCGATCAATCTTACAACATGCTCGAATCGTCTACATCAAGGGATTGGAGAAGTCGCTGTGGTTGAAGAAATTCACCGACTTAGCAACGGAGATAATCGAACTGGAGACTTTGGATTGCGTATCGTTGTGGAAGCTTGCGCCAAAAGTGCTGAAAAACAACGGATGTCCCTACCATGCGACTCTCCACCCAAAATTCAAATGTGCCTGTGAAATGTCTGGAAAGATGGTTGAAAGAGGAAGCGAGGAAATACATACAAATACAATGTGTACCCCCATTCACACACACACACACACACACACACACACACACACACACACACACACACACACACACACACACACACACACACACACACACACACACACACACACACACACACACACACACACACACACACACACACACACACACACACACACACACACACACACACACACACACACACACGCACACACACGCACGCACACACACACACACACACACACACACACACACGCGCGCGCACACGCGCACGCGCACCCACACCACATGGGGAGTCTGAAACCTCTACGTCGCGCGTCCCCCGGCGGCGGATAGGGGGAGGCCCTCGTATATAAATATAGACATAGGTGTACAAATATCTATATAGATTTAAATATACATATAGAGATATCTATCTGGATATAGATATGGATATTTAAATGTCTATACAGATATACAGGGCAGGATGCAATTAAAATACCTCCCGTGGACCAACAGACACGGAGACCAAACCTCGATAGCAAATGATTATGGGAAGTCCGATAAAGGATATACCGATTAGGGTGCAGGGGCACGGAACCCCAGTACCGGCGCCTTCAGGGAGTGACCAAGCGGGCTCCCGGGCGTCGTCATCGAACAACCGCAGTACCATGGAGGTAGGCCACTTGGCCTCCTTGGCGCACAATGTTTCAAGTGAAGAAAAGGAAGAGACAGGTAGAAACCGAAAGGAGATTTTGAAGTTGGTGGAGAGGCACGGAAAAACGCTGGAGAGCCTAGCCTCTTTTATCCAGCAGAAGAAAAACCTCCACAAGGAGATCCAGCGGTGGGTTCCTATGCTTACCAGAACTTGGAAAGGTATAGAGGACCTGGTAACGTGGAGTGCAAAGCCACAGGCGGCAACGTCGACTGGCGGAACGCAAACCACGCCGACCATAAGCCAAGCGAAATCGACTCTCCCTAACAAGGAGAGGAACGATGAAGGCAGGGACGTGGGCGGTACTTCGACGCAAGTAAGCAAGGCGAAGAGGAGAAAGCGGGTTACACCGACGTCGACCGAAGGAAAGGGGCCGAAGGAGAAGCAGCTGGTGGAGCCATTGGCTAGTCAATCCGAGGATAAGAGCGAGAGATCAGAGCAGAAGTGGCAGACTGCGCGAAAGAAGAAAAGATCGAACAATATATCCGAGAAGCAGCCTCAGAAGAAGGCGCAGAAACCTCGCGAACGGCCGACTCTGCCCAACGCTCTCGTCATCCAAAAAAGGGTGACTTGAGCTATGCGGAGATCTTGAGTCGCATAAAGAAGGATCCGGCGCTCAAGGATGCAGGTGAATGCGTCCAAAAGGTACGCAGAACGAACGCGGGAGATCTGCTGATCGTTCTGAATAAGGAGAGCTCAGCCAAAGCACCGGAATTGCGAAACCAATTCGAAGGTGTTATTGGTGAATGTTATGTTTAGGGTACGGGAAGTGATTACGGTACACACATTTCGGCTCGTGACTGATACTTTCTTTTCGTACACACCAACGACTGGGGCAAGACTGCTCTCTACCTCGAAGCCCAGACACCTGGGCTTCTCGTAGCTCCGCCTTACGCCGGTGGGGCGCGCTTCCTGAGAGCGCGATACATTACAATTCTTCCCTTTTTTATATTTTGTTTACAGTGTGTCGAAGCCATCTTAATTATAGTGAACTCTTACTTACTAATTATGATCTATTAACGTTAATAAATAATAACCCTACGCGGTTATTCTTGCCTTGATGCGTTCAGAGCGTCTCGGAGCTTGTGCCGGTGTATTCTCGCGGGGCACCGGATTCGGCACAGTCGTCCGATAAGGCCGCTCTTTTACGCCTATTACCTGATCGATATGGCGCTTCCAGGTGGCCCCTGGGTTTGCCTGTACTTTAAATGTTGTGGGTGACAGTTGTTTTTCAATTTTTGCCTTTACGCGCTTTTCGGCATTCACGCCAAATGCGTCCACCATAACCGTATCGCCCTCCTCGAAGTGGACCCGGCGATTCCCCTTCCTAGCCACGATTTGGGCGAATTGTTTTTTTTGTACTACATTTCCCGTGTCCGGACGTATCAAGTGAAATCGCGTTCTTATCTCTTGCTTATACATTAACCAAGTTGGGCTTTTGCCGGTGGTACAGTGCTCGATACTTCGATAGTCTTGCAAGAATAGATTAATCGCGTTTTGCAGAGTTTCTCTTCCTTTTACAATCTTTGTGATTTTGTCCTTGAAGATCCCTACAAAGTTCTCCGCAGCACCGTTCCTCGCCGGGTGGTAAGGCGGGGAGAAGCTCTGTTCAACGCCATTTGCCTCTAAGAATTCTTTAAACTCCGTACTGATAAACTGTCGCCCGTTATCCGACACCAGGTGTCTAGGCAGCCCGAATCTTGCGAATAGTTTCTTAAACTCGACTATCACCTTTGCGGCTTTCGTGTTCTCACCCATATCTATCACCTCAGGCCACTTCGAGTGTGCGTCAATCACTACTAAGTACATACGTCCGTAGAAAGGACCAAGAAAATCGCAGTGCAGTCTGCTCCACGCCCTCTCAGGCCATGGCCAGGGCGTGAGCGCTGCGTGCGCTGGCTTTTTGCGCTCCTCCAAACATACTTTACAGGAAGCTACTATTCGCTCTATGTCGCCGTCCACGCCCGGCCACCATACATAGGATCTTGCCAACATTTTAATTTTCACAATGCCGAGGTGCGAAGCGTGGAGCTCCTTCAGAATCGCTGCTCGCAGTGCGGTCGGTACGACTACTCTGTAGCCCCATAATATGCAATCTACCTCTAGTGATATCTCGTTTCGTTTGGTATAGTATCTTTTTTCTTCCTCGCCCACCGTTCTTAGGTCCCCTGGCCAACCGGACTGTGTGAACCGCATTATTTTCCTTAACACTCCGTCGGCCTTAGTTTCACGCGCGATTTCCGAACAATCTGGTAAGCCTAACCCGGTTTGAATATAATATACAGGCGTGAATTCGACATCGAATACTTCCGTGGGGTCGTCTACTGGCAGCCTCGATAACGCGTCACAATTTCCGTTTTCGCTCGATTTTATGTGATTAATTACATATTTGAACCCCGAAAGAAAATACGCCCAGCGCTGCAGTCTACTGGCTGCCATGGGTGGAATACCAGTTTTCTGACCGAAAATGTATTGGAGCGGCTTGTGATCGGTGCGCAATATTATTTCCTTTCCGTATACAAAGTTGTAGAAACGCTTAAATCCAAACACGATCGCACTAGCTTCTTTATCTATAATCGCACGGCCTAGCTCCTTTTCTGGGATTTTTTTGGATGCATAGTAGATCGGCCTCTCGCTGCCGTCTTGGTACTTGTGCGACAGTATCGCCGATAACCCGTATGCCGAGGCATCGCATGCCAGTATTAGCGTCTCTCTGGGGTCGAAATGCGCTAGGACTCTCGGCGATATTGATTCGTTCTTTACCCAGCAGAAGGCCTTTTCACACTCATCCGAACATTTGAATCTACCTTCTTTTATACCATTATACAGTGGTGCTAGCCGATCTGCTCGGTCCGGCAAAAAACGCGCATAGTAGGTCACTAAACCCAGAAAAGAAGCCAGTTGCTTACTATCGCTCGGTCTCGGCGCATCCACCATCGCTTTAATTTTTTATGCCGACTTGTGCAATCCCGTTGCGTCTATCACGAAACCCAGTATGTCTATTTTGTCTTTCATAAAATCACACTTTTTTTTATTGACCCGTAGTCCGCTTTCCTGCAATCTGCGACTTGTAGTGCGGCGAATATATCGTCAATTAGCGGCAGCGGATATCTATCGACTACGAGGCATGGGTTTACTGTAAGTTTGAAATCTCCGCAGATACGCACCGCTCCGTTATCTTTTATAATGGGTACGATCGGCGTGACCCATTCGCTTACCGTCACCGGCTCAAGATGACCTAATTTTACTAGACGCTCGATTTCTTGTTCTATTGGTTCCCGTGCGGCGTGCGGCACATGCCGTCCTTTCAGGGCTACAGGCTTGGAGTTTTCTTTGACACATAGTTTCATCGTTCCCTTATTATAAAGACCCGGCGTTGAACCAAACAGCTCTTTAAATTCGTTTACCAATTTACCTTCGAGGGATGTCGTCTCTAATTTGTTTACTCGCGTTTCCGATACTCGTTTCGCCTTTTCGTACCCCAAACTAAGTGGCCAAAGTCCCAGTTTTTGTAACCATAATCGGCCTATAAGCGGCGGCCCTGAACCCGGCAGTACAAAACAATCGTCTTGGAAGGATTTCCCTTTATACGTGACATTTAATTTTCGTAGAATACCCCGTGGAACTAGTTTTGCATGATCATACCAGCGAAGCGTTTTTTTTTGTTTCACCGAGGGCTTGTGCGGGAAAATATTTATTTTTCGTTTGCTCCGATATTACTGTCGCGTACGTGCCTGTATCAATCTCCATCGGTACCCGGATTCGGTTGATTCTCACGTCTATAAACATCGGATTAGCTTCATCCTCGACTCGAGCACTACCTGTCAACGTGTTTACAGCCCGCTTATTAACATTATTAATGCCGCTCATTTCGTTACATAGTTCTAACGGGAAGAAATCTGACCTATGTGACTCGGTGTTTTCGTCGTCTTCTTTTGATGACCCCGTCTCATCCTCTGAATCGTCGTCGCCCACGTACTTCACCCGTGTTTTGCTCTCGGCTTTCTTCTTTCTGCACGCAGCTTCGAGGTGCCCTTTAATGTGGCAGAATGAGCAAGAGCGAGAGCGAAATCGGCATTCTCTCGCTACGTGGTTGGGTTTCCCGCAGCAATAACAGACCAAAGAAGTCCCGGCCGAATGGCTTGGGCTTGGCGATCGGTTTCGCTGGCTTGTTGTTCCCCTTGGAGGGGCTCTTGCTTTAGAATCACGTCCTCTTGCGCCTCTCGTATTGAGAGCGTATATCTCGTTCGTTGCTGATGTGCTCGGGCCGGCCGGCTTCAATGCGTTGCCGGCGTTCTTGATCGCACTCTCCCTCGCCGTTGCCATTTGGAATGCCTTATCGGAGGTCAGGTTACTCTCCTTGAAAAGCTCCACTCTCGACTCGTGATCTCGCAGTCCGCATATCAGCTGGTCCCTGAGCGCCACCTTGAGGTTGGTGAAATTGCAGTGGAGCGACAGTTTTTTTAGTCTTGCTGCGAATTCTGTCACTAACTCCGCGGCTTCTTGTTTCGCTTGATTGTAGGTGCACCGTTCCATCACTTCCGATGGCTTGGGGCACAAGTGCTCTGACATAATAGTTGTGAGCTGCTCGTAATTTTTTGTTATCGGTTTGTCTGGTGCGCAGGGATTACGCATTAATTTGAACGCGTCTTCGTCGAATCGCGTTAGCATTGTCGACGCTTTCTTGTCGTTAGCCGTATCGTGGGCTATGAAGAATATTTCCATACGTTCGAGGAACGTTTCCCAGTCGTCTTTGTCCAGACGGAATTCTAGCTTTGGGTGTGATTCCGGCATTGCTGCTGTTCGAGTGCCCCGTGTGCCTGTATTCGTCTCGGTTCGGTTACTCGTGTTTACTTCGTCTCTCTCACCTATTGTCTCGCGCGAGCTCACCGATTGCTCCGTTGTACGCGCTTGGCTATCCGCTGTGCCTTGCGTATCTTCGTATGCTCCTTCGCTCTCACTTTCACTCGATGCTCCTTGTCCTCCTCTCACTCTCTGAACCAGCCGTTTCCTCAGTTCATCCAACGTTTCTTTATCGCTTACCGGTAATTCGAATTTGCGAAGCTGTTTGATTACTTCTTCCTTACGGAGATTGTACACCCATCCAACTTTGGTTTCTCCTCTTTTCCGGTTACCCCCCGTGTCTGTCGTTTCACTCGCATCCGCCGGTTTCTCAATTTTCGTATTCGCCATCCGTTTACCGATATTCTTCGCACGTGGTCACTTTCATTTTTTGTTGCACGCTTAGTTCTCCTCGTCGCCAATTGTTATGTTTAGGGTACGGGAAGTGATTATGGTACACACATTTCGGCTCGTGACTGATACTTTTATTTCGTACACACCAACGACTGGGGCAAGACTGCTCTCTACCTCGAAGCCCAGACACCTGGGCTTGTCGTAGCTCCGCCTTACGCCGGTGGGGCGCGCTTCCTGAGAGCGCGGTACATTACAGTGAATCAGCATCGGTCCAGAGTAAAGTCCAGGAATTTGATCTGGAGATCAAGGACCTGGAAGAGGACGCGACGAAGGAGGAGATATCCGCGGCCCTGCAGAGAGTCTTGGGACCGGACTATTCAGTCACGGAATACTCTCTCAAGTCTCTGCGTAAAGCATATGGCAGGACTCAGAACGCGGTAATACGACTCATGGTGCCTGCTGCCCGGAAACTTTTGGATACCGGAATCATCCGAGTCAGCTGGTGTAATTGCAGAATCCGAGAGGTGGTGAGACCACTAAAGTGTTTCAAGTGCTGGAAATTTGGACACTTATCACGGAACTGCAAGAGCGACGTCGACCGGGCTAAAGACTGCATCACGTGCGGTAACACTGGCCACAAAGTTGCCGAATGCACAGCAAGCGCAAAGTGTGTCATATGTGCAGAAGCGGGAGATGGGGCACCCACAGCACACGTTGCAGGTAGCAGCCGATGTCCGGCGTATACGCGGGCTCTCCAGGCTCTCCAGGCACTCCAAAAACGATGCAAATGAGAGTATTCCAGCTGAACCTCAACCATTGTGAAGCCGCACAGGACCTGCTCATGCAGACTGTGCGCGAGCTGAAGCCTGACTTGGCGATACTCTCGGAACCATATAGACATCTAGACACGCAACCTTGGGAATCTGACGCAAGTGGGAAGGCCGCAATTTGGTCCTGCGGAAAGCTTCCATTTCAGGATCTTGCGAGTCGGATGGAAACTGGTTTTGTGAGAATAAAAGCCAAAGGAGTTCATTTCTACAGTTTTTACGCACCGCCTAGCCTGACGACTGATGAGTTTGAGAATTTTCTCGACAACTTAGTCGCAGACGCTAAACAACGCTTCCCGGTAGCCATAGCCGGAGATTACAACGCGTGGGCTGTGGAATGCGGTAGTAAAGTGGCGAACGGGAAGGGGCAAGCTCTGCTTGAGGCTATGTCCTTATTGGATGGAGTACTACTTAATGCAGGTACAAAGCCCACTTTTGTTAAAGGTGAAGCCTCCTCTATAGTGGATCTCACTTTTGTGAATAGTAGCCTGCCCAGAGGATAACAGTGCCACTGGATAGTCAGTGATATCTACACTCACAGTGATCATCAAGCGATTCTCTGGGAGATTCGCGGTGACTTCAGCAGAACAGCGAAGGCACCGAAGACAAACGGGAAGGGCTGGAAAGCGAAAATGTTTGACGCGGACTTGTTTCGTGACACTTTTGACACCAGCCCTCTCGCAGCGGAAAGTGCAACGGAGAAGGTCGAGGTGGTCATGCAGAGGGTCACCGAAGCATGCGATGCCACAATGCCACGGAAACGTAATGTGGACTTCCGACCGGCGGTACACTGGTGGAGCGAACTAATTGCCGGCCTCCGAAGGGAGTGTCATCGAACTCGCCGCCTAGCGCAACGAGCTCGAGGCAAACGCTCATTTCCCGATTTGGAAGAACAGCACAGGAAGGCGCGCTTGACGCTTAAAAAGGCTATCAAGCAGAGTAAAGCTGAAAGCTGGGGCGAACTGCTCAGCGAGGTGGAAGATGCTCCCTGGGGCAGGCCGTACAAAGTAGTAATGACTCGGCTAAAAAGCCAGCCAATGCCATCGCCTGTGGCCGCAGCCCTGCTGGAAAAGATTGTTACACATCTGTTCCCTGAGCAACCCGAGGAGGACTATCGGCTCGAGGAGGACCTCGATGAGGACATCGCAGCCATTACTGAAGAAGAGCTTCTTACGGCGATTGCCAGGGTGGGCAACAATAAAGCCGCCGGCATGGATCGGATACCCAACATCGCACTCAAGGCAGCGATCAAGTTGGCACCGGCAATATTCCTGGGCATGTACAATGCGTGTCTCAAGGAAGGAATTCCTTCCACTTCCCGGACAAGTGGAAGTGGCAGAAGCTAGTGCTCCTCCCGAAAGGGAAGAAGCCACTGGACGAACCTTCATCCTATCGTCCGCTCTGTATGCTGGATACCGCCGGAAAGATCTTCGAGCGCATCATCCATAACAGGATTGAGAAGGTCGTGGACCCTCTACTGGCGGAGGGCCAGTTTGGCATCAGAAAGGACCGCTCTACTCTGGATGCCATTAACACAGTGGTGAAGCAGGCGCAGGAGTCGACTGCGGGGAAACGATGGGCAAGAGGGTCCAAGAAGTAATGCGCAGTTGTCGCTCTCGACGTCAAAAACGCTTTCAACTCGGCGACATGGAAGTGTATCATGGATGCCCTAAAAACATTAGGTGTACCATCGTACCTACGGAGAATAGTGGCGAGTTACCTATGTAATAGGTAAATCATGTACGATACAGAGGATGGACCGAAGACGTATAGGGTGACTGGAGGAGTTCCTCAGGGCTCTGTACTTGGACCGCTTCTGTGGATCATCATGTACAATGATCTGCTGCTATTACAATTGCCGAAAGGAGTGTCCATCGTAGCGTTCGCAGATGACGCGGCGCTGATTGTCATCGCCAAATTCCTGGAGCAAATCATCGCGCGACTCATGCCTAACGTTGGTGGCCCCAGACAGAAGAGGAGGAAACTGCTGTCATCAGTGACGACCTCAGTGCTCACCTATAGCATACCCATATGGGCTGATGCACTGAAAATCCAGGAGTACCACAGGAAGGCTGCAGCAACGTATCGCGTCAGCGCCTTGAGGGTAGCATGTGCGTTTCGCACTGTCTCCGAGGACGCTATCAGCGTTATCGCCGGAATGCTGCCCATGGAGGTGCTTGCCGAGGAGCGTAGATCGATGTACCAGCAGAAGGGAGCTAGAAACCCCAGTTATGCAAGGACAGAAGCGAGAGCAACCACTCTCAACCAGTGGCAGACGATGTGGGATGCTTCTCCCAAGGGAAGGTGGACACATCGACTAATCCCGAAAGTGGAGATATGGGTGAACCGTCTACACGGGGAGCTCAACTATTATCTCACTCAAGTGATCTCAGGACACGGCTGTTTCCGGGCTTATCTCGATAAGTTTAATCATGAAGATTCCCCGGACTGCCCAGCATGTGTAGCAGTCGAGGAGAACACTGAACATGCATTGTTCCAATGCCCACGTTTTAGTGCCTCCCGCGCGATAGTCGAGGATCAGCTGGAGACACGCATCACTCCGGACAACCTGGTTGAGTTGATGCTGAAGTCAGCAGACGCATGGACAGCGGTATAGGCTTATGCTGCCGCAGTGATGAAGGAGTTGCGACGTGCAGAACGTGCGAGGAAGAAGACGACGCCGGAAGACCAGGCAGTCATAGATTAAATCAGCGACACGAACCCCTAAACCACTCATACCATCTTGAGTGGAACGGGGGATGTAAGGTCGTCTGACAACACTGCAGGAAGAGCAACGGCTAAGGCCTCTCCCGCGATGTAATACCTAGCGGTCGTCCCGCGGGAGAATTTGTAAGGCCACAGAGGAATGGGAGTTTGTAGTTGTTGCAAGCCCGACACACGGCAATTATTTGCTACAGGGCGGATGCCTTTTCCCGCTGAACCTCTTTAAAAAACACACACACACACACACACAATGTTCTCCAAAACTGTCATGGCGAGGTTCGTGGATTCCTTCGCACCAGAGCTCCCCTAATGCTGCCGCCTCGCGAGGTTCGCAGCATTCCAGGCCAGAGCACCTCCGCCAACATCGAGCCTTTGTGAAGGTCTTTTTTTTGCCGAGACCCCATAACGACTCGGGGTTTCTTTAGCTGGAGAAAAAAAACAGCATTTTTTCACTCGCAATTCACTTGAGCAGTCAATCGACACTAGTCGCCTTCCTCCTCACCGGTCACTGCATTCGCGAGGTTCGTTTGCCAGGTTTTTAAATTCCATAGCTATGAAATTATCCTCCGATGTAGACCATGCATAGATCTCCATTGTACGCTGATGCCAACATCGTCTGGAACGTCGCCGGATTTGTTTCAAGTACCTTGCTGATCCTCCCCGGTGGAAACACGGTAATCTCGTTGCGGATGTCAATCACGAACTTTTTGCCGTATCTCGTGTACACTTCCCGTATGTTGGTGATGGGATACTCCGACTCGGGGGTCAACTCGTTCAATTTCGTCGCCAGGAGAAAATCGGCGTATTTACAAATCGTATTGATTGCGTCCATTGTTGACTTGCTGTCTGACCGGTCGAAGCCGTCTCCACAAAATTATATACTTGCGCCCTCCACCATTCCCCCTCTACTCTTAATCCTCGACCAATGACTTTTGTCGGTGAGAAGGGGAGATTTTTCGCGCCGTGGCTCCAAATTAATTTTTTCAAATATCGTCCTCAGCGAATAAATCTGCGCCCACGAGTCTATTTCTTCTTTCAATTGTTGAATGTCTTGCAACAGTCGTTCGATGCGCACTTTTGTTTCACGTCTCTTGCACGATTTTTTGCGGTGCGCCGCATAATCGTCTTCCGCAGCCTTCCGTGGCAACTTCTCAACAAAAGCCTATTTTTTCCGTGAATCACCCACAGCTCCGCATCACCCGGGATGAACATTATTATTAAATGCTTCACTCCCTTTAGTCTTTGGAACTTTTGAATTGGAGGAGGGAGGGAGGGCCTTTTCGAAATTGATCTTCTAAAAACTTCTTCAAATTTTAAGAAACAGCATTTTTTAAATCTCTGAATCGACTCATGTTGATGGGGGAACGCTATACTGACAAATATTTTTCAAGACACCCCCACTTATAGTCCCCTTCTGCATGGCGGCCGAGTTTCGATGCGTTTATCGATATGGCATTTAATTGTGGGGCGGGGGGGGGCATGGGGGGGGGGGGGCTTTGTCAAGCGCAGCAACCGCAAGGTGCGTGTGTGTCGCATGGCTCGAGGATAAACAGCGGTCTTTTCATCTGTTTATTTCCTCCTGTTATCGCACTAAATTGAAAGCACGGGGATCCGAGCGCGGAAAAATGTCTCGCGTCCCATGACTCACCACCCCACAAAACGTTTAAAAATATAATTCGTAAAAAAAATCTGACAAAATCTTGCCGTCATTTTGACCCCAAAACTCATCAATGTCACGCTTCCGCCGATGATAAACAAATTCTCAAAAAATAATCATTCAACACCTCAATTCGCTGACTGGTTTCAACACGTCAATGTGTAAACAAGACCATCACATCTCGGCGAGGAGGGTTGATGGGGGGGGGGGGGGGGTTCTTTGTCGGGCCACGGCAAGCGCCCGATGACTCACCAACCACAAATGTTTCAAAAACAGTTCATGAGAAATCAGCCTCCTCCCGCTCCCTCTTCCTCCCCCCGACCCCTCCATCCGGCGGGAGCGGAGGGGAACTCGTTTTTGCAACAAAGCACTTCGACTCTTTGTCGGTGGGTAAGGGAGTGAGCCCTACCACTGGTCGGTAAGCAGGTAAGCCCTACCATCGGTCGGTAAGCAGTGCAGCCCTACCATCGGGCGGTAAGTACAGCGATCGACAGTCGATCATCGGGCCGATTCTAATCAAAACCCTACCCGACCATCCGACGATAACTCGGAAATTCATCTTTTTTGGTTTGGTTCTCAACTTAGTCGGTATGTCGGTAGTAGAACTCTTGATTCAGAATCGGCCCCATTACACTACTGGGGGGGTCTACTGTCTCGCAAGGGACTGGGGCCCTTTTGGAGAATTGGGGGAGGGGATGACGATCTGCTGCGGAGAGGGGTGCGGGGGTCCTGCGATTGATGTCACGTCGGTGAGAGGATACCCAAAAAAACACGGGGTCCATGTGGAGGGATAACGGTTGTAGGCGCGGGGGAAGGGAACGCAGGCAGTCAGAGGACATCGTAGACGATGCGACAATTTTCTGGGAGGAGGGCGCGTTATTGATGCAGGTGAATAATTTTTCCGGGCAATGGGGGAAAAAATATGTATGAAATATGTGAATATAAATGTAAAAGCGAGCGTTAATGAAACTCGCTTGAAAATTAAGCCAATAGAAATGTTAGATGTGAAATGAAATCATCACCAAAAAAACTTATTTTATGTACCTATAGTAACAGAGAAGTTCGCTCTTCCAAACCGATGCATCCGGACCTTCTTTTCTTTTCAAAGGTAACATCGAGGTAGTTGCGTGTGTAGGGCACTCAGGACAAGTTTTTGAGTAAACGACCCAAATCTTTCACGCTTGTGTACACTCTCGAGCAGGGGACATCGTAGACGATGCCACAATTTTCTGGGGGAGGGGGCGTTATTGATACAGGTGAATCTTTTTTGCAGACAATGGGAACAAAATTCATCTTAAACATGTGAATATACATGTGAAAGCCAACGTCTATTATACACTCTCGGCAATGTCGAGAAATTGTCATGTTCGATGTCAAATAAACTCACCACTGATAAACTTTTTATGCAGCTGTAGCGACGGAGGCTAACTGTTATAAAAATGCTGTTCGCCAGGCGACATCTCAGACGATGCGACAATTTTCTAAAGGAGGGGGCGCTATTGTTACAGGTAAATTGTTTTTCCAGACAATGGGGAGAAATTTGTATTAGCATGTGAATATACATGTTAAGCCAGCGTCTATTGAGGAAGAAAAATTACCGTTCCAGACCACATTTAAAGCTGTAATGTCGACGAAAAATGGATTTCTCGATCATTGACAAAGTCACCAAGATGGCGGAATTCTTCCCAACAAGAAAGCTGTCTGAACTCAAGGTTTAATCGCATTACCCAGTCCGCATCATGAGGGCTGTCCAAAACAAATTAGGAAAGCGTTACATAGTGGACATCACGAGAGAATATGTTGGAAATGGCGCGCAATCGTCAACTAACTATTGTGGCGGACTATACAGCAGCATCGGGTTCAATAAACTGTGAGCATATAATTGTGCTGGTTGGAAATTATGAGTTCAACGATATCGGCATTATCGGTTGCTATCATCGTTGAGTTTTCAACGTGCTCGCTACAATGTATAAAGGATAGTTTCCATCGAGGATTAAAAATTTAAAAAATAGTGTTCCAAGTTGCTCCGCTGTTAGACATAAGAAGAAAAACAATCGAAAACCACATGTTTTCAAAATGTTTTTTATTTAAAAACCCCCGCTCATGTATTTCGTATTAAAAGAATGATGAGGACATTCGAAGTCTGAAATTTTTTGCACCTTTTGCAACGATAGACTCGAAATCAACAATGTTGGTTGCGGAATCCGTAAATCGTGATATCCACGAGCACTTCTCGAATCCTTTCACCTAAATGGTAGGAGCTCCTTGCAAGATGGTCCGAATTATCGTTCTAGCTGCCTCGTATGGTATACCACTGTGATCCCATCGTATTCCGTGAAAATTGTGTTCTAACCATTGATTTGACTTTTATATTTGTCTAGTAACGAGTCCCACGTAGATACTATGTAGAAGAAAAACGTCAGTGGGTCAGCATTCTTATCGTGGAGTTTGACGATGGACATCTACTTTAGGAAAAATTCGTTTATGGGTCTCTTGAAGCCCCGCACATCAATGATGAGCGCCTTGTTGACTGAAGTGGGCGCAAATTATCGGGATGATTTTAGACCAATTTTCAATCCCACCACTGGTTGGAGTATAGTCGACAATATGATCATGGAGGATAATGCAGTATGCTGGGGACTTGACAGAATCGTTTTGCTTTCAACAGTCAATGACAACAAGGGGGTGGAGGGGCTTTTTCTAAAAAAATCATCCTGCTCAGCTATGGGTCAACCTCTTTGTTGTAATAGGTCGGTTGAAAGTTTGTGTACATCTCGTAGGGTACAGCATATTAATTGTGATCAATGTTCAAATTCAAATTTCCACATGGATAACATTGTGAAGTGAGGTATAGTTTTACATCGCTCATGTTACAATAATCAAAGTGACTCGCATTCGGTTGTTTTTTATTTTTTCGTCCAGTCTGCAGTGCCGGTATGACATATCGTGGCTTCTCCAGCTGATTGGAGGTGTTGACAGACCACACCCGCTTAGAGATGGTAGGCAGTAATAGATGTTCATACAGTGTCCATGTTCGAAAACTCATGGAAATTGGTGCGTCTTTGGCGAGAAACTTTAACAACTGATTTTTTCGCTGTTAAAAGACTGTTACACACGGCACGCGCCATTCTATTTTATGCAATATGAGTTGCATGAAATCACAATCAGGCATTGTCATCGATCGTTGATCTCGTGAGAATCAACTCGTGCTTGGCATTTACAACAATTTTACGATAATCTTCGGCAAATCCATGAGCATGTTGAGCGGTATACACACACATCAAAGTTTCCCGATGCATCTACAATCTCCTTGGTCTCTTCGACATCGAGCTATCCAGTGTTCTCGAGTATAGAGTTCTTGGCAGGACTGAGAGATTAATATCCCTTAATTACACTCGTAATGCGGATTCCTATTACGGTCGATTCCTATGGCATTCAATTTATATCGCACTTCTTCAAACGAATGGCAAATAGCATTGTTGTCGAGACTTGTGGCAGTGGTTGACATCCCATGACGCTTAGATAATATCCCACACATATCTAGGAATCTCGTACTTAGTATGATGGATATGTCTTGATGTCGGATGTTACATCTCATTGCCACGGAAGATAATGGCGAAGAGGGCTGTGATTTATGTGCGATCAATAGAAGGTGCATGTTTTGCATGGACAACAGTCGCAGCTCTATACCCATCTGAACAACACAGTGACCGCTCATCTGCATACCCACATTAACCAAAAGTACTGAATCTACAGGATATTGAATTCCTAGTGACCATAGACCAAATAAAAAAATTGAGTTTCAAAACAATCATCATTGTGTATACGACTAAAGACAAAGACATTGTTCCAATACGCGTGGCTCAACATAAGAAGGGAAAGCATATCAATTTACTATACATACAAGATAATCCATTTTTTGCAGGTGTTTGCATTACTTCACATCAGACGATAAATTTCAATCACATGAGATCGATTGTGTAGCCCTAAACAACTGGGCCATCCGACTACCAAATTATACCAATAAAAGGTTCCAATTCACCAACTCCAGTCAGTAAGCGCGACATCCAATCATTACGAATGCCGATTTGGAGTGTGTTCGACTGGTGAAAGAGAGCAGATGATAGTGTGCAAAGATTGATGAGGAGAATATAGCAAAGGATGTGTATCAATACCATGAAGAATTTAGTATCGATTACTACGTGAGTTGTTCATATGGTGAATCGCTATCATAGTATAAATCACATCGCAATGCTGATTCCATATCATGGTTTATGGAAGAACTGGAAAAACTAGCGCCGTGCAAAAAATGTATTTTCTACGACAATGAATGCTCGTCATAAGTTAATTCTAATACATTCACGTAATGATAATAATTGTGTATTCCGTCATCATCCACCAATAGAGATCAAAGTTAAATTACTCAAGATACAATGGCGTATGTACCACATAATATTAGATGACATCAATAAATTATCATTACTTCGATAATTGGAAAGTGGGCGCTACTTGAATATGATTCTCGCTCTTGGGATCCACCGCTACAAAGCACAACGAAACATTTAAGGACCGTAAAAGCTGCCTCCCAACTACAGAAACCAAAATATGTAATTGGTGCGGCGCAGACTGGTGAAAAAATCTATGGCAAAGGACATCACATTATTCACCGATTGCAAACTCACAAGTGTTAAACTATATCTCAATTCGGAATTCTATATTTACAACGATTTGAATTTAGACTTAAAAAAAACAACAAAAAAGATACACCATTTTGTTTAATATGTACTCTCAATTTCGTAAACCTCAATACGACTGTAATAGTGATCATTCTTCGCCACCCATCGCCAACCTTCAATATAACGGCTCTTTCACTGTTATTGATTGATCGCGTCTCTGCTAAAATGCTGCCGTGCGAGTAGAGTTCAATGCAAAGAAAATTTGCAACCAAATAGAACTGCATAATGTTGTAATCTTGCACGATCGCTTTGCTGAGTATTGTCTACTGACCAACATTATTCGAAAAATTGTGTAGATCAGCAAATACCCCCGAGGCTAAATGAATAAATCATTTAAAAACGAGTTTCTTGAAGATCTACAGTCATGTCATGATTTGATCGTGCCATCGACTTGATCACGCCGAAACATCTTCGTTATGAATGTGCACACGTTTGTGGATCTACATGGATTCATTGTTGGAAGGCACTTTATCGTGAAGAAAGTAACAATTCTGAGACTGGAATACGTACTCTCTCGTTACATTTTTACGAGTCCCATAGCATGGAGACTTCTCACCAAATCTAAGAGATGCGAAGCATCATGGTTGATTCGGAATCATCGTGGTGTAAAGTGGGCCTATGAAAGCGCTCCATATAGCATGGCTGAAGGTTTAATAACGGCTACAGTTAAGGGTTCAACGGAAAGCGACGTGTACCTTATCGTATATGTTAAGGTTCACGAAGAACGAAAATGGCTGGCTAATGTACCAAGTATACAAAATTATCTAGTCATTGAAACGTTGGGTGTGGACTTTAAAGATATGGATGCCTTGAGTAAATTAGATGGAAGCTGGACTGTACGTTGTGAAAACCATGAAAGCAATTGTGCCTTACAAAATGTATTCAAAATCTTCAATTGGTGGTCGAATCATAAAGATTGGTCCAAATAAAAGAAATGGAAAACTATGTAATTTTTTAATTCACCTCTTCTCGTATTTCGTTATATCATCGTCGGTTATCGGATCACACAACTGAATGAAATATTTCTTTTGAAGGTGAAACTTCGTTTCTTTTGTATGGAATTTGATGGACAATAAATCTCTATAATCACCCGATGATTTTCGAAGCCATTCATCAGTGTATGTTCAGTAGATGTTCAAAAGACGTTTGTTGGACATTTGTGAGACGTCCGGAGACATTCAAAAACATTCACGAGGCATACGAAGACTTTCGAGCGTCGTTCGGAGATGTTCGTGAGATGTGCAAAGACTCTCGAGACGTTCGCGAGACGTTCAAAGACATTTAAGAGACGTTGGGAGAAGTTCAATAGATGTTCCGAGACGTTTGAAGGCGTGGGTCGTTTGGGAACATCTGAGTTTCGTTTGGGTTTGTTTGGGTGGAAATTCCAAACCACCCGCCCAAACGAACCCAAACAAAACTCAGATGTTCCCAAACGACCCACCCAAACAAAACTCGAACGTCATGAAAATCTTTGATCGTCCCACAAGGGTCTTCGAAAGTCCCTTGAACGTCTCACGAACATGTTCGAACGTCTCATGGACGTCTTCGAAAGTCTCTTTAACGTCATCGTACCCCTTATTAATGTCTTTAAACGCCTTATGAACGTTTTCAAAAGTCACTTGAACGTCTTTGAACATCTTTAAAATCTTATGAATGCTTTCGGAAGTCTCTTGAACGTCTTCAAACATCTTCAAACGTCTATGAACATTTTGGAAAGTCTCTTCAACATCGTCGAACCTCTTTAAACGTCTCTGAACATTTAGTGAACTTCCTCCAACCGCTTTTGAATGTATTCGAACGTCTCGCGAACGTCTTATGAACGTCTTCGAAAGTCTCTTGAACGTCTGACGAACATCTTCGAAAGTTTCTTGAACGTCGTCGGACCCCTCATGAATGTCTTTGAACGTCTCGCGAACGTCTTCGAAAGTCTTTGAACGTGTCACGAACATCTCTGAACGACGCTCGAACGTCTGCGAATGTTTTCGAACGACTCTGAAGGTCTCACAAATGTCCAACAAACGTCTTTTGAACATCTACTGAACGTACACTCATGAATGGCTATGAAAATCATCGGGTGATTATACTACCTTATTGTCCATCAAATTCCATACAAAAGACATGTAGTTCCACCTTAAAAAAAAAATTCATTCAGTTGTGTAATCCGATAAGCGACGATGCTGACATAACGAAGTACGAGAAGAGGTGAATTAAAAAATTACATAGTGTTCCATTTCTTTTTTTTGCACGAATCTTTATAATTCGACCACCAATCAAAGATTTTGAATACATTTTGTACAGCACAATTGCTTTCATGCTTTTCACAACGTACAGTCCAGCTTCCGTCGAATTAACTCAAGGCATCCACACAGTTTGAAGTCCACATCCAACGTTTTAATAACTAGATCATTTTATATACTTAGGAAGGAAACGTTGCGAGGTCGATGTCTCCGATTTCAATGAAATTTGGCATGCTTGTAGAATGGGTAAAAATAGGCGATACGTATTTTTTTTTATATCGGCGGAACCCGGTTTTTAAGGGTTGAAAAGCACCCTCGAAAATTGGAGTGTTTTTTTTTTTCGTCGATAACGTTTTAACGGTACGAGATATGAAAAAACTTCAAATTGCAACGACGTTTTTTTTTCGTGCACTATACATTGGAGATGGGAACGATGCAGATAGCAACAAATTTCATTTTGTTTATTGCAAAAATTCAATTTTTTCAACCGTATCTCCGAGAATTTTTAATCGATTGGGATGTAAATTTGCATACATGTAGAGAATGGAAAAGTGCAGATACGAATTTTTTTCTTTTACCGATATCTCACAATTAAGGGGTTGAAACTCCCTGTCGATTTTTTATACGAGAGCATCGTATAATCAGCTAGCCTTTTGGCATTTCAGTCTAAATTCACGTCAATATATGTTCGTGTTATGACGCAACTGCATATTTGTAACATTCCAGCCCCCCCCCCCCCTCCCCCAACGGTCCCACTCTCGAAAGGCAAACGTTCAAAGTTCTTACCGTGCGGCATGGACGAAAATTTGTAGAAATAAAAAATGGGTTACAAAGAATGTACAATGAGTCAAAATAGTCGATACACATTTTCTCGTTTTGGCGGGACGACACTCTTAAGGGGTCAACGCACCCTTAAAACTTCGTTCTTTTTATAGATCGTGAACGGGCCGAAATAAAAATAAAGTTTGAAAGAAAAAAATATTGTATTCTTCGACTACAAGACGTTCATGATGATAATGATGAGTGCAGCAATACATGGCGTGTTGTTTATTGCAATAATTCGTGAATTACTTGTGAAAAATCACTCTTCAGTTTTCCACTAATATGGGCAGAGGCAAGGATCGCAATCGCGGACTGACTTCGTGCTTCGGGAAGCAACTGGATTACAATTGTATATTTACGAAAAAATTCTCCCCCGCCACGTACTGCCTTTGAAGATTACAACACAATCGGAAAAGTGTTATCACGCTTACTCATTTAGGAAACGTTTCAAGTCTATGTTTTTTTATGGATTATACTTATTGCAATAATGATAGTCATGATAAAAGTGTTTGAAACAAAAAGATTTCTTACACCACGCACAAGTGATAATAGCTGCTTCGCCGCATATATCGCATGTCCGTACATTTTGTGAAAAGCAAAATTCTACCGGATTTTCGAAGTTTGGTGGTCTTTCTTTTTCGTACCCGCTTTTGTACCACGCATATTTGAAAAGGTTTGTAAACCGTGGAGAAGAAAACTGGTTGTGTAAGAGATTGTAATTTAACAATGTCTCTCAAATGCAGATTGACGTCGTAATTGTATAATATTACTGCGTCAGAAAAGTGTTTGACGAAGGTTTTCCATACACGGAAGACACAAACATCAAGGGGCTGTATCATTCCAGTCGTACCTGCAGGAATTACTAATTATCATATGGACTAATTGTCTACAGAACTAATGAAACTGGTGCAATATATATACCTGCTGGAATGGTTTAAATTTTAATATCTTTCCCTTGCATATCCATTTCTTTAAATGCAGTTGGACGTTGACCGCTCCAAGAATCCAGAAGTATTACCGATTTTGGACCCGTATTGGGAATATACACTTCTTGGAACCATCGCTTGAAATCATTAGTCGTCAATTTTCCAGATTTCGAAGCCAATAGAAATATATTTTCGGCTCTGAACATAGTTTGTTCCACTCAAGGACCAAATTTGCGAGTAGGTTCGTTTAAAACGATCAACATAGGTGCCAAAAGCTTGCCACCTGCAGAAACCAAAGGCTGCATAGTATAATTGTGTGTTGTTGATGTTTTCGATTGCACGACTGTCTCAACAGATTTCTGCCCTTCTTTCGCCAATGCGCGGCCTGTATGTAGCTCTAAATTGAATCCACTTGTGATCAGAATTGAATGGGTTTTCAGCCCCAATGTTGGCTATGTTGACTTTCACCACGTCTATAAATTCGATAGCTTTGTTTTGAAGTGTATCAGCGGTTAATGATTGTTGTTTTGTTACATATTTAGTAATCTTCGGTGACAGAATTCTATGTTGGTTTTTGAATGTCCTTAGCCAAGAAGCCGATGCTTGGAAATTTACGGCTGGTATTTCTACAATTTCTCGTGCACGTAAGGCCCATCGTCGAAGATCTATATCATGGACAGTCAGCCTTTTGTCCAAAGCATCATTAAAATTGTTTAACGTGTAACGAGCTATCTTTTTCAACTTTCCTTTGTAGGTGCCACCCTTATTTATACTATGGGTCCACTGGCGCGAATGCGGCAATAATTTCACCTTTTTGAATTTCGTTTGAACAGATGATAACTTTCTATTCCCATTTGCCCCGAATCTCCAGTAATCTACAGCTCTTGTCTTGTATTCGTAACTCAATTCTTCTATATCTTGGGTACATACATTTTCATCAATTTTTGGATCTAGGTATCGTTGTCCGTGCCAATCTCCTTCACTGTCATCTTCTATTGCGGCTGCTTCATGAATTTCATTTGGTGACAGAAAATCCAAACCAGTTTCGACTTCCATTTTCATAGGTTGATCTATCGCTTCAATGATCATGTTTTCTAGATCCTTACTGAACTGTTTTTCCTGTTCGGTGATTGGAGTGCGAGGCAAATTCATAGCACTTATCGCTATGGATAGAAGTTGAATAACCTTCACCGGATTAACGTACATTTTTATTTGTATTTCGAACTCAAAATGTATGGCTGGTTTCTCCGTCGTAACTGCAGCAGTAATGATCGTTGGGGAATTTATGTGACTCGAAACCCAATTGATAAATACACACGAAAAAAATAACGACGACACACGCTATTACCAGAACTGCTATTAATCTTCAATAAGGCGATTTCAAGGATATCGTGAGAGCCGCTCTTTGCACCGTAGTCGCTCTTTGCGAAATTTATTTCTTTGGTTCATTGGTTCTGCTGTTTGTGAAATTAAAGTTAAAGATAAAGATTAAATTATGCTGCGTTATACGCTGATAAAAATGTTTGCATCATTCTGTTCATGAGTTGCAGCGGCAACCCAAAAACGCTGTAATCTCTGCAGATAATGCCTTCGATACGGTGAGCGGAGTGGAATTTCTTCGTAAATATACAATTGTAATCCAGTTGCTTTCCGAAGCACGAAGTCAGTCTGTGATTGCGAGCCTTGCCTCTGCCCATATGAGTGGGAAACTGAAGAGTGATTTTTCACAAGCAATTCACGAATTATTGCAATAAACAACACGACATTTGTTGCTGTACTTATCATTATCATCATGAACGTCTAGTAGCCGAAGAATACACTATTTTTTCCCTTCGAACTTTATTTTTATTTCGAAAACGAGATATCGTGTATCGACTATTTTGACTGCTTGTACTTTCTTTGTAACCCATTTTTATTTCTACAAATTTGCGTCCATGCCGCATGGTAAGAAGTTTGAACGTTTGCCTTTCGAGAGGGTGACCGTTGGGGGGGAGGGGCTGGAATGTTACAAATATGCAATTGCGTCATAACACGAACATATATTGACGTGAATTTAGACCGAAATCCCAAAAGGCTAGCTGATTATACGATGCTCTCGGCAAAAAAATCGACGGGGAGCTTCAACCCCTTAATTGTGAGATATCGGAAAAAGAAAAAAATTGTATCCGCACTTTTCCATTCTCTACATGTATGCAAATTTACATCCTAATCGATTGAAAATTCTCGGAGATACGGTTAAAAAAATTGCATTTTTGCAATAAGCAATTTGAAATTTGTTGCTATGTACATCGTTGTCGTCTCCAATGTATAGTACACGAAAAATAAACATTGTTGCAATTTGAAGTTTTTTCATATATCGTACCGTTAAAACGTCATCGACGAAAAACAAAAACACCCCAATATTCGAGGGTGCATTTCAACCCTTAAAAATCGGGTTCCGCCGATACAAAAAAATACGTGTCGCCTATTTTTACCCATTCTACAAGTATGCCAAATTTCATCGAAATCGGAGACATCGACCTCGCAACGTTTCCTTGTTAGTATATTAGCTAGCCATTTTCGTTCTTCATGACCCTTAACATATACGATAAGGCACACGTCGTTTTCCGTTGAACCTTCAACTGCAGCCATTATTCAACCTTCAGCCTTGCTATACGGAACACTTCCATAGGCCCACTTTAGACCACGATGATTCCGAATCAACCATGATGCTTCACATCTCTCAGATTTGGTATACCATCTTCTCCATAACATGGAGAAGACTCCATGTTATGGGACTCGTAAAAATGTAATGAGAGAGTACGTATTCCAGTCTCAGAATTTGTTACTTCCTTCACGATAAAGTTCCTTCCAACAATGAATCCTCGTAGATCCACCATCGTGTACACAGTCATAACGGAGATGTTTCGGCGTGGACAGGTCGTTGGCACGATCAAATCATGACATGACTGTAGATCTTCAAAAAACTCGTTTCTAAATTATTTATTTACTTGGCCTGAGGGGTATTTGCTGATCTGTACAATTTTACGAATAATGTTGGTCAGTGGACAATACTCAACGAAGCGATCGTGCAAGATTCAAACATTATGGAGTTCCATTTGGTTGCAATTTTTCTTTGCATTTTAACTTATTTCGCACATCGACGGTACCATTTTTGCAGAGACGCGATCAATCAATGACATTGAGAGAGCCGTTATATTGGAAGTTGGCGATGCTTAGCAAAGAATGATCACTATTACAGTTGTATTGAGATTAACGAAATCGAGAGTACATATTGAACAAAATGGAGTATATTTTTTTGTGTTTTTATTTAAGTCCAAATTCAAATCGTTGTAAAGATAGAATTCCGAATTGAGATAAAGTTTAACACTTGTGAGTTTGCAGTCGGTGAATCATGTGAATCCTTTGCCATAGATGTTTTTACCAGTCTACGCCGCACCAATTACACATTTTGGTTTCCGTGATTGGGAGGTAGCTTTTAAGGTCCTGGAATATTTCGTTGTGCTTTGTAGTGGTGGATAGTTAGATAGTTCCCAAGAGCGAAAACTCATATTCAAGTAGCGCCCACTTTCCAAGTTCGAAGTAATGATCAAAAGTAATAAAAAATGCCCTCGAAAGTATTATCCGTCATTTCACTATCTACAAAGTTCTAATTAACCTTGAAATACTTGTGATTTTTTTCCAACAATACTTTTATTTACATTATTACTTTTCCAATTCAAACGTACAAAAGAAGTGAAATAACTTTTTATGCAAAAGCCAAGCAAATGTACTCGAAACGTACAATAAATTGTCAAACCCTAGGAATACTATTTTTCTCAACATTTTATTTTAAGAAACCATATTACTATTATAATAAAAAGTTCGAATCACGATTATATAAAAGTACAACGTATGCATCACTCAAGTACTGTATGTATCACTGGAAATGATGTGCAACGACTTGGCGTTCATCGTTCAAATTGTAACATCGCATCAGTTACTGCATCAGATATACAGAATTATTATAAATGAGATGTCCAGCCCACCAAAACTATGTGTATTGAACGAACATTTATGCAACGCAATAGATTTCATGAGATGTATGGTGGTTCTGTAATAGAGTTGAATGCGAATACCTCCACGTAACTTTTTGAACTATGTAAATAAAGTGAGATTTCAAGAGCCGTGTGGTCTAGGGGTACATCGCTGATTTTTAAAATTTATACTATGGAGAATCGGAAACTTGGTTTGCAGTTACATCATAAATTTCGTCAATTTATGTCTTTCTTAACCTGATAGTCAAGTTGTTGAGAAAAAACCATCCTTCGCAGAGCTTTTTTTCTTAACCATGCACGCCAAGTCGTTGCACAGCATTTCCAGTGATACACACATACAGTACTTGTGTGATGCATACTTTGTACTTTTATATAATCGTGATTCGAATTTTTTATTATAATAGTAATATGGTTTCTTGAAATAAAATGTTGAGAAAAATAGTATGTCTCGGGTTTGACAATGTATTGTACGTTTCTAGAAAATTTGCTTGGCTTTTGCTTAAAAAGTTATTTTACTTCTTTTGTACGTTTAATTTGAAAACGTAATAATGTAAATAAAAGTATTGTTTGAAAAAAATCACAAGTATTTCGAGGTTAATTAGAATTTTGTAGATAGAGAAATGACCGATAATTTTTTCGAGTGCATTTTTTATTACTTGGCGTTCTTTTTACTTGTTCAAGTTTGTTGAGGGGATTTCATATCTTTTTCAAATAAATATATGTACAGAGCTACTTGTTATTGGTCACGATCTCTTGAAAGAGTTATAGGTCATTTTCTGCTGTCAAATAACTTAACAATGTTTTATGCAAAAGTCAACCACTTTCGAGGTATTATTTTTATGATTCAACTATAAATATGAATATAGTATATCCTAACTGTATAAAAACCATGTATATAAATGAAAATCAATGTGAATACCAAAGTATAGCATATCTCAGGAAAATACTACAAAAGTTGCACTCTTAAAGCTCCCAGTCGATCTTAAGGGGAGGGTAGGGGTTTCAGCGTGGAAGAAAAACACTTTTTTGCGATTCTTTTACGTCGATATGGATAGAGTAAATTTATTGAAACCTTTTGTACATCGGTAAGTGTCTACTATCGGTAAGTAAAATGACAGAATTTTTCGTGAAAAATCGCACTTTTCACTTTACATGACCACAAAAAATTTAGAAATGAAAAAAAAAATTATCGAAAACCTTTGGATGGAGGATTTGATGATACTTTGCCTTAATTTTAATGGTACTTGATTTCAGATAATTTCTAGTTGAGATGCAGTGAACACTGCAAATCGTGTTTTGCCAAAGGCGTTTTTGAAAAAGCCTTGTCACTGGCTTGTTTGTGGATATTTTCGCGTACAAATTTCACGGAATGTTCTTGAAATGACGCTTACCAATGTACAAAAGGTTTCAATTAATTTACTCTATCCCTATAAATGAAAAAAATAGCAAAAAAGTGTTTTTTTACGCTGTAACCCCTACGCTCCCCTTAAATTCATCAAACGATCAAATTACCTATCACGAGGAGTTTTTTTATGAACATTTTTTGGATAATCCAAAGAGTGATTTGTGTCGGGATAAAAATTCCAATCGACAAATTATTTTCGAAAGCCAGGCAAGAATTCACCAATTAAAGAGGACCTACATGCAAACAAGATTAAAATCAAGCCGCCATTGGAATACAAAGCAACCAACCACAATAAATAATAACGTACGACCATGAATGCAACAAATAATATAATATCATTTAATAAAACTCAAACAATCCCATATCCTTGAGAATTCATTTGAGAACGCGAAATATCGCTTTTAGATGGCCGTTATTCATCTATCGAAGTGTGGTTCTGCCACGTCGATTGATAAACAAACGAAATCGATGACGATCAGGGCGAGCACGGCCGATCGTCTTGTTTCGTGTATATTCAAACTTCGCTGAGCTTCTCTTCTAAACCATGCATGCTAAGTCGTTGCGCAGTATTTCCAGCATACTTGTGTGGTACTTACATTGTACTTTTGTAACCATAACCACGAGGTTATGGTTGAAATTGTCAAATGTAAAATGTCATATCGTATGGTTGGACATCTGGCAAGATCACAACCTTGAAATATTAGCGATTTTGTAGCAGCATCGGGTTATTTTTTTTCTTTAAAAAATGTCGAGTTTTGCGTCGAATAAGCGTCATTTGTGGGAACTTTTGATTTACTTCTTTAATTTGAAAAAACCTGCAGTTAAGGCGCATTGTTGCTTGTCGAAGCATATGGTGAGGCTTGAGACAGGAAATATTTTCCGTTAAATACTCCTTTACCTACTGCGGCCGTGGTCCATCGGCTGGTAGGGCTCATGGGCTAAATTTCATAAATATTGGAATGTTGGACGCCAGACAGTTTTATGAAACTGACAAACATAAATTTATGGATTTAACAGTTTATAAACTTGAAAATTTACCCGAGCTGAGACAAAAGTCCAGGGTGGGACGTTGGAGGACCAGGAGAAATTGCAGAAAATTATAGAAGATGCTGGCCGATATATAAATTTATTCTTACTCACTTATTTATCTCTCGTCAAACGGAAGACTCCCGACTTTGACGACTGGTGTACACATTATATCTTTCTCGGTGACTTTAACGAATTAACGGATACTTTGACAGTTATGACGATTCGCTCGCGCGTACAAATTTTACATTCTAGAGAAATACAGCGGCTCCGTCTCCTCAAGGCGTGAGCCCGCTCACAGACGGAGCCAGACTCGCGACTTTTACAGATCAGGTCGGGCTTAACGGAGCGACAAGACCAGAAGACAGTCAGAGACCGAGCAAACGCGAGCAAGAGTTCGTCCCTTTTATAGGCGAATTTTGCGCAGTTGACAATTCGTCGCTTAATTTCTACCGGCACAGTGCTGCTGCAGTAATCGAGGATCGATCGCTCGGATATTGGTCGCGATCGATCATTGGTTCTATGTCGATTTGGACAAACTTTCCTCTTTGGCCACGTGTCGAGATGTGACGTCGAGGAAATTTTTAGTTAAATTATTTTTCCTGTCACAATCTTCCCCCTCGAACCTTGACGTCATCAGCGAGATGTTCATACCATTCGTCAATGCCGTCGAGTCACCTAAAATTCATATATCCACCCAAACACCTCCCTTGCCACATTTTGACAAGTTTAATCCCCTGCAATTCCGGGAAAGGTTCGGGAATGCTATTGGAGTGTAGGTTGGGTGAACGTGACAATTACAAACACGTATATTGAGCTAAACGATATAATTTTCCAGTTTGTAGCTCTTGGTAACCTATGTTAGAGTCTTCCGCTTTTTGACTCACGAACGCCAATTAAATCTTAAAGTCATGAGTTATATGTGAACACACAAAATCGCAACATACTATTTCGAAAACAAAAGCAAGTAGTGAACACTACATTTTATCTAGTATGTTGTCGACGAAATATAATTCGCACTATTTCGTCACGTGAAATTTGACGGTAATGGAAAATAATAATAATTGTGCGAGGACAATAAGTGAAACGGAATCTTAACATAGATGATGTCGACGATGAAGATAATCGACATAAATAAATTTCGAATATTATAGCACTGATGAGAATTTTCAAAGTATGCAGTGCTTCGCTGGTCTAATTTTCTTCTTCGGGATGACATGAAAAATGTTTTGATCGTCTGCAGCTTCGGTGTCTCGGCCATGAGATCATCAGGAGTCTATTTGCATGTCGCTTGGACAGTGTGTTGATAGCACATTTCCCCTTTTCTTGGACAATGTGAATGCTATCTAGACGTCCAGACTTCTTCGCTTGGTGGCTGAAGTTAATGCGTCTTCTCAGATGAAATATTGTCGAGCACGATTCGGATAGTCGTTGGACTCTATGAAGTTGACCTTGATTCATCTTTTAGAACTTTTGATGTTATTGTTGAAAAGATAGCGATGATTTTCCGGAATCAGTGAAATTGGCTAGGTAATATAATTCACCCTGAGCCAATCGATGATATCACCGTGCCCGATAGTACAACCTGGATACTCCGGACAATAGAAACTGACATTTCTTGGATCGACAATCGACGCATCTGACGTGATGTTTCCTCACGTAGCTGACAAATATTGTGTACCTCGATCAACCTTGGATGACTCCCCTTGGTTGACAAGATACTCAGCTCGTTGTTAATCAAATCGTCCAGCAAGATTTTGTTGAGGATTTGATAATTGACGAAATGTAGAAGCTGATTCTCTCAGATTGGCGAGTTCGGACACGAAGTTCCTTGAGGAGCTCGTCAATTCTGTTTCGACGATGGATGATTGCAAATTGTTTGGCGCTGCGATGCTTTTGAATCATGTCTCACACGGCTATCGACATTGGAACCTGATCGAAGTATTCGGACGTCGGTGAATTGACAGATTTGATAGTTCGGTCGATTTGCCCCTGGAGATGAAGGATTGTATAGAATCTCCGGGTTCCGATGGTTTCCCTGAATCACAGCCCTCTTGGTCGTTGATCGGGAATATCTCTCTGCCGAATACTACTTCTTCTGGTAGACATTCGATTCGTGCTCTCAGGCTTCTGCGTTGTTTCTCGAGTCGCTCCTGCTCCTCGAGAAGGGTATTCAGACGATCTTCCGTGATTTCTGCGATGTTGTTATCGACGATGTTCTCTGCTGTGCTGGTCGTCGAACTACAGCTGACTGCGGGAAAACGTTGTTGCAACGATTGTTGCGGCGGCGACGATTGTTGACATTGGTCTTGACAATGTATAGAGGAATGTCGGTAATTACGCAAACTTCGCCTGGGAATTTTTAAGTCTGTAATATAATACTTTCCGACGATTTTATCGTGCATATCGACTAATTCAACGATCATTGGTCCCAGTAAACGTTTTACCACAGCTGGACCAATATAACGATGAGCCAATTTGGCAGAGTACCCTTCAGCTTTATTACTGAGTTTCTTATTCGGATAGTAAACCTCCATACCAGGCTTTAAGATAACCTGCTGGTCAATATTCGAATTTGTTCTTGCAAGACGTTTATCCGATCGAATTTTCAAATTTTCTTCAACTTTATGTCGAAGTTCGTCGAAACTTGCCAGTCTCCTCACCCAGTGTTCCACCAGTTCATCTGTTATTACCGTTTCTTTATCGATAACGCGTTCGCGTGAACACACATCGGCCTCGCGTGCATAGTTCAAATAGAACGGGGAGACTCTACCGCCAGAGTGTGGCACTGTATTATACGCGAGCTGTAATTTCGACAAATTTTCATCCCATTCGTTTTGATTCTTTATCGACGCGACTATCATAGGTTTTATTGTCCTATTTACGCGCTCTACCGGGTTTGACTGTGGGTGGGCTAACGGAGTTGTTAAATGCCTAACCCTATGCGCTGTCAAGAAAGCTTTGACGTCTTTATTTATATATTCGGTTCCATTGTCGGTAACGATCGACTCTGGAATAGTTCCCCACTTGTCAAACACGACGTTCAATATTTTTACGATGGTCTTACCGTTTTGTTGGCGGACTGGAAATAGTTCGACAAACTTTGTGTATAAGTCTAATACGACGATAATATAAACGTTTCCCCTCTTAGATCGCGTGAACGGTCCCACGGTATCTATTGACAATTGCGCCCATGGTTTGATCAAAGGTCTTGTTGTTAATACACCTTTTACCGGATTCTGGTTAAATTTGACCCTGAGGCAAATTTCACAGTTTTCGACAAAGGATCTTACGTCTTGTCACATACCTGGCCAATAATGGAGCCGTCGTATACGATCGTAAGTGTTTTCCCTACCTAGGTGTCCGGCTTGGGGCGGCTCATGATTTTCTTTCAAGATTTGTAGCACCTCACTCGACCTGACAACTCTCTTCCACGGGTGCTCGTCGTCAATTAACATTTTCCCGAAATCTGGCCTATGATAATAGAGTTTATCGTTCTCGACTTTCCACTCGGGAAATCTATCGGGATGCTCGACAACTAATTCGCGCTTGGTCTCGTACCAATCTTTGTCGCGTATTGTGGTTAATTGAGTTTTTTCTTTAATGGTTTGTTCGATAAGATTTTCCCATCCCGATGGGTCGACATCTATATCGTGCATCCGTGAGAGTGCATCTGGGGCTTCATTCGTAGTACCTCGTCTGTACTCGACTGTCATATTATGTTGAAGTAAATAAATTGCCCACCTGGCCAATCTTCCTACAGGGTTTTTTATTCCGTGCAACCATTGTAGAGCTTGATGGTCAGTGACGACCTTGAACGACATTCCTTCAAGATAACACCTAAGCTTCTGAACTGCCCACACGACTGCCAGACATTCTTTTTCTGTCGTTGTATAGTGCAATTCCGCGCCCCTTAATGGTCGACTTAAAACCTCTATCAAGTTTTCTCCATTCTTGTCAAAACCCTGTTGAACTAATACCGCTCCAAGACCGAAGTCACTGGCGTCTGTATAAAGAATGAAAGGTTGTCCAGTAGTAGAGCTAGAGCGGTTCTAACTCAGGGATCTCAGGGGGGAGCGGGGCGGGGGAGTCGAGCGCGGGGAAGCCGGGGTATGCATGGCGGAGGGGGGGGGATCCTGCATACGGCAGCCGAGTGCGGGATTCCGGCGGAGGGAGAGGGGAGGGGTGATAGAGAGTGGGGAGGCTAGTTTTTGGTGACGATGTCTTCCCGGCGATAGCTGGACCCGCGGGCGAGAGGGGGAAGCCGCGGTCGACTCTGTGGGGGAGGGGGCATCATAGAGTCGCGGGTCCTTGAAAACCCATAAAATCCGATAATTTATTATCAACATTATAGATGTAAGCGGAGCATTTTTGTCTAGACTATTCACATGAGTTTATATACATAAAAAAAAAACTTAGACAAATGTGCGGGATCTCAGGGGGGAGCGGGGCGGGGGGCTCCAGCGCGGGGAAGCCAAGTGCGGGGGTACGGCGGAGGGGAGGGGGGTCGCCGGGCGCGTGTGACATCACAGGGGGGCCTCTGTGGAGGGGGGCCATGTGATCCGTGAAGCGACTAGCGGGAGGGAGAAGCCGGCGGCGATGAGTATTTTGCGCGGGTGTGTGTGTGCGTGCGTGCGTGCGTGCGTGCGTGTGTGTGTGTGTGTGTGTGTGTGTGTGTGTGTGTGTGTGTGTGTGTGTGTGTGTGTGTGTGTGTGTGTGTGTGTGTGTGTGTGTGTGTGTGTGTGTGTTTGGCTGGTTTTCATTGTTTCAAATTATTTTATTTCGAATATCCGCAGCGGATACGTTATGCTGGAACATAACAAATCATGAATCTTATTAACATCTAAAACATAATCATATTTTGAATCATACTAAAGATAATACGAACCATCGACCAAGTATAAGTTCAGGCAGGTGGGGCACGTGTCGCGCATTGAAACTTGGTGAGTCGGCCCGCCGCAGTTGTTACAAAATATCCCCTGGATGTTGTTAAACCGTTCGCTGAAGTGGCCACATCTTTCAATTAGTTGATCAACCGTGCCCCGCATATCAAAGTATCACAGCACGCAAAATTTCGCCCGATCATTTTCGGTGAGATATTCGTCGTTCACACAGCCCATGACGCCCCGGTTCAATCGATTTATTCGCTGCCGGTCCACTATGATTTCACGCACATAATGGACTCCCTCATCTGAGGCATCACCCAATCTACTATCAAATGATTCCGTATCACTGTCCATCTCGGCCAGTTCCATGTCATCATGTGCAAGCACTTCAATGTCCGCGCACTCATCATCGTCATCATCGGCGATATCAATAACGTCTTCGTCTACCCCAACTTCCACTTCGTCGTCATGGGCGATATTCACGACAACCTCCATCTCATCATCGACGAGATCGATCACTTCAATTTGGTTCGACATTTTTCTCAACTGATTTTCCGTTTTCCGACTCTTCCACAAGGACACCTCGGAGGTTGAAGACTGGAATGGCGAAAACTGCTGTTCCGATCCTTCTTCGGATTTCGATTTTTGGATCCTCGTAGGCTTATAGTAGGGTGGGGGCTTATTGTAGAAAAAAACCTTGCAAGATAGTGCATCCTGGCCAGGGGATAAACGAAAAGTTTTTTTTTCTTTAACTATCCCTGTAGGGGTAGGCATCTGCTGTCCAGAAAAGTGTGCACTCATAGAGGTGAAAGCTGGCCAGGCTCGCCAATCATTGACTTTCGCGATCTCTACAGAACCGCGTCTAGGTCATGGAGACTGAACTGGCGTATTATAAAGAGCATCTTAGAGTTTTTAATATATATTGCCACGTGTTCTAGTATTTATGAAGTCCAGCCTGTCACGAATCATAGCGCTCTTCGCAGAGCAACATCAAACCTATTCAAGTGACACTTAAGGCTATACAGTTTTTACCAAATCAGCCATATTCTAAAGACAATTTTTTTTGTTCGTCGACGTTCAATGCCAGCCTCCGAGCATAGGGAACATTTTGAAAAAATAACATTCCGCTCAAGTAATGTCTTGGCTATCCAAAACACATACGAAAACGAGGTATTTATTACAAAACGATCAACTTTGTGGATCTATGGCCGGAGAATTTTTTTTTTTTAGGCTTCGACCACTGATCCCACTGCATGCACCATTTGAGCATAGATGCACTCGCGGTCTGGAATACTCACAAAAATACTTTTCTTTTTTGCTCCCGTTGAACCCCGATCGGCTCGTTCTGCGTGTGTATTTATTTTTCATGCTTTCCACGCTAAAAGATATCAGCGTGATATTGAAAAACTCTGGTGGAGGTGATTCTATTACATTTTCCGAGCTAGAAGGGAACGACAAAAATATTTTCTGATAGGAGACCATTTTTAATCGTCGGCAGCGCTCAAAAGTGGCCACACTTTGAATGAAGCAGTGAGTTCACATATCTCTCTGGCAAGACTTTTCAACTCGTTAATATGGAGAACAACAATGAACCATCAGAAGAAATCTTGCACAACCAAGCCACGCTCTTAAGTTCGATCGACGACTTTGCTGTGTGGGAGATACAGATCGTCGAGTTCATCGAAGTACTGAAATCGCAAAGCCGAATTAAGCGCCAACGATTATCAACTAAACATCAATAGTCATTGATAGGCCAAATACCGAATCTGGAAGGATTGAAGTATTCCATGTACAGGCATTCTATATGCATGGGTGCAGGTCAAAGCGGTGATGGGTTAATGTGGCGAGAACTCGACTTGAACGCGTGATGGTCTATACTTTAACTTCTGCTCGATGAATTTCAACAACGTGGAAGTGGTTGAGCTTTACAAAAGATACGTAATCTTACAATAAATGTAAAAAAGTATAAATCAATACGCGTTAAATGTTATATCACATTGCCACGGGAAGTAATGATTATGAGGGCTGCGATTAATGTGCAATCAAGAGATAATGCACGTTTCGCATGGGTGACAGTTACAGCTTTATACCCAGCTGAACGAAACAGTGACCACGGATCTTCTTACATGCATTATTCAACGGTATTGAATCTATCGAATATTGGATTCCCAATAACTATAGATCAAATTAAAAAAAAAAATTGTGCTTCAAAACAATTTATCGATTAATGTGTGTACCAACGAAGAAGACATTGCTCCGATACGCGTGGGTCAACATAAAAAGAAGAAAAGCATATCAATTTGCTATATATACAAGATACCGAAGATAACAATGTATGACATATCACATAGATAAAGAACCTGTCAAACCTCGTGAGCGCAGAACAGAGACAACCATTAAAAAATATATGTATGCCATCGGTGTATGAAGTTAACGCCATTACTATATCGTCATATGTGCTAGACGAATTAAACAACAATCTATTATTTCGCCGGTGTCGACATTACTTTAGTTCAACGGATAAACTGCAATCACATGAGATCGATTATGGAGCAATAAAGCACTGCGCCATCCGACTATCAAATGATACTATAAGTGGCTTCAAATCATCAACTCCAATCGGAAAGCAACACATCCATTCGCTGTAAATGCCAACTTGGAGTGTTTTTTTAACTAATTATAGAGAGAAAATGAGAGTGTGCAAAGACTGATGCGAAGAACGTAGCAGAGGATATGTATCAATATCATGAAGTATTTACTATTGATTACCACATGTGTATTTCATATGATGAATCGCTATCAGAGTATCGATCACATCACAGCGCCGATTTCATATCATAGTTTGTGACAGAACTGGAAAAACTAGTGCTGTACATAAAATATATTTTCTACGAAAATTAATGCTCTTCATGAGTTAATTCTAATACCTTCACGCTATGGCAATACTTGTGCATTCAGTCATCATCAACTACTAGAGGTAGAAGTTGAATTACTCAAGATACAATGGCGTATGCCCCACATAATATTAGATGAGATCAATAAATTATCATTACATCGACAATTGGAAAGTGGGCGATACTTGAATGTGGGTTTTCGCTCTTGGGATCTATACGACTGTCCATCGCTTCAAAGCACAACGAAACATTCATGGACCGTAAAAGCTGCCTCCCAACTAGAGAAACCAAAATATGTAATTGGTGCGGTGCAGACTGATAAAAAAGATAATGTATGGCAAAGGACACTATATTATTCACCGACTGCAAACTCGCAAGTGCTAAACTTTATCTCAATTCAGGATTCTTTTCTCAAGATGACTCGAATATGGACTTCAAAAAAGTTTCGACATTTTGTTCAATAGGTACTCTCGATTTTGTAAATACCATTATGACTGCAATAGTGATCGTTCTTTACTAACCATCGCTGAGTCTTAATGTAACGACCCTCTCACGGTTAATGATTGATCGCATCAGAAATATGTAATTGGTGGCTGAATTATAAAGATTCATGCAAATAAAATAAATGTAACATTATGTACTTTTTATTCTCCTCACCCCGTACTTAGTTATGTCAGCATCACCAGCTATCGGATTGTGCAACTGAAAACAATATTACTTTCGAATGTGAAACTCATTTTTTGTATGGAATTTGATTGAAAATAAATTAATATAATCGCCCAATGATAATCGAAGACATTCATCAGTATACGTTCGTTAGACGTTCGTGAGCCGTTTGTTGGAAGTTTGCGAGGCATTCGAAGATTTTCGATAGTCGTTCGTGAAACGTTCCAGAGACTTCTGAAGACATTCATACGATGTTCGAAGCCATTTAAGAGACGTTCGAAAACATTCATAAGGCGTTTGAAGACACGCATGAGGGGTTCAAAAAGTTTCAAGAGCCTTTCTACGACGTTCATGAGACGTTTGAAGATGTTCGTGAGACATTCAAGAGACTTTCGAAAACGTTCATACGACGTTTGAAGACATTCATGAGAGGTGCGAAGACCTTCGGAGACTTTCGAAGACGTTCAAGAGATCTGTGACGATATTTATAATACGTTTAAAGACATTGGTGAGGGGTTCGAAGCCGTTTAAGAGACTTTAAAAGACATTTACAAGGGGTTTGAAGACGTTCAAGAAACGTCCGAATACGTTCAAGAGACTTTCGACGACATTCATAATACGTTTGAAGACATTCATGAGGGGTTCGAAGACGCTTAAGAGAGGCTTTCAAAGACATTCACGAGGGGTTTGTCCAAAGACATCCATAATACGTTTGAAGACATTCAAGAGACTTTCGACGACATTCATGAAACGTTTGAAGAGGTGCATGAGGCCTTCAAAGAGTTTCAAGAGACTTTCTACGACGATCATGAGACGTTTGAAGATGTTCGTGAGATATTCAAAAAACTTTCGAAAACGTTCATAAGAAGTTTGAAGACATTCATGAGAGGTGCGAAGACCTTCAGTGACGTTCGAAGACATTAAAGAGATCTTTAACGATATTCATAATACGTTTGAGACATCGATGAGGGGGTTCGACGACGTTTCAGAGACTTTCAAAGACATTCACGAGGGGTTTGAAGACGTTCAAGAAACTTTCGAATACGTTCAAGAGACTTTCGACGACATTCATAATACGTTTGATTACATTCATGAGGGATTCGAAGACGCTTGAGAGACTTTCAAAGACGTTCACGAGGGGTTCGATGACGTTTAAGAGACTTTCGACGGCGTACATAATATGTTTGAAGACATTCATGTGGGGTTCGAAGATGCTTAAGAGACTTTCAAAGACATTCACGAGAGGTGCGAAGACATTCAGAAACTTTCGAAGACATTCAAGAGGTCACTGACAATATTCATAATACGTTTGAAGACATCGATGAGAGGATCGACGATGTTTTAGAGACTTTCAAAGGCATTCACGGAGGGTTTGAAGACGTTCAAGAAACTTTCGAATACGTTCAAGAGACTTTCGACGACATTCATAATACGTTTGATTACATTCATGAGGGTTTCGAAGACGCTTGTGAGACTATCAAAGACGTTCACGAGGGGTTCGAAGACGTTTAAGAGACTTTCGACGGCGTACATAATATGTTTGAAGACATTCATGTGGGGTTCGAACACGCTTAAGAGACTTTTAAAGACATTCACGAGAGGTGCAAAGACATTCAGAAACTTTCGAAGACATTCAAGAGTTCTTTGACAATATTCATAATACGTTTGAAGACATCGATGAGAGGATCGACGATGTTTTAGAGACTTTCAAAGACATTCACGAAGGGTTTGAAGGCGTTCGAGCAACTTTCGAATACGCTCGAGAGACTTTCGGCCACATTCATAATACGTTTGAAGACATTCATGAGGGGTTCGAAGACGCTTGAGAGACTTTTAAAGACCTTCACTAGAGGTTCGAAGACGTTCAAGAGACTTTCGACGACATTCATGATACGTTTGAAGACATTCATGTGGGGTTCGAAGACGCTTAAGAGACTTTCAAATACATTCACGGAAGGTTTGAAGACGTTCAAGCGGCCTTCGAAGACGTTCAGAAATCTTCGACGACATGCATATTACGATCTTCAACGACATCCATAAACCGAAGACATTCATGACGTTTGAGTTTCGCTATCATACATTCACAACAATTCGCTGTCATACATTACAAACTCAAACGTCATGAATGTCTTCGGTTTATGGATGTCGTTGAAGATCGTATTACGCATGTCGTCGAAGATTTCTGAACGTCTTCGAAGGCCGCTTGAACGTCTTCAAATCTCCCGTGAATGTATTTGAAAGCCTCTTAAGCGTCTTCGAACCCCACATGAATGTCTTCAAACGTATCATGAATGTCGTCGAAAGTCTCTTGAACGTCTTCGAACCTCTCGTGAAGGTCTTTAAAAGTCTCTCAAGCGTCTTCGAACCCCTCATGAATGTCTTCAAACGTATTATGAATGTGGCCGAAAGTCTCTCGAGCGTATTCGAAAGTTGCTCGAACGCCTTCAAACCCTTCGTGAATGTCTTTGAAAGTCTCTAAAACATCGTCGATCCTCTCATCGATGTCTTCAAACGTATTATGAATATTGTCAAAGAACTCTTGAATGTCTTCGAAAGTTTCTGAATGTCCTTGCACCTCTCGTGAATGTCTTTAAAAGTCTCTTAAGCGTGTTCGAACCCCACATGAATGTCTTCAAACATATTATGTACGCCGTCGAAAGTCTCTTAAACGTCTTCGAACCCCTCGTGAACGTCTTTGAAAGTCTCACAAGCGTCTTCGAAACCCTCATGAATGTAATCAAACGTATTATGAATGTCGTCAAAAGTGTCTTGAACGTATTCGAAAGTTTCTTGAACGTCTTCAAACCCTCCGTGAATGTCTTTGAAAGTCTCTAAAACATCGTCGATCCTCTCATCGATGTCTTCAAACGTATTATCAATATTGTCAAAGACCTCTTGAATGTCTTCAAAAGTTTCTGAATGTCTTCGCACCTCTCGTGAATGTCTTTGAAAGTCTCTTAAGCATCTTCGAACCCCACATGAATGTCTTCAAACATATTATGTACGCCGTCGAAAGTCTCTTAAACGTCATCGAACCCCTCGTGAACGTCTTTGAAAGTCTCTCAAGCGTCTTCGAATCCCTCATGAATGTAATCAAACGTATTATGAATGTCGTCGAAAGTCTCTTGAACGTATTCGAAAGTTTCTTGAACGTCTTCAAACCCCTCGTGAATGTCTTTGAAAGTCTCTGAAACGTCGTCGAACCCCCTCATCGATGTCTCAAACGTATTATGAATATCGTTAAAGATCTCTTTAATGTCTTCGAACGTCACTGAAGGTCTTCGCACCTCTCATGAATGTCTTCAAACTTCTTATGAACGTTTTCGAAAGTTTTTTGAATATCTCACGAACATCTTCAAACGTCTCATGATCGTCGTAGAAAGTCTCTTGAAACTCTTTGAAGGCCTCATGCACCTCTTCAAACGTCTCATGAATGTCGTCGAAAGTCTCTTGAATGTCTTCAAACGTATTATGAATGTATTTGGACAAACCCCTCGTGAATGTCTTTGAAAGCCTCTCTTAAGCGTCTTCGAACCCCTCATGAATGTCTTCAACCGTATTATGAATGTCGTCGAAAGTCTCTTGAACGTATTCGGAAGTTTCTTGAACGTCTTCAAACCCCTTGTAAATGTCGTTTAAAGTCTCTTAAACGGCTTCGAACCCCTCACCAATGTCTTTAAACGTATTATAAATATCGTCACAGATCTCTTGAACGTCTTCGAAAGTCTCCGAAGGTCTTCGCACCTCTCATGAATGTCTTCAAACGTCTTATGAACGTTTTCGAAAGGCTCTTGAATGTCTCACGAACATCTTCAAACGTCTCATGAACGTCGTAGAAAGGCTCTTGAAACTTTTTGAACCCCTCATGCGTGTCTTCAAACGCCTTATGAATGTTTTCGAACGTCTCTTAAATGGCTTCGAACATCGTATGAATGTCTTCAGAAGTCTCTGGAACGTTTCACGAACGACTATCGAAAATCTTCGAATGCCTCGCAAACTTCCAACAAACGGCTCACGAACGTCTAACGAACGTATACTGATGAATGTCGTCGATTATCATTGGGCGATTATATTAATTTATTTTCAATCAAACTCCATACAAAAAATGAGTTTCACATTCGAAAGTAATATTGTTTTCAGTTGCACAATCCGATAGCTGGTGATGCTGACATAACTAAGTACGGGGTGAGGAGAATAAAAAGTACATAATGTTACATTGATTTTATTTGCATGAATCTTTATGATTCAGCCACCAATTACATATTTCTGATGCGATCAATCATTAACCGTGAGAGGGTCGTTACATTAAGACTCAGCGATGGTTAGTAAAGAACGATCACTATTGCAGTCATAATGGTATTTACAAAATCGAGAGTACCTATTGAACAAAATGTCGAAACTTTTTGAAGTCCATATTCAAGTCATCTTGAGAAAAGAATCCTGAATTGAGATAAAGTTTAGCACTTGTGAGTTTGCAGTCGGTGAATAATATAGTGTCCTTTGCCATCCATTATCGTTTTTATCAGTCTGCACCGCACCAATTACATATTTTGGTTTCTCTAGTTGGGAGGCAGCTTTTACGGTCCATGAATGTTTCGTTGTGCTTTGAAGCGATGGACAGTCGTATAGATCCCAAGAGCGAAAACCCACATTCAAGTATCGCCCACTTTCCAATGGTCGATGTAATGATAATTTATTTATCTCATCTAATATTATGTGGGGCATACGCCATTGTATCTTGAGTAATTCAACTTCTACCTCTAGTAGTTGATGATGACTGAATGCACAAGTATTGCCATAGCGTGAAGGTATTAGAATTAATTCATGACGAGCATTAATTTTCGTAGAAAATATATTTTATGTACAGCACTAGTTTTTCCAGTTCTGTCACAAACTATGATATGAGATCGGCGCTGTGATGTGATCGATACTATGATAGCGATTCATCATATGAAATACACATGTGGTAATCAATAGTAAATACTTCATGATATTGATACATATCCTCTGCTACGTTCTTCGCATCAGTCTTTGCACACTCTCATTTTCTCTCTATAATTAGTTAAAAAAACACTCCAAGTAGGCATTTACAGCGAATGGATGTGTTGCTTTCCGATTGGAGTTGATGATTTGAAGCCACTTATAGTATCATTTGATAGTCGGATGGCGCAGTGCTTTATTGCTCCATAATCGATCTCATGTGATTGCAGTTTATCCGTTGAACTAAAGTAATGCCGACACCGGCGAAATAATAGATTGTTGTTTAATTCGTCTAGCACATATGACGATATAGTAATGGCGTTAACTTCATACACCGATGGCATACATATATTTTTTAATGGTTGTCTCTGTTCTGCGCTCACGAGGTTTGACAGGTCCTTTATCTATGTGATATGTCATACATTGTTATCTTCGGTATCTTGTATATATAGCAAATTGATATGCTTTTCTTCTTTTTATGTTGAGCCACGCGTATCGGAGCAATGTCTTCTTCGTTGGTACACACATTAATGGATAAATTGATTTGAAGCACAATTTTTTTTTTTAATTTGATCTATAGTTATTGGGAATCCAATATTCGATAGATTCAATACCGTTGAATAATGCATGTAAGAAGATCCGTGGTCACTGTTTCGTTCAGCTGGGTATAAAGCTGTAACTGTCACCCATGCGAAACGTGCATTATCTCTTGATTGCACATTAATCGCAGCCCTCATAATCATTACTTCCCGTGGCAATGAGATATAACATTTAACGCGTATTGATTTATACTTATTTACATTTATTGTAAGATTACGTATCTCTTGTAAAGCTCAACCACTTCCACGTTGTTGAAATTCATCGAGCAGAAGTTAAAGTATAGACCATCACGCGTTCAAGTCGAGTTCTCGCCACATTAACCCATCACCGCTGTGATCTGCACCCATGCATATAGAATGCCTGTACATGGAATACTTCAATCCTTCCAGATTCGGTATTTGGCCTATCAATGACTGTTGATGTTTAGTTGATAACCGTTGGCGCTTAATTCGGCTTTACGATTTCAGTACTTCGATGAACTCGACGATCTGTATCTCCCACACAGCAAAGTCGTCGATCGAACTTAAGAGCGTGGCTTGGTTGTGCAAGATTTCTTCTGATGGTTCATTGTTGTTCTCCATATTAACGAGTTGAAAAGTCTTGCCAGAGAGATATGTGAACTCACTGCTTCATTCAAAGTGTGGCCACTTTTGAGCGCTGCCGACGATTAAAAATGGTCTCCCATCAGAAAATATTTTCGTCGTTCCCTTCTAGCTCGGAAAATGTAATAGAATCACCTCCACCAGAGTTTTTCAATATCACGCTGATATCTTTTAGCGTGGAAAGCATGAAAAATAAATACACACGCAGAACGAGCCGATCGGGGTTCAACGGGAGCAAAAAAGAAAAGTATTTTTGTGAGTATTCCAGACCGCGAGTGCATCTATGCTCAAATGGTGCATGCAGTGGGATCAGTGGTCGAAGCCTAAAAAAAAAAAAATTCTCCGGCCATAGATCCACAAAGTTGATCGTTTTGTAATAAATACCTAGTTTTCGTATGTGTTTTGGATAGCCAAGACATTACTTGAGCGGAATGTTATTTTTTCAAAATGTTCCCTATGCTCGGAGGCTGGCATTGAACGTCGACGAAGAAAAAAAATTGTCTTTATAATATGACTGATTTGGTAAAAACTGTATAGCCTCAAGTGTCATTTGAATAGGTTTGATGTTGCTCTGCGGAGAGCGCTATGATTCGTGACAGGCTGGACTTCATACATACTGGAACACGTGGCAATATATATTAAAAACTCGAAGATGCTCTTTATAATACGCGAGTTCAGTCTCCATGACCTAGACGCGGTTCTGTAGAGATCGCGAAAGTCAATGATTGGCGAGCCTGGCCAGCTTTCACCTCTATGAGTGCACACTTTTCTGGACAGCAGATGCCTACCCCTACAGGGATAGTTAAAGAAAAAAAACTTTCGTTTATCCCCTGGCCAGGATGCACTATCTTGCAAGGTTTTTTTCTACAATAAGCCCCCACCCTACTATAACCCTACGAGGATCCAAAAATCGAAATCCGAAAAAGGATCGGAACAGCAGTTTTCGCCATTCCAGTCTTCAACCTCCGAGGTGTCCTTGTGGAAGAGTCGGAAAACGGAAAATCAGTTAAGAAAAATGTCGAACCAAATTGAAGTGATCGATCTCGTCGATGATGAGATGGAGGTTGTCGTGAATATCGCCCATGACGACGAAGTGGAAGTTGGGGTAGACGAAGACGTTATTGATTTCGCCGATGATGACGATGATGAGTGCGCGGACCTGTCCTGTCCTTTGGCGCCGGGAAATCGAGAATTGGTCGTATTTTCTCAGGGTTCGGTCTCATACCGAGCTCGTCAACAATATACCCGAGAAATTTAACCTCCTTACAAGCAAAGCTGCTTTTCTCACGATTAATTTTCAGTTTAGCTTCCCGTAATGACTCGAACAATAGAGACAACAATCCTAAATGCTCATCAAAGTCTTGACTGACAATAATCCAGTCGTCTAAATACGCGAATACTTGGTCTGCCCATTTACTGGGCAGATTTCTTCCGACAATTAAATCTTTTATTCTTCGTTTCAATTTATCCATGAGACACTGAAAAGTGGAAGGGGCTCCCGTTAGTCCATACGGCATTCTAGCCCACTCTAACAATCCTTTTCCCTCGACAACGAACGCGGTGTATTTCCGACTTTCAGGATCCATAGGGATCTGATGGAAAGCCTCGCTCATATCTAAGGTCGAGATTATTTTAGCCTCATGTAATTGCGACAAAATAGATTTCATGTGCTGCAAAGGATATGCAGGCTTGGTTGTTTGACGATTAACCGGACGATAGTCAATACAGAATCGTAGCCCTCCGTTTGCTTTTGGAGCTACAACCGGTGAACAAGCCCAATCACTATTACTCCACGTGATATAACCCTTTTCGAGCAACCGATCGACTTCTTTGCTAATAAACTCGCGAACTACCTCGCTCCGTCGATAGGGTTTCTGTCGATGGGGTGTCGCACCAATTAGTTCGATAACGTGAGTAATTAAATCTGTCACTCCGGTAGACTCTGTATCTAATTTCTTGAATTCCGTATCGAGAAAATTTTTCAATCTGTCCGTTTGGTCAGTTGTCAACATTTTCAATTCGGTTTCGATTGCACGGCGATGTAATAACGGATACGAATGATTACTTCCGTCCATAGTCCAGGTTTCTGTGTGCGGATTTACTTTGACCTTGAAAGCTAGCCAAAAGTCCATCCCAAGAATTACGTCGTTTGACAATTCCGGGAGTATGCTAAACCACAGTGGACCGTAAATGTCTCCTATGTCGATTATAAAGCACGTACCTCCTTTCGTTTTAACGATTGATTGGTCTCCGAGACGAACTCCGTTCTTCGAGGTCGCGTCAGCAGAGAGTTCTTTGACTTGAAAATGTTTTACCCGATCGTACGTACGTTTGTTTAGATACGATCTCTCGCTACCACTGTCTACAATTCCACGAACTTTCTCGCCGAAAATATTTATTTCCACCGGTATTCTAATTACTTTTTTTGGTTCGGTGAGGCCGTTATTCGCACAAAAAATTCGTCGTTGAGATAAACGGTGAATAATCTGTGATGGTAAACCGATAGGTTTCCATTCTTTCAAGTTTTGAATTTCTACGATATTTTCTGTTATATCGTTGTCGGTCGCGTCTGGTGTTTTGTCCGCTAAGAGTGTTGACAACTGAATTTTTTCGTCACGCGTTGTGTCCGGAATAATTGTCTCGATGTGATCAAATTCGTCGTCTGACATTTCCGATTCGCTATACGAGCCTATCATGTCTAACCTTGGCTAAACATTCTCGGATTCAAATTCCTCGGTTCTAGAACAACACGGCTCAGCTTCTTTATTTTTGTCGAGAGATTTTATCTCATCGATTTTAAATTTCGGAGGCTTTTCCTCTTCCATGCCCTTAGTGACGGTAACCTGAGGCTCGATTACTACGGGGCTTGGTCGTTTCCCTGACGCGATTGACAATTTTCGTTCGTATGTCCTGTTTTTCGGCAAATGAAACAGACTATTTGGCGGGGGGCTATGCAGGATCGTGCACCATGTCCCATCTCCCCGCAATTGAAACAAAACATTTTGCTTGGGTCATACGCTGGACGGTTATTCGATCCCCTTGATTGACTTTCTTTCGAGATTGTCGAAGTTTGATTATCGTTTGAGTTGGTCAAAGTTTGGTTTTCCTTCTCGAAACGCGAAAGATTATTTTCGAGTCGCTGTCGTACAAGTGTTTTCGAATTATTCGATCCTTTTTTGTCGACGCGCTTTGAATTTGGTTGGAAAGCGTTCAAGTCTGCCGGGGGTTCCTCGTCGCTGTCACTTTCGCGAGGTTGCATATCGTCTTCGTCTTCACTAAGTTCCTGTACGAAATTTAACCCCGTTTTGACTGATCTATTTCGCGGTTCTTTTTGAGCTTCGACCGATCTTCGATACAGATAACTTCTTTCATTGACGTAATGCAAAAATGCATTGTAATCGTATATTGGCAAATTTAGTATCTCGAACGTTAGTCGCGAATCGAACTTTGTCAATATTTGTTTTATTTGCGCGCGGAAGGATGGGGGGTGACGCATGCGTTCGAAAATCACGCGAGCTCGGCAGGCAAATTCAGCGAGCGTTTCCCCTTTATCGATTTTCAGATCTCGTATTTCGAAAAATAGGTCGCCATCTTCCTTTTTGACTCCCCATTGAAAACGGAAAGCGCGAACAAAGTCCTTCCACGTATTCCAATTTTGTTTACTTAGAATATACCACGATTTGTAAGGGCCTTCAAAGATGGCTGATAAGCAAGGGATAAATAGATTTTTATCTATTCCACTTATATTCAATTGATCCTCGAGAATTAACAAAAATTGATCGGGATCTTTTTCCGTTTTCGGAAATGTGATTTTCCAATTGCTGACAATACGTCCGATTTTTAATGCTGAATCGATTTCTCTGGTAATTCTGGGTTGGTTTATACGTGGGAGATATTCGTCGTCACTGGTATCGTCACTCAATGGCGTTAACGCTCCCCTTCTCGGTGTTACGGAGCGTTGTCTACGATCGGTGGGAGGAGGATTTTCGCGGCGTCTCATTTCGTCTAATTCTTCCCGTAGTTGACGGTTTATTCTCTCTAATTCCGAATTCGGTCTTCTTTCTGATCGTGAATTTTGCCTGATGTTTACCGGGTCGATAAATCTTACTCGGTGAATTTCTTCGTCGATAGAGCCCTGTTCGTCATTCGGAAAATTGTCCCTTCCCCCTCTAACCTCGAACGACCTTGGGAGATTTGAATTCCTGTTATCTTGGAAATGAGAACTTTCTTCGCGTTGGTTGTCGCGAGGTGACCAGGACTGCTCGATTTGGGAGTTTCTTTGATTCACCGATCTCGAATTTTCGGTATTTGACAAAATTAGATTTTGTTGTGATTGATTTTGAGAAAATTTATTTGACTCTCCGGCGTCGACGTTTATTGACGAATTTTGTTGACGATACGGCGTGAAAGCTCCCGAAGGATTTGATATTCTATCTAGCAATTGTTGTTCGGTTCTGTTATTCGAATTTTGATTATTATTGGACATTGTGTCACGTCTCTCCGCTCCTCCTTCAGATGCGAAGTTAGTCTGCGAGCAATTGTCGTATTGACCTTCGAGAGTTCTAACGCGCGTAACTAACGATTCAAAATTTGTGCTCATTGTTTTCATATGTTTTGAGATATTTTCGAGTAAAGTTTCGTATGATGAGGGTCGATTTGTTTCTCCCGGGTTTGGGGTCGCGACGCGTGATCCCCTACCCCTTCCTACATGTAAACTGCCAGGTGTGATCGCAGGAGGATTTAAATTTGAATCTCTCGTCAAAGTCTTTCTACTAGGGTCTTGAGTGTGGCTAGAACCCCCCGCTCCCGTGCTACTCAATGCTTCGGCAAGAACGCGGTTAGCCAATATGTCCTCACTCGACGCGCCCCCCCTCCCTCCTTGAAGAGGAACCATATCGTCAAGCGGTCTAGAAGACGATTGAACGTTTGACACAATTTTCTGGTTATCCATATTATTTTTATTGTTTTTAGTTTGTGACCTGGTAGTTCTTTTGGGTGGTGAAAAGAACATCGGCGTCATGCTACCATTTCATGCTACGAAACGCCTTGCGAAAACTCTCGTATTGTTCTAATTACGGACACGGATTCCAATAATCGGAAATACCGGGAAATTTTATTTTGATTGAATATTTCCGATGTTTACTATCCGATCATTATTTCGTGATATATTTTCGTCAATCCAAGGACGAACAGAATTTTGATCGATTTGACCAATGATAGTTGAATTTTACACGAGATTTTACATACACGTAATTTGACAAAATCTCGCAACATAAATTTCGCATTCAATACTATAATTAACGGAATAATGTAGGATTAAAATAAATAACATAAATAATTCGACGAAATAAATATAGCACGAATAAATATTGCAAAAGTAATTCAACAATTTAAATATTACAAAAGATTATTTGAAGAACATTAATCCATGCACATAATAAATAAATTTAAGTAATAGAACAGAACTTAGCCAGCAATTCAGAGAAGGATTCGATTACGCATAGAATACGCTATAGATTGGTTGTCAAGCGAAATGAATACCTGTGAAATATTTGAGGAAAATATCGACACAAGCGTGAGATAGCATTAGAGAGAAGCGTAAGAAAGTATAGGCTTGGAAGAGTGTAGCGCTCGCTCGAAGGATCTCGCTTTGTTTCCTAGAATTCAGGATTTTATTTTATTCTCGATTTTATTTCCGTCAAATATTATTTCATCGTATGATTTCTCTGAAATGGCATGGTCGGATAATTCAACCTTGAATATTATATGCGTTAAATCTTGACAAAATTTTCGACGATTTGCGTCACACAATATTGAACGCTAAATTTTATGTATTCGAGGTACTTCCTATACGAAATAAATTTTACGCACCCTTTTCGCGCAAAATACGAATATCGCAATTATACGAACACAATAAATTTGACATGAATTTCGCACATTTATAGTTTTAGCACAAATTTTAGACAAAAGACATACAATAGGACATGGGAAATACTCTCAGCCTAGTTTTAATTCACTTTTCTCTCCATTCCAATTTTCTTGTAATTTTTATCTGACGATTTTTCGCCTTTACTAATTACAGGAAATTTTTTCTCGAGATTTCTTTTCCATAGATTTCAATAAATCTTTCAAAATTTTCGAAAATTGCAATAAATTTTCTTCACAAATTGACCACTTTAAATAATCAAATTGGCACTTTTCTTTGAAATTTTAGGCAAATTTTCCAACGCGGCCCCACGTTGGGCGCCAAATGAGACAGGAAATATTTTCCGTTAAATACTCCTTCACCTACCGCGGCCGTGGTCCATCGGCTGGTAGGGCTCATGGGCTAAATTTCATAAATATTGGAATGTTGGACGCCAGACAGTTTTATGAAACTGACAAACATGAATTTACGGATTTAACCGTTTATAAACTTGAAAATTTACCCGAGCTGAGACAAAAGTCCAGGGTGGGACGTTGGAGGACCAGGAGAAATTGCAGAAAATTATAGAAGATGCTGGCCGATATATAAATTTATTCTTACTCACTTATTTATCTCTCGTCAAACGGAAGACTCCCGACTTTGACGACTGGTGTACACATTATATCTTTCTCGGTGACTTTAACGAATTAACGGATACTTTGACAGTTATGACGATTCGCTCGCGCGTACAAATTTTACATTCTAGAGAAATACAGCGGCTCCGTCTCCTCGTCAAGGCGTGAGCCCGCTCACAGACGGAGACAGACTCGCGACTTTTACAGATCCGGTCGGGCTGAACGGAGCGACAAGACCAGAAGACAGTCAGAGACCGAGCAAACGCGAGCAAGATTTCGTCCCTTTTATAGGCGAATTTTGCGCGGTTGACAATTCGTCGCTTAATTTCTACCGGCACAGCGCTGCTGCAGTAATCGAGGATCGATCGCTCGGATATTGGTCGCGATCGATCATTGGTTCTATGTCGATTTGGACAAACTTTCCTCTTTGGCCACGTGTCGAGATGTGACGTCGAGGAAATTTTTAGTTAAATTATTTTTCCTGTCACAGGCTGCTTCAAGTGAGGGAAATTGTCGTAAGTGGTTTTAAAAATTCAAGAACGGTAAGGTTCACGTCGAAGACAAAGAACGTAGCGGAAGGCCGAAAGTGCACGAAGACGCGAAATTAGAAGCATTTGGAGGAAGATTCGTACCAAACGTAAGAGTAGCCGCAAATGACGCTTATTTAGCTCAAACCTCGACATTTTCGCATGAAAAAAAAATGATCTGATGCTGATACAAAATCGCTAATATTTCAAGGTTGTGCTCTTGTTACATGTTCAACCTTACGATATGACGTTCTACATCACAAAATTTCAACCATAACCTCTTGGCGAGGCCATCTTTTTTTCAAACGGCGGAGCTTTATTAGTACTTCCAATATATAATGGTGACACCAATTTCATGTTACAACAGTAGGGTGATTTTTTAAAATAAAAATGACATAATACGCAAAATATCATTCCTATGGTTTAATAATTTTGTTTACAAATTTTTTAGTAAACTTACTCGGCTATGTTATAAAAAGTTACTTCACTTTTTTGTACTTTTGAATTGAAAATATGTTATAAGACCATTGTTTAAATAAAAATAAACCATATTCTCAGATAAATCAGACTCTTTAACTTAGTAAAACAAGCGATTATGTTCGGAAGAATTTATAATGCTTGGCGTTTTTTTTTCTACTTATTCAAATAATCGTCGGGATGAGGTAGTAATACATGACGAGTTTAAATTTCGGAATTTAAAATTCGAAATGTTATATAAAATTCGAAAGTAATACATGACGAGTTTAAATTTCGGAGTTTAAAATTCGAAACGTTAAACGAGCAGAAAAAACTCCTTTTTTTCTTTCCACCACGACCTTGGAAATCTCACGGGCCGAAATCGAAGCCGATTCCTCAACATCACGTATTATCAACACGGCCGCACACTACTCATACTAATTAAATTTCGGAAGTTCATCCTTATGACCGCAGGTAGATCAGAAAAAATAATAGGATTATTTGGTTCGAATAAAAACCACTCGATCCTTTGGCAATCATTGTCTTGTCCTCTTTTTGAATTGTATTGACGAATAGGAGATTCAAGCTCGCAGCTGTGCGCGGACCAACCTTGCGTAAAAAAAAGAGGGGTGGGGCTCGTTCAAAGAGACGCGACTAACAATGGTTACCCTGTATTCCGATCTAAGGGGTCACACAACTGTAGAATTTTGTAAAAATTGATTTTTTTCAGTTGTCTTTAGAGATGCTTTAAACCATCTAGAATAACGGAAAAAGTGTTGTACCTGCAGAAGAAGGTCCGCAGGCCCGTGTGGGACTGCGGTGGCAGTGGCTGGCCCGTGTACATCTTTAAAATAACATTCCGAAGAGAAATACGTACGGGATTTTCCACGAGTTAATTATAACATTAGTTATTAACAAATGATTGTCCTTTTTTTGTGTCGAAAATTAAGTTTTTGGTTTAACTATGACTGGGCTATGAGATGACGGTAGCCGTATCCATTAAGATGCAAGAAGGCTCTAGCGTTCTCGGCCTTCGTTTGGAAACGTACATACGTGAACGAAAGGCCTTGCACTAACTGGTGGTGCGATTCTTGGGGAGATATTGTTTCTGATCGAAGGCGAAGGGTTCGAGGAGTTCCTTGAGGTCAGCCTCGCTGATGCTCTCGGAGAGATTGGAGACAGCGGTGATATCTTCGAGACGCTGGGACTGTATACTGTCGCCGCAACGATGGACACCGTTTCTCATCCTTGGCAGTATGAACATGCTGCCCTGGATAAATCCGATGGTCGATCTAAATGGTAAATCCAACGCTACATTGGTTCTGGTTCTTACGTGATAGCCCAGGTACCCTACCTACCACGTATGTGCGTACGGTATCGGTACCGGTATTAGTATGGTGAGAATACAGAAACGGTATATTTTACTATTGTACAGCGTACCGGTACCATACTAGTAACACGTACATTTGCATGTAGCGGTGTACTACCGTACAGGTACACCGTAGCGTACAATCTCTGTACGCCATATCAAAAGTACGCTCGGTCATCAGGGTGAAGCTATCGAGGAATCGCCACAGGTGGACAAATCATCCCCGTTTGAGACGTGACAGTTTAGCGTTCGTAGGCAAACGGTGTCGAACCTTCGTGCCTTATTTCGGTCGCACACTGTTCAGGGAATCGAGTATTTTGAGGGTTAATTACAATGCCTACGGATCATCGGAAAATATGCTATCTGCGATTTTTTCACGAATAAATACCGAGGTATTCCTGTGAAGAGCAAATAAACTTGAGTTTCTTGCATCATATTTTTTATTCTTACGTCAATATAAAATCCAGCGATACGACCGTGCTATCAAAATTCGAGGATACACGATAATATCCATATTATCGCGGGTACGGGAAAATTGCGTCGATGTTGAAGAATCCGTGAACTTCGCGTGCCGCGAAGCGACACTTAGCATCATCGTCGGTAAAAAGGAAAGAAAAACACTTTTCGAGTCTCACTTTCACCGTAAGCAAACTCTCTCATTAATTTTTGTCAATGTTGCTCTTCGGAGACGCCGAGAAACTTCAAGTGTAGAAGAACGATGTAAATCAATCTACCAGACAAAACACCGGGGTTCCGATCCACGCAACTGCCCGGCGGTACGAGCAAGAAAATTCGGTCGAATGTTATGAGATCTCATGATTGAGTAGACGGATCGGAAAATGACCCAAACAAAATCGATAGAACAAAATCATATTTCATTGGTCAAATGTCATTAAATTTTCGATTCGCCGTTGCGTTTTCGCGTAATATCGAACAGGGCCTTTACGCACGGCCTGTTTTCTAAGCGCGTAGGAATATTTTGGGCACGTAGGAATACACCGTGTGCACAGACACTCAGCGCTACGACTCGAGACTGCGCGAGCGTCTATATCCATATCTACGGAGAAAAGTGTTAAGTGATATATAAACGGACGTATGTAATGTATGTTACGATACAATCGAGGGCTGTATTCAATTCAACAAATCAACAAATCAACGACTGTGGAATAATTTTCGTGGCCAAAAAATCGTTCGGAAATTCGGGCGAATATTATGAGATCTCAAGATTGAGTAGACGGATCGAAATTGACTCAAACAAAATCGATAGAAAAAAATCATATTTCATCGGTCAAGTGTCAGTAAATTTTCGATTCGTCGCCGCGTTTTCGCGTAATATTGAATCAAAGTTAAACGTCGTCTGCTAATGCCCATTTTACTATATAAAGAGTCGCGGCGTGTTCGTCAGTCGGCCAGTGTCATCGAGATCGGTGGCATCGATCATTGGCGTTGATTTTCTTTTATTACTTGGCGTCAAGGCCCAGCTGCGTCTCTTGATTTATTGATCTCATCTAATGTTATGGGGGACATGCGCCATTGTATCTTGAGTAATTCAACTTCGACCTTTATTGGTGGATGCTGACGGATTACACAATTATTGTCATTGCGTGAACGTATTGGAATAAACTGATGACGAGCATTCACTGTCGTAGAAAATATATTTTATGCACGGCGCTAGTTTTTCCAGTTCTTCCATAAACCATGATATGGAATCAGCATTGCGATGTGATTTATACTATGATAGCGATTCGTCATATAAACAACACACGTAGTAATCGATACTAAATACTTCATGGTATTGATCCTTTGCTACGTTCTCCTCATCGGTCTTTGCACACTATCATCTGCTCTCTTTTACCAGTCAAACACACTCCAAATAGGCATTCGCAATGAATAGATGCCGCGCTTGCCGACTGGAATTGGTGAATTGGAACCTTTTATTGATATCATTTGGTAGTCGGATGGCACAGTTGTTTATGGCTACACAATCGATCTCATGTGATGGAAATTTATCCTCTGATCTAAAGTAATGCAAACACCTGCAAAAAATGGATTATCTTGTATGTATAGCGAATTGATATGCTTTCCCTTCTTATGTTGAGCCACGCGTATTGGAACAATGTTTTTTTCTTTGGTGGTTAACACATTGATGATTGTTTTGAAACTTAATTGCTTTATTTGGTCTATGTTCACTAGTAATTCAATATCCTGTAGATTCAGTGCTATTGGATAATGTGAGTATGCAGATGGGCGGTCACTGTGTTGTTCAGATGGGTATAGAGCTGTGACTGCTTTCCATGCAAAACATGCACTTTCTCTTGATCGCACATGAATCACAGCCCTCTTCACTATTATCTCCCGTGCCAATGAGATGTAACATCCAACATCAAGACTGTTAAGAACACCGCGGTATTCTTGAGGGGAAGATCGTTTTGGACGCGAGTTTCTCACAATATCTTGATTGGACGAGCGCGCGTGCGGTAGTCGTTACAGGAGATAACAAAGGCACAAAAGTTCTGGCAAAAGCTCGCAGGCCACGTCGCACAACGGCGGAAATGAAGCTAGCGGGGGCGATAATGGCGCCAAAAACTTAGCTTAGAACAGTTTAGCAAAAGAGAAGCGCGTGTGGTTAAGGGTCCTCGAATTAAATGAGCAAACGCGAGCGAACGAGCACTCCGGATCCAAAAAATCGATACAGAAGGGACGCGGCCCTGGTCGTGTGGTATTACTTCGCGCCAAAAGTTCGATCACTGCGCGCCGCCGCACCACGATCGAGCCCGGCCTATGGTCGTTCGCCGGAGAAAAGAGAACCCCCTGGATTTATTCGCGCACTTAAATTAAACCCAAATACCACGCATGGAATTCCTTTTATAAAGGGTTGGAATTCCTTTTATAAAGGGTGAGGGTTGATAACGATGGTCCACGCACGATACCTTCCGAGATTCCGATTTATTGCGCTGACTGATTTGAGACAAGACCTTCATTTGCTAGTCCAGCTGCTAAGGGCCGAGGGAGAGGCAGCGAGCACAGGACTCGGTTCCTCGCTTCGATCCCGGCAAACGCCCTCCCACCCAGACGTGAAGGTAGTCAAATCCGCCGGCCCGACGAGTCTGCAGTGGCGCTGCAGTCGTTGCGTGGTGGACAGAAGAGGCCCGCTGGATATGAACTTTTAATCCGCGTGTTTTCTCAACAAAGACATATCCATCATACCAAGTACGAGATTCCTACATATGTGAGGGATATTATGTAAGCGTGATGGGATGTCAACCACTGCCACACGTCTCGTCAACAATGGTATTTGCCATTTGTTTGAGGAAGTGTGATATGAATTGAATGGCATAGAAATCGATCGTAATAGGAATCCGCATTGCGAGTGTAATTAAGGGATATTAATCTCTCAGTCCTGCCAAGAACTCTGTGCTCGAGAACACTGGGTAGCTCGATGTCGAAGGGACGAAGGAGATTGTAGATGCATCGGGAAACTTTGATGTGTGTGTATACCGCTCAACATGTTCCTTGAATTTGCCGAAGATTATCGTAAAATTGTTGTAAACGCCGAGCACGAGTTGATTCTCACAAGATCAAATATCGATGACAATGCCTGATGATGATTTTATGCAACTCATATTGCATAAAATAGAATGGCTCGTACCTTGTGTAACAGTCTCTTTAGGCGTCTAGCCACCATGTATTTTTTTTTCTTAAAATTTTTTTTTTCAATACACCCTATACTGTTAAGAACAATTTAAGCCATAGTACGTATTGAAAAACGCAGAATTGACCAAGTTACGGTTATTTTTCGGTAGGAAGGATGAGCCGCTGCGGGCGGTCGACCGTGCGGTTCGATCCGTGTTTATAACTCGCACGGTTTAGCTCACGCAGCTGTCCTGCGTTATCTTGAAACTACATTTTTTAAACTGGTACTATCGGAATATCGTAAACTATCGGTCCGATTGCTTTCAAATTTTTACACAATACTTTTAGATACATTATATAAAATGCCACGTAGGATTTTTGCGATAACTTAATTATGTTTTGTTTTATTGTTGTTTTTGCTCGAAAAATTTCGGTGAAAAATACAAATTTTTTTCCTCGGCTCACCATAATTTTTTTAATGGTCGAAAAAAAAACCGCTACGCTACATTGTAGCGACACTACTCACGAATGAGCTGATTTTTTTCTCATATGACATGACCGGCTAACAGCTGGGACAACGATCGCGCGTATCGTGCGGAGGGCCTCCGCGGCAATGTGCATAACGGCGCCATTTTTTAATATTATTTCCGGAAATTTATTAACGTTACTCTTAAGGTCTTTCTGACGTTGTGTAAAAAATTAAAAATATTCCGGCCCATACTTTCGAGTTTATTATTTTTTTAAATATACCCATTTTTTGATCGGCCAAGGTGGCCAGACACCTTAACAGCGAAAAAATAAACTGTTAAAATTTCTCGCCAAAGACGCACCAATTTCCATGAGTTTTCGAACATGGAAACTGTATGGATATCTATTACTGCCTGCCATCTCTAAGCACGTGCAGTCTGTCAACACCTCCAATCAGCTGGCGAAGCCACGATATGTCATACTCGCACTGCAGACAGGACGAAAAAATAAGAAACAATCGAATGCGAGTCACTTTGATTATTGTAACATGAGCGATGTAAAACTATACCTCACCTCACAATGTTATCCATGTGGAAATTTGAATTTGAACATTGATCAAAATTAATATGCTCTACTATACGAGATGTACACAAACTTTCAACCAATCAACTTCAAACCAGCAGGATGAATTGTTTAGAAAAAGCCCATTCTCCCCCGTGTTGTCATTGACTGTTCAAAGTAAAACGATTCTGTCAAGTCCGGCCCTGTGAACGTGGGTCGTGAATTTGAATTGATAAACAATATTCTGCCACAAACCTCAGCATATTGCATTATCCTCTATGATCGTATTGTCGAGTATAATCCAATTATTGGTGGGGTTGAAGATTGGTCTAAAATCATCCCGATAATTTGCGCCCAGTTCAGTCAACATAGAGCTTATCATCGATGTGCAGGGCTTCGAGAGACCCATTAACGAATTTGTCCTAAAGTAGATGTCCATCGTCAAACTCCACGACAAGAATGCTGAACCACTGACGTTTTTCTATTACATAGTATCTACGTGGGACTCGTTACTAGACAAATATAAAAGTCAAATCAATGGTTAGAACACAATTTTCACGGAATACGATGGGATCTCAGTGGTATACCATACGAGGCAGCTAGAACGATAATTCGGACCATCTTGCAAGGAGCTCCTACCATTTAGGTGAAGGGATTCGAGAAATGCTCGTGGATATCACGATTTATGGATTCCGCAACCAACATTGTTGATTTCGAGTGTATCGTTGCAAAAGGTGCAAAAAATTTCAGACTTCGAATGTCCTCATCATTCTTTTAATACGAAATACATGAGCGGGGGATTTTTAAATAAAAAACATTTTGAAAACATGTGGTCTTCGATTGTTTTTCTTCTTATGTCTAACAACGGAGCAACTTGGAACACTATTTTTTTTATTTTTAATCCTCGATGGAAACTATCTTTTATACATTGTAGCGAGCACGTAGAAAACTCAACGATGATAGCAATCGATAATGCCGATATCGTTGAACTCATAATTTCCAACCAGCACAATTATGTGCTCACAGTTTATTGAACTCGATGCTGCTGTATAGTCCACCATAGTAGTTAGTTGACGATTGCGAGCCATTTCCAACATATTCTCGAACATCTTTGGATCCTGATCGAAGCCCTTTATGAGCCGTGCTAGTAAGAAGACGGCGAATTCGTTCGTGGTATCCACTATGTAACGCTTTCCTAATTTGGTTTGGACACCCCTCATGATGCGGACTGGGTAATGCGATTGCATCTTGAGTTCAGACAGCTTCTTCGTTGGAAAGAATTCTCCCATCTTGCTGACTTTGTCAATGATAGAGAAATTCATTTTTCGCCGACACCACAGCTTTAAGTATGTCCTGAAACGTTTATTTTTCTCTCTCAAATAGAATTTTCTTGCTCACAACACGTTTCACAATTTTGACGCGGAGGTGGGAGGCTATCAATATGATCTGCCATCTTAGGTGCATTGTAATGCTTCATGCATGGAAGATGTGATATTATTTCTCTGTCGCTTCGATGATGTTCCGGCAAACGATCTCACAGTATACCAATGTGTCGACCCCAATATTTTATGAGCAAGGTCTTTGGAACGAGTTCGAGCTCATTCTTCGTCAAGTCCCATGGGTTCTTGGCTGGGTGTATTGCATACATACTCGCGCATGCAAACATGTCGACGTTATCTTTCAGAATGAGTACAAGACCGGGGGCAATGAAATTTTGTACGGCTAGCCTTTGTTACTACAGCTGCATAAAACAGTTTATTTGTGAAGTCTCATTTGACATCTCGCCTCACAATTGTATTAAGTCTCCGAGAGTAAATCATATACGCTGGCTTTAACATTTATATTCACGTGTTAATATAATGTTTCCCCCATTGTCTGGAAAAACAATTTACCTGCACCAATAACGCCCCCTCCCCCAGAAAATTGTGGCATCGTCTGAGATGTCCCCTGGCTACCGGCAATTTTATAACAGCTAGCCTCCTTTACTACAGCTGCATAAAAAGTTTATCGGTGATGAGTTTATTTGACATATAACATTACAATTGCTCTACATTGCCGAGAGTGTATCATAGACGTTGGCTTTCACAGATATATTCACATGTTTAAGATAAATTTTATTCCCATTGTCTGGAAAAACGATTCACCTCTATCGATAACGCCCGCTTCCCCAGAACATTGTCGCATCGTCTACGATGTCCCCTGGCTAGAACTCGAGAGTGTACATAAGCGTGAGAGATCTGGGTCGTTTTCACAAAAACATGCGCTGAGACATCCACACTTTGTCAAGTACCCTACACACGTCATACCTCGATGTTACCTTTGAAAAGAAAAGAAGGTCCGGATTCATCGGTTTGGAAGAGCGAGCCTCTTTGTTACTACAGGTGCATAAAATAAGTTTTATCGGCGATGATTTCATTTCACATCTAACATTTCTATTGACTCAATTTTCAAGCGAGTTTCATTGACGCTGGCTTTCACATGTATATTTGCATGTTTAATACAATGTATATTCACATGTTTCATACAAATTTTCCCCCATTGTCCGGAAAAATTGTTCACCTGTATCCATAACGCGCCCTCCCTCCAGAAAATTATCCCTGGCTGCCGGCGTCCCCTTGCCCTGCGCCTAAAACCGTTATCCCCTCCCCATGGACCCTGTCTTTTTGGGCGTCCTCTCACCCACGTGACGTCAATCGCCGGACTCCGCGCACCCCTCTCCGCAAGCTGCAGATCGTCGTCACCTCCCCCTAATTCCCCAAAAGGGCCCCAGTCCCTCGTGAGACAGCCAGACCCCCTGCCATAGATTACTCATTTCCCCCACCACATGACCAAACCCCTCCCAATGGCTCCCCAACTGAAAATGTGACTTCGACCGGTTATAGGTATTGTTCGGTAATGTAGCGCGATCTTTTTGAGAACAGCGACGCTCAGCGGCGGCGGACCGAGCGAGTATTAAGTAAGGTGGCGAGCGAGCCAAAATCAGCAAATGAAACCGTTGGAAGGAAATCAACGCATGGCGACGCCGTGCGAACGCAGCGAGACAATGGTGCCACGGTCTGAGGATCACACTAGTGCGATCTCCTCGGAAATATAACAGGAAACTTGAATCATAATGCGTAAAAGACAAAGTGCAAGTCCTTCCGGAAATACAAGAGTGCGACGTAGTTTCGCAAATAATTCGAAAAGTGAGTTTTTCTCGCGAACAAGACAGTGTGCGTTCATCGCACGTATACGCTAGTGCGCTTGCGCTAATGTACAGATAATGCGACGTAAACTCGAGACGCAAAAATGGTGATGAGTTTCGCGATCCAAGAAGAATAAGAGTCCGTCTCGTGTACACGAAAGTGCGACTTCGTCTCCGGACACATAGAAAAATCGTGCCACGGGCCTAACGTAAAATCGGCCTGACTGTTTCTGTCGAAAGTATTCGGCGACGATTCGGCTCATATACAAAGAAAAAGCGTGATCTCGTTGATGAAACGAACATTCACGATCGCAGTACAAAATTTGTACACACACACATACAAGGACGTGACTATCGGGTCACATATGCATTCAACAGCGTGACGGTCGAGTCACACACACATATAAGGATGGGACTATCGGGTCTCACATACGTTCAACAGCGTGACGGTTGAGTCACACATACATATAAGGACGGGACTATCGGGTCTCACATACGTTCTGTTGAACGTATGTGAGACTTAATGTATGTATGTGTGTGTGACTCAATGATTGTATGTGTGTGCGACTATCGGGTCTCACATACGTTCAACAGCGTGACGGTCGAGTCACACACACACATACGGGACTGACGGGTCACACATATATTCAACAGCGTGATAGGCGAGTCACGTACACATCGAGAAGGAGGCGTATGACGCGAACGCACGCACCGGCACGACATCAGGAAGACGCGGCGGCGTTCGTACTAAATGCGCCATTGCATCGAAGCTCAAACCATAGAGAAATCGGTGAGATATAGGGAGTCTTGCTGCAATGTGGGGCTTCCAAGAGAAAATCAGGTTAGTAAGACGCTGAATCCTGTTCTTATCCTCAACCTTAAGACATTAGCATCAAAATGGCTACGTCAGTAGGCAAATTGAAGCAAAAACGCGCTCAGGTAATAGGGCAAGTTACACGGGCGTTTAATTATTTTGAAGCAAACGCTAACGTTGCCCTAGCAGACGCACGAGTGAGATTGAAAAAGCTCGAGGAAGCTTTTTCTCGACTCGAAATTTTACAAGACAAAATTGAAGATGAAACCCTACAAAACGCAGGGGACGCAGTAGACGCCGACAGTGCCGCGGAAAGACAACGCTTTGAATATCAGTATTATCACACGGCAGCGAAAGCACAAGCAATTATCGATTCTCATCAGAGGCCGCAACAGCAACAAATTATTCCACAATATGGAAATAATCACGAATATCACGGCGCAACGCGCAATAGACCAAAACTTCCCGAGATTAAGTTGGCCGAATTTAACGGCGAATACATGAAATGGATGTTCTTCAAGGGCAGTTTCGAAACAACTATCCATCAGGATCCACAACTGTCGTCGATGCATAAGTATCAATACCTCATCGGCGTGCTCCACGGAGAAGCACGTGGCGTTATACAGGGTGCGCCACAGAAACTTACTTACTTGAAAGGTCAATAAAAAGAAAAGTACTTCAATTATTGTTTAAAATTTTTTTTATTTGAGAATACAATATCCCAATTTTTTTTCATGCAGTCTTGAAAATGACATCGGATAAATGGCGACCCCCATTGCGCATACACTGATGAAGTCGATTTTTGAAATTCGTATCCACTCTTTGCAGCATATCAATCGGTATGTTGGCAATGGCGTCGCGAATGTTGTTCTTGAGGTGTGCTATGGTCCGTGGTCGATCGACATAAACCAGAGATTTCAAATAACCCCATAAAAAGAAATCGCATGGAGTCAAATCTGGAGAGCGTGCCGGCCATTGGAGATCGCCTCTGAGAGAGATGAGGCGGTCGGGGAAACGTTGTCGCAACAAATTCATTGAGTCTCGTGCTGTGTGTGCTGTGGCTCCATCTTGCTGAAACCACACGTTCCTAACGTTCATTTCTTCGAGTCTTGGAAGAAAAAATTCCTCGATCATGTTCCTGTAACGAGCTCCATTCACGGTAACTGTGCGTTCGTTTTCTTCAAAAAGATAAGGACCAATTATTCCCATTACCGACATCGCACACCAGACAGTTACTCGCTCACAATTAAGTGGCTTCTGGTGAAGCTCACGTGGATTTACACCACACCAATAACGCATGGTTTGCTTGTTGACGCAGCCGGAAATGTGGAAGTGAGCCTCGTCACTGAAAAAAACGACCGCGTCTTCAGGCAGGTTGTCAACCAGCATTTCACATGCATTTTGACGGGCAACAAAATCGCGTTCAGTTAATTCTTGCACAACAGCCAATTTATAGGGATGAAATTGAAGGTCTTCATGGAGAATTCGTCGAACAGTGGTGTCAGAAATTCCCATTGCAGCTGCGTGTTTGCGAGCCGAACGCCGGGGAGAACGCACAACTGACTGCCTCACTCTTTCGACATTTTTCGGAGTTCTGATGGTCCGTTGAAGTCCATTTCTGGGTTTAGCGACACTTCCACACTCCCGAAATGAGTTAACCCACGACAGAATCGAATTACGGCCAGGAACGAGTCTGTGAGGAGGAATTTCAAAGCGAGCGCGGAAGGCACGTTGCGTAGCAACAAGTCAGCGACCGTTAGAAAAGAAGCTCTCGACTGCGAAGGCCCGCTGCTCTCTAGACCAGAGCATGATGGCAACTGACTGGAGGGAAAAACAAACTTGGGAACTTCCCCCTCCAGATGCGCCCCCTCTCGCCCCTTTACCCGCCCAACTCACCGCGCGGGAATTTTTTCAAATAAGTAAGTTTCTCTGGCGCACCCTGTACAAGGATCTCAAATTCCTAACGAAAATTACGAAAATGCATGGACACTCCTGAAAGAAACCTACGATAACAAAATGATGATTATTCAGACACACCGATTATTCCCGAGTATCACAAAAGAGAAAAAAGCAGATTTGATTCGACAGTTCATGTGGCACATACAAATGCATATGTCATCGCTCAACACACTTGCACAGCCCGTAGATCACTGGGAAATAATCATAATTCATCTAGCCAAGAAAAAACTCGATTTTATAGAGCAACGCGATTGGCAAAATCTAATGAAGGACCGAACACCGGAAAATATGCCGAGGATGACGGATTTTCTCAAATTTCTCACAGATCGATGTCATACGATACGAGTACTTGAGCATGGAAAACCGAAAGCCCTGACACGTGGAAAACAAACGCAGAGTAATAACACGAAGAACGATAGAGGAGAGAATAGGGTCGCTCTATCCTCTACAACGGCGAATTGCAGTTTTTGTAACGGCGAACACCCGATTTATAAATGCGAGGAATTGCTGAAACTGACAGCATCCGACAGAATGAAAGCCGTCATCGAAAAAATACTGTGTATAAACTGTCTCACGCCAGGACACTTCGTACGAGATTTCATAAGATCGCCCTGTAAAAAATACGATAAAAAACATAATTCGCTTCTTCATCGAGATATGGAAGAAAGCACGACGCAAGAAAATTCGAAAAGAACTCCAGTCGTTACGCATACCTGGGGAAACGACGATTCGACCCAAGAAGAGGATTCCATCACAATGAACATGTTTTGCGTCAAAAAGCCAAAGTCTCGAGTCATCCTATCAACAGCACAAGTATACGTATCCGACGCGGAGGGAAATCAGCGACCTTGCCGCGCCCTCTTAGATCCCGGTTCGCAATTGAACCTTATAACCGCGAACTTGGTTCGAAAATTGGACTAGAAGTGTACAAGTGAGAATCGGCCTATCTTCGGCATCAATCAAGGAACGACGAATTCTAGAAGACAGACTGGAATCGAAATAAAGCTGGTACAAAGCGATTTCACCACAGGAATGGAATGTCTGGTTCTACCAGCTATTACAGAGCAACTGCCACAATCAAAGATCGACGTAACTAGAATTTGTGTTCCCAAAGACGCTCAACTGGCCGACCCGGCGTAAACAACACCGGGACCAATCGAGATCCTTATCGGAGCAGGCGTGTATTGGAAATTCCTCATCGGTGCGCTGAAAAACCGGATCGAGGGATAACCGGCGCTCCAAAATACACAGCTTGGACTAATCATCAGAGGAGAAATACGTAACAACGGTTCGAATGCAACGACTTCGTGTCACCTGGTCTCGAACACTGGATTACATCGTCAAATGAAAAGGTTGTGGACGCAAGAAATCGTCCCCGAGAATAATCGGTTCATCGTCTGCCTGCCTGTAAGGTCAGACGTTACTTTGGGAGACTCTAGTCGGAGGGCACTCGAAACATTCTTGTCCCTAGAAAGAAGATTGGACAAAAATCCACAACTGAAGAACGATTATTCACAGATCATGCAAGACTGTGTGCAAGACAATTTGGGTTACATGTCCCCTTTTCCAGATTGCGCAAAATGGCAGTCTTCAGACATTTACTTTATCTTACATCAACCTGTCATTCACCCTGGCAGTGTGACGACAAAATTGCGAGTCGTAATCGACGCTTCAGCAAAGACGACGCGCGGCACGTCTTTAAATGATAAGTTTATGCCAGGACCAAATCTTCAACAAGATTTGCTGAAAATCGCAATCAGATTCAGAACGCAATTCGTCCTAACGGCGGATATCACGATGATGTTTCGACAAATTTTTGTCGATCCACGAGATCGCATATTCCTATGGTGGGTGGATCAAGATCAGCCCGTTTAAGAGTTTTGTTATATCCTAGCGAATGTGCCTTCTCTCGGTTATTCCCAATATCCGCGTTTGCCGTTATAAGCTGATTATACATGTATAAATCTAAGAATAAGACGCGTAACAGCGTAAAATGGAACGTGCGTACGTTTCGCACGCATATTGAACCCACAGCGATATATACACGATAGCCGCACCGCCACAGTCATCGACTTTTCCTATCCCATTGGCTGTCAACAAGAACAGATCTCAGGCGCATATTCCAAGAAGAGCTGTCGAGCGAAAAACCAACCATCAACTTGATCAACAGACTCCAAAAACTCTACGTCGGCCCATCCGCATGGGGACCAAGAGAAGCCCCGACCCTAGATTATTTAACCATAACATAGACTAGACGGCTCCGACGAACTTATAACCCCGACGAACTTATATCTCCGACTAAATAATAAGACATCCGGTCCCGCAGCGTAGTCCGATAGACAAACTTCTCGGTATGATAAGTCACCATAGCCGTAAATCGACATGACACAAACCATGCGAATGCTTGTCTCTGATATCGAACTCTATATCCCATGCGCTTTTTCGCCGAAACACGGGACAAAGGTGTGGTTCTCTTCATACGCATATTACCCTGCTGCAAATTCCCGTACGGGTTTTAGTGTGGGAATGTGTGGGAAAGCATGGGCCAGCCAAGGAAAGTGTGGGATCCCGTAGGGTTTCCTGTACAGGATGAACATCTCTGTACAGGAACCTGCATGGGAACCTGTGTGGGGTAACGTAGGAAGCTGAATCCTGTATGGGGTCCTGTACGGGAGAACGCAGGAACTAAATTCCTGTACGGGAACCTGCATGGGAACCTGTGTGGGGCAACGTGGGAAGCTAAATCCTGTACGGGATCCTGTACGGAAGAACGCAGGAAATATATTTCTGTACGGGATCCCGTACGGTAGAACACGGGAAATAAATTCCTACACCGGAACCTGCATGGGAACCTGTGTGGGGCAACGTGGGAAGCTAAATCCTATACGGAATCCTGTACGGCAGAACGCAGGAAATAAATTCCTGTACGGGAACCTGTGTGGGGCAACGTGAGAAGCTGAATCCTGTACGAGATCCTGTACAGGAGAACGCAGGAAATAAATTCCTGAACGGGAACCTGCATGGAAACCTGTGTAGGGCAACGTGGAAAGCTGAATCCTGTACGGGATCCTGTACGGGAGAACGCAGAAAATAAATTCCTGTACAGGAACCTACATGGGAACCTGAGTGGGGCAATGTGGGTAGCTTAATTTTTGAGACAGCGCTTAATAAGCTAATCACCATTGAATCAAAACAAATGTGAAACTTCTAATCTTTTAAATTTGTATATACACTTTCGTGAGAAAATAAATCATTGATCTCTATTGTCAACGTTTTTTTGAAAAATTTTCATCTGAAGTCAAAAGTATTGTTTTTCAACGTGAGTCCCGGCCTCGCAAAATGGCGCGAAATATTTAATACACAGTTCTTAGTCAACATTAATTAAACGCAATATCTTAATGTTTTTTTACTAAACTTTTTTATTATGTTATCATTTTACGTCTTACAAAAATGTGTTTACAGAAAAGTGCAATAATATTATATGATTAATTTACTATTACAATGGCTATTAATAGAAATACAAGTTCGTTAGCGGTGCAATATATTCATCCTCGTGTACCTTAGTATGGAAACACATCCTAAAAATGTTGGCAGTGGGGACTGCAATTAATTTTCTCTTTTTCTCAACAATTTTTCGTAACACAACACCGCTACTAAACAATAACAACAAACCAATGATGCATGTAAGAGTACTTTTGTTCATGTATCGTTTTTATTTTTTTTAATTATTTCTTTTGTCACAATTAAGATAAATAAAACTGCAGAAACCAATTTTCAATTTTGCCTTTTCTCATTTTTGACATTCGTAACCTGTACGGGTTCCCTGTACGAAAACACCACGTGGGCTTCCGTATGGGAACCCGTACGGAACACCACGTGGGATCCCGTACAGGATCCCATACAGGAACCCGTATGAGTCACCACGTGGGAACCCGTACGGGTTCCCATACAGGATCCCATACAGGATCTCACACAGGAACCCGTATGGCTCACCACGTGGGACCCCGTACGGGTTCCCTGTACGAAAACACCACGTGGGATCCCATACAGGTTCCTGTGTGGGAATTTGCAGCAGGGTAGTCAGAACCGATGCCCTGGAATAAGGCCACGCACGTGACTAACGAATCTGTAAAGTATTCGCACACCATTCCCCGACCAATCACGCTAATCAACCAATATATTCACGACCAATGGTTCAATCCCCGCAGAACTAGGTGACCAAAACCGCACTCTCCCTAAGGTGGCGTCTCCCACTATTGAACCCCTCCTAATTTTCATGTCAAGAAAGACTTCCTTTCTAAAGTCAGTCTCCCATCACCTACCATCAAACCTAGTTCTTCTATTGAGTCTCAATCCCAGTCTCCCGTCAACTTTCATCGAACCAAGTTCTTCCATCAAATTCAGAGCTCAGTCTTCCGTCAACCAAATCACTCCTCATATCAAGTCTCAATCCAGAAGCCTAAAGAATATCTCGGATTAACCTTCATACGACCAGTCTTCATTTTTCGAGTCACAAACGCTTTATTTTACACTTGTATAATTCCTATCATAAGTCCACGACTATCAGTCTCAATTCATCGACCTCGCGCGCCGTTCATATTTATATCCACGCGTTGCGCCCGTCGTAGTAAAAACGTCGATTATACACACGACCAGCGTAAAATCCTGCGAGCGCCTTACCAGCGATTGTACCAGCGAGCGCACCAGGCCAAGAGCGATGGCCCTTGTAACGCGAGCGAGCGAGCGAGCGAGCGTCAAACACAACCAATGTAAGCTAACCATACCTTTTTCTTTTCTGTATCATTTATCGTAGGCCTGATCGATTAAACCCGTCTAGTAATCTTATAATCAATAACATACTGTCAGCGTACGCCAATTCTGTTGGATTATTCCTCAATACCGAAATATCGCGTCAATTCCTTGAGACGGAATGAACACCTCATCGCGGTCGGTATGGTACAGAACGGTACAGAATTTAGATACCCAAAAATCTCTGAAACGGCTCTTCAGATTCCATCGAAACTTTGTCAAATGACGTCAAATAGATAGACGAACAGCTGTCTGCCCCTCAAATTTTCTGAATATGAGAAAAAAAAACGTAGATTGGCTTATCATGCGGAACTCGTGACCGAAAAGATGAAAAATCAGACGTTTGGCTAATGTCACGACTTAGGGAAAGGCTGAGCCGGGTAGCCACATAAAAAACGAACAATTTGAGCTCTCAATCACTGCACTTCGCTGCATATCTCGGAAGAAAAGTGGTAATCTAGATTTATCGTGTAAGTGTTGATAATTGCGAGCAAATGTCGCCCGAACTTCGACGTGCGCGTGGCACTTGCCGCGTGTTCTGCAGACGACGCGCATCGATGTGCACGAGCTCGATACGCCAGCAAAGTGACAGCTGATATTTGGCTGCGTGTGTGAGTGCCATCGAAAAAGGGGAGAAAGTTTTGTTTTTCGTATAAAAATGACATCAAAAAGAAATTTTCATGTAACCTCAAGTGCGACGATGGGATTGTGGAAATTTTATGCGAACGTGGTGATGTATCTGTCGGGCCGCAGAGAAAGCAAAATCGATTGACTTGTCGTGTCAAACTCGTGACTGAAAACACGAAAAATCGAAAGTTTGACAGCTGATATTTGGCTGTGTGTCTTCAAAAGCGAAGTCAAAAAAGAATTTTCGTGCGATATTAAGTGCGACGATTGCGGATATATTAAAGGAACGAATCACCGGGGCGATGTATCCGACGAGCAATTTTTTAAAATATTTTTTCCTCAGCCATCCAAATCTTAAATTAAATTAAATAATTTTAAAGTTGCCGACGTGTTTGAAAATAATGCCACTTGTGCAACGAAATATTTTTGTATACAACAGAGCCTCCGGAGATCTGGCGTCTGTCGCTAAGCGTACAAACGTACCGGCATACCACCGTTGGGAGGTATGCCGGTACGGCGGAGGGAGGGAGAGAGGGGGGGGAGAGAGAGAGAGAGAGAGAGAGAGAGAGAGAGAGAGAGAGAGAGAGAGAGAGAGAGAGAGAGAGAGAGAGAGAGAGAGAGAGAGAGAGAGAGAGAGAGAGAGAGAGAGAGAGAGAGAGAACAGAGACAGAGAGAGAGAGAGAGAGAGAGAGAGAGAGAGAGAGAGAGAGAGAGAGAGAGAGAGAGAGAGAGAGAGAGAGAGAAGAGAGAGAGAGAGAGAGAGAGAGAGAGAGAGAGAGAGAGAGAGAGAGAGATTATGCCCCAGCACGCTATGGGGCAAAGATTTACAGACGTGTAAAAAGAAGAAAGTGACAGTAATGGTAGTAACTGAAAACTCGATGTCGATGTTACAAGTTTCAGCGAAGAATTTCAAACAATGAGAAATAACCGACGTCGAGCATCAGGCGTTGAAATATAAGTGCGCAGTTACAAGCGATTTAGTACGCAATATATTAATAAACTAAACTACAGACTAATCTTAAATGAAACATGATTAAGCTTACAAGCAAAAACTTAGATACTAGGAGTTAAGGCTACTGACAAACCTAGTGGCTGATTATACATGTTGCAATGGCGGATACAGCATGTTTGATATCAGTAAAAGTATTTATAACAGCTGACAGTGGATACAGCGCAATCTGAGGGCGGTAAGGTCTTCAACACTACCAGACAATAATCAGAGCTACAAACCTTATGTACGATCTGTTGTAAATAGAAAATTAAAAAGTCTCGTTTTGAAGATAGACACGGCAGGTGCTGACGTAATATCAAAAGGTAATGAATGGCAATAATATACGGCGGTGAGGTAAAACGAGTTGCGATAGGTGATAGTGCGATGATGAGGAATAAAAAAGGCTCTCGGTGTTGTCGCTTGGCGCGTACGAAGATCTGCTGGTTGGTGTTGAATGAAGAGAGAGGTCAGATATGACGGTGCATTTCCACGAAGGATTTTATAAACCATGATGCCGAGAAAGTATTGTCGCCTGAATTTGACCGTTAGCCAACCCAGTCGACGCCTGTACGGTGTGATATGCTCATCACGACTCAAGTTGTAAACAAATCGAATGCAGGTGTTGACTAATTTCTCCAGAATTTGATTCTGTTCATCAGTGATATCAATATAAACAAGGCAGCAGTAGTCTAGTATGGGAAATATTAGTGAGGCAATCAACTTGGCCCTTAGCTGTTGCGAGAACACATTTTTATGGTATTTTAATTTATATAATGAATAGTTTACCTTATTAGCTATAGTTACAATATGAGAGCGCCATGATAGGTTCGACTTGAAAGTTATTCTGAGATTACGTACTTCATCGACAAATGGTATGACAGTGTCATTCACAATTATGGGTTGTAATGAAGTGAGATCGATTTGTTTAATGAAGGATTTACTGCCTGTTATTAAAATCTTTGTTTTCGTTAAATTCAGGGTAAGCATATTATCGCAAGCATATCGAGCTACAACATTTACGTCATGAGCTATTCTTACCAAAGCACTACCAAGCTTGGAGGGTGGACAGCTCAGATAAATTTGAGTATCGTCTGCAAAGATAATGTGTTGCGAAAATGTTAACTTAGCACTTATGTCATTAATAAAAAGCGTAAATAATAATGGACCCAGCACGGAACCCTGCGGCACACCAGTTGTAGTCGGTAACCAAGTCGAAACAATATTACTATCGTTTACAACCGTTTGAGTACGACCTGTTAAGTACGAGCGAAGCCAACACAAAACCGAGAGTGAGAAGCCCATTTTTGCTAATTTAGCAAGAAGTAAAGAATAGTTCACTGAGTCGAATGCTTTACTGAAATCGAACAAGACTAATATGGTTATACACCGATCATCAACTGATTTCCTTATATCGTGACTCAAACGAAGCAAAGCCGTCTGTGTACTGTATCTACTTCTGTAGCCAGACTGCAAAGAATCAAGAATATTGTTCGATTCTAGGTACGTGACGATTTGTTGAAGCACTATGCGTTCGAGAAGTTTTGACATTTCACAGAGATTTGCTATAGGTCGGCTATCGGATAACGATCGAGGTGGGTTGATTTTTAGAAGTGGCCGTATGAAGACTCGTTTCCATGCTGACGGAAAGTAACCCGATCGTAAGGAACAATTGAATAGAGAGGCTATGTGTTGTGTCATGGCTGGTGCTGCATTGAAAATAGCAAACGATGAGACTCCATCAGGATCAGGGGCATACGTCAATTTCAAAGGCGTTGCTAAGAGCTGTGTAATATTTTCAGGTGCTATTACGCGAAATTCAAAAGTTGTTCTAGCAAGAGGGACAGTCTGTAACACTCTGTTGATATGACGATTGTCGATTTCTGTAAGTAAATTCGTGCTCATGCTCTCAATGTAGGATAAATTTAAATCATGCTGCGTAAAAAAATTCAGCGGAGTTGCTGTGGTGGATTTGACTAACCCCAGATTCGCTAGCTGTTCCCAAAGTCGAGCTGGATCACTTGCATTGCTTAGCTTTTGTAAATAATAGTCGCTTTCCGCTTCACGTAATTCTATACGCAGATTATCTCTATAGTGCCTGAACTCCGCCATACCCAAAAGGCTGCCAGATCTCATCGCGCGTTTATATAGTGAATTGCGACGTTTGATTCGAGATTTCAATTCATACGTTAACCAAGGTAATTTTCGTGTACCCGTCGTGAAACATTTTAACGGCGCATGAATATCTGAAGCACTCAAGATTGTCTGGTTAATAGTATGACAGTATTGATTAATTTCATCCTGAGTCGCAGTCTCGTTCAAAATGCAAGAGTTTGCTTCCAATAGAGACGTAATTGTATTTTGAAATGCCACACGATTAAAGGATTTGTAATTACGACGCTTGATGGTTGTAACTTGTTGGGCTTTATTTTCAAATCTGTAATCTAGTTCGATCAGATCATGTCCCGCAATGAACGGATAATCCGATTTGGCAAAAGACTGAACTTTATCTGCACTATCGGTAATATAAACATCAAGTAACGTATCAGATGTAGCAGTATGGTGAGCCGCTTCAGTGTTGACGATATGTAGAGAATTCGCAACGACTAGTTCTCGAAGGTACATGGCTTCGTAATTGTTCTTGAGAAGGTCGCAATTTAGATCACCCGCGATTATAATATTTTCATAAGCGAAAGCAAATCTTTGGAAGCTATTCAAAAAATCATTTAAGAGGAAGCCTTTTGGACGTCTATATATAGAAATGAAAAGTAAAAATGGACCGTTTGGGGATCGGACCTTAAACATGAGATACTCCGGTGAGTTTGTAAACTGCGAAGGCGACTTGTCTAAAATATTTATTGTTAACGAAGTATGCACATAGCAGGCAACGCCGCCACCTTCTTTACCAAGACGATCATTGCGAATTATGTAATAATCAGGTATGCGAATCAATTCATCTGACACTAGTGGGTGAAGCCAAGTCTCCGAGATGGACAGAATATGGAAAAAAACGTTCCGCCACGACTGCCTTTACTAAACTCAGATGCCCAATGAGTGAATTGGCATTGAACTGAGCAATGCTCAGTGAAAGTGCAGGTGAATAGCTGGTGGCAGAACATTTCGTTTTCTGGAGATGCGGAACAGCCTCATGTCACTCGATCTTGTTTAAATCCTCTTCCGACAATATATTAATGGCGGCCTGACCTTCGGCTTTGCGTACAAAGATTTTGCCTGCTTTAGGCCATACATATTTGTAACCCGCGGTCGATGCTTTCGCTTTGACCTTGCGGAGCAACTGGTACAAATCTGAGGAAAGAAACTCATTGATGAATACCGAACCTGACAGTTTGTTTGATAACACTTCATCGATCGTGAGTGTTTCTTTGGCCCATTTCGTCATCAAAATATGCTCACGGACTGATGTTGACTTTAACGTAACTAGCAGAGTGTAGTGTGCTCTTTGAGGAACGCTTGCAGCTGTACCAGTTTCCATTGCTGATGCCGTTTTTCTATTTAAACTGCGAATATTTAGCACATCAACCATCAGCTCAGGTAATCCCAAGGCAGTTAATACTCTTTCGACAATGATTCTGGGAGTGTCTGTTATTGCTGCAGGAAGGTTTGATATTGTGAACTGAGACTCAATATTTTGGCTATCGATTGAATTAATTTGTCGTTCAACCTTCTCTAGTCTAGTATTCAAGGCCTGGTTTTGACTTTTCAGAACAGACGTGTCTTGACAGTTAACTCTGGTAACTCCCTCGAGAGCCTCCACACGGTTGTTCAGTGTGTCTTGTGACGCAGTTAGTGCCGCAACATCAGTGCGAAGATCGCTAATATGATTATGAATCACCCCGAGAGAGTCTTGTATTGACGCTAATTTGGTGTTGGATTCCGTAGCAGTCGTTAGTAACAGTTTTTTCAAATCCTTAAGCGTAACGTCGTCTGGAGATTCTACAGCCATAGTAGGTATTTGGGCCACAGGTGGTAGCTGTGCGGTTATTTCAGTGGGTGTGCGAGGCGTAATCAGGGATCTATGCATTGCACAGCTATCACAGCGAAAGTCTTTCTTGTAGTTTGGATCAGTGTCATCGATATTAAAGTCTTCTATAGCGCATTTAAGGTGAAAAATATTTGCACACATTCCCTTACATTTGATGGTGTCCCCGATTCTGGCTGCTCGTCTGCAAATGCCACATTTCGATGTCATTGCAAAAAGATGGAAATTACGTTACTAGCTGAATCATAAATGAGTCCACAGATGATAACAAAGACAGCGATTGGGTTCGACTGGTTCATGAATCAATCATGCATCGATAATACAGTTTTCCAATCGATCGGTGGGAGAGTACGGAGCGACGTAAGTAATGTAATGCCAGAGAGCAGCGAGACGTAGGCACACGACGCGAGCAGTGTTTACATACGGATCAGTGTATCGATACGTCGATATCGCGCAGGAGGATCGATGATGCGATGATAGCTCGAGCCCGCGCAAGCGGGGAGGTGTAAGCATAAGCAAAGATCATCTGCGCCGGCGCGCGCGGTGGTGGATGATGCGATGAAGCCAAAGCGAAGCGTGATCAGGAAAGGCGCGAATTTTACGTACTCACACCACTAGACGAGCGTAGGAATGTGCTGGAGACTGATAGTGTGGAGGCGAGCGAAGAAAATCGATGTGCCGATGACAAGTGAGGTTACGAGAAGTTTTCCAGGTTGAAATGACTCCACAGCTCGAACCCAGGCTGAATAGCGATGTAAAATTATGGAAAACGCTGGGTAGCAGTTAGTTGCATGCTATGGTCCTGCAAAAAAGCCGCCCGGGGGCGAAAGAATGCGAGAGAGAGAGAGAGAGAGAGAGATTTGATTAATTTAATATGCCCTAGCACGCTATGGGGCAAAAAAGATACAGTAAAGGTGAGTTGTACAAAAATAAAATAAAATAAAATAATAGGAATAGTAATAGTAGACCAGAATCGGTAACAGAAATAAAATTAGGAAAATGCGATAACAAAATAATAAACAATAATAAGCAATAAACAATAGCGTACAATATAGCGGTGCAGAATCGTAGACTAAACTCGATGGCCAGGCTAATATAAGTATAATTATAATTGTAGATCTAGAGAGATAACGCTTACACCTAAGACTAAGGCTAAGTGAGAGTATTGCAAAGGCAGATACAATAATTAGTACGGAAAAAGGAAGAAAGAATGAAATTCTGCGTTATCAGATAATTGGACCGAATCATAATGGTTGACGCTCAGAATTAAGCAGGTGATCGTGCAACAGTGACTTGAATTTAGTTAGCGTGGTCGCGTTTGTTAAAGCAGGAGGTAGAGAATGCCAAAAATAAGCAGCTAAGAGTCCAAATGAACCACGGAGCGAAGCAGTCGAGTGGTGTGGAAGCGGAAATCTCGCAGAGCTCCGTGTCGTGTAATCAGCAAGTGGGAGAAGTTCCTTAAGATAAGCGGGGACTTTTAGGTAGAGGACTCTGTAGGACATACAGCCTAAAAAGTAAAGACGACGGTTTGAGACAGAGAGCCATCCTAGTCCCAGTCGGTATGCAGTAACATGGTCATCACGTCGGAGATCGTAAACAAAGCGAACACAATTATTCATAAGGCACTGAAGCTTAGCATTCAGGTATAGCGGTAGATCGAGAAGCAGGAGACAGCAGTAATCAAAGTAGGGGAAGATCAGCGATGTAATCAGATTGGTTCTTAGATCTCTGGAGAGGGAACGTTTATGGAATTTGAGGCGATGTAATGCAAAATGGACTTTCTGCGAAATAGACAGAACATGCTTGTTCCAGGATAGAGTGTTAGAAAAAAGAACACCAAGGCTGCAGGTGGCATCAAAGAAAGAAATGGTAGAAAGGCCGACTGTAATTGGTGGACACAATGATAAATCAAGAGAACGGATAAAGCCTGAACTGCCGAAGATAAGAGCCTTAGACTTGGTAGGATTTAACGCAAGATTATTGGAAGTAGCAAAATCTGCTACAACGTTGGCATCGCTCGAGATCATCGCTATGGCATTATGTAGATCGGAAGGATAGCAGTGCAAATAAATTTGCGTGTCATCCGCGAAGGCCATAATGCTCGAATACCGCAGTCCACAGCTAATATCGTTGACATACAGAGAAAAGAGCAAAGGGCCGAGGACCGAGCCCTGGGGGACACCCATGGAGGTGGGAAACCGCCCGGAACTGCGACCCGAGCCATCGATAACTGACTGGTGTCTACCTGTCAGATACGAAAAAAACCAAGCCAAGGTGGTAGTAGAAAACCCAATTTTTCGTAGCTTCTGTATTAATCTCAGGTGGCACACTGTGTCGAAAGCTTTAGTAAAGTCGAACAGAAGCATGATCGTTAGCATCTTCCGGTCAACGCTACGGCGAATATCATCCGAAATGCGTAGCAACGCCGACTGGGTACTGTAAGACTCCCTGAATCCCGACTGTCGATCGTGGATGATGTTATGGTCATTAAGATAGACCAAAACTTGAGAAAGAATTATGCGCTCAAATATCTTGGACAAATATGGGAGATTAGCTATAGGTCGCACGTCAGATGGAGAAAGAGGGGTGCGGACTTTAGAGAGGGGGCGAATGTACGCGCGTTTCCATGCAGAAGGGAAAAGGGATCGCTCAATCGATAGATTGAAAATGACGGCCAGGTAGTGAGAAAGTATTGTTTTGGACTTGAAGATGGAGAAGGGAATGGTACCATCTGAGTCAACAGTTAATGAGGACGAAGCATAATCTGTTAGGAATTTCAAAACGGTAGTCGGGGAAATGGTGGACAACTCAAAAGTTATGCCACTAGATGCGCTGGGGGCAACATTCGTAGCATTAAGAAAAGCTTCACGTGTCAGAGGTTGACATTGCCCAGAGATGGAAAGAAAGTGATTGTTGAGTTGCGTAGGAGAGAAAAAGTTGAAAGGCGACGGATGCTTCGACTTCACTAATCCCATGCCAGCAAGCTCTCTCCACAGCCTCGACGGTTCCGCTATAGTAGTTAGCTTGTTGTGAAAATAGCGTTCACGATTTAGCCTCATCGCCATTGTTGCACGATCCCTGGCCGCTCGATAAGCCACGATATTGGCCGCACACCGCTGACGCTTAAACCGCCGATATAGGCATCACGCTCACGCACCAAAGAACGCAGTTCATCGGTCATCCAAGGCATGCGTCGCCGGTGGACACGAAAAGGACGTAAAGGCGCATGGGATTCAAAGAGATTCGATACTGTTTTTAAAGTCGCTCCGACGAAATCATCTAGAGCGGTAGAATCAACTGAGTGCTCATTGACAGGTAGCACGGTAGACAGGAGCGAATCTAAGTCAGCGCGAAATTTACACTCGTCAAATGAGCGCAGTGAACGCCTATAGATAGTACGCGATAATAATTCCGGGGCATTTAGCTTGTAGTTAATTTTCAGGAGATCATGGCCCGCAATGAAAGGGGCGCTGGATTGAGTGAATGATTGCAAACTCTCTTCGGAGTCCAGGAGGAATACGTCCAACCATGAGTCACAATACGCTGTGTGAAACGTAAGTCCCGAAGGGACAATGAAAAGAGAGTGGGAGAAAGAAAAATCTTGAAGGGCTCGAGATTCGCACGATTGCGAGAGAAGGTTACAATTAAAATCCCCAGTAACGATAATATTATAATAGGCATGGCTGTGCCGGGAGAAGCAATCGATGAAATCGGAAAAAAATAGACCCTTGGGTCTTCTGTAAATTGACGCAAAAAGGATGGATTGTCCATTTGGTAAAGAAAGGTCTAAAATAAGAAACTCCGGGGAATTAGAAAACATAGAGGGGGAGGAGTCACGAACCCTGGCCTTAATGGAAGTGTGGACATAGCATGCCACCCCACCTCCCATCCGCCCAGTGCGATCGTTTCGAATAATATAATAATCCAGGATAGCCACAAGATCATCGGCTATGCGAGGGTTAAGCCATGACTCGGATACAGAAATTATATGAACTGGATCCGCAGCACAGGTGGACCTGACTGTATCGATATGCGCCAGGAGTGAGTTCGCATTGAAATGGGCTGCGAAGAAGAAAGAAGGGATAAACTTACGGGGTAATGCTCGAGATGAGAAACGATCAGGGCTGGGGGAAGGTGGGAGTGGGAGTGGGTCGTCAAACTAACCGGTTGATGTCATCCATACTAGCGATAATGATGGGCGGAAGGCCCTCAGACTTGCGAGCAAGAATACGACCACCTTTGATCCATACGAAGTTATAACCCGCAAGTCGAGCACGAGATCGGGTTGCTTTAAGCAGGTTGTACAGGGTCGATGGCCAAAGCTCATTGACGTAGATGATCCCTCGTGCAGTACCACCAAGCGTTTCTTGGATCTGGAGCGTTCGTTTCACTCGTTTCGCGCTGATAATAGCGTCACGGACGATCGGTGATGTCAATGAAACAATCAAGGAGAAGGACCGCTGATCCTGCTGAGCACCGTCGGAGGATACTGGCTCGCCTTGGGAAGCAGGTTTACGCTGAAGAGATCGAACATTCATGATATGACTTGATAGCTCAGGAACGGCAAGAGCAGCAAAAACTTTTTCAACTATAATTTCGTTGGAAGCGGAAATTGAGCGAGAGTAGAGCTCATCAAAGTAGTAGAGCTAGGCCGGTTCTAACTCAAGGGGAGGTGGTGTGTCAAAAGTGGTGAAGCCAAGGTGGCGCCACCGTCGTGGGGAGGTCGCCGGGCGCGTGTGACGTCACAGAGAGGCCTATGTGGAGGGGGGGGGGGTCATGTGGTCCGTGCAGCGACTGGGGGGGGGGGGGTGATGGGTATTTTGTGTGTATGTGCGTGCGTGCATGCGTGCGTGCGTGCGTGCGTGCATGCGTGTAGGAAAGCCAAGGTGGCGCTGCGGTAGTGGGGAGGTCGGCGTGTGTGCGTGCGTGCGTGCGTGTAGGGAAGCCAAGGTGGCGCTACGGTCGTGGGGAGGTCGGCGTGCGTGCATGCCTGCGTGTAGGGAAGCCAAGGTGGCGCTACGGTCGTGGGGAGGTCGGCGTGTGTGCGTGCGTGCGTGTAGGGAAGCCAAGGTGGCGCTACGGTCGTGGGGAGGTAGGCGTGTGTGCGTGCGTGCGTGCGTGCGTGCGTGCGTGCGTGCGTGCGTGTGTGTGTGTGTGTGTGTAACGTTGTCTCTTAAGAAGTCACGTAGAGGGCTAAGAAAAGGTGCATGAATTTATCCAGATGTTCTTTTTTTCAACTATCTCGACGGAGGCTCATGTCCGAGACGCTGTTATACACGGCAACGTTTCAACCACCTCGTCCGAAAGTCTCAAATTTTACGATTCTTTTTTTTCTTACGTCGAGCGCCAGGGACCGTCATACCCTATCGCTTCGCATGTGCAACTTGAGCCTCATCATTCCATAGGTCCACACTTGAAAACCCATAAAATTTTACGACAGCATGTGACGAAGACAGTGATCCGGGGAAAAAAAATGCATTTCCATTGTACAGGGCTTTAGCTTTTCATCTCTGAATGATAATATATACAAGGAGTGCAACGTCAAGCCTTGATGCCGACACTTGAGATCATGCAGGTCTGGACAAGTTAGCCCCATGGTTAAACTAATCATCGTCATCATCGGCGATATCAATAACGTCTCCGTCTACCCCAACTTCCACTTCGTCGTCATGGGCGATATTCACGACAACCTCCATCTCATCATCGACGAGATCGATCACTTCAATTTGGTTCGACATTTTTCTTAACTGATTTTCCGTTTTCCGACTCTTCCACAAGGACACCTCGGAGGTTGACGACTGGAATGGCGAAAACTGCTGTTCCGATCCTTCTTCGGATTTCGATTTTTGGATCCTCATAGGCTTATAGTAGGGTGGGGACTTATTGTAGAAAAAAACCTTGCAAGATAGTGCATCCTGGCCAGGGGATAAACGAAAGTTTTTTTTCCTTAACTATCCCTGTAGGGGTAGGCATCTGCTGTCCAGAAAAGTGTGCACTCATAGAGGTGAAAGCTGGCCAGGCTCGCCAATCATTGACTTTCGCGATCTCTACAGAACCGCGTCTAGGTCATGGAGACTGAACTCGCGTATTATAAAGAGCATCTTCGAGTTTTTAATATATATTGCCACGTGTTCCTGTATGTATGAAGTCCAGCCTGTCACGAATCATAGCGCTCTCCGCAGAGCAACATCAAACCTATTCAAGTGACACTTGAGGCTATACAGTTTTTACCAAATCAGTCATATTATAAAGACAATTTTTTTTCTTCGTCGACGTTTAATGCCAGCCTCCGACCATAGGGAACATTTTGAAAAAATAACATTCCGCTTAAGTAATGTCTTGGCTATCCAAAACACATACGAAAACGAGGTATTTATTACAAAACGATCAACTTTGTGGATCTATGGCCGGAGATTTTTTTTTAGGCTTCTACCACTGATCCCACTGCATGCACCGTTTGAGCATAGATGCACTCGCGGTCTGGAATACTAACAAAAATACTTTTATTTTTTGCTCCCGTTGAACCCCGATCGGCTCGTTCTGCGTGTGTATTTATTTTTCATGCTTTCCATGTTAAAAGATATCAGCGGGATATTGAAAAACTCTGGTGGAGGTGATTCTATTACATTTTCCGAGCTAGAAGGGAACGACAAAAATATTTTCTGATGGGAGACCATTTTTAATCGTCGGCAGCGCTCAAAAGTGGCCACACTTTGAATGAAGCAGTGAGTTCACATATCTCTCTGGCAAGACTTTTCAACTCGTTAATATGGAGAACAACAATGAACCATCAGAAGAAATCTTGCACAACCAAGCCACGCTCTTAAGTTCGATCGACGACTTTGCTGTGTGGGAGATACAGATCGTCGAGTTCATCAAAGTACTGAAATCGCAAAGCCGAATTAAGCGCCACCGATTATCAACTAAACATCAATAGTCATTGATAGGCCAAATACCGAATCTGGAAGGATTGAAGTATTTCATGTACAGGCATTCTATATGCATGGGTGCAGGACACAACGGTGATGAGTTAATGTGGCGAGAACTCGACTTGAACGCCTGATGGTCTATACTTTAAGTTCTGCTCGATGAATTTCAACAACGTGGAAGTCGTTGAGCTTTACAAAAGATACGTAATCTTACAATAAATGTTAATAAGTATAAATCAATACGCGTTAAATGTTATATCTCATTGCCACGGGAAATAATGATTATGAGGGCTGCGATTAATGTGCAATCAAGAGATAATGCACGTTTCGCATGGGTCACAGTTACAGCTTTATACCCAGCTGAACGAAACAGTGACCACGGATCTTCTTACATGCATTATTCAACGGTATTGAATCTATCGAATATTGAATTCCCAATAACTATAGGTCAAATTAAAAAAAAAAAAAAAAAAAAAAATTTGCTTCAAAATAATTTATCCATTAATGTGTGTACCACCGAAGAAGACATTGCTCCGATACGCATGGCTCAACATAAAAAGAAGAAAAGCATATCAATTTGCTGTACATACAAGATACCGAAGATAACAATATATGGCATATCACATAGATAAAGAACCTGTCAAGCCTCGTGAGCGCAGAACAGAGACAACCATTAAAAAATATATATATGCCATCGGTGTATGAAGTTAACACAATTACTATATCGTCATATGTGCTAGACGAATTAAACAACAATCTATTATTTCGCTGGTGTCGACATTACTTTAGACCAACGGATAAACTGCAATCACATGAGATCGATTATGGAGCAATAAAGCACTGCGCCATCCGACTATCAAATGATACTAATAAGTGGCTTCAAATCATCAACTCCAATTGGAAAGCAACACATCCATTCACTGTAAATGCCTACTTGGAGTGTTTTTGAACTAATTATAGAGAGAAGATGAGAGTGTGCAAAGACTGATGCGAAGAACGTAGCAGAGGATATGTATCAATATCATGAAGTATTTACTATTGATTACCACATGTGTTTTTCATATGATGAATCACTATCATAGTATCGATCACATCACAGCGCCGATTTCATATCATAGTTTGTGACAGAACTGGAAAAACTAGTGCTGTACATAAAATATATTTTCTACGAAAATTAATGCTCGTCATGAGTTAATTCTAATACCTTCACGCGATGGCAATAATTGTGCATTCAGTCATCATCAACTACTAGAGGTAGAAGTTGAATTACTCAAGATACAATGGCGTATGCCCCACATAATATTAGATGAGATCAATAAATTATCATTACATCGACCATTGGAAAGTGGGCGATACTTGAATGTGGGTTTTCGCTCTTGGGATCTATACGACTGTCCATCGCTTCAAAGCACAACGAAACATTCATGGACCGTAAAAGCTGCCTCCCAACTAGAGAAATCAAAATATGTAATTGGTGCGGTGCAGACTGGTAAAAAAGATAATGGATGGCTAAGGACATTATATTATTCACCGACTGCAAACTCACAAGTGCTGAACTTTATCTCAATTCAGGATTCTTTTCTCAAGATGACTCGAATATGGACTTCAAAAAAGTTTCGACATTTTGTTCAATAGGTACTCTCGATTTTGTAAATACCATTATGACTGCAATAGTGATCGTTCTTTACTAACCATCGCTGAGTCTTAATGTAACGACCCTCTCACGGTTAATGATTGATCGCATCAGAAATATGTAATTGGTGGCTGAATCATAAAGATTAATGCAAATAAAATAAATGTAACATTATGTACTTTTTATTCTCCTCACGCCGTACTTAGTTATGTCAGCATCACCAGCTATCGGATTGTGCAACTGAAAACAATATTACTTTCGAATGTGAAACTCTTTTTTTTGTATGGAATTTGATTGAAATTAAATTAATATAATCGCCCAATGATAATCGAAGACATTCATCGGTATACGTTCGTTAGACGTTTGTGAGCCGTTTGTTGGAAGTTTGCGAGGCATTCGAAGATTTTCGATAGTCGTTCATGAAACGTTCCAGAGACTTCCGAAGACATTCATACGATGGTCGGAGCCATTTAAGAGACGTTCGAAAACATCCATAAGGCGTTTGAAGACACGCATGAGGGGTTCAAAAAGTTTCAAGAACCTTTCTACGACGTTCATGAGACGTTTGAAGATGTTCGTGAGACATTTAAGAGACTTTCGAAAACGTTCATAAGACGTTTGAAGACATTCATGAGAGGTGCGAAGACCTTCGGAGACTTTCGAAGACGTTCAAGAGAACTGTGACGATATTTATAATACGTTTAAAGACATTGGTGAGGGGTTCGAAGTCGTTTAAGAGACTTTAAAAGACATTTACAAGGGGATTGAAGACGTTCAAGAAACTTTCGAATACGTTCAAGAGACTTTCGACGACATTCATAATACATTGGATTACATTCATGAGGGATTCGAAGACGCTTGAGAGACTTTCAAAGACGTTTACGAGGGGTTCGAAGACGTTTAAGAGACTTTCGACGACGTACATAATATGTTTGAAGACATTCATGTGGGGTTCGAAGTCACTTAAGAGACTTTCAAAGACATTCACGAGAGGTGTGAAGACATTCAGAAACTTTCGAAGACATTCAAGAATTCTTTGACAATATTCATAATACGTTTGAAGACATCGGTGAGAGAATTGACGATGTTTTAGAGACTTTCAAAAACATTCACGGAGGGTTTGGAGACGGTCAAGAAACTTTCGAATACGTTCAAGAGACTTTCGACGACATTCATAATACGTTTGATTACATTCATGAGGGATTCGAAGACGCTTGAGAGACTTTCAAAGACGTTCACGAGGGGTTCGAAGACGCTTAAGAGACTTTTAAAGACATTCACGAGAGGTGCGAAGACATTGAGAAACTTTTGAAGACATTCAAGAGTTCTTCGACAATATTCATAATACGTTTGAAGACATCGATAAGAGGATCGACGATGTTTTAGAGACTTTCGAAGACATTCACGAAGGGTTTGAAGGCGTTCGAGAAACTTTCGAATACGTTCGAGAGACTTTCGGCCACATTCATAATACGCTTGAAGACATTCATGATGGGTTCGAAGACGCTTGAGAGACTTTCAAAGACCTTCACGAGAGGTTCGAAGACGTTCAAGAGACTTTCGACGACATTCATGAGTTCTTTGACAATATTCATAATACGTTTGAAGACATCGGTGAGAGAATTGACGATGTTTTAGAGACTTTCAAAGACATTCACGGAGGGTTTGACGACGTTCAAGAAACTTTCGAATACGTTCAAGAGACTTTCGACGACATTCATAATACGTTTGATTACATTCATGAGGGATTCGAAGACGCTTGAGAGACTTTCAAAGACGTTCACGAGGGGTTCGAAGACGTTTAAGAGACTTTCGATGGCGTACATAATATGTTTGAAGACATTCATGTGGGGTTTGAAGACGCTTAAGAGACTTTTAAAGACATTCACGAGAGGTGCGAAGACATTCAGAAACTTTCGAAGACATTCAAGAGTTCTTTGACAATATTCATAATACGTTTGAAGACATCGATGAGAGGATCGACGATGTTTTAGAGACTTTCAAAGACATTCACGATGGGTTTGAAGGCGTTCGAGAAACTTTCGAATACGTTCGGGAGACTTTCGGCCACATTCATAATACGTTTGATGACATTCATGAGGGGTTCGAAGACGCTTGAGAGACTTTCAAAGACCTTCACGAGAGGTTCGAAGACGTTCAAGAGACTTTCGACGACATGCATGTTACGTTTGAAGACATTCATGTGGGGTTCGAAGACGCTTAAGAGACTTTCAAATACATTCACGGGAGGTTTGAAGACGTTCAAGAGGCTTTCGAAGACGTTCAGAAATCTTCGACGTCATGCATAATACGATCTTCGACGACATCCATAAACCGAAGACATTCATGACGTTTGAGTTTGTAATGTATGACAGCGAATTGTTGTGAATGTATGACAGCGAAACTCAAACGTCATGAATGTCTTCGGTTTATGGATGTCGTCGAAGATCGTATTATGCATGACGTCGAAGATTTCTGAACGTCTTCGAAAGCCTCTTCAACGTCTTCAAACCTCCCGTGAATGTATTTGAAAGTCTCTTAAGCGTCTTCGAACCCCACATGAATGTCTTCAAACGTATCATGCATGTCGTCGAAAGTCTCTTGAACGTCTTCGAACCTCTCGTGAAGGTCTTTGAAAGTCTCTCAAGCGTCTTCGAACCCCTCATGAATGTCATCAAACGTATTATGAATGTGGCCGAAAGTCTCCCGAACGTATTCGAAAGTTTCTCGAACGCCTTCAAGCCCATCGTGAATGTCTTTGAAAGTCTCTAAAACATCGTCGATCCTCTCATCGATGTCTTCAAACGTATTATGAATATTGTCAAAGAACTCTTGAATGTCTTCGAAAGTTTCTGAATGTCTTCGCACCTCTCGTGAATGTCTTTAAAAGTCTCTTAAGCGTCTTCAAACCCCACATGAATGTCTTCAAACATATTATGTACGCCATCGAAAGTCTCTTAAACGTCTTCGAACCCCTCGTGAACGTCTTTGAAAGTCTCTCAAGCGTCTTCGAATCCCTCATGAATGTAATCAAACGTATTATGAATGTCGTCGAAAGTCTCTTGAACGTATTCGAAAGTTTCTTGAACGTCGTCAAAGCCTCCGTGAATGTCTTTGAAAGTCTCTAAAACATCGTCAATTCTCTCACCGATGTCTTCAAACGTATTATGAATATTGTCAAAGAACTCATGAATGTCGTCGAAAGTCTCTTGAACGTCTTCGAACCTCTCGTGAAGGTCTTTGAAAGTCTCTCAAGCGTCTTCGAACCCATCATGAATGTCTTCAAGCGTATTATGAATGTGGCCGAAAGTCTCTCGAACGTATTCGAAAGTTTCTCGAACGCCTTCAAACCCTTCGTGAATGTCTTCGAAAGTCTCTAAAACATCGTCGATCCTCTTATCGATGTCTTCAAACGTATTATGAATATTGTCAAAGAACTCTTGAATGTCTTCAAAAGTTTCTGAATGTCTTCGCACCTCTCGTGAATGTCTTTAAAAGTCTCTTAAGCGTCTTCGAACCCCTCGTGAACGTCTTTGAAAGTCTCTCAAGCGTCTTCGAATCCCTCATGAATGTAATCAAACGTATTATGAATGTCGTCGAAAGTCTCTTGAACGTATTCGAAAGTTTCTTGACCGTCTCCAAACCCTCCGTGAATGTCTTTGAAAGTCTCTAAAACATCGTCAATTCTCTCACCGATGTCTTCAAACGTATTATGAATATTGTCAAAGAACTCTTGAATGTCTTCGAATGTTTCTGAATGTCTTCACACCTCTCGTGAATGTCTTTGAAAGTCTCTTAAGTGACTTCGAACCCCACATGAATGTCTTCAAACATATTATGTACGTCGTCGAAAGTCTCTTAAACGTCTGCGAACCCCTCGTAAACGTCTTTGAAAGTCTCTCAAGCGTCTTCGAATCCCTCATGAATGTAATCCAATGTATTATGAATGTCGTCGAAAGTCTCTTGAACGTATTCGAAAGTTTCTTGAACGTCTTCAAACCCCTCGTGAATGTCTTTGAAAGTCCCTAAAACGTCGTCGAACCCCCTCATCGATGTCTCAAACGTATCATGAATATCGTTAAAGATCTCTTGAATGTCTTCGAACGTCACTGAAGGTCTTCGCACCTCTCATGAATGTCTTCGAACTTCTTATGAACGTTTTCGAAAGTTTTTTGAATAACTCACGAACATCTTCAAACGTCTCATGATCGTCGTAGAAAGTCTCTTGAAACTCTTTGAAGGCCTCATGCACCTCTTCAAACGTCTTATGAATGTCGTCGAAAGTCTCTTGAATGTCTTCAAACGTATTACGAATGTCTTTGGACAAACCCCTCGTGAATGTCTTTGAAAGCCTCTTTTAAGCGTCTTCGAACCCCTCATGAATGTCTTCAAACGTATTATGAATGTCGTCGAAAGTCTCTTGAACGTAATCGAAAGTTTCTTGAACGTCTTCAATCCCCTTGTAAATGTCTTTTAAAGTCTCTTAAACGACTTCGAACCCCTCACCAATGTCTTTAAACGTATTATAAATATCGTCACAGTTCTCTTGAACGTCTTCGAAAGTCTCCGAAGGTCTTCGCACCTCTCATGAATGTCTTCAAACGTCTTATGAACGTTTTCGAAAGTCTCTTAAATGTCTCACGAACATCTTCAAACGTCTCATGAACGTCGTAGAAAGGCTCTTGAAACTTTTTGAACCCCTCATGCGTGTCTTCAAACGCCTTATGAATGTTTTCGAACGTCTCTTAAATGGCTCCGACCATCGTATGAATGTCTTCGGAAGTCTCTGGAACGTTTCATGAACGACTATCGAAAATCTTCGAATGCCTCGCAAACTTCCAACAAACGGCTCACAAACGTCTAACGAACGTATACCGATGAATGTCTTCGATTATCATTGGGCGATTATATTAATTTAATTTCAATCAAATTCCATACAAAAAAAAAGAGTTTCACATTCGAAAGTAATATTGTTTTCAGTTGCACAATCCGATAGCTGGTGATGCTGACATAACTAAGTACGGGGTGAGGAGAATAAAAAGTACATAATGTTACATTTATTTTATTTGCATTAATCTTTATGATTCAGCCACCAATTACATATTTCTGATGCGATCAATCATTAACCGTGAGAGGGTCGTTACATTAAGACTCAGCGATGGTTAGTAAAGAACGATCACTATTGCAGTCAGAATGGTATTTACAAAATCGAGAGTACCTATTGAACAAAATGTCGAAATTTTTTTGAAGTCCATATTCGAGTCATCTTGAGAAAAGAATCCTGAATTGAGATAAAGTTCAGCACTTGTGAGTTTGCAGTCGGTGAATAATATAATGTCCTTTGCCATACATTATCTTTTTTACCAGTCTGCACCGTACCAATTATATATTTTGATTTCTCTAGTTGGGAGGCAGCTTTTACGGTCCATGAATGTTTCGTTGTGCTTTGAAGCGATGGACAGTCGTATAGATCCCAAGAGCGAAAACCCACATTCAAGTATCGCCCACTTTCCAATGGTCGATGTAATGATAACTTATTGATCTCATCTAATATTATGTGGGGCATACGCCATTGTATCTTGAGTAATTCAACTTCTACCTCTAGTAGTTGATGATGACTGAATGCACAATTATAGCCATCGCGTGAAGGTATTAGAATTAACTCATGACGAGCATTAATTTTCGTAGAAAATATATTTTATGTACAGCACTAGTTTTTCCAGTTCTGTCACAAACTATGATATGAAATCGGCGCTGTGATGTGATCGTTACTATGATAGTGATTCATCATATGAAAAACACATGTGGTAATCAATAGTAAATACTTCATGATATTGATACATATCCTCTGCTACGTTCTTCGCATCAGTCTTTGCACACTCTCATCCTCTCTCTATAATTAGTTCAAAAACACTCCAAGTAGGCATTTACAGTGAATGGATGTGTTGCTTTCCAATTGGAGTTGATGATTTGAAGCCACTTATTAGTATCATTTGATAGTCGGATGGCGCAGTGCTTTATTGCTCCATAATCGATCTCATGTGATTGCAGTTTATCCGTTGATCTAAAGTAATGCCGACACCAGCGAAATAATAGATTGTTGTTTAATTCGTCTAGCACATATGACGATATAGTAATTGTGTTAACTTCATACACCGATGGCATATATATATTTTTTATTGGTTGTCTCTGTTCTGCGCTCACGAGGCTTGACAGGTTCTTTATCTATGTGATATGCCATACATTGTTATCTTCGGTATCTTGTATGTACAGCAAATTGATATGCTTTTCTTCTTTTTATGTTGAGCCATGCGTATCGGAGCAATGTCTTCTTCGGTGGTACACACATTAATGGATAATTATTTTGAAGCAAATTTTTTTATTTTTTATTTTTTAATTTGACCTATAGTTATTGGGAATTCAATATTCGATAGATTCAATACCGTTGAATAATGCATGTAAGAAGATCCGTGGTCACTGTTTCGTTCAGCTGGGTATAAAGCTGTAACTGTGACCCATGCGAAACGTGCATTATCTCTTGATTGCACATTAATCGCAGCCCTCATAATCATTATTTCCCGTGGCAATGAGATATAACATTTAACGCGTATTGATTTATACTTATTAACATTTATTGTAAGATTACGTATCTTTTGTAAAGCTCAACGACTTCCACGTTGTTGAAATTCATCGAGCAGAACTTAAAGTATAGACCATCAGGCGTTCAAGTCGAGTTCTCGCCACATTAACTCATCACCGTTGTGTCCTGCACCCATGCATATAGAATGCCTGTACATGAAATACTTCAATCCTTCCAGATTCGGTATTTGGCCTATCAATGACTATTGATGTTTAGTTGATAATCGGTGGCGCTTAATTCGGCTTTGCGATTTCAGTACTTTGATAAACTCGACGATCTGTATCTCCCACACAGCAAAGTCGTCGATCGAACTTCAGAGCGTGGCTTGGTTGTGCAAGATTTCTTCTGATGGTTCATTGTTGTTCTCCATATTAACGAGTTGAAAAGTCTTGCCAGAGAGATATGTGAACTCACTGCTTCATTCAAAGTGTGGCCACTTTTGAGCGCTGCCGACGATTAAAAATGGTCTCCCATCAGAAAATATTTTTGTCGTTCCCTTCTAGCTCGGAAAATGTAATAGAATCACCTCCACCAGAGTTTTTCAATATCACGCTGATATCTTTTAACATGGAAAGCATGAAAAATAAATACACACGCAGAACGAGCCGATCGGGGTTCAACGGGAGCAAAAAATAAAAGTATTTTTGTGAGTATTCCAGACCGCGAGTGCATCTATGCTCAAACGGTGCATGCAGTGGGATGAGTGGTAGAAGCCTAAAAAAAAAATATCCGGCCATAGATCCACAAAGTTGATCGTTTTGTAATAAATACCTCGTTTTCGTATGTGTTTTGGATAGCCAAGACATTACTTGAGCGGAATGTTATTTTTTCAAAATGTTCCCTATGCTCGGAGGCTGGCATTGAACGTCGACGAAGAAAAAAAATTGTCTTTATAATATGACTGATTTGGTAAAAACTGTATAGCCTCAAGTGTCACTTGAATAGGTTTGATGTTGCTCTGCGGAGAGCGCTATGATTCGTGACAGGCTGGACTTCATACATACTGGAACACGTGGCAATATATATTAAAAACTCGAAGATGCTCTTTATAATACGCGAGTTCAGTCTCCATGACCTAGACGCGGTTCTGTAGAGATCGCGAAAGTCAATGATTGGCGAGCCTGGCCAGCTTTCACCTCTATGAGTGCACACTTTTCTGGACAGCAGATGCCTACCCCTACAGGGATAGTTAAAGAAAAAAAACTTTCGTTTATCCCCTGGCCAGGATGCACTATCTTGCAAGTTTTTTTTCTACAATATGTCCCCACCCTACTATAAGCCTATGAGGATCCAAAAATCGAAATCCGAAGAAGGATCGGAACAGCAGTTTTCGCCATTCCAGTCGTCAACCTCCGAGGTGTCCTTGTGGAAGAGTCGGAAAACGGAAAATCAGTTAAGAAAAATGTCGAACCAAATTGAAGTGATCGATCTCGTCGATGATGAGATGGAGGTTGTCGTGAATATCGCCCATGACGACGAAGTGGAAGTTGGGGTAGACGGAGACGTTATTGATATCGCCGATGATGACGATGATTAGTTTAACCATGGGGCTAACTTGTCCAGACCTGCATGATCTCAAGTGTCGGCATCAAGGCTTGACGTTGCACTCCTTGTATATATTATCATTCAGAGATGAAAAGCTAAAGCCCTGTACAATGGAAATGCATTTTTTTCCCCCGGATCACTGTCTTCGTCACATGCTGTCGTAAAATTTTATGGGTTTTCAAGTGTGGACCTATGGAATGATGAGGCTCAAGTTGCACATGCGAAGCGATAGGGTATGACGGTCCCTGGCGCTCGACGTAAGAAAAAAAAGAGTCGTAAAATTTGAGACTTTTGGACGAGGTGGTTGAAACGTTGCCGTGTATAACAGCGTCTCGGACATGAGCCTCCGTCGAGATAGTTGAAAAAAAGAACATCTGGATAAATTCATGCACCTTTTCTTAGCCCTCTACGTGACTTCTTAAGAGACAACGTTACACACACACACACACGCACGCACGCACGCACGCACGCACTCGCACGCACGCACGCACGCACGCACGCACGCACGCACACACGCCTACCTCCCCACGACCGTAGCGCCACCTTGGCTTCCCTACACGCACGCACGCACACACGCCGACCTCCCCACGACCGTAGCGCCACCTTGGCTTCCCTACACGCACGCACGCACGCACACACGCCGACCTCCCCACGACCGCAGCGCCACCTTGGCTTTCCTACATGCATGCACGCACGCACGCACGCACGCATGCACGCACGCACATACACAAAAAAAACCCATCACCCCCCCCCCCCCCAAGCGGCTCCACGGACCACATGACCCCCCCCCTCCACATAGGCCTCTCTGTGACGTCACACGCGCCCGGCGACCTCCCCACGACGGTGGCGCCACATTGGCTTCACCACTTTTTACACACCACCTCCCCTTGAGTTAAAACCGGCCTAGCTCTACTACTCATCAAGTTTCTTAGAAAGCTCGGCCATCCCCTGTCGTAGATTGGCATTATCATTTTGGAGAATAATAAGCTGGGACGCGTGGTCAGCTACCGTGTTGATTAATTTTGGCAGTAAATCGAGCGTTTCATTCATCTTATTCATAGTCGCAGTTGTTTGATTCGCCATATCTCTTTGCTCAGTAATAAAAGCCGCGAATTTAGCTTCATTATCATTAAGTTTGCTTATTAAGGCATTTAGCGTGACTTCCGATTAAGTGCGCGAGGGCGAGGTGTCCGCGGAGGAAGCCGAGGGAGTCGCGAGGCCAAACATTTCTCTGAGGACGTTCGCACAGCACGAATTTATACTAGCGTTCTTATAATAACTCCGTGCACAACCAGGATGGAAAACGCGGTGACACTGATCGCACGAAAGGGAGTCACGAGCAATAAATTTCCCACACTTGGCACAGAGCGGTGGCATAGAGAGCTACGTTACCGACCACTGGTGGCGCAGCTGCAGTCAGTAATTTCGAGGTGAGCGGGTTGCTCTACACACAAGAGGTGCCGACACGAAAACAGCATGTAGTAGTGTGTCATGCGGACACAGGAAGAAGGCGATCCGGAAACACCCGAGGAGTCCCGACTTAGAAGCACGAATAGAAGAGGCAATTAGGCTGACGTCACAGTCCGGCGAGTGCCTCGTCCAGCGGCGGGGGAGAGGAGACGAATTGGTAGTAGCCAATAAGTCTCGACAGATAGCGAAATCCGAGTGGTGACGAAGACGGCCGAGTACCGCCGAAGTGAACTGCGCCGGGTGCCGAGGAGATAACGAAGATGGCCCCGATGATATATTGGAAAAATAATCCAGATGTAAAACAAGGAATTCTCAGCTATCGAAGGGTCCACAGGTCAGAGATCCCAGCTCAAACGGTGCAAAGCGACAATAGGCTCGCTTCAGATCTGCAAAGAAAATGCCCGCAGGCACTGGACGCAGAATGTGGTCGAAAAGCAAGCAGCGCGAGATGACAAGCGTGTGATAAGACTCACCGTGAAAGAGCAAGGGGGAGAGAGAGAGAGAGAGAGAGAGAGAGAGAGAGAGAGAGAGGGAGAGAGAGAGAGAGAGAGAGAGAGAGAGAGAGGGAGAGAGAGCGGCGAAATAGATGTAAGATAGGTTAAGTAGAATAAAGAAATTGTAAGGAAGAATGTGAGGGAGGAGACGAAACGGAGGCCTTTGTAACCCTACGGGGAATCGAATAAAGCATACATACATAATACCGTATCCACATCGAAAAACTTTAAACGCGTATTTCTCGAAACTATGTTTTACAAGTCGGTGGCCACCATAATTCAAAAACCACTCGATGGATTTTGATGAAATTTGGTGTGATTATTGATAGCATTAAAAACTAGTCATTAATCGAAGAATTTTCATTTTTGTTTAAAATTTATATTTTTTAACAATAAACGAGCGACTTTTGTATCGAAAATCGAAACTTATCTGTCGGAAGCCGCTATTTTGTCAAGTTTTGAAAATAAATAAAGCTTCGATTATGGACTAGATTTATTATTAAAGTAATGATTTTTTTTGGTTTTTTATTTCAGATCCAGTAAAATTTTATGATGGTCACCGCAAAGCACTACATGCCGAAAGGGCTCCGACAAAGATGGCGATATTTTGATGAATAATCAATATTTTTCTTTGAAAATTTGTAAAAGTCAAATTGAAATATAACATGAAAAGTTTGTGTAACCACTTTTGGAAAAAAAAATTTAATTACTATAAAAAAAATATTGAAAATGCTCGTTTTTTCACGTCTCTGACTGCATCTCACTCCTTAAAAAGTCTTTTCCCCATTTCGACGGCTTTATGTTCGAGATTCCCCTTCGTATATACAAGGTGACTTTTATAAGGAGGACATGTGTTTATTGAGGGTCTTGCGCGGTGATTTTGCGACTGAAAAAAATATGATTTTTAATGGTTGTTCCCGCTTTCTTTGAAAAAAAATATATCGTATTTTTGTTATCAAATAGCATTTGCCAGAGAAAATAGCGTATTCTGGAGAAGAATAAAAAAATCCATTTTGCGTGCAAGAGAATGAAGTTTATAAAATTCCGAAAACGGAACACTCCCGAAAAACTTTATTTGTGCTCCCCGTCATGGAGAAAAAAATTATCAAACATACGATTTAAAGTGAATAAATCGGAATTCAATCAGTGGAGCAAACGAGCTAAGTCAGGCACGACAGTGCTATAGGAAGTGCTAGTCTGCTGACGTCACAGCTTCAACTTCCGAATGGTCGGCTGTCACAGGAAGTTGGTTCAGAGTCCGATGATACGCGGTCGAGCCGAGGGATCTGAATATGTCCCTATCTGGGAACTTGATTCAAAATAACGTCGATTTATAAAATGTTCGAGGATTCCATGCACGGCAAATACGATTTTCAATCATTTGCGATTCGCTAACAACTTTTGGAATAAATGATTCTAGCAATACATTTTAAAGTAATTTGACGTGGAATTATTAATTTGTACCAAATACTACGAGATTTTTGGTTTTTAATGTTGCATAAATTATCTTCACATGTTGTAGTTACAGAGATTTTGAATATTTTATGAAAAAGTCAAAAATAAGAATGCTCGTATAATTTGGCAAAAAATAATAGTTTCAAGCGAAATTACTCTAAAATGTATTAATAGAATTATTTATTACGAAATTTATGAGCGAATCGCAAATGATGAGGAATATTGTTTGCGGACCATGAAATCCGCAAACATTTTCGAAATTGACATTATTTTCTATAAAGTTCGCAATCTATCGATCAAGTTCAATCGATTATTTTAAACCTCAATCCATAAAGGTATTTCAGGCACATTAATCCCGTAAAACTGGGTCGTTTTCGTTTTTGCACTGCCAAACGAACTATTGTCGGTGGAAAAAATCTGAAAAAAATCATGGTGGATCTTTAGACCGTACTTCTACAGGAATAATAAGGTTGTTTTCTTCCTTATTTTCGATAAAAAAAAATATATTAAGTTAAGCAAATGATCTTGGGGGGGACGAAAACGACCCAGGTTTGCGAATCGCGGGTTAGAATTTGCTGCTACGCAATGGGTCAGATTGAGTCGAGAAGGCTGACGATGCTGCGACAACGACGGAAGGACCATTATTTATTTAACAAAGATAAAATCGGTGCTCGCAACGGTTCTCGGAGCACCGACCGGACATTCCTGACACTACTGCTCCGAATCCGTCTCCGATTTTATCGTATTTCCGGTCAGATTGGGTCGAGAAGTCTGACGATCCTGCGAGAACGACGGAAGGAGCATTATTTATTCAACAAAGATAAAATCGGTGCTCGCAACGGTTCTCGGAGCACCGATCGGAATTCCTGACATTACTGCCCCGAATTCGTCTCCGATTTGATTTATTTCCGGTCAGATTGGGTCGAGAAATCTGACGATCCTGCGACAACGACGGAAGGAGCATTATTTATCTAACAAAGATAAAATCGGTGCTCGCAACGGTTCTCGGAGCCTCAGTCGGACAATACGGATAATACTGCCCTGAATTCGTCTCCGATTTTATCTTATTTCCCGTCAGATTGGGTCGAGAAGTCTGACGATCCTGCGACAATGACGGAAGGAGCATTATTTATTTAACAAAGATAAAATCGGTGTTCGTAACGGTTCTCGAAGCACCGATCCGACATTCCTGACATTACTGCCCCGAATCCGTCTCCGATTTTATCTTATTTCCCGTCAGATTGGGTCGAGAAGTCTGACGATCCTGCGACAATGACGGAAGGAGCATTATTTATTTAACAAAGATAAAATCGGTGCACGCAACGTTTCTAGGAGCCTCAATCGGAAATTCCTGGTAGTACTGCCCTGAATCCGTCTCCCATTTTACCTTGTTTCCAGTCAGGTTGGGTCGAGAAGTCTGACGATGTTTTGAGAACAACGGAAGGAGGATTATTTATTTAACAAAGATAAAATCGGTGTTCGGAATGGTTTTCGGACCCTCAATCGGACATTTTCGATATTACTGCCCCGAATTCGTCTTCGAATTTATCTTATTTCCGTTCAGATTGGGCCGAGAAGTCTGACGATGCTGCGAAAACGACGGTAGGAGCATTGTTTATTTAACAAAGATGAAATCGGTGCTCGCAATGGTTTTTGGAGCATCGATCGGACATTCCCGATATTACTGCCCCGAATTCGTCTCCGATTTGTATGGGTTGACTCTCTGTACAGGTTGATTTCATCTCCGTTCGCGATCGGGAACGAGATGAAATCATCTCTTTGCGATATTATCGGAATGGAGATGAAATCAATGGCGAACTCGTAGTGACGTTGTCGAGTGTATCCTATGGATACTGCACGAATCACTGACATAATTGATTTCATCTCCGTTCGCGATCGGGAACGAGATGAATTCATCTCGTCGCGATATTATCGAAAAGTAGATGAAATCAATGGCGAACTCGTCGTGACGTTGTCGAGTGTATCCTATGGATACTCCACGAATCACTAACAGAATTGATTTTATCTCCGTTCGCGATCGGGAACTAGATGGATTCATCTCGTTCCGATATAATCGGAAACGAGATGAAATCAAAGGCAAACTCGTCGTGACGGCTTCGAGTATGTCCTACGGATACTAGAAGAATCATTGACAGTATTGATTTCATTTCCGTTCGCGATCGGGAACGAGATGAAATCATCTCTTTGCGATATTATCGGAATGGCCTCGAGAACGACGGTAGGAGCTGTGTTTATATAACAATGATAAAATCGGTGCTCGGAATTGTTCCCGGGGCCTCGATCGGACATTCCCGATATTACTCCCCCGAATTCGTCTCCGATTTTATCGTACTTCCGGTCAGATGGGGTCGAGAAGTAGGATAAAATCGGAGACGAATTCGGGGCAGTAAAATCGGGAATGTCCGATCGATGCCTCAAGAACCATTACGAGCACTGATTTCATCTTTGTTAAATAAACAATGCTCCTACCATGGTTTTCGCAGCATCGTCGGACTTCTCGACCCAATCTAAACGAAAGTAAGATAAAATTGAAGACGAATTCGGGGCAGTAATATCGAGAATGTCCGATCGAGGCTCCGAGAACTATTCCGAACACCGATTTTTTCATTGTTAAATATACAAAAAATATACCGTCGTTCTCGCTCCGATCTCCGAGAACCATTCCGAAAACCGATTTTTTCATTGTTAAATATACAAAAAATATACCGTGGTTCTCGCGGCATCGTCAGACTTCTCGACCCAGTCTGACCGGAAGTAAGATAAAATCGGAGACGAATCCGGGGCAGTAATATCGGGAATGTCCGATCGAGGCCCCGGGAACCATTCTGACCACCGATTTTATCTTTGTTAAATAAACAATGCTCCTACCGTCGTTCTCGCAGCATCGTCAAACTTCCTTATCCTATTTGACCGGAAGTAAGATAAAATCGGAAACGAATTCGGGGCAGTAATATCGGGAATGTTCAATCGATGCCCCATGAGCTATTGCTTATTTGCTATTGCTATTGCTGTTGCTATTGCTATTGCTATTGCTTATTTGCATTGTTTGTTTAAAACGATTTTATCTTTGTTAAATAAACAATGCTCCTACCGTCGTTTTCGCAGCATTGTCAGACTTCTCAACCCAATCTGACCGGAAATAAGATAAAATCGGAGACGATTTCGGGGCAGTAATATCCGGATTGTTCGACTGAGGCTCCGAGAACCGTTGCGAGCACCGATTTTATCTTTGTTAAATAAATAATGCTCCTTCCGTCGTTGTCGCAGGATCGTCAGATTTCTCGACCTAATCTGAGCGGAAATAAATAAAATCGGAGACGAATTCCGGGAAGTAATGTCAGGAACGTCCGATCGGTGCTCCGAGAACCGTTGCGAGCACCGACTTTATCTTTGTTGAATAAATAATGCTCCTTCCGTCGTTCTCGCAGGATCGTCGGAATTCTCGACCCAATCTGACCGGAAATAAGATAAAATTAGAGACGGATTCGAGGCAGTACTATCATAAATTTCCGATTGAGGCTCCTAGAAACGTTGCGACCACCGATTTTATCTTTGTTAAATAAATAATGCTCCTTTCGTCGTTGTCGCAGGATCGTCAGACTTCTCGACCCAATCTGACTGAAAACAAGATAACGTCGGAGACGGATTCGGGGCAGTACTATCGGGGGCAGTACTACTATTAACGTCTCGAAAGATGTTAATTATTAGGCATTCGAAATTCTCGGAGTCAAAACTGGAGATTTCAAGCTCAAGTAGCGTGGAAGATCATTAAGAGCATAAACAGCGTGTTTCAAAATTACTGACCAAGCCGGAACTGGCGGGTTCAAAGGGTCCCCCGAGTATAACTATGGAGGCGTTTTTTTTTCGTCCAATAGTTTCTGAATGAGAGCGATTAGAATATCGGCGTTCGGACAATTGTTGTAGGGCCGACGTCTGCCCTTAACAACGACGCCACTCGAGTGCTGAATCTGAGCGCGAGAGACGTAGCAGGCTACGAGTCAGGAAGATAGGTGTCTGTCTCGCTGGCCCGAGCGAGTTGACATTTCTGTCATATTTGGCGCATAAGTTCAGACCGCGCGGCGAGATTCTACTGAAGTGCACCGTTTGACGGATGATGGCAAGCGTTATTTGACGTTTTGCGTATCGATCGCTTAGGCTGCCTGTTAACCAATCGGATTTGACATCCGTGACAGACCGGCCGATCTGTCACTTCCAGCTTCGTCTTTATTCACTTCACGAATGTCGTGCCGAAACATGAAGCTTGCCAAGATCCATGAGTGTTAGAGCACGCCGAAACTTTGAATTCCGCACCAGTTATACCAATTAGGCGGGAGAGACGACGCGAACCCGAGCGCGTGAAGAAGAGCGAAAGGAGGCAGAATGGCTACAGCCATAAGCATGTACGCACGGACATTGTGTGCAGAACGTATCCAAGATAATTAAGTCTATGTATTAACGAGTATTTATTAAATTAAATAGTAGCCCAGATCAAGGGATCGAACGTACAACCATTTTTTACGTAATACCCACCTACCTCACTCCGGGTGGACAAAATGGTCCTTCGAGCCGGATTGTGGCCTAAACAGTGCGACGCGTAAACGATTTAAGCCGTTCGCGAACATAAACGCGATAGTTGGTCGAAACGATCCCAGCTATCGCCCATAGACATTGTTCAGTGAGTGAAATTTACGAAGTGCTGTGTAAGGCGACAATCAATCAATAAAAGGCAAACGAAGTTCGATTGCATCAGCTTCGCATCGGTGAAGACTAAGTGAAAATTCATGAGAGATCGTTCTCTCTCGCTCCTTTTGCCTCTTATAGGCGAAAAAAGACATCTTGCTCTCGCGTCGCAGACAACGCGGAGTATGAAAAGTAAAATAGTGTGTGAGTGACCTCGACACTGATACCGCATACGTGTAGTCCCAGTTTATAGCGGGCGAGCGTCCAAAACGAAGCAAACAAGAGGGTGTGCGTCTCGGTACGACACTCTTAACAGCAAAGACAATAGGCTCGTATCACTTTCGCGCAGCGAAAGCCTGGAACGCCGTATCGTCGTAAACATCGTCTTCAAACAAGCTATACGAGTATATATCTATATACTGACATCGAGTATCGAAAAAACGTACTTCGCATCAACATCGCCGAACCATAACAACGCATCGAGATCATCGAGCGTTTGCGACACATATTATACGTATATCGATTGTAAGGTATTTGTGTTTATTTCGATCGTTTCCTTGTTTTTTCATCATGGCCGAGCGTTTGGCAACGTTGAAGCGTCAGCGTGGAATATGTAAGTTGCGTCTCACGCACCTCGAAACTTTTATCGCGGGCTATCCCGCGAGTGGCGAGCCACTAGAAACATTACAGACGAAAATCGAGTTCGTTCAAAATACGTGGATTTAGCTCGAAGAAATTCAAACAAAATTAGAAGAGGTAGATGAGCAAGACGTGGAGCGGGAAGCTATTGAGGATCGGTATTGTCAACTTATCGGACGAGCTCGTGCTCTCGTAAATTCTATACAGCGCCCGTCGGCGGGGAATTCAAACGGCCGTAATGCGGAAAATGACACGGTCAACGGGGGGCTCAAGGTCAGGCTGCCAACGATGAACCTTCCCATATTTGACGGAAATCCGGAAAAATGGTTGGAATTTCGTGACAGTTTCCAGGGGCTCATCAAATCATCATTGAAGGATAGTGCAGCCGGCGTGATACATTCTCTTGAGACATCCGCGGAAAATTACCCGATCGCGTGGAATCTGCTAACAAAACGATTCGAAGACAAGCGCGCGATCGGGGCGCGACATTTGCAAGCATTGCTGGAGATTCCGAGCATGCAAAGAGAGTCCGGGACTCATTTACGACAAAATCACGATGCGTTTCTTCGTCACGTTCGCGCGTTAGAAATTCTCAAGGCAAATACATGGGATACGTTAATTAATCATTTGATGAAAGCAAAGTTTGACTCTGCCACGCGCCGCGAGTGGAGAGCCCACATAAAAGATAAAGAAGCGATCAGCGTTGCCAGCTTGACCGAGTTCCTCGAGGAGCGATGCTCAATTATCGAGCCTGAAACGATCAAAGCGTCCACTGAAAAATCACATTCTAACAACCGCGCTGAGAATAAATCGGCGCCGCAAGAAAAAATAGTTGAGAGCTCGAACGCGTTCGTGAATACGAGCGGCGGTAGTCGAGGTATGCAAAAATGCGCGTTTTGCGCCGAAGATTCGCATCTCTTGTACGCGTGCTACAAATTCAAAGAATTAACTGTACCTCAAAGGCTCAACGCGGTAAACGAGCGTAGGCTCTGTCGGAACTGTCTGCGGTCGAATAATTTCATCGAAAATTGTCAATCGTCAGGTTGCAAAAGATGCAATGTAAAACACAATACGTTGTTACACCCAATCGAGAATGAAAACGCTCAAAATTTAGATGCGCCGGCCGCGAATGAAAACAAGTCGATGTCAGTAAATTCAGAGCAATTCGCGAGTGTAAATTGTAGCAGCGTTCGACTTCCGATGCCGTCCACGGTACTGTTGTCTACTGCTCGCATTTTTATTGACGATAGTGCCGAAAGGGCGCATGAATGCCGAGTACTGTTAGATTCAGGGTCGCAGTCCAATTTTTTAACGAAAGAATTCTGCGACAGATTAGAGCTCAAGACACAACCGTTTAACTGCGCTGTTGGAGGCATGGCCGCGTCGATAAATATTACTCAAGCCACGTCCACGTTGATTAGGTCGAGACACACCGCGTATCGAGCCACCGTTAGGTGTTTGATAACCGAGCGAATCATCGACGAATTGCCGCTATGACAAATCGAAGTCAGTCACTTGCCGATACCTCCGAACATAAAGCTTGCTGACGAAACGTTTCATGTACCAGGTAAAATCGACATGATCCTGGGGGCAGGAATATTCTGGGGGCTACTGTGCATCAGGCAAATCAAGCTGGGCCGTTCTCAACCTGTCCTACAAAAAAAACATCTCGGCTGGATCGTGTCGGGAAGTGTCGCTCCAAATGGTCATCAAAGCACGTCGATCTGCTGTGTGTCTGCCGAAACACGACTTCGCGATCAGATCGAGAAATTTTGGGTAATTGAAGAGGTTGATCAGAGAGTCGCGCCATCAAGGAACGACGAAGCCTGTGAAGAGCAATTCGTACAGACGCACCAACGCGATGAACAGAGACGATTCACAGTGAGCCTTCCACTGCGAGGTCATCCAAGCGAACTCGGAGAATCCCGTATTAGCGCATTGCATCGTTTGTTTCGACTCGAACGAAAACTCGAACGGGAACCGAAAATGCGTGAAAAATATACGAAATTTATGAACGAGTATATTGAACTCAAGCACATGACCGCACTCGACATGAAACCCGATGGATCTTTGATGACGTATTATATCCCACATCATGCCGTCATCACCAAGAGTAATGACCGCTTCAAGCTTCGCGTCGTCTTCGACGCGTCGGCAAAAACGTCGACGGGAAAGTCTTTGAATGACATTCTTCGCGTGGGACCCACTATTCAACAGACATTATTTTCCATCGTATTGCGCTTTCGGCAGCACCAATACGTCGTCACAGCAGACATTGTAAAAATGTACCGCCAAGTCAACATCCACGAAAACCAACGAGACTTGCAACGCATTCTTTGGAGATCGACTAGCGATATGCCAGTCCAGGAGTATCGATTGAATACCGTGATGTATGGACTTGCCTCAGCGCCGTTTTTGGCAATTCGCACTTTGCACGAAGCCGCTCACAATGCTCGGGATTCGCACCCAGACGCGAACCAAGTCATCATCCGCGACTTCTACGTCGACGACTTGCTCACCGGGCACGATGACCCGGACAAGTTAAGAAAATTGAAGAAGGACATTGCGACAGTACTTCTTTCCTCGGGATTTCAGCTAGCAAAATGGAAATCGAACGAGCCATCGCTGTTCGATTAAAACTCGGACGAATTCGCGCAAGTTGTCAACATTGGCGACGAAGTCAAAACTTTTGGATTGAGCTGGTCAGCTACTAAGGATTCACTGCAGTATTAGGTGGTCGCAACGAACACTAATGCTCGGGTGACGAAACGCACCGTGCTACGATACGATTGGTGTGTGCGAAGTCAAGGGTCGCCCCATTGAAGACAATTTATATTCCACGTCTCGAGTTGTGCGGAGCAAGGTTCAAGGTTGGTGGACGCAGTGAGTCAAGTAATCACAATACCAATAAATGACCGATATTATTGGTGGGATTCAACGATTGTCCTCGCGTGGATTCACGGGGAGCCCCATCTGCGAAAAACCTTCGTGGCAAACCGCGTGACTGTGATTACAACAGTTGACGGCTCGCGAGCAATGGCGTCACGTCAGGTCTGAATACAATCCTGCTGATGTGATATCACGAGGAATCAGCCCCAATCAGCTGAAAGATCTGCAACTTTGGTGGCAGGGACCCAAGTGGTTGCAACACCCAGAGGAGCACATTTATGAAACGATCCCGGTGCCAATTGACAAGATCCCTGAAACTAAGGTTCAAACGATGATGGCAACTCAAGTCATCGGAGCGAACGAGATGTTGGAACGATTTTCGTCCTTAACCAAGCTGAAACGAGTCATCGCTTATTGCCTGCGTTGGAGAGACATTTCGAAGACGCGAAACCTTCAACAAACTCAGTCGTTGACCGTTAATGACCTTGAGCGAGCTGCAACAACGATCTTCAAAATGATACAAGCTGTATGTTTCTCACAAGAAATTTCCGATCTTCAAAGGAACCAACGCGTCAACCATGAGAGTGTATTGATTACACTCCACCCGTTTCTCGACGACGACAACGTCATTCGAGTTGGCAGACGACTGCGAAAAGCTCCAGTGTTGTACTCAAGACGACACCCTGTCGTTTTACCGTCAACACATCATGTCACGACGCTGATCATCAGAGACGCTCACTATCGCTCGCTACACGCAGGGGCACAGGCGCTTCTCGCGAGCCTACAAGAATCCTTTTGGATCCTGTCTGCCAAATCGACCATACGAAGGATGCTCCACAAATGTGCCGTTTGCTTCAGATCGCGTCCCTCCTCAGCGCGGCATTTCATGGGCGATCTACCGCAAGGTCGTATGAATGTCGGTCGCGCCTTTTTGAACGTCGGTATCGATTCCGGAGGTCCGTTTAACCTTAAGTTAAGTCGCAACAAAACCTGTAAGGCGTACATCAGTTTATTTGTGTGCATGAGTACTAAAGCAATTCGTCTTGAGTTGGTCTCCGACTTAAGTACCCCAGCCTTCCACAACGCGCTTAAACGATTCATGGCTCGTCGGGGAAAGTGTGCGAATATTTACTCCGATCACGGAAGTAACTTCAAGGGTGCAAGCCGGCAATTACACGAGTTGTACGATCTCCTAACTCAGCAATCTCACCATCAAACGATCGATCGATTTTGCAGCGAACGAGCTATTCAGTGGCATTTTATTCCACCATACTCTCCCCATATGGGAGGTTTATGGGAGGCTGGAATAAAATCTGTCAAAACGCACTTGCGTCGAGTCTTGGGCGAAGCGTTGCTCACGTTCGAAGAGATGTATACGGTATTAGTTCAGACCGAGGCAATATTGAATTCGCGACCGATAACGCCGATCTCTAGCGATCATACTGACCTCGAAGCGTTGACTCCTGGTCACTTTTTAATCGGAAACTCGCTCTCGGCAATCCCAGAAAGAAATCTCACCCAAACCCTATCGAATCGTTTTACTCGATTTCAATATGTCGCAAAATTAACGCAGCATTTCTGGACGCGGTGGTCTAACGAATATTTGTCCAATCTCCAACAGCGGTACAAGTGGAATCGCAAGGACCGAGTTTCCGATCTCACAATTGGAACCATGGTTCTATTGCGCAACGAACAAACCCCTTCGATGCAGTGGGCATTGGGGCGAGTAAGCGAGTGCCACCAAGGAAAGGATGGTCAAACTCGAGTGGTAAGTGTAAAAACCGCAAGGGGCATTGTCAAGCGTTCTTTACCAAAAATATGTATACTACCAATCGACATTTAAACGAGGGGGGAACCCTAATTCCCTCTGATTTCAGTGCCATTTTATCCTGCGACTAGACATGAAGTAAGAGCAATTCACGCGACGCCAGTCCTGGCATTGTTGGTTGAAAGCCCGTCTTTCAAGGCGGGCGATATGTTAGAGCACGCCGAAACTTTGAATTCCGCACCAGTTATACCAATTAGGCGGGAGAGACGACGCGAACCCGAGCGCGTGAAGAAGAGCGAAAGGAGGCAGAATGGCTACAGCCACAAGCATGTACGGACGGACATTGTGTGCAGAACGTATCCAAGATAATTAGGTCTATGTATTAACGAGTGTTTATTAAATAGTATCCCAGATCAAGGGATCGAACGTACAAGCATTTTTTACGTACTATCCACCTACCTCACTCCGGGTGGACAATGAGAAATGTATTCCTTTGTACGAGCGATTAAAAGAAAAGATCATCGCGCTCTATGAGATTATTTATCGAGGCTTAGCGTTATCGTTATATTTAGGCGGTCATAAAAGATAAATAATTAATAAGTAGTCAATTCAGATTTCATGCTATATTTTTTAAATCAAGAAAACAAAGGGCCGACAATTACTCAATGCATGTCGAATCTCGAGTACAGCGTTACAGCACGTGTTTTTGAACTGTTTTTTTTTACTTGATTGCGACCGGTGTTCTGGCGATTCGGATTGTCAAGTTGTCGGGGATTTACATCGTTACACGAATAACAAAGATTCGATATTTTGGTTTGTCTGAATGCATGCTGGTACGAGAGCAAGTATTAAATCAATGCTTCATATGATTTCTGGACGCCCTATCGGACATTTCTGAAAATATTCGTCTACTTGCGTAATTGCGTTCGGCCGAGTTCCTTTTAATGCGAGTGGATAAGTTTCGCTGCCGTGATATTAATTTTGACTTTCATGATGTCATCATTGGTTCAGAAAACGATGCTTAAGAAGTGGATGGTTTATCGGTAAAATGGTGCTCGGACAAGTGTTAGACAGTGCGTAGCGGAAAGACATGAAAATGATTCTATCAATCATTTTTCTAGCATCGATGGGACTTGACAAACGGAGATGAAGTCGATAGTCTCAATTGTTTGTCGGACATACATGGGATATATTCGAAAGCGTCACGTTGAGTTTGTCTTTGATTTAATCTCCTTTTTGATCCAGGAGAATGGATCATGTAAGCAGAGGTAAAACGATAGCTCGATTTCCCTCGTTTCGGTCCCGATCGCGAACGGAGAGAAATAAAATCTGTCAGTGATTCCTGCAGTATCCATAGGACAACACTCGACAACGTCACGACGAGGTCGCCATTGAAATCATCTCCTTTTCGACAATATCGCGACGCGATGAATTAATCTGGTTCCCGATCGCAAACGGAGATGAAATCAATTCTGTCAATGATTCGTGCAGTACCCAAAGGGCATAGTCGATAACGTCGTGACGAATTCATCATTGATTTAGTCTCCTACCCGATGATATTGAAACAAGATGAAATCATCTCGTTCCCGATTGCGATAGGAGATGAAATCAATTCGGACAACGATTCGTGCATTATCCATACGACATACTCGACAACGTCACAACGAGTTCGCGGTTGATTTCATCTCCATTCCGATAATATCGCAATGAGATGATTTCATCTCGTTCCCAATCGCGAACGGAGATGAAATCAATTCTGTCAATGATCCTTCTAGTGTCCGTAGAACAAACTCGAAGCCGTCACGACGAGTTGGCCTTTGATTTCATCTTGTTTCCGATTATATCGGAACGAGATGAATCCATCTAGTTCCCGATCGCGAACGGAGATAAAATCAATTCTGTCAGTGATTCGTGGAGTATCCATAGGATACACTCGACAACGTCACGACGAGTTCGCCATAGATTTCATCTTCTTTTCGATAATATCGCGACGAGATGAATTCATCTCGTTCCCAATGGCGAACGGACATGAAATCAATTCTGTCAATGATTCTTCTAGTGTCCGTAGGACATACTCGAAGCCGTCACGACGAGTTTGCCTTTGATTTCATCTCTTTTCCGATTATATCGGAACGAGATGAATCCATCTAGTTCCCGATCGCGAACGGAGATAAAATCAATTCTGTTAGTGATTCGTGGAGTATCCATAGGATACACTCGACAACCTCACGACGAGTTCACCATTGATTTCATCTCCTTTCCGATTATATCGGAACGAGATGAATCCATCTAGTTCCCGATCGCGAACGGAGATAAAATCAATTCTGTTAGTGATTCGTGGAGTATCCATAGGATACACTCGACAACCTCACGACGAGTTCACCATTGATTTCATTTCCTTTTCGATAATATCGGGACGAGATGAATTCATCTCGTTCCCAATCGCGAACGGGGATGAAATCAATTCTGTCAGTGATTCGTGCAGTATCCATAGGATACACTCGACAACGTCACGACGAGTTCGCCATTGATTTCATCTCCTTTCCGATGATATTCAAACGAGATAAATACATCTCGTTGCCGATCGCGATAGGAGATGAAATCAATTCAGACAACGATTCGTGCATTATCCATAGGACATACTCGACAACGTCACAACGAGTTCGCGGTTGATTTCATGTCCATTCCGATAATATCGCAAAGAGATGATTTCATCTCGTTCCCGATCGGGAACGGAGATTAAATAAATTCTGTCAATGTTTCTTCTAATGTCCGTAGGACATAATCGAAGCCGTCACGACGAGTTTGCCTTTGATTTCATCTCGTTTCCGATGATATCGGAACGAGATGCATTCATCTCGTTCCCGATCGTGAACGGAAATGAAATAAACCTGTACAGAGAGCCAACCCGTACAAATCGGAGACGAATTCGGGGCAGTAATATCGGGAATGTCCAATCGATGCCCCAAGAACCATTGCGAGCACCGATTTCATCTTTGTTAAATATACAATGCTCCCACCGTCGTTTTCGCAGCATCGTCAGACTTCTCGACCCAATCTGAACGGAAGTAAGATAAAATCGATGATGAATTCGGGGCAGTAATAACGAAAATGTCCGATCCAGGCTCCGAGAACCATGCCGAACACCGATTTTATCTTTGTTAAACAAATAATCCTCCTTCCGTCGTTCTCGAAGGATCGTCAGACTTCTCGACCCAACCTGACTAGAAACAAGATAAAATGGGAGCGGGATTCGGGGCAGTACTAACAGGAATTTCCGATTGAGGCTCCTAGAAACGTTGCGAGCACCGATTTTATCTTCGTTAAATAAATAATGCTCCTTCCCTCGTTGTCGCAGGATCGTCAGACTTCTCGACCCAATCTGACGGGAAATAAGATAAAATCGGAGACGGATTCGGGGCAGTAATGTCAGGAATGTCGGATTGGTGCTTCGAGAACCGTTACGAGCACCGATTTTATCTCTCTTAAATAAATAATGCTCCTTCCGTCGTTCTCGCAGGATCGTCAGACTTCTCGACCCAATCTGACCGGAAATAAGATAAAATCGGAGACGGATTCGGGGCAGTATTATCAGGAATTTCCGATTGAGGCTCCTAGAACAGTAGCGAGCACTGATTTTATCTTTCTTAAATAAATAATGCTCCTTCCCTCGTTGTCGCAGGATCGTCAGACTTCTCGACCTAATCTGACCGGAAATAAGATAAAATCGGAGACGAATTCGGGGCAGTAGTGTCAGGAATGTCCGATCGGTGCTTCGAGAACCGTTACGAGCACCGATTTTATCTCTCTTAAATAAATAATGCACCTTCCGTTGTTGTCGCAGGATCGTCAGACTTCTCGACCCAATCTGACCGGAAATAAGATAAAATCGGAGACGAATTCAGGCCAGTATTATCCGGATTGTCCGACTGAGGCTCCGAGAACCGTTGCAAGCACCGATTTTATCTTTGTTAAATAAATAATGCTCCTTCCGTCGTTGTCGCAGGATCGTCAGATTTCTCGACCCAATCTGAGCGGAAATAAATCAAATCGGAGACGAATTCGGGGCAGTAATGTCAGGAATTCCGATCGGTGCTCCGAGAACAGTTGCGAGCACCGATTTTATCTTTGTTGAATGAATAATGCTCCTGCCGTCGTTCTCGCAGGATCGTCAGACTTCTCGACCCAATCTGACCGGAAATAAGATAAAATCGGAGACGGATTCAGGGCAGTACTATCCGGATTGTCCGACTGAGGCTCCGAGAACCGTTGCGAGCACCGATTTTATCTTTGTTAAATAAATAATGCTCCTTCGTCGTTGTCGCAGGATCGTCGGATTTCTCGGCCCAATCTGAGCGGAAATAAATAATATTGGAGGCGAAATCGGGGCAGTCATGTCAGGAATTCCGATCGGTGCTCCGAGAACCGTTGCGAGCACCGATTTGATCTTTTTTGAATACATAATTCTCCTTCCGTCGTTCTCGCAGAATCGTCAGACTTCTCAACCCATTCTGACCGGAAATAAGATAAAATCGGAGACGGATTCGAGGCAGTACCATCAGGAGTTTCCGATTGAGGCTCCTAGAAACGTTGCGAGCACCGATTTCATCTTTGTTAAATAAATAATGCTCCTTGCCTCGTTGTTGCAGGATCGTCAGACTTCTCGACCCAATCTGACCGGCAATAAGATAAAATCGGAGACCTATTCGGGGCAGTAGTGTCAGGAATGTCCGATCGGTGCCCCGAGAACCGTTGCGAGCACCGATTTTATCTTTGTTAAATAAATAATGCTCCTTCCGTCGTTGTCGCAGCATCGTCAGATTTCTCGACTTAATCTGACCCGGAATAAGATAAAATCGGAGACGAATTCGGGGCAGTAGTGTCAGAAGTGTCAAAAGAAGGAAAAACAACCTTATTATTCCTGTACAAGTACGGTCTAAAGATCGACCATGATTTTGTCAGATTTTTTCCACCGACAATTGTTGGTTTGGCAGTGCAAAAACGAAATCGACCCAGTGGCACGGGATTAATGTGCCTGAAGTACCTTTATGGATTGAGGTTTGAAATAATCGATTGAACTTGATCGATAGATTGCGAACTTTATCGAAAATAATGTCAATTTCGAAAATGTTTGCGGATTTCATGGTCCGCAAACAATATTCCTTATCATTTGCGATCCGCTCATAACTTTCCCAATAAATAATTCTATCAATACATTTTAAAGTAATTTCGCGTGAAATTCTTATTTTTTGCCAAATTATACGAGCATTTTTATTTTTGACTTTTTCATAAAATATTCAAAAATTCTGTAACTACAACATGTTAAGATAATTTATGCATCATTAAAAAACAAAAGTCTCGTAGTATTTGGTAAAAATTAATAATTCCACGTCAAATTACTTTAAAATGTATTCCTAGAATCATTTATTCCAAAAGTTCTTAGCGAATCGCAAATGATTGAAAATCGTATTGGCAGTGCATGGAATCCTCGAACATTTTATAAATTGCCATTATTTTGAATCAAGTTCTCAGATTGGGACACATTCAGATCCCTCGGCTCGACCGCGTATCATCGGACTCTGAACCAACTTCCTGTGACAGCCGACCATTCGGAAGTTGCAACTGTGACGTCAGCAGACTAGCATTTCCTATAGCACTGTCTTGCCTGACGTAGCTCGTTTGTTCCACTGATCAAATCCCGATTTATCCACTTTAAAAAGTATGTTTGAGAATTTGTTTCTCCATGACAGGGAGCACAAATAAAGTTTTTTCGGGAGTGTTCCGTATTCGGAATTTCATAATCTTCATTCTCCTGCACGCAAAATGGATTTTTTTAAATTACTTTTCGCAGTTCGTAAGCAGCAATCATATTTGTTGACTACGAGGTATAGAACATACCGTATCTACCGATCATACTCATGATCGAGAATAAATGCAAAAATAATTGTTTAAATAATTATTGTTGCATAAATTTTGCCGTTGTTTTTTGCAGCGCGAAAGCAGCAATCATGTTTGCTGACTTAGAGGTATAGAACATACCGTATCTACCGACCATAATCATGATCGAGAATAAATGCAATAATAATTTTTTTAACACTTATTTTTGTGGAATTTTTATCGTTACTTTTCGCAGTGCGTAAGCAGCAATCATATTAGCTGACGAAGAGGTATAGAGCATACCGTATCTACCGATCATACTCATGATCAAGAATAAATGCAAAAATAATTGTTTAAATAATTATTGTTGCGTAAATTTTACCGTTGTTTTTTGCAGCGCGTAAGCAGCAATCATGTTTGCTGACTTAGAGGTATAGAACAAACCGTATCTACCGACCATACTCATGATCGAGAATAAAGGCAATAATAATTTTTTTAACACTTATTTTTGTGGAATTTTTATCGTTACTTTTCGCAGTGCGTAAGCAGCAATCATATTAGCTGACGACGAGGTATAGAACATACCGTATATACCATCTACCGATCATACTTATGATCAAGAATAAATGCAAAAATAATTGTTTAAATAATTATTGTTGCGTAAATTTTACCGTTGTTTTTTGCAGCGCGTAAGCAGCAATCATGTTTGCTGACTGAGAGGTACAGAAATTGTCATACAGTTATCTACCAATCATACCCATGATGGAGGAAAAATGGAAAAAATATTGTTTAAACAATTGTCTTTGTGTAATTTGTACCTTCGGTTTCTGCGGCGCGTAAGCAGCAATCATTTCGCTGAGAGGTATAGGATGTACCACACATTTGTTAATGTGATAATGGTTAAAAATAATTAATTTTGACCAATTATCTCGCTGCAGAAAAGCCCGAGCCGCCAGCAAGAACTCTTGCTACGAATTTGACATTCTCCATGATCTCAAATTTCGTGCGAAGTCGGCGTTGACAAAGAAAACGAAATTCTTTGTCGACACTGACCGTGGGTCAACGTGTGGGTATATACGTGTCTGTACTTGCTGCGAAGGGACAGCATGCGGGAAGAGAACAATCTTCAACCGCGTGCGTCCGACGTAGCAAATGTCACAGACACACGAGCACACACACGTTGCGTCGAGGTATACAATATAAGCCTCGATGCAAGGTGGCCCGCGATTCCGTCACAGCGTACGTTCGGAATGAACATGCGCTCGAGACGTATGGACAAAAGGAGACGACGGGTTTTGCGCGTAATGACGTCCACAGAATTTAGTATAAAGATAACAATAACTTTATTTACATGTGTTACCGTGTCAGTACAACCACGATTGCGTGATAGGCCTTTTTCTGGCGCCCGCAGGAATAGCGTGGAACGGAAGTACTTCTTGTCTTTTTGCTTCCGGTGATGCGCACCCTGGCGATAGCAGCGCCACGAGGAGGTTTCTGGGTCCTGTGTGGAGATCAGGGGTGCCACAATCACTCCCCCCTTAGTGCCTTGCACACTTATTGTGGAAGGACCGATACCGATTTCTTTTTTTTATTTACATAAGTTCGAAGTGGTTTGTCCATGCTCGAGGAACGATTGGCCTCGGGTACTATGGGATCGCTTTGCCTCGGATCGTCTTCTTTGGTAATGTGAGCTGGCTTTAACGAATCCGTAGAGACAGTTTTTTCGACGCCACCCACGAGGATGATAAATACCTTGTTGTTGATTATTTTTACGACCTTGTGGGGGCCGGAGTACGGCGGCTCAAGGGGCCTCTTGACAGCATCGACTCGCCGGAAGACATGTGTACAAGTTAGGAGATTCTTCAGGATGAACGCCCGAGACTTCGTGTGGTGGGCCGTTGGCGTTGGTCGTACACTTTCGATGTGCTTTCTGATTCTTTTCAGGAAGATTTACAGGTTAGCAGGTACGCTGTCAGTGACGAAGAACTCTCCAGGCACCCGTAGTTCAGTTCCAAATACCAGCTCGGCTGGTGAAGCATACAGGTCTTCCTTATATGAAGTGCGCAGTCCGAGAAGCGCAGTAGGTAGGAGCTTTGGCCATGGTGCTTGCGAGTTGCACATCAGGGCAGCCTTGAGTGTCCCGTGCCAACGCTCTACCCGTCCGTTAGATTGGGGATGGTATGGTGTAGTGCGGACCCGAAGAGCGCCGACCATGCGCGTCAGTGCCGTGAACAGTGCCGACTTGAATTGGGACCCTTGATCCGTGGTGATGGTCAGTGGTGTACCGAATTGACAGACCCAGTTGTTGTAGAAGGAGGAGGCGTCTGTTTCGGCTGACATATCCTTCATGAGTACTGCTAACGGCCATCGCGAGAAGCGATCAATTACTGTCAGACAGTAACGGACCTCGCCAACTTTGGGCAGCTCGATGATGTCTAGAGGTAAGTGCTCAAAACGGTTGTCCAGCATGCCAATCTTCTTAGGCTGCGAGCGATTGTGACGGTGCACCTTGGAGCGTTGGCAGGGAATGTATTCGCGTGACCAGTGTTTAGCACCTGTGTGAACTTGGCAACTGACTTTACAGAAAGTAATTTTTTTTTTGCATTCGTTTGTACTCGGTTTGTACCCATTTGTACCGCCTTTAATTTCGTTTGTACCTTAAGGGGGAAAAAAGTACGAGGGTATGGAAAAATGGACCGCAACCCATTTAGAGCAAAACAATTTTAATAAACGCGAATGGTAAGAGAATCGTTTGTACCCGTTTGTACCGTCGACATTTTTTTTTTTTGAATTTTTTTTTTGCAAAATTTTTTTTGAAAAAAAAATTTCGATTTTTTTATTTTTTTATTTCCCTTCGTACCGACAAATATATCGTTTGTACCATCGAGAAATCGTTTGTATCCGTTGGTATCGACGAGTATATCGTTTGCACCAACGAGAAGACGTTTGTACCCGTTGGTATTGTTACGTCCCGGGTTTGTGCTTTTTGCAATTGCACAGGATGTAACCTCGTTTTGAACGAGTTAAATAATTTGCTCCACTTTTAGGCCCGTAGGCACGGACCGGCGAAAGGAGCACACTGTGCTGGCGACCTTTTATCGTTTATTGCGCATTGAAACACTTCACCTACCTTGCCGATGTCTATTAAGGAATAGATTGTTGCTCCTTAGGCGGAAGGTCTTGTTGGTGGAGCGTCGACAGGCCGCAATCTTCCGCCGGACCGTGGTCGCCCTTATGCTTCGCTCCGGCTTGTTGACGGAGGGTCTGCTACCGCGGCGCTTGGAAGGGTCGTCGAAATAACTTTCGCACTTCTCGGTGTTTAGGTTTTAAAACAGTTAAACTTATATTTTATGGTTAAATGAAAAGTTACAATAAAATTTGGAAGTGTGGTCGAAAGACCCGGGTCTCCCTTTGAGGGGACTCCGGTGAGAGAGAACTAGAAGAGCTCTCTCGAGCCGCGCACGAAAGACTTTTCATCATTTTATATTCGCATTAAGTTTTACATTTTCATTTTTAAATAACTTCCAACCCAAGTCTCCTAGAAGACTTGAGTTGGAGGAAGCTCCAACGTTGTCGTGAGCCCGCGAATCTAAGACTGACTGTCAGGGACTATTGGTCCCTTTTGATTATTCATTTGCGGGTGGGGCAAATCGCTGATGTCGTGGAATTAACTTCGCTACTGCGTTCCCACAGGCGCGATCTTGCTGACGCTACTTTACTCGGAAGACCTCCGCTGCCCGGGACTTCGGTAACGCATACCTCCGATAGCCCGGGTCTCCGGTAGCCCGCGAGTCTCGCGATGGCGATACATAGCGTTCTTTTCATTATTTTATAAATTTGATGTTCTTTACATTTATACTAAACTGGGTTGAGCCAGGACGTAACACCTCCCCGCTTTAGACGGATGCAGTGCCGTGGCTCTGCATGGGCGAGGCGTACAGCCGGGACGAGAGTTCTGGATCAACTCCAGCCAGGTTCCCCGTTGGTTTCGTTAGTGGAATCACCGGCGACGTTGATTCGACGTCGATATCTTCCAAACGCCGAGAGATACTTTCTTCCTTGTTGCCGATGATTTTCCCTTTTCGGTTTCCAAGATGAGCATCTTCGAATGGTCGGTCGGTAGTTTGTCGCCGCAAATGAGATGTTCCGATATTTATGTCGAAATTGCACTAGCCTGCTGGTGTTGGTTTCCAAAATACGCTGTTTGCCTCGATGTCGATACAAATGCCGTCGCTTAGTTGACATTGGGTTCCTGATGGTAGAACTACCCTTTCCGTTTGTAGGTTGACCGCGGCTTGATAGTTGAACAACGAAAATCTTCAATGAGGCTTGTACGACCACATCATTCCAGGTACCGAACGGGTCGCTGTATTGAGTTCCTTGGCATTGGCCACTCGTGGTTATTGACCCAGCTAGCGTTATGCTCCTAGATGTGGTGTCATTGCGGCGAAGTCCGTGAACCTCTGCCGCGTAACCGATTCGGATGACCCCTGTCTCGTGTACACGGCGACAAGATGTCTCGTCCAGTTCGTGGAGATATTCTTGGAATCCATTGTGTACCAGTGAGCTGTGTGAGTGCATCCCGCAGTGTGTGATGATGCGGGAGATCTCGAATCTGCATTGGACTATCGCGGTGTCTGAGAACTCGGATAGTTGAGGCAGTTGTAAATATGTTGGTGTTGGCTCTGGTTCGGTTGAGGGGATGTCACCTTCCTTCACGTCTTTTAAAGACAAGGTTGTGACGTTCGAATGTTGATCCTCCTCGGTCGTATCCGACAAGAGCCTTAAACTGATGTACCTCGGCAATCAGTGCGAGGGCGACGATTAAACCGAACTTGATGCTGAACGTTCGGTCAATGTACAATGTTCAACACACGGCCGATCCCGCGAATTCCTATCCAGGTCTGGTAATTTTCCCTGCCTGGTGGCCCGCGTGGACTCTGACCTTTTCCTGGATCTCGATTGTGGAGCTCAAGCCACTAAGGTCACCGTCGGAACGGTGAGCTCCAGATCCTCTCCAGTTATGTTAAACACTATTTGCACATTTTTAATTTCTGTTCGAATTTTATCTCCGTGTTTTATTTTAAATGACCCGTGTCAGAGGTTCGAGGGACACGGTCGTCTGTCGATTCAGAGGCACATTGCTTAATCGCAGCGACTCGTTGTCAGATCTTTCGATACTTGCACGTTCATTTCATTTCACTTGATAAACTTCGTTTTTTTTTTTTTATTGGCACATTGATTAATTTTTATTTCTGTCCGAAATTTATCTCCCTGTTTTATTTTAAATGATCCGTGTCAGAGGTTCGAGGGACACGCTCGTCTGTCGATTCAGAGGCACATTGCTTAATCGCAGCGACTCGTTGTCAGATCTTTCGATACTTGCACGTTCATTTCATTTCACTTGATAAACTTCGTTTTTTTTTTTATTGGCACATTGATTAATTTTTATTTCTGTCCGAAATTTATCTCCCTGTTTTATTTTAAATGATCCGTGTCAGAGGTTCGAGGGACACGCTCGTCTGTCGATTCAGAGGCACATTGCTTAATCGCAGCGACTCGTTGTCAGATCTTTCGATACTTGCACGTTCATTTCATTTCACTTGATAAACTTCGCTTTTTATTGGCACATTGATTGATTTTTATTTCTGTCCGAAATTTATGAATGTGAAAATTATTTTTTCGCGTAATGCGAAGTTCTTTTATTCGCTCACTTTTATTGTCTACGTTTCGACACTTTTTCGCGAGCGATTTTTTTGTGACGTCCTTGTGACCTCCGATCGATGAGTCTTGGCATTCTTCATTGATGGCTCTTCTTTCATCTTCGGGGGGGACGCGTTCTTAATTACTAACATTTACATGATTTGGTTTGATTTTACCGCGTCTATGGTTTGGTCGTGCGCACGACATTCGACACATGGCCGATCCCGCGAATTCCTATCCAGGTCTAGTAATTTTTCCTTGCCTGCTGGCCCGCGTGGATTCTGACCCTTCTTTTTATGGGTTTGGATTGTGGAGCTCAAGAGACACTAAAGTCACCGTCGGAACGGCGAGTTCCACATCCTCTCCAGTTGTGTTGACTGTTATCGTATACGCTACGCCCTTTTTGTTACTCGTGCGGTTTCGCCTATAAATATTCCCTTGCTAATTTTTAAACGCAGGATATGTCCCCTTTTAAGATCGACATTTTTGTTTACGCTAACGTAATAGATGCTACTGATTTACCTGGTATGATTATCGCATTTTTATTCATTTTAATATAAGAAACAATTTTTGAATAACCAAATTTTTATTCGGTTTTATTGTATGGTTTTATTTTATTTTCATATAACATTTTTCTTTTCAATAACCAAAATTTCGATTTGGTTTTGTTTGATTTGCTTTTGTTTTCATAAAACGCTTTTTTTCTTTTTCAATAACCAAAATTTCGATTTGGTTTTGTTTGATTTGATTTTGTTTTCATAAAACCCTTTTTTCCTTTTCCAATAACCAACATTTTTATTTGGTTCTGGTTGACTTTATTATACTTTCGTAGAGCAATTTTTTCTTTTTCAATAACCAAAATTTCTATTTTGTTTTGGTTGACTTTATTATATTTTGTAAAACCATTTTTTTTCAATAACCAAAATTTCGATTTGGTTTTGGTTGATTTGATTTTATTTCAATATAAGAAACAATTTTTCAATAACCAAATTTTTATTTGGTTTTATTGTTTGATTTGATTGTATTTTCATAAAACACATTTTTTCCAATAACCAAAATTTCGATTTGGTTCTGTTTGATTTGACTTTGTTTGATTTGACTTTGTTTTTATAAAACATTTTTTTTTTTCAATGACCAACATTTTGATTCGGTTTTGGTTGATTTAATTTTATTTTAATATAAGAAACAATTTTTCAATAACCAAATTTTTATTTGGTTTTATTGTTTCATTTGATTTTCATAAAACATTTTTCTTTTCAATAACCAAAATTTTTATTTTGTTTTGGTTGACTTTATTATATTTTGTAAAACCATTTTTTTTCAATAACCAAAATTACGATTTGGTTTTGGTTGATTTCATTTTATTTTAATATACGAAACAATTTTTCAGTTACCAAATTTTTATTTGGTTTTATTGTTTGATTTGATTTTCATAAAACATTTTTCTTTTCAATAACCAAAATTTTATTTTGTTTTGGTTGACTTTATTATATTTTGTAAACCATTTTTTTTCAATAACCAAAATTTCGATTTGGTTTTGGTTGATTTGATTATATTTTAATATAAGAAACAATTTTTCAATGACCAAATTTTTATTTGGTTTTATTGTTTGATCTGATTTTCATAAAACATTTTTCTTTTCAATAACCAAAATTTTTATTTTGTTTTGGTTGACCTTATTATATTTTGTAAAACCATTTTTTTTTCAATAACCAAAATTTCGATTTGGTTTTGGTTGATTTCATTTTATTTTAATATACGAAACAATTTTTCAGTTACCAAATTTTTATTTGGTTTTATTGTTTGATTTGATTTTCATAAAACATTTTTCTTTTCAATAACCAAAATTTTATTTTGTTTTGGTTGACTTCATTATATTTTGTAAACCATTTTTTTTTCAATAACCAAAATTTCGATTTGGTTTTGGTTGATTTGATTATATTTTAATATACGAAACAATTTTTCAATAACCAAATTTTTATTTGGTTTTATTGTTTGATTTGATTGTATTTTCATAAAACACATTTTTTTCAATAACCAAAATTTCGATTCGGTTTTGTTTGATTTGACTTTGTTTTTATAAAACATTTTTTTTTTTTTTTTTTTTTTCAATAACGAAAATTTTATTTGGTTTTGAATGATTTTATTTTATTCTCGTAAAACTATTTTTTTTTGTTTTTCCAATAACCAAAATTTCGATTCGGTTTTGGTTGATTTGATTTGATTTTAATTTACGAAACAATTTTTCAATAACCAAATTTTTATTTGGTTTTATTGTTTGATTTGATTGTATTTTCATAAAACACATTTTTTTTTTTTCAATAACCAACATTTTGATTCGGCTTTGTTTGATTTCATTTTGTTTTCATAAAACATTTATTGTTCTTTTTCAATAACCAAAATTTTAATTTGGTTTATTTTAATAACATTTTTTTTTCAATAACCAACATTTTTATTTGGCTTTGGTTGTTTGATTTTATTTCTATTTAATCGATTTTGTTTTTGTTTGTTCGATTTCAAAACAACAATGAGAACAATCTTCTGATTCGTTCCATTGCCTTTTTTGTTTTGATTTAATTTTATTTTGTTTCAAAACGACAATGAGAACAATCTTCTGATTTGTTCCATTGCCCTATTTTGTTTTGATTTTATTATTTTGTTTCAAAACAGCAATGAGAACAACCTTTTGATTTGTCCCATCGGTTATTTCTGTTTTGTTTCATTTTGTTTTGTTTTCAAAACAGCAATGAGGACAATCTTCTGATTTGCCCTATTGTTTATTTCTGTTTTGTTTTATTTTGTTTTGTTTCAAAACAGCAATGAGGACAATCTTCTGATTTGCCCTATTGTTTATTTCTGTTTTGTTTTATTTTGTTTTGTTTCAAAACAGCAATGGGGACAATCTTCTGATTTGCCCTATTGTTTATTTCTGTTTTGTTTTATTTTGTTTTGTTTCAAAACAGCAATGAGGACAATCTTCTGATTTGCCCTATTGTTTATTTCTGTTTTGTTTTATTTTGTTTTGTTTCAAAACAGCAATGAGGACAATCTTCTGATTTGCCCTATTGTTTATTTCTGTTTTGTTTTATTTTGTTTTGTTTCAAAACAGCAATGAGGACAATCTTCTGATTTGCCCTATTGTTTATTTCTGTTTTGTTTTATTTTGTTTTGTTTCAAAACAGCAATGAGGACAGTCTTCTGATTTGCCCTATTGTTTATTTCTGTTTTGTTTTATTTTGTTTTGTTTCAAAACAGCAATGAGGACAATCTTTTGATTTGCCCTATTGTTTATTTCTGTTTTGTTTTATTTTGTTTTGTTTCAAAACAGCAATGAGGACAATCTTCTGATTTGCCCTATTGTTTATTTCTGTTTTGTTTTATTTTGTTTTGTTTCAAAACAGCAATGAGAACAACCTTTTGATTTGTCCCATCGGTTATTTCTGTTTTGTTTCATTTTGTTTTGTTTTCAAAACAGCAATGAGGACAATCTTCTGATTTGCCCTATTGTTTATTTCTGTTTTGTTTTATTTTGTTTTGTTTCAAAACAGCAATGAGGACAATCTTCTGATTTGCCCTATTGTTTATTTCTGTTTTGTTTTATTTTGTTTTGTTTCAAAACAGCAATGGGGACAATCTTCTGATTTGCCCTATTGTTTATTTCTGTTTTGTTTTATTTTGTTTTGTTTCAAAACAGCAATGAGGACAATCTTCTGATTTGCCCTATTGTTTATTTCTGTTTTGTTTTATTTTGTTTTGTTTCAAAACAGCAATGAGGACAATCTTCTGATTTGCCCTATTGTTTATTTCTGTTTTGTTTTATTTTGTTTTGTTTCAAAACAGCAATGAGGACAATCTTTTGATTTGCCCTATTGTTTATTTCTGTTTTGTTTTATTTTGTTTTGTTTCAAAACAGCAATGAGGACAGTCTTCTGATTTGCCCTATTGTTTATTTCTGTTTTGTTTTATTTTGTTTTGTTTCAAAACAGCAATGAGGACAATCTTTTGATTTGCCCTATTGTTTATTTCTGTTTTGTTTTATTTTGTTTTGTTTCAAAACAGCAATGAGGACAATCTTCTGATTTGCCCTATTGTTTATTTCTGTTTTGTTTTATTTTGTTTTGTTTCAAAACAGCAATGAGGACAATCTTTTGATTTGCCCTATTGTTTATTTCTGTTTTGTTTTATTTTGTTTTGTCCACGTGTTTTATTAGCATTTACTTTCAAACACGCGTTTTACAAAATTTATTTTTGAATACGCGTTTAATAAAATTTTATTTTTAAATACGTGTTTAATAAAATTTTATTTTAACATACGCATTGTATAAAATTTTATTTTTACATATGCGTTTTAACAAATTTATTTTTGAATACGCGTTTTATAAAATTTCATTTTTTAAACACGGGTTTTATTAAGTTTTATTTTTAGACACGCGTTTTAACGAATTTTATTTTTAAATACGCGTTTTATAAAATTTCATTTTTGAACACGTGTTTTATTAAATTTTATTTTTAAACACGCGTTTTAACGCATTTTATTTTTAAATACGCGTTTAATAAAATTTTATTTTTATATACGCTTTTTAATGAATTTTATTTTTAAATACGCGTTTTATAAAATTTTGTTTTAAACACGGGTTTTATTAAGTTTTATTTTTAAACACGCGTTTTAACGAATTTTATTTTTAAATACGCGTTTAATAAAATTTTATTTTTATATACGCGTTTTAATGAATTTTATTTTTAAATACGCGTTTTATAAAATTTCGTTTTTAAACACGGGTTTTATTAAGTTTTATTTTTAAACACGCGTTTTAACGAATTTTATTTTTAAATACGCGTTTAATAAAATTTTATTTTTATATACGCGTTTTAATGAATTTTATTTTTAAATACGCGTTTTATAAAATTTCGTTTTTAAACACGGGTTTTATTAAGTTTTATTTTTAAACACGCGTTTTAACGAATTTTATTTTAACACAAGTTTATTGAGTTTCGTTTTAAACACGCGTTTTATCACTTTTATTCCAAATTTTTTGAACACTTGTTAAAACCAAAAAAAAACCCACTTTGGAGAAGAAGACGACAACAATTTCGAAGTTTGTGACCTTTATTAGTCGAATACAATTTTTTGCTTTTTCGATTAATTTTATAAAATGTCGCCAGACAGATAGATCCCACCGCTGTCACCAAAAATGTTACGTCCCGGGTTTGTGCTTTTTGCAATTGCACAGGATGTAACCTCGTTTTGAACGAGTTAAATAATTTGCTCCACTTTTAGGCCCGTAGGCACGGACCGGGGAAAGGAGCACACTGTGCTGGCGACCTTTTATCGTTTATTGCGCATTGAAACACTTCACCTACCTTGCCGATGTCTATTAAGGAATAGATTGTTGCTCCTTAGGCGGAAGGTCTTGTTGGTGGAGCGTCGACAGGCCGCAATCTTCCGCCGGACCGTGGTCGCCCTTATGCTTCGCTCCGGCTTGTTGACGGAGGGTCTGCTACCGCGGCGCTTGGAAGGGTCGTCGAAATAACTTTCGCACTTCTCGGTGTTTAGGTTTTAAAACAGTTAAACTTATATTTTATGGTTAAATGAAAAGTTACAATAAAATTTGGAAGTGTGGTCGAAAGACCCGGGTCTCCCTTTGAGGGGACTCCGGTGAGAGAGAACTAGAAGAGCTCTCTCGAGCCGCGCACGAAAGACTTTTCATCATTTTATATTCGCATTAAGTTTTACATTTTCATTTTTAAATAACTTCCAACCCAAGTCTCCTAGAAGACTTGAGTTGGAGGAAGCTCCAACGTTGTCGTGAGCCCGCGAATCTAAGACTGACTGTCAGGGACTATTGGTCCCTTTTGATTATTCATTTGCGGGTGGGGCAAATCGCTGATGTCGTGGAATTAACTTCGCTACTGCGTTCCCACAGGCGCGATCTTGCTGACGCTACTTTACTCGGAAGACCTCCGCTGCCCGGGACTTCGGTAACGCATACCTCCGATAGCCCGGGTCTCCGGTAGCCCGCGAGTCTCGCGATGGCGATACATAGCGTTCTTTTCATTATTTTATAAATTTGATGTTCTTTACATTTATACTAAACTGGGTTGAGCCAGGACGTAACAGTATCAACGAGTATATAGATTGTACCACCGAGAAAACGTTAGTACCCGTCTATACTATCGAGCAATCGTTTTTACCCGTCTGTAATGTCAAGTACTCGTTTGTACTCCCTCGTACTGACGAGTACCCGTCTGTGCTATCGAGCAATCGTTTGTACCCGTTCGTACTGACGAGTTTATCGTTTGTACCACCGAGAAAACGTTTGTACCCGTCTGTACTGTCGAGCAATCGTTTGTACTTGTTCGGATCGACAAGTATATCGTTTGTACCATCGAGAAATCGTTTGTACCCGTCTGTACTATCAAGCAATCGTTTGTACCCGTTCGTATCGGCGAGCATATCGTGTGTACCACCGAGAAAACGTTTGTACCCGTCTGTACTATCGAGGAATCGTTTGTACCCGTTCGTACTGACGAGTATATCGTTTGTACCAACGAGAAAACGTTTGTACCCGTCTGTACTATCGAGCAATCGTTTGTACCCGTTCGTACTGACGAGTATATCGATTGTACCAACGACAAAACGTTTGTACCCGTCTGTAGTATCGAGCAATCGTTTGTACCCATTCGTACTGACGAGTATATCGTTTGTACCACCGTGAAAACGTTTGTACCCATCTGTAGTATCGAGCAATCGTTTGTACCCATTCGTACTGACGAGAATGACGTTGGTACCAAGAAGAAAACGTATGTACCCGTCTGAACTATCGAGCAATCGTTTGTACCCATCTGTAATATCAAGCAATCGTTTGTACCCCGTCGTACTGACGAGTATTTCGTTTGTACCACCGAGAAAACGTTTGTACCCATCTGTACTATCGAGCAATCGTTTGTACCCATTCGTACTGACGAGTATATCGTTTGTACCACTGAGAAATCGTTTGTACCCGTCTGTACTATCGAGGAATCGTTTGCACCCGTTCGTACTGACGAGTATATCGTTCGTACTACCGAGAAAACGTTTGTACCCGTCTGTATTATCGAGCAATCGTTTGTACCCATTCGTACTGACGAGTATATCGTTTGTACCACCGAGAAAACGTTTGTACCCGTTGGTATCAACGAGTATATAGTTTGTACCACCGAGAAAACATTTATACCCGTCTATACTATCGAGCAATCGTCTTTACCCGTCTGTAATGTGAAGTAGTCGTTTGTACTCCCTCGTACTGACGAGTATATCGTTTGTTCCGCCGATAAATCGTTTGTACCCGTCTGTGCTATCGAGCAATCGTTTGTACCCGGTCGTACTGACGAGTTTATCGTTTGTACCACCGAGAAAACGTTTGTACTCGTCTGTACTATCGAGCAATCGTTTGTACCCGTTCGTATCGGCGAGTATATCTTTTGTACCACCGAGAAAACGTTTGTACTCGTCTGTACTATCGAGCAATCGTTTGTACCCGTTCGTACTGACGAGTATATCGTTTGTACCACCGAGAAAACGTTTGTACCCGTCTGTACTATCGAGCAATCGTTTGTACCCGTTCGTACTGACGGGTATATCGTTTGTACCACCGAGAAAACGTTTGTACCCGTCTGTACTATCGAGCAATCGTTTGTACCTATTCGTACTGACGAGTATATCGTTTGTACCACCGAGAAAACGTTTGTACCCGTCTGTAGTATCGAGCAATCGTTTGTACCCATTCGTACTGACAAGTATATCGTTTGTACCAAGGAGAAAACGTTTGTACCCGTCTGAACTATCGAGTAATCGTTTGTACCCATCTGTAATATCAAGCAATCGTTTGTACCCCGTCGTACCGACGAGTATATCGTTTGTACCACCGAGAAAATGTTTGTACCCGTCTGTACTATCGAGCGATCGTTTGTACCACCGAGAAAACGTTTGTACCCGTCTGTACTATCGAGCAATCGTTTGGACCCGTTCGTAAAAACGAGTATTTCGTTAGTACCACCGAAAAAACGTTTGTACCCATGTGTACTATCGAGCAATCGTTTGTACCTGTTCGTATCGACAAGTATATCGTTTGTACTGCCGAGAAATCGTTTGTACCCGTCTGTACTATCGAGCAATCGTTCGTACCCGTTCGTATCGGCGAGTATATCGTTTGTGCCAACGAGAAAACGTTTGTACCCGTCTGTACTATCGAGCAATCGTTTGTACCCGTCTGTAATATCAAGCAATCGTTTGTACCCCCTCGTACTGACGAGTATATCGTTTGTGCCAACGAGAAAACGTTTTTACCCGTCTGTACTATCGAGCAATTGTTGGTACCCATTCGTACTGACGAGTATATCATTTGTACCACCGAGAAAACGTTTGTACCCGTCTGTACTATCGAGCAATCGTTTGTACCCGTTGGTATCGACGACTATATCCTTTGTACCAACGAGAAAACGTTTGTACCCGTCTGAACTATCGAGCAATCGTTTGTACCCGTCCGTATCGACGAGTATATCGTTTGTACCACCGAGAAAACGTTCGTACCGGGCTGTACTATCGAGCAATCGTTTGTACCCATTCGTACTGACGAGTATATCGTTTGTACCACCGAGAAAACGTTTGTACCCGTCTGTACTATCGAGCAATCGTTTGTACCCGTTGGTATCGACAAGTATATCGTTTCTACCGCCGACAAATCGTTTGTACCCGTCTGTACTATCGAGCAATCGTTTGTACCCGTTGGTATCGACGAGGATATCGTTTGTACCAACGAGAAAACGTTTGTACCCGTCTGTACTATCGAGCAATCGTTCGTACCCGTTGGTATCGACGAGTATATCGTTTGTACCAACGAGAAAACGGTTGTACCCGTCTGAACTATCGAGCAATCGTTTGTACCCGTTCGTATCGACAAGTATATCGTTTCTACCACCGAGAAATCGTTTGTGCCCGTCTGTACTATCGAGCAATCGTTTGTACCCGTTGGTATCGACGAGTATATCGTTTGTACCAACGAGAAAACGTTTGTACCCGTCTGTACTATCGAGCAATCATTTGTACCCATTCGTACCGACGAGTATATCATTTGTACCACCGAGAAAACGTTTGTACCCGTCTGTACTATCGACCAATCGTTTGTACCCGTTGGTATCGACGAGTATATCGTTTGTACCAACGAGAAAACGTTTGTACCCGTCTGAACTATCGAGCAATCGTTTGTACCCGTTCGTATCGACGAGTATTTCGTTTGTACCACCGAGAAAACATTTGTACCCGTCTGTACTATCGAGGAATCGTTTGTACCTTTTCGTACTGACGAGTATATCGTTTGTACTACCGAGAAAACGTTTGTACCCGTCTGTACTATCGAGCAATCGTTTGTACCCCTTCGTATCGACAAGTATATCGTTTTTACTGCCGAGAAATCGTTTGTACCCGTCTGTACTATCGAGCAATCGTTTGTACCCGTCCGTATCGACGAGTATATCGTTTGTACCACCGAGAAAACGTTCGTACCGGGCTGTACTATCGAGCAATCGTTTGTACCTATTCGTACTGACGAGTATATCGTTCGTACTACCGAGAAAACGTTTGTACCCGTCTGTATTATCGAGCGATCGTTTGTACCCGTTCGTAGTGACGAGTATATCGTTTGTACCACCGAGAAAACGTTTGTACCCGTTGGTATCAACGAGTATATAGTTTGTACCACCGAGAAAAAATTTATACCCGTCTATACTATCGAGCAATCGTTTTTGCCCGTCTGTAATGTCAAGTAGTCGTTTGTACTCCCTCGTACTGACGAGTATATCGTTTGTACTGCCGATAAATCGTTTGTACCCGTCTGTGCTATCGAGCAATCGTTTGTTCCCGTTCGTACTGACGAGTTTATCGATTGTACCACCGAGAAAACGTTTGCACCCGGCTGTACTGTCGAGCAATCGTTTGTACCTGTTCGTATCGACAAGTATATCGTTTGTACCACCGAGAAATCGTTTGAACCCGTCTGTACCATCGAGCAATCGTTGTACCCGTTCGTATCGACGAGTATATCGTTTGTACTACCGAGAAAACGTTTGTACCAGTCTGGACCATCGAGAAATCGTTTGTACCCATTCGTACTGACGAGTATATCGTTTGTACCACCGAAAAAACGTTTGTACCCGTCTGTACTAGCGAGCAGACGTTTGTACCAGTTCGTATCGACGAGTATATCGTTTGGACCACCGAGAAATCGTTTGTACCCGTCTGTACTATCGAGTAATCGTTTGTACCCATTCGTATGGACGAGTATATCGTTTGTACCACCGAGAAAACGTTTGTCCCAGTCTGGACTATCGAGAAATCGTTTGTACCCATTCGTACTGACGAGTATATCATTTGTACCAAGGAGAAAACGTTTCTACCCGTCTGAACTATCGAGCAATCGTTTGTACCCATCTGTAATATCAAGTAATCGTTTGTACCCCGTCGTACCGACGAGTATATCGTTTGTACCACCGAGAAAATGTTTGTACCCGTCTGTACTATCGAGCAATCGTTTGTACCACCAAGACAACGTTTGTACCCGTCTGTACTATCGAGCAATCGTTTCTACCCGTTCGTAAAAACGAGTATTCCGTTTGTACCACCGAGAAAACGTTTGTACCCATCTGTACTATCGAGCAATCGTTTGTACCTGTTCGTATCGACAAGTATATCGTTTGTACTGCCGCACAGTAGGAGAAAAGCCTAAAAACCTGGCCAAAACCTCAAATGACATTTGACGGGAATGAAAATGGGCTTACAGGGGTTTTCAAGGTCGCTGATTACGAATCTGAAAGCCAAATTATCGTAAACAAAATGGCCGATCCAATATGGCTGACATGAATGTTAAAAAGTTGCCAGATGTCGACAAAAATTGGTATTTACGGGTTTTCAAGGTCGCTGATTACGAATCCGCAAGCCAAATTATCGTAAAAAAAATGGCCGATCCAATATGGCCGACATGAACGTTAAAAAGTTACTAGATGTTGAAAAAAATTGGTATATACGGGTTTTCAAGGTCGCTGATTACCAATCCGATATCTATTGTTTATATCTTGCAACAAAGAGCTTACAGCAAATTGTTATAAAAAAAATGGCCGAGTATCCTGCTAAATAGATAAATTAATATATTTAAAAAAATCATCATAATAAAATAAACGTGAACAGTGTATTCTACGCAATTATTATTTTTATTTCCAAAATACATACGGAACGTTTCAAAAATAGAAAATTTTATTCTTAATCAAAATCGTAATCGGAGTCGGAGTCGGAGTCAGAATCATTATCCGAGTTTGTATCTATTACAACTCCCGGCACGGCTTCAATCTCGGCGCAAAATTCGTCTGCTGCAGCAGTCACTTTAGGAGCTATCAACATCGCTACAGCTTCCGGCGACAAACTCTTCAGCTTCTTCTGTGGTAGTCTTCTGACACTTGAAATGTACGGATCAGAAGTAACTAAGAGCCGATGAAAAACATCTTCCATAGTTTTAACCCTGGAACTTTTTCGCGCAAAATCTTCTCGATATCGTTTGATGTCTTTGTTTGGAGCTTCCTGAGCATCTTCGGATAATTGGCCGATTGGTAATAGAGCATGAGTTATTATCACTGGACCATGAATTAATAGTTTGTGCACCGAAGTAGGCATGGAGTACCAAGGGTATAATGCAACGGTATTTCTTGCCGTTTCAATAGCATACTGTTCAAATCTTTCACAGTTTATCTCGTGGCCACACGATATAACTTGTAGGATTACGTACAAGCGTTTAATAACTTCTTCGTTGACCCCCGTTATCGCAGCGGAAACCGTCGAATTTTCAAAGAATCGCCGAGCTGTGTTGCCATCATTGCTGCTGCCGTATCCAGGCTTTGGGCGATCGATATTTAGACCCAATTGCTTCTTGAATTCTTCTTGAATGGCCCTCTTGCGTTCCTGGGTAATTTTTTTTTCTTCGGCACTTCGAGCTTGCCATTTTTTAATGCCGAGTTTGTAAGACACGTGTAAGCAATACTCGAAGCACCGTATCCACGCATGCAGCGTCGACAATCCGAACTTCAAATTTGTTTCATTGATTTCCCTTTGCAATACAGTGTCGATGGCATTAAAATCTTTGCTGGTTGCTCCACACAAATAGCACCGTTGAGCAGATTTCGTCAATGATACAGCGTTGCAAACTTTACCATCTATCATGATGAACAACAACTTGTACATTACGGAGATTTCTTTTCCATCTATTACACTTTCGAATGGACGAAGTGACTTTATTTGTTCTTCAACAATTTGGACTTCATTAAGTGGTGACTCTGTGTCTTCGCGTAGAAACAGTAGTCTAAGCGGTCTACAAAATCGTGGAGACGAGGGTCTAAGGTTCTTCCAAACAACTATTTCTTCCTTCGATTGTTGATCATAACACACGCGTTGTAATGGCACGACTGAAGTAAAGAATACATGCGCATCAGATTTGCTGTCATCACTGAACGTCTGCTTATATTCACTTTGCCCAGAACTTCCATCGCAACCCCACTTGCAAATCAAGTCCATTTTACGAACATTATCTGGAGTCAATCTTTGAATGAGTACATTTTGGACGAGTAAAATACGTTCAACTGTATGATCTAATAGTGCCTGTAGTTGGACTTCTGCACTACTCTCTGTAATCCTGATTGCATCACGTGGTGGATAACAACGCTTTTTTGCTTTCATCACTTTTTCGTAAGACGGATATAGCTTACAGTTATTTTCCTTCCCTAATCTTCTCATTCCCTGGTAAGTACTCTTGGAGAATTTATATTCAATCATAGCGGAAAGTGCAGCCTCTTCGCATAAAGTAATTTCATCCGTTGCTCAGTAAGCTTTACGATACTTGGAAGCTCTTAAAGGACTCGTCATTGTTACGTCCTTAATAACTTTTGCGGCGTCGGATTGTCCTGAAGAGCGAAGGCTCATCTGAGTAGCGTATGCTAACTCGACCGAGTTGAACGATGTACGAATATCTTGGGTCTTCCTTCGTTTAGATCTTTCACTGGACATTGTAAACTCAAGGGACGGGCAGCCGCCCGTATTACCCGGGCTTGTTACAACAGTGTCTGTAGGTGCGGCAAAACATACCTGCTTGCTAAGCCATTCACCGTTATTCTTGAAAAATACACAGGATTTTCTGTGAGCTTGTTGCCACCTCGTTCTCATTTGATTGAAGAGTATCGAAAAAGTCTGTTTCGAGTCCTCAGGCACTACAACTGTACGTCCGGTGTCCTTGGAAATTTTTTCTACCATAAATTCGATCAAGGAAGCGAATTTATCGGATAAATGCTCGCTGATTATCAGAAATACTTCTTTCCTTGTCAGCACCAATTCTTTGTAACCGGATCCTGTAATAAAGACATAAAATTGTAGAAAATTGGTGTTAAAGGAAAAGATAAAATTTTCAATTAATACAAAAACTTGAACAATGTACATTATTTTACCAAATAAATAACCGCAATAATTGAAATAATTTTAAGAAAATTAGACAGAAAATATTGACATGGATTTGGTTAAAAGAAAGCTTTGCTTACTATATAATATATATATATTCAAATATTTTATTCGAATGTTATAACATTTCATTCATATTTAAGAAATTTTTATGTGGTTGATTTTAATATGTATATATATATATGCATACGTATATATCATAATTAAATCACAGAACATTTATATATATATATATACACATGCATATATATTAAAATAATTTATTTCAAGCGTATAACAGCCGTCTTGTCCGTTATGATGCTACTTCACCCATTCTCAGGTAGAGGCGCAGCGGCCGCTCAACAGTGCCGCGTGCACGCTCGGCTACCGCACGATGCGAAAAAAATCATAACGGACAAGACGCACGTTTTCCGCAGGTGACTCTTGTAAATTTCGAAAGCTTATACATTAAACTAAAGGCCGAGACTAGGAGCTTTGCAAAATGTGACAAAATATATAACTTTTCGGACCGTTGAAAATATAAGTTTTCAAAATTATTCAATTTTATTTATGCCGAAGGCTATACTTCATTTCAATCATTTATACATAAACTTTCGATTCAACCGATGTAAAAACATGTTCTACATACCTCCAGAAGTCGTATCCATGTTGCAGAATTGAAATTAAACCCGTCACTTTAAAGCTATGGGTTTTTGAAGTCAGCGTTATTTTCGTCTGTTCAGCGCGTGACACGTACACTCTTCACGAACACGCACTGCCAACTGACGCTGCGGCGCAGGTATACACTTAAAGGGCTTTCCCTTCCACAATAGAATGCAGTTACTAGTCCTCTACCTGAATGACTACTCAACTAACCCTATTTCGAAAATTTATTTTTTGGGGTTTTGGCCAGGTTTTTGGGCTATTCTCCTACTGTGCGTCTGTACTATTGAGCAATCGTTTGTACCCGTTCGTGTCGGCGAGTATATCGTTTGTACCAACGAGAAAACGTTTGTACCCGTCTGTACTATCGAGCAATCGTTTGTACCCGTCTGTAATATCAAGCAATCGTTTGTACCCCCTCGTACTGACGAGTATATCGTTTGTGCCAACGAGAAAACGTTTCTACCCATCTGTACTATCGAGCAATCGTTTGTACCCATTCGTACTGACGAGTATATCATTTGTACCACCGAGAAAACGTTTGTACCCGTCTGTACTATCGAGCAATCGTTTGTACCCTTTGGTATCGACGAGTATATCGTTTGTACCAACGAGAAAACGTTGGTACCCGTCTGTACTATCGAGCAATCGTTTGTACCCATTCGTACTGACGAGGATATCATTTGTACCACCGAGAAAACGTTTGTACCCGTCTGTACTATCGAGCGATCGTTTGTACCCGTTGGTATCGACGAGTATATCGTTTGTAGCAACGACAAAACGTTTGTACCCGTCTGAGATATCGAGCAATCGTTTGTACCCGTTCGTATCGACGAGTATTTCGTTTGTACCACCGAGAAAACGTTTGTACCCGTCTGTATTATCGAGGAATCATTTGAACCTGTTCGTATCGACGAGTAAATCGTTTGTACCAACGAGAAAACGTTTATACTCGACTGTACTATCGAGCAATCGTTTGTACCCGTTCGTATCGACGAGTATATCGTTTGTACCACCGCGAAAACGTTTGTACCCGTCTGTACTATCGAGCAATCGTTTGTACCCGTTGGTATCGACGAGTATATCGTTTGTACCAACGAGAAAACGTTTGTACCCGTCTGTACTATCGAGCAATCGTTTGTACCCGTTGGTATCGACGAGTATATCGTTTGTAGCAACGAGAAAACGTTTGTACCCGTCTGAACTATCGAGCAATCGTTTGTACCCGTTCGTATCGACGAGTATTTCGTTTGTACCACCGAGAAAACGTTTGTACCCGTCTGTACTATCGAGGAATCGTTTGTACCTATTCGTATCGACGAGTCAATCGTTTGTACCAACGAGAAAACGTTTATAATCGACTGTACTATCAAGCAATCGTTTGTACCACCGAAAAAACGTTTGTACCCGTCTGTACTATCGAGCAATCGTTTGCACCCGTTCGTATCGACAAGTATATCGTTTCTACCGCCGAGAAATCGTTTGTACCCGTCTGTACTATCGAGCAATCGTTTGTACCCGTTCGTATCGACGAGCATATCGTTTGTACCGAGAAAACGTTTGTACCCGTCTGAACTATCGAGGAATCGTTTGTACCTATTCGTATCGACGAGTAAATCGTTTGTACCAATGAGAAAACGTTTATACTCAACGGAACTATCGAGCAATCGTTTGTACTCGTTCGTATCGACGAGTATTTCGTTTGTACCATCGCGAAAACGTTTGTACCCGTCTGTACTATCGAGCAATCGTTTGTACCCATTCGTACTGACGAGTATATCGTTTGTACCAAGGAGAAAACGTTTGTACCCGTCTGTACTATCGAGCAATCGTTTGTACCCGTCTGTAATATCAAGCAATCGTTTGTAACCCCTCGTACTGACGAGTATATCGTTTGTACCAACGAGAAAACGTTTTTACCCGTCTGTACTATCGAGCAATCGTTTGTACCCGTTGGTATCGACGAGTATATCGTTTGTACCAACGAGAAAACGTTTGTACCCGTCTGTACTATCGAGCAATCGTTTGTACCCATTCGTACTGACGAGTATATCGTTTGTACCAACGAGAAAACGTTTGTACCCGTCTGTACTATCGAGCAATCGTTTGTACCCGTCTGTAATATCAAGCAATCGTTTGTAACCCCTCGTACTGACGAGTATATCGTTTGTACCAACGAGAAAACGTTTTTACCCGTCTGTACTATCGAGCAATCGTTTGTACCCGTTGGTATCGACGAGTATATCGTTTGTACCAACGAGAAAACGTTTGTACCCGTCTGTACTATCGAGCAGTCGTTTGTACCCATTCGTACTGACGAGTATATCATTTGTACCACCGAGAAAACGTTTGTACCCGTCTGTACTATCGAGCAATCGTTTGTACCCGTTGGTATCGACGAGTATATCGTTTGTACCAACGAGAAAACGTTTGTACCCGTCTGTACTATCGAGCAATCGTTTGTACCCATTCGTACTGACGAGGATATCATTTGTACCACCGAGAAAACGTTTGTACCCGTCTGTACTATCGAGCAATCGTTTGTACCCGTCTGTACTATCGAGCAATCGTTTGTACCCGTCTGTACTACCGAGCAATCGTTTGTACCCGTTCGTATCGACGAGTATATCATTTGTACCGAGAAAATGTTTGTACCCGTCTGAACTATCGAGGAATCGTTTGTACCTATTCGTATCGACGAGTAAATCGTTTGTACCAATGAGAAAACGTTTATACTCGACTGTACTATCGAGCAATCGTTTGTACCCGTTCGTATCGACGAGTATATCGTTTGTACCACCGCGAAAACGTTTGTACCCGTCTATACTATCGACCAATCGTTTGTACCCATTCGTACTGACGAGTATATCGTTTGTACCAACGAGAAAATGTTTGTACCCGTCTGTACTATCGAGCAATCGTTTTTACCCGTCTGTAATATCGAGCAATCGTTTGTATCCCCTCGTACTGACGAGTATATCGTTTGTACCAATGAGAAAACGTTTTTACCCGTCTGCACTATCGAGCAATCGTTTGTACCCGTCTGCACTATCGAGCAATCGTTTGTACCCGTTGGTATCGACGAGTATATCGTTTGTACCAACGAGAAAACGTTTGTACCCGTCTGTACTATCGAGCTATCGTTTGTACCCGTTGGTATCGACGAGTATATCGTTTGTAGCAACGAGAAAACGTTTGTACCCGTCTGAACTATCGAGCAATCGTTTGTACCCGTTCGTATCGACGAGTATTCCGTTTGTACCACCGAGAAAACGTTTGTACCCGTCTGTACTATCGAGGAATCGTTTGTACCTATTCGTGTCGATGAGTCAATCGTTTGTACCAACGAGAAAACGTTTATACTCGACTGTACTATCGAGCAATCGTTTGTACCCGTTCGTACTGACGAGTATATCGTTTGTACCACCGAAAAAACGTTTGGACCCGTCTGTACTATCGAGCAGACGTTTGTACCAGTTCGTATCGACGAGTATATCATTTGGACCACCGAGAAATCGTTTGTACCCGTCTGTACTATCGAGCAATCGTTTGTACCCATTCGTATCGACGAGTATATCGTTTGTACCACCGAGAAAACGTTTGTACCAGTCTGGACTATCGAGAAATCCTTTGTACCCATTCGTACTGACGAGTATATCGTTTTTACCAACGAGAAAACGTTTGTACCCGTCTGTACTATCGAGCAATCGTTTGTACCCATTCGTACTGACGAGTATATCGTTTGTACCAACGAGACAACGTTTGTACCCGTCTGTAGTATCGAGCAATCGTTTGTACCCATCCGTACTGACGAGTATATCGTTTGTACCAAGGAGAAAACGTTTGTACCCGTCTGTACTATCGAGCAATCGTTTGTACCACCGAGAAAACGTTTGTACCCGTCTGTACTATTGAGCAATCGTTTCTACCCGTTCGTAAAAACGAGTATTTCGTTTGTACCACCGAGAAAACGTTTGTACCCATCTGTACTATCGAGCAATCGTTTGTACCTGTTCGTATCGACAAGTATATCGTTTGTACTGCCGAGAAATCGTTTATACCCGTCTGTACTATTGAGCAATCGTGTGTACCCGTTCGTATCGGCGAGTATATCGTTTGTACCAACGAGAAAACGTTTGTACCCGTCTGTACTATCGAGCAATCGTTTGTACCGGTCTGTAATATCAAGCAATCGTTTGTACCCCCTCGTACTGACGAGTATATCGCTTGTGCCAACGAGAAAACGTTTCTACCCGTCTGTACTATCGAGCCATCGTTTGTACCCATTCGCACTGACGAGTATATCATTTGTACCACCGAGAAAATGTTTGTACCCTTCTGTAGTATCGAGCAATCGTTTGTACCACCGAGAAAACGTTTGTACCCGTCTGAACTATCGAGGAATCGTTTGTACCTATTCGTATCGACGAGTAAATCGTTTGTACCAACGAGAAAACGTTTATACTCGACTGTACTATCGAGCAATCGTATGTACCCGTTCGTATCGACGAGTATATCTTTTGTACCACCGCGAAAACGTTTGTACCCGTCTGTACAATCAAGCAATCGTTTGTACCCATTCGTACTGACGAGTATATCATTTGTACCACCGAGAAAACATTTGTACCCGTCTGTACTATGGAGCAATCGTTTGTACCAGTTCGTATCGACGAGTATATCATTTGTACCAACGAGAAAACGTTTGTACCCGTCTGTACTATCGAGCAATCGTTTGTACCCGTTCGTATCGACGAGTACATAGTTTGTACCACCGAGAAAACGATTTTACCCGTCTGTACTATCGAGCAATCGTTTGTACCCATCCGTACTGACGAGTATATCGTTTGTATCAACGAGAAAACGTTTGTACCCGTCTGTACTATCGAGCAATCGTTTGTACCCATTTGTACTGACACGTACATCGTTTGTATCAACGAGAAAATGTTTGTGCCCGTCTGAACTATCGAGCAATCGTTTGTACCCGTTCGTATCGACAAGTATTTCGTGTGTACCGCCGAGCGTAAGTTTCGTAGAGTATGTAAGTAAGTAAACGGAGATGGGTTCAAACGATTAATCGGCAGTACAAATGATATGCTCGTCGATACGAACGGGTAGAAACGATTGCTCAATAGTCTAGACGGGTTCAAACGTTTTCCCAGTGGTTCCCACAAACGATATACTCGTCAGTACGAATGGGTATTAAAGATTAATCGCCGGTACGAACGGGTACAAACGATTTCTCGGTGGTACAAACGACACACTCGTCGATACCACCGGGTACAAACCATGGCTAGATAGTACAAACGGGTACAAACGATTGCTCGGTGGAACGATCGATATACGCGCCAGTGCGAATGGGTACAAACGATCAATCGCGGGTACGAACGTTTACTCGTTGGTACGAATGGGTACAAACGATTGCGCGGTGATACCAATGATATAATTGTCGAAATAAATGGGTACATACGATTGCTAGGGGATCAGACGATATACTTCCTGATACGAACGAGTACAAACGATTTAATAGTCTCTACAAACGGGTACAAACGATTAAACGTTGCTACAATCGATATACTCGCCAGCCCGAATGGGTACAAACGATTAATCGCTGATACAAACGATTTTCTTGTTGGTACGAACGGGTACAAACGATTCCTCGATAGTACAGACGGGTACAAACGATTTCTCGGTGGTACAACCGATATACTCGTCAGTACGAATGGGTACAAACGATTGCTCGATAGTACAGACGGGTACAAACGATTTCTCGGCAGTAAAAATGATATACTTGTCGATACGAACGGGTACAAACCATTGCTCGATAGTACAGATGGGTACAAACGTTTTCTCGGTGGTACAAACGAAAAACTCGTTTTTACGAACGGGTACAACCGATTGCTCGATAGTACAGACGGGTACAAACGTTTTCTCGGTGGTACAAACGATATACTCGTCAATACGACGGGGGACAAACGATTGCTTGATATTACAGATGGGTACAAACGATTGCTCGATAGTTCAGATGAGTAGAAACGTTTTCTCCTTGGTACAAACGATGTACTCGTCAGTACGAATGGGTACAAACGATTGCTCGATCCTACAGACGGGTACAAACGATTTCTCGGCAGTACAAACGATATACTTGTCGATACGAACAGGTACAAACGATTGCTCGATAGTACAGATGGGTACAAACGTTTTCTCGGTGGTACAAACGAAATACTCGTTTTTCCGAACGGGTACAAACGATTGCTCGATAGTACAGACGGGTACAAACGTTTTCTCGGTGGTACAAACGATTGCTCGATAGTACAGACGGGTACAATCGTTTTCTCGGTGGTACAAACGATATACTCGTCACTACGACGGGGTACAAACGATTGCTTGATATTACAGATGGGTGCAAATGATTGCTCGATAGTTCAGACGGGTACAAACGTTTTCTCCTTGGTACAAACGATATACTCGTCAGTACGAATGGGTACAAACGATTGCTCGATACTACAGACGGGTACAAACGTCTTCTCGGTGGTACGAACGATATACTCGTCAGTACGAATGTGTACAAACGATTGCTCGATACTACAGACGGGTACAAACGTTTTCTCGTTGGTACAAACGATATACTCGTCAGTACGAATGGGTACAAACGATTGCTCGATAATACAGACGGGTAGAAACGTTTTCTCGTTGGTACAAACGATAGACTCGTCAGTACGAACGGGTACAAACGATTGCTCGATAGCACAGACGGGTACAAACGATTTATCGGCGGTACAAACGATATACTCGTCAGTACGAGGGAGTACAAACGAGTACTTGACATTACAGACGGGTAAAAACGATTGCTCGATAGTATAGACGGGTACTAACGTTTTCTCGGTGGTATAAACTATATACTCGTTGATACCAACGGGTACAAACGTTTTCTCGTTGGTGCAAACGATATACTCGTCGATACCAACGGATACAATCGATTTCTCTGTGGTACAAACGATATACTTGTCGGTACGAAGGGAAATAAAAAAATAAAAAAATCGAAATTTTTTTTTTTCAAAAAAAAATTTGCAAAAAAAATTAAAAAAAAAAATTCGACGGTACAAACGGGTACAAACGATTCTCTTTCCATTCGCGTTTATTAAAATTGTTTTGCTCTAAATGGGTTGCGGTCCATTTTTCCATACCCTCGTACTTTTTTCCCCCTTAAGGTACAAACGAAATTAAAGGCGGTACAAACGGGTACAAACCGAGTACAAACGAATGCAAAAAAAAAAAATTACTTTCTGTAAAGTCAGTTGCCAAGTTCACACAGGTGTGTTTAGCGTCCCTTCTAATTGCAGGCCATATGAATTTTTCGCGGAGTGTTCAGGCAGTGACGCGGCCATTGGGATGAGAAAGACCGTGAACGGTGGCAAAGGCCCGCCTTCGGAGTTCCTGCGGAATGTACGGTCTGACCCACCCGGACGAGATGTCACACCACACGGCGTGCCCTTGTATGCGCAGCCTTTGCAGCTTAAGCGAGGTGCTCTTAGCTAGCTGTTGCAGTTCTTCGTCGTTTTCCTGTACCGCGCTGATCGTTTCCGCGTCGAGATCGGTTGGCATCGTGATCGTGTTGATGCGCGAAAGAGCGTCGGCCACGACGTTGTCCTTCCCACTAACGTGGACTATCTCCGTTGTGAACTGGCTGACGTAGTCTAATTGGCGAAGTTGCCTCGGCGACGCTTTGTCCGATCTTTGCGAGAACGCGTAGACGAGAGGTCGATGATCATTTCGAATGACAAAGTGTCGACCCTCCAGGATATGCTGAAAAATTTTTATAGCAACAAAAATGGCCAGAAGCTCCCGATCATACGTACTGTAGCGCGCTTCTGCGGGCGTCAGTTTCCTGGAAAAGAATCCCACAGGTTTCCAGGTGTCGCCCTCCAATTGTTCCACCGAAGCACCGATCGCGAAGTGAGAGGCGTCGCTTGTGAGAGCCAGCGGAGCAGCGGATGACAGATACGAAGCTTTGGTAGCGGAGGCTATACTGCGCTTGCAATCCTGGAAGGGCTTCTCGGATGAGTCGTTCCATTCTACTTTTCTTTTGTCGTTTTTCCTAGAATCCTTCAGGTATGCGTTGAGTGGGACTTGGAGCTGCGCGACGTGAGGAATACAGTGGCGGTAGTAATTCAACATCCCCAGAAAGCGTCGAAGGTCGGAGATTGTTTCAGGCTTAGGAAATCCGGTGATGGCCGTCACTCTGTCAGCTGGAGGCTCGAGCCCATGCTTGTTGACCACGAATCCCAGATATGCAACCTCTTCTTTGCCGAATTGGCACTTGTCAAGGTTGATGGTCAGCCGATTAGCCCGAAGAATCTTAAATACGGTGCTGAGATGTTCCAGATGCTCCTCGTGAGAGCTTGACACAATGATCAAGTCATCGATGAAGCAGCCCACAAAATCCAGTCCCCGCAGGATATTGTCCATGTGCCGCTGAAATGTTTGCGTGGCATTGCGGAGACCCGGGGGCATTCCGAGGAATTCAAAGAGTCCGAACGGAGTCGTGACGGCGGTCTTCTGGATGTCCTCCGAGGCAACGGGAATCTGGTGGTAGGCCCGGACGAGATCGAGCGTCGTGAAGATGGTCCTTCCGTAAAGACGTTAGGAAGTGTCCTCCGTATGCGGGACCGAGTAGCGATCGGGCACGGTTTGTGCATTCAACCTTCTGAAATCGCCGGTGGAGCGCCAGCCGCCGCGTTTTTTTTGGCACTATGTGTAGCGGGCTTGCCCACTGGCTGCTAGACGGGCGTATTATCCCATGGTTCAATAACAGCTCGAAATCAGCTTCGGCTGCCTTCAGTTTTTCACCGGTGTGGCGTCGCGGGCGTTTCACCACAGGCTGTCCAGTGGTCAGAATGTGGTGCGAGACTGGGCTCTCACAAGGGGACAGTACGGCAGTCGGATTTTTGTAATTTTTCGTACTCATGGTACGTGAAGTTCAGAGCTCGAATATTAATATCCCAAAGCAGTTCGACGCCATATTCAGAAATTTTCGAGAAAATTGACTTTGAAGTTTTCCAGCGCACTCTTATCCCACAAAGATGCACCGATATTCGAACCGGGCTCGTGGCGTACCCGGTAGCGCTCGAGTCTAGTAATCGCGGGGTCGCTGGTTCGAGTCTCACTTCGATTTTTTTTTTATTTTTTTTTTAATTCGCATACCTCCGTCATTTAAATATCCCGATAAATTTTTGTTGTATATAATCACATATTATTATATATAATTAATATAATATATCTATATATGTTTATATATGGACAAAATCCATATATAGTTATTTATGTACAAAATGCATTATAGTTATACATAATTATATATTTTCTCATATATGATCATATATTATTTATATATAACAATAGGTGATTATTTATAAAAAAATAAATAAATAATCCCGGGATAAAAATCATAAAATCTATGCTAATTCACATATATGTAATTATAATTGTCAATGATAAATGCAAGTCTTATTTTTGATTATCTCTTGCTTGAAATTGCGAATAGGCGACGTAAAAATATCCAGTAATAATATTTACATAAACTCCCATGTAGATTAATAGGAATATAAATAGAAGAATAAATGTTGAAATATGTGAATATAACGCTTGCTTTGACAACCGTCGATATTGTGAATAACAGTTCTGCGTACATCGTTTGCCTTTGTCCTGATCAACTACGTGCGAAGCGGGCACAGCTGCTTGTGCACAAAAGATTTCTGGGAATTCCAGAACGGGTGGAAGGGATAGGGCGTCTTTCGCAAGGAATGCCTGTTTGAAGTAGCATTCGACCGTTGGTTTTCGGAGCAGCAAGTACTGTTTTTCGGCGTGGTGCACGATTTTGTAGAATATTCGATAAAAAAAGATCAAAATGTCGGGCGTGGGAGACGACGAGGTGCATGGGCCTTCGACGGCACAAGATGATATTGAATATTCTTTGTGCAGTGAAGTTTCAAAATTACGATTGAAGGATGCCCTCGTATATTACGAGCAAATTCTCACACAAAATAATCTTGTGGCACCAACATCATCGGAGGTAATTACTGAAGAGGGAATGTTACTAGCAGAAGACTTGTTCCATTATACAGTACAAACTTTACACGAGAAAAAGTTTGTAACGGATGAAGAACTAATTATGCTTGATGAATTGGAAGAAGAATACGCTTTTGACGAACCTGCACCTGAAAAGGGCGAAATCGTACACGGACAATATTCCGCTGGATTATAAAAGAAAAGTTATCAATATAGTTCGAGCACATCCGACATGGAGCCTAAAAGTTCTGCAAAAAAACGGGTGCAGCGGCTTAAAGCGCATGGAGGAATTGCCAAAATGGGAAAAACATGTAAAAAGCGGAGGAACCATGACAGACAAATACGCGACCATCGATTCGTGGACTTACGATCGCTTTGAGGAAGCGTGACAGAACAACCAACAAGTTACAACCCGGAACTTGCAGCAGTGGGCTTTATCGGCTGCGAGTCAATTTGAAAATTTTGATTTCAAAGCTTCCGATAGGTGGGTTGTGAAATTTAAACGGAGACATCGAATTCGCCAAAGAAAAATCACATAGTTTGTAACGGAAAGAGAAACCGCAACGCGGGATGAAACCCTGGCTGCTGCAGAAGATTTTCGTATCCAGGCTCGTGATGTCATACCAAACTTTGGTCCCGATTTCGTCATTAATACAGACCAAACAGGTATTCAAAATTTGTTCTCATTTTCCATAATAAATTAATGTAGACTTTCGTATATAGTATTTTCAATTTATTCCCTTTCTATTTTTTTCAGGGTGCCAATACCAGTCGACGTTCGACAGAACTCTGGCGACCAAAGGATCAAAAGTAGTGCTGGTAAAGCGGCAGAATATGAATAAAGTAACCCATTCCTATACTGCGCAGTACTCTGTCACCCTATCAGGAAAATTGTTGCCCCTGGTGTTCGTATGCCTACAAAAAAGAAAAGGTTCATTTGGTCGCAGAGTTCAAAAATCGGTCGACGAGTACCTAAAAAAATACGGAAACGTCGTAGTCACGTCATCGAAATCGGGAAAATTGACTACAAAGTTATACAAAGATTTTTTAATCAACGTTTTGAAACCCTACGTAAAAAAAGAAAAGTTTTTCTTAATTATCGATTCCTGGGGAGGCCAAACCGATACCGTGATGTACAATGAGGTATTTCGAAATGACAGACGTCTGCCTACTTGCACGGTGCAGGTAATTCCAACAAAATGCACTCCATTAGTGCATCCTTGTGACGTGTATTTTTACCGCCAAGTAAAAAATTTCATAAAGCGTCTGCAGAACTGCGCCTATCTGATTGAACAAGGACGTGAAATTAATGATAGAGAAGATTGCATAAAAATTCATTCTATTGTTCATCATCAGTTGTCTTCTCCGGTCTTCAATAACATGATCAGATATGCGTGGTTTGCTTCGAAACTTTGCGATCAAAGAGAAATCTTCATGAACGTGAATGAAGTTTGTTTTCCGATCGATGTATTGAAAAAATTGCGAATGTAACAATGCAGCGTTTGTACGGTGTGCGAGATGCCGTGAAAATGACTGTTTTCCTTATTTTTACGATGGTTATCACTCTGGCTCGTGTATACACCCGATGTATAAAACAAACGAATACAGACCGAATAATAAAGTACTCAATTCCTTACCCGACATTTTTCATTTTCATCCTAAAAATGTTGTTGGTTATAAATATTGATACTTGAAAATGTATGTTTATAATCAAGAGATAATTGAAAATATGACTTGCGTTTTTTCATTTAAAAAAAATGAAAAAAAAAAAAAAAAAAAAAAAATTCGAAGTGAGACTCGAACCAGCGACCCCGCGATTACTAGACTCGAGCGCTACCGGGTACGCCACGAGCCCGGTTCGAATATCGTTGCAACTTTGTGGTATAAGAGTGCGCTCGAAAACTTCAAAGTCAATTTTCTCGAAAATTTCTGAATATGGCCCCGAACTGCTTTGGGATATTAATATTCGAGCTCTGAAGTTTGCGTACCATGAGTACGAAAAATTACAAAAATCCGACGGCCTTACTGTCCCCTTGTCAGTGTCTGTGCGGGGCGCCGTAGACGGTGTCGTGATGTCCTTGGAGCTGCGCAGGAGTCTCACGTAGTCATTGCCCTCCGGAGAAGCAGGTAAGTTGATGTGTTCCACCGTAGACATGCTGTGGACCGAGGCTGTACACAATTCGCCCGGCAGCGGTCAATGAGGTAAGAGGGTCGATTAGTCATCGGCCCTCGAGGTCGATAATGAGCCCGTAGTGGACCAAGAAGTCCGCGCCGATGATGGCCGACTGTACATCAGCAACTATGAAGGCCCATCTGAAGGCTCGGCGAAGACCGACGTTAATTGTCAGAATGACTTGCCCGTAGGTGGAGATCACGGTTGTGTTGGCTGCGTAGAGCTTGAGGTCGGAGCGCTAGAGATTCCTGCAGATAGAGGCTCTCGGGACTAACGAGACAACGGAACCTGAATCAATGAGGAGTTTAAGGTGAGTAGCACGGTCACAGATGTGCAGGCGGAGCTCGGTGTCAACAACGTCGATGTTGTTGTTGTTGCTGTCGCCCACTGCCATTATCGACGACAGCTGCACTACTTTTCCGACTGGTTGCATGGAGCGATCGGGTGCACCGACGTGCAGGGCTGTGTGCAACGGGTAGCTCTTGCCCCAAAGCGCCGATGATAGAAGCACTCTCCGGAAGGCGCGGAAGACGTCGGGCGAGTGCGCGACTTCGAACGACCCCTTAGTGGTGCGCTTATGGTGAGCTTTTCCAGAAGGGACCACTGTGATTCTCCATCAACTCGTCAGCGGCTGTAGCGAGCTCCTCAAGTGTCGGAGCCTTGAAGATCTTTGGAAAACGCTGAGTATGCTGTGGGAGAAGTGCGAGCCACCTAATTCGCAGGACGTCCTCGCTGGCCCTGTCGCCGGCAAGTGTGCGCATTTGCCGGAGGAGTTGAGAGGGCTTCTTGTCTCCCAATTGCAGCTCGGTGAGGAGTTTGTGCATCTGCCGATTGGCAGAGTCAGTGAATCTTCTCATCGATTTGCTTTTGAGGTTACCGTATTTGTCTCTGTCTGGTGGATTGCGGAGGACGTCGGACACCTCCTGCACCGCGGCGGAGTCCAGGGTACCGACGACAAGGTGGTATTTGCTGGTATTGGAGACGACCTTCTTAGTGTGGACGATAGATTCAATTTGCAAGAACCAGAGCTCGGGAGCCTCCTTCCAGAAGGCGGGGAGTTTGCAATGCTCGATGGCTTCAATTCCGAAGTCGAATGGTCTGGGTTGAGCTAGATGTGTGAGCCCTTTATCGGAGTGTGATTGCCGTCATCGCTGCTCGCCATTGTGTACACAGAGTCGATAGGTTATACTTGAGTACAACACCCTATCACGTCAGGGTCACCATATATGGACAAAAGGAGACGACGGGTTTTGCGCGTAATAACGTCCACAGAATTTATTATAAAGATAACAATAACTTTATTTATATGTGTTAGCATGTCAGTACAACCACGATCGCGTGAGAGGCCTTTTTCTGGCGCCCGCAGGAATAGCGTGGAACGGAAGTACTTCTTGTCTTTTTCCTTCCGGTCATGCGCACCCTGGCGATAGCAGCGCCGCGAGAAGGTTTTTGGGTCTGGTGTGGAGATCAGGGGTGCCACAAACGAACGCGCGCTGTGACATCTAGCGGTAGGGAGTAGTAGCTCGTGCGAGCTCGATCTGCCCTACCGACTCGAGCCGGGGCCGCGTCGGAGTTTCGCGTCGGGTGTCATTCCGTCTTAATTCTATTCTTTCACACGCACTACCCCTTTTTACCCTCATCCCATGCTATCGCGCTAGGCGTAGGCAACAAAGAGGGAAACGAAAATATTATGCGCTCATCCCTACTGGATGTGACATATTAATTTTTGGGGGCTCGTCCGGGATATCAAAAAGGGAATGTGCTAATTAATCCAACGTCCATAAGTGATTCGGATATTTATCCATCGGATTTGTTACCTGGTTCGAACCTCGTAAACGATCGATCAAGAAATTACAGAAATTCTCAAAAATCGGAAACAAACCCACAAAAACAATGACGACGTTCGGAACAAACCATTTAAAATCTCTAAGAGGCGCCATAATTTTTGTCCCCGAATTCGACGGACAAAATATCTCTTTATCAGAATTCATTACGGGGTGCGAGGATGCGAAAGATATGCTCCCTCCCGAATTGGCAAAAAATATTTAGAAAAATTAATTAGAAATAAATTGAAAAATCAAGCTAAAGAAGCAATCCACGGGACCAAAGTCGAAACGATAGAAGCACTAAACAAATTTCTAAAAAAATATAGATACACCAAATAAATCCGTAATGCAATTATTGGGAGAACTCGATAACATCTTTCAAACGGCCAACGACAGTGTCATAGATTTTTCTGCAAAAATCAGGGAAAAGGCGAGGGAAATAATCGAGGCGCGAAACCTATCGAATGATGGGGCGGACGACCTCGTATTCAGAATAAGAGTAGACGACTACTTCCTGACGTGTTTTAAACGTGGGTCAAAGGGGGAAATTGAACAACGACTACCTATGTGTGCTAACATCGACGTCGCGATCGACCACGCAATACAAATTGAACGTAAATCGCGTCGCGAAAACAGTTGCACTCGCCCTCCATTAAACCCGTTCCGATAAAGTCAATCAAGATCTGTAATATTTTCAAAAAGGATAATCATCCGACCGAAGCTTGCCGATTCGCAATTCTTACATGCCAAATTTGCAAAGGTCAAGGCCACAGTGTCTTAGAGTGCAGAAAAAAACGAAACGAACAAGGCTCGATCATTTGCCAAATTTGCAAGAAACTCGGTCACAACGCCGACAGGTGTTGCACCGATCAGAATTCCTGCGCCACAACCTGTCAATTGTGTAAAAACCCAGGGCACACAGCCGATAAATGTCCTTCACAAGGCATTTGTTCGAACGAACAAACGAACCCGACGAGGTAGTAGAAATCCCTGCACGTTCGAAACCTCGTTCCACATGAGAGTCGAAAACGGCACGTTAAAGGAAGGAATTCCGCCTTTAAAAATCCGTAAGGATTTTACGCCGGCGACTGCCTAGTAACAAACATCGACGGAAAGGCCCATTTGAAGGATTCCAATCCCACAAATGACGCCGTACGACTGATCGTGCCGGTCATAAAACTACAGGAATTCGACATCGTGGAACCCCCAAACCAAACAAAAAACAAAATCAGATTACACGACAATCTGCGATTCTAATTCAGTTCCTCAAGATTCTAATCCTAATTCGGACGTAGATTGCACGACAACTACGCCGGTCCAGAGCCCAGTAGTGGCCAATAAAAAAAATAAAAAAATCGACAAACACGTCAAAATAAATCTTTGTCAACGCTCCAGTGAGAGCGATAATGAAGAAAAACCAAGCCAAAACGAAAACAAAACAAAAAGCAAAACAAGCTCAGATAGCACGACAATCTGTGTTTCCAATCCAGTTCCTCGCGATGCTAACCCAATTTCTCGTGATCATACTAATCTAAAATCAGATTGCATGACAATCTCAAATTCGAGTCCAATTCCTCGTGATCCTTCTATTTCAATCGTAGATTGCATGACAACTACGATAATCCAGAGCCCGAAAGTGGCCAATCTAAAAACTTCGGCAAAAAATGTCGAAGCAAAACCTTGCCTTCACTCCGACGAAAGCGATGAGCAAGGAAAATCAAATAAAAAATCCATTAGCGAGGAAAAATCAAAAACAAAAAAAATCAAAAGAAAAAATTGAACAAAAACCAAAAAGAAAAAGAAAAATCGAAAGCAATTCAAAAACAAAACGAATTAGTAAAACCCAAAATAAAACAAAATCAAAATGGAAAGGGAAAATCCAAAACAATTTAAAATCCAAACGACGAAGAAAAACCCAAAATAAGACAAAACCAAAACGAAGAAAAAAGATCCAAAACAATTCAAAATCAAAACGACAAAGAAAACTCATAAACAATCCAAAACCAAAACGAAAAAAGGCCTACAAATGAAACAAAACTCGAATCAAATTCTAATCACAAAAGCAAATTCGCGAACGAACGAAAATTCTATCGTCACCTCTAAGCCAACATCGCATATGATTGAAAATTCGAAAATCGCGTTGCAATATTTGGCGCGCAAATTAGACCAGACTAGCGATAGCAATGCCGAAAACAAAAATCCAACGACCTTTACTATTCGGGCAGATGTCCACCCCGTCCCGCGTGAGAAAAATATAAACATCTTCACTCGCTCTCGAGCGAAGAGCGATCTAGAACAAGTGCACGAATCATGTGGCGACTACGCTACCGTCAAGGCCGACGCGCCGGCAGTTGAACGCATAGACGCGCACTCCCAAACTCGACACCTTACGCGTTGAATTCGTGAACTCATAAATTACACAGAGAGTAGCGACGGCGAGACGAAGGTCAAGATAGTAAGACCCATATGCACTGGTCGTCCCGCGATGGGCATTGCCCCGAAATCAGCTGAGGGCCCTGACAAGCGCAAAGCACTTCCAATCCCTTGCTTCAAAAACTCCATCGATCCTAATTTCGATAAATCGATAGATCGACAAATTCAGATTTCAACTCTCTCGATTCACAACCCTCTGAAGACGAGAATCCTCCAGCGGAGGAAAGAGAAATATCAGAATTAAAAATTGCTAATTGCGTCAACACCAAAGAGTTGTTCCATTTTCGAAACGGTAATCTGGTGCATTTCACCGACTCAACGGGTAAGCCGTATGACCCACGAGGACACAAGGGTGTCTCAAAAATCTATTTCAATCCTAATTTAATAAATAATCATAATATCAGTAATCAATAATCAACCTTTTTAGTAACATCTAACGATATCACCCTTGTACTCGGAATGAGAAAAACAGATCAAATTTTTTGTTACAGCATCCTCAGTACAGAACATTCAAACCTGCGTGTATCCAAAACTCGCCGAACTAACTATTTCACAATTCAAGAGAGATTTCCCGTCGCGAACCGAGATATAATTACCTACATGCATTTGAAATTTATATACGTAGTAATTATATTACATTAGCAAATCATTGTATTACGATATTCCTACGCAACGTCGAAAAAAGAGCGCCACATGCTCCAAAATAATTTGTTATCGGCGATCCAAGCCTCGGACAAATTCTCTACAATTTAGCAAAGAAGCCGAGTTACAGGCGGTACTTTCTGACGAAATAGTACACGTTATTCAACGTATAATAATACAAGAAAATCTGATCAGGTTAAAATAATTTTACGTTCAATCTCTTGTCACTCGTGGGAACGAAAAATATCTTCTCACTCCTCGAACTCACATATAAACAATTAAACAAATAGAAACTCAAACAACCTGCAATTCCTTACTTCCCTCACATTACCTTTTCGGAGACACTTGGTACAAGTTCATCCCTGTTCTGGTCGAGGCCACACCACCTGCAAACATGAATCCATCGACGAAATCTACTTGACGATACATCAACCCAACATTATCAGCACCCTGTGCGATGTACTCTAAAGAAGATATCGACAACATACGAGAGCGCGTAATGTTTCCCGTAGAGAAAGCCGCTGTCGTAAACAATATGGCACGGGGCATCAGTGGTCAGAACATTACCAATCCGGAGGAAAAGTTATTAAATCTCCTGGATAACAACAATCTATAACACCAAGCGGACTCCATCTGGAATCGCACCTGGAAAATTCATTCAATTTGTTACAGCAAGCGCTGGTTTCACCCGAACGCCACTCGTCGTGCGAGTGATCAAGGTCCTCGTAGATACGGCGATTCATGCATACAGCCTACACCCTGTGGACGGCTAGGCAAGTGATCTCGTCGGTGCAGTATGGGACTCGGTTACGTACCTCCTGGTGCACCTGGCTAAACAACCCAAGAAGAAAACGTCAACGGACGCAGTGACTGGTCAAGAACTTCATCAACTCGTGTCGGCCCCTCCAGCTGAACCAGAGGGCCAATATCAACACTGCAACACATGATCCCGTACCCTGTCCTCTCCGATCATCCAGAAAACAACCAATCCTCGAAACCTCGTTCCTTCTCTTAAATTCGCACGAGGAGACTTACGATAATTTTGATGATGCTAATAATTTTCTTTGTTGTCATAGTTCTTTTAGCCTTGTCAGGTAAGAGATAGGGTAAAATAAGTAAATAAGCATCTATGCATGAGGAAAACCAAAAAGGAGCAAACTCGTACACATACTTTTTAGCGGAAAATAAAAAATTTATATTCATAATTATCATCAAAAAACGTCGAACAAAGAAAAACTTCCTGATGCAAAGATCTAGATATACAATAACCAAAAATATTCTCATACAAAGATCTATATATACAATAATAAGACATACATTATTTCCTTATTCTATAGTCTATATAAGACTCTAATCCAAAGATTGTACCTACTGACACCGCAACCGTTTTAGAATAGGCTGATGACGATATTGAGATAACCGTCGGAACATTCATAATAATTGAGCGGGACGCTCTATCTTAAACTGGGTAGGTGTTACATCCTAGCGAATGTGCCTTCTCTCGGTTATTCCCAATATCCTCATTTGCCGTCATAATCTTATTATACATGTATAAATCTAAGAATAAGACGCGTAACAGCGTAAAAAGGAACGTCCGTACGTTTCGCACGCATATTAAACCCACAGCGATATATACACGCTAGCCGTACCGCCACAGTTATCGACTTTTCCTATCCCATTGGCTGTCAACAAGAACACGATCTCAGGCGCATATTCCAAAAAGAGCTGTCGAACGAAAAACCAACCATCAACTTGATCAACAGACTCCAAAAACTCTTCGTCGGTCTATCCGCATGGGGACCAAGAGAAGCCCTGAGCCCAGTTTATTTAAACATAACATAGACTAGACGGCTCCGACGAACTTATAAATCCGACTAAATAATAAGACATCCGGTCTCGCAGCGTAGTCCGATATACAAATTTCTTAGTATGAGAAGTCACCATAGCCATAAATCGACATAATACAAACCATGCGAGGTCTCTGATATCGAACTTGTCACGTCCTGCGGGGACGTGGGCATATACCTATCGCGGTTCCCTCTTTTTAGCCTTCGCCTAGCGCACTAGGTCGGGATGAGGGTGTAAAAGGGAAAGGTGCATGCAAATGTCGCAATGACACAGTGACTCGATTGACAAATGAATTGATTTACGCAAATGATTGAGAATTCGGCGTTTATTATAATTAACCAATGTGGTTAATTCAATTAAATCAATAATACAAAAATATACATAAAATACTTCGCTTACATTTGTCGATGCGTCGTGGATACGCTAATCTGTTTATAGTTATCGGGTTCGGGCCTCCGCAGGTCGGTCGGACCCCTCGGTTGCGCACGCTTGGTAACAATGATAGCTCACGTCGACACAAAAATTTAACACGTGGGTATGTATCGCGAGACGGGGTAGAAATTTAATTACGATTTACGCAAAACAATACGATGTGCACATTCAACGTAGACACTTAATAAAATTCTTGTAGTTCGCGTTATTACAAAGTATAATTTGGACGTTAAAGTTCGCGTTCGCTTTATGGAGACAGTTTTTGTAATTGTTCCGGTGAACGTTGTTGCTTGATTTTTGCTCCTACGCAATAGAGACTGAAGGGAGACTTTTTTCAGCGAGTGATGATGGGACACTGACTCCAAGATTTGGCTATTCTAGCTTGAAAGATATTTAGGATGCTGGGATGGTGGGAGGAGAAGTTTCTCGAAAAGTGCATTTTCGTCATGCGTTAATTTTTTTGATTGGTTGAAAGGATGTAGGAAATTTACTAGTGCATATGATTGGTCGAGTTGGAAGGGGAAATATTTTTTGAGACTATGATTGGGTGTAGACTATGATGTGTGTGATCTCCATCTCAATTCTCAGAAACGAGTCCGCGTCTCGTTATCTGGAGCGTTGGAAAAATATAGGGAGGAAAAAGGGCCTTGGTTGCGTCGCCGCGCTTGCCTCAAGATAGGCATTGTTGACCCAGGTGTGAGAGCGCATGGGAAATACCAACGTAGTTTTATTGCCGGGTCAACTTTTCGGCATGAAGGATTTTCTGTTGGAGAATGTATATTTTTGTAGAGGAAGGATTTCGATATTTTCGTGTGTTGTACGTTCTTATGGCTAAGAATTCTATCATCAACTGCGTTTGACGGTTGAGTGTAGATATGGTCTAGACCGACTGTAGTAGATGTACTAGGCCGGTTCTAACGCAAGGGGAGGTGGTGTGTCAAAAGTAGGGAAGCCAAGGTGGCGCTACTGTCGTGGGGAGGTCGCCGGGGCGCGTGTGACGTCACAGAAGGGCCTCTGCGGCGGGGGGGGGGGGGATGTGGTCCGCGAAGCGCCTGGCGGGGGGGGAGGGGGCGTCGATGAGTGTTTTGTGTGTGTGCGTGCGTGCGTGCGTGCGTGTAGGGAAGCCAAGGTAGCGCTACGGTCGTGGGGAGGTCGGCGTGTGTGCGTGCGTGCGTGCGTGCGTGCGTGTAGGGAAGCCAAGGTGGCGCTACGGTCGTGGGGAGGTCGGCGTGCGTGCGTGCGTGTGTGTGTTTGTGTGTGTGTGTGTGTGTGTGTGTGTGTGTGTGTGTGTGTGTGTGTATGTGTGTGTGTGTAACGTTGTCTCTTAAGAAGTCACGTAGAGGGCTAAGAAAAGGTGCATGAATTTATCCAGATGTTCTTTTTTTCAACTATCTCGACAGAGGCTCATGTCCGAGACGCTGTTATACACGGCAACGTTTCAACGGCAGGGTGTCAACTCTGCACCGTGCAAGTCGCCCCTGTGTCAACTCGCCCGTTCAACTTGCCGTCTGTTCAACTTGCCCCGCGGGCAACTCTCCACCGACCCAAGTGGACACCGTAGCAGCCTGCCATTTTCCCGACGCTCGCGTATCCCCACTCTTCAGATTCGGGCCAGGCATTTTTTGCTACCGTTTGAACTCGCACGGTGTCTCAACTCGCCACGCGTAGTGTGCTCAACTTACATTGCCTAGCGGCTGTACTTTTTTTTGAATCACTCATACCCGGGAACGAGAAATATGCAAGCAAAATGTTTTCACATGTACCGACTACCCGCTCTGTCAGTTCTCTAGTATAACGACTGATTTTGAATGGAAATTTCACGAGCGGCATTTTGTTATAGCTTTATTCTTGAATAATGCCACGAACATATATGTAGTCTCCTAAAATTTTAATTCTTCCATAATTCGCGGAAAAAAGCGTCATTTTTGAGTACTTGAGAATAACGATAAGCAATACTAAGAGAACTGAAAACTCATATAATAATCGTGTGAAAGAAAAACTGGTGGCCTCGTACAGTTGGACAGATTTTCGTTGCCGTTGAAGAGGATGTTTAATTTTGTTCTGAATTTCATTTCTTGTGGCTCTTGATTTATTCTTAAAAATCATTGTGCACAGTCTACATTTTATAATCAACTTTTCAATCATCAAAAATATCGATGAAAAAATCACATGCATTTACAAGAAATTAATATCATGAAAAGATTCCTTCCATTACAGATTGAAACGTCCACATTATTATTAACCATGTTGTTCATATACTTAATGCCAAAGAACAGTGCATGTCGGATATATTTATTATTCATTAATGTGTAACATATCGTCTACTATGTATGAAAAAGTGTAATCATCGTATAACATGAATACGCTGTGTTGGAAAGCGCAGAATCATTAAGGGGGGGGGGGTAAGGATAATTTGCTATAAAAAAAGCATATTTTCGATATTTTTTGTTGACGACACTGTTTATATATATTTATTTATATAATTAGTATGAAATAAAAGGACAATTGAAGAGTATTCTGTGAAATTTTCGTTGATAATTGTGCATAAATGAGCCAGTGACAGCAAATCTTCTCAGACGTTAAGAGTTTTTATTTTTATTTTTTTTTGTTTTCAATTTTTAGTCACACCTAGACTATAAAATAGCGAATTGAAATGATGAAAACAAAAACTCGACAGCGTTACCTCAAGAAACTTATTAACTAACACAATCTTCTTGGATTTTTTTTCTCGGATGATCCAATGATGAGTTATGCAGTTCACTGCAATTTTTTGGAGGTGTCTGCAAAGATGTGCTGTTAATGGCTCATTTCCGCATAATTGTTAATGACAATATTACAGAATATTCTTCAAATGTCCTTTTATTATATGCTTCTTACACAAATAAATATATATCAACTGTGTCGTAAAAAAAATTATCGTAAATATGCTTTTTTATGCTTTTTTTCGTAGCGAAATAACCTTACCCCCCCGCCCCTTTAACACGTCGGGCCACCCTGGCCACTCGAAAAATGGGTATTATTTTTTAAAAGTCATAAACTCAAAAGTGAAAACAATATATGTTATTTTTGTAACCTAAGCTAAGAAACAGCTTTGAAAACGCCGCAAATAAATTTTATTTTGAAGTATTATAAGACGAATATTATTAAAAGATGAATTTCCGTTCCAGGCAAACAACGATAAAGCATCATCGTTGACAGAATCATGAAAAAAAAGTTTTTTTTTCATGTTGCCAAGTAACGAAGTAACTTGGCTCGGATCAGTACAGTAAATACTGAAGCGAAGGAACGGATTTATAAATAAAAGGATCATTGTCGAATTTTTGTCAATACTTGTGGTTTTATTTATTTAATTCTTTAAAAGAATGCACAGCCGTTTGAGACTTTTTTATGCTACGATTCACATCCTACATCAATAACTGTTCATATAAACATCTGTATAACTATTTGCAGTTCTGTGACAATTGAAAAATATTATATATTAGATTCCTTTTTATCACATCACATTATTTATCACATGTTAGATACATTGTTTTTACATATTCGCAGTCATTCAAGTGTACATATTTTTACAACTAATTAATATTATCAACGTTCCTGTACATATTGGTGCATTTATATTTAGATACATTTTTTTGGGTAAGTATTGCACAGTAATTTAACGCGCTGTCCGCCGAGTAACAAAGGCCATAGCCGGGTAAATAGGGAAAAATTGCCCTCGCATTTTTTCCAGCGAAATTTGGAGTATATTCTGAGGTATAAAAAAACAAATTTTCTGAAAATGTCATCCCCGTCAACGCAATGGTTTTAGAAAAATGATTTTTTTTTTAATATAAAAAAATTCCGGAAATGGTTCAGTGGATCGATTTGATTTTTTTTTGATACTTTTTCCAATCAAACGTGTTACGAAATAAAATTATAGAACATCTTGCGAAAGATTAAGGTTTGAAAAAAATGTTTCTTGTTTTATTTTTTTTACTATAATCCACTTGGGGTACAATAACGAATTTGTTTTCATATAATCATTGGGCCCCTTATTAGATTATATAATTTTTTCAAAATGATCCGTTTGGTACGCCACAGTGAAAAAAAAAGAAACACACTTTATTGATATATTTTCGTTATATATCTATATAACTAAAACATATCAATGAAGTGTGTTTCTTTTCGTCACTGTGACGTACCAAACCGATCATTTAGTCACATATCAATAATGTGTGTTTCTTTTTTTTTCACTGTGGCGTACGAAACCGATCATTTTGAAAAAATTATATAATCCAATAAGGTGCCCAAAGATTATATGAAAAAAATTTTGTTATTGTACCCCAAGTGGATTATAGTAAAAAATAATAAAACAAGGAACATTACCTTTTTTCAAATCTTAATCTTTCGCAAGATGTTCTATAATTTTATTTCGTAACACGTTTGTTGGGAACATGTACCAAAAAAAATCAAATCAATCCACTGAACCGTTTCCGGAATTTTGTATAATTAAAAAAAATTCATTTTTCTAAAACCATTACGTTGATGGGGATGAAAGGCCATAGCCGGGTAAGTAGGGGAAAATTGACCTGTGTGAACTTGGCAACTGACTTTGCAGAAAGTAATTTTTTTGTTTTGCATTCGTTTGTACTCGGTTTGTACCCGTTTGTACCGCCTTTAATTTCGTTTGTACCTTAAGGGGGAAAAAAGTACGAGGGTATGGAAAAATGGACCGCAACCCATTTGGAGCAAAACAATTTTAATAAACGCGAATGGAAAGAGAATCGTTTGTACCCGTTTGTACCGTCGACATTTTTTTTTTTGAATTTTTTTTTGCAAAATTTTTTTTGAAAAAAAATATTTCGATTTTTTTATTTTTTTATTTCCCTTCGTACCGACAAGTATATCGTTTCTACCACAGAGAAATCGTTTGTATCCGTTGGTATCGACGAGTATATCGTTTGCACCAACGAGAAAACGTTTGTACCCGTTGGTATCAACGAGTATATAGTTTGTACCACCGAGAAAACGTTAGTACCCGTCTATACTATCGAGCAATCGTTTTTACCCGTCTGTAATGTCAAGTACTGGTTTGTACTCCCTCGTACTGACGAGTATGTCGTTTGTACCACCGAGAAAACGTTTGTACCCGTCTGTACTATCGAGCAATCGTTTGTACCGATTCTTACTGACGAGTATATCGTTTGTACCACCGAAAAAACGTTTGTACCCGTCTGTACTATCGAGCAGACGTTTGTACCAGTTCCTATCGACGAGTATATCGTTTAGACCACCGAGAAATCGTTTGTACCCGTCTGTACTATCGAGTAATCGTTTGTACGCAGTCGTATCGACGAGTATATCGTTTGTACCACCGAGAAAACGTTTGTACCAGTCTGGACTATCGAGAAATCGTTTGTACCCATTCGTACTGACGAGTATATCGTTTGTACCAAAGAGAAAACGGTTGTACCCGTCTGTACTATCGAGCGATCGTTTGAACCCATTCGTACTGACGAGTATATCGTTTGTACCAACGAGAAAACGTTTGTACCCGTCTGTAGTATCGAGCAATCGTTTGTACCCATTCGTACTGACGAGTATATCGTTTGTACCACCGAGAAAACGTTTGTACCAGTCTGGACCATCGAGAAATCGTTTGTACCCATTCGTACTGACGAGTATATCGTTTGTACCACCGAAAAAACGTTTGTACCCGTCTGTACTATCGAGCAGACGTTTGTACCAGTTCGTATCGACGAGTATATCATTTGGACCACCGAGAATTCGTTTGTACCCGTCTGTACTATCGAGTAATCGTTTGTACCCATTTGTATCGACGAGTATATCGTTCGTACCACCGAGAAAACGTTTGTACCAGTCCTGACTATCGAGTAATCGTTTGTACCCATTCGTACTGACGAGTATATCGTTTTTACCAACGAGAAAACGTTTGTACCCGTCTGTACTATCGAGCAATCGTTTGTACCCATTCGTACTGACGAGTATATCGTTTGTACCAACGAGAAAACGTTTGTACCCGTCTGTAGTATCGAGCAATCGTTTGTACCCATTCGTACTGACGAGTATATCGTTTGTACCACCGAGAAAACGTTTGTACCCGTCTGTAGTATCGAGCAATCGTTTGTAACCATTCGTACTGACGAGTATATCGTTTGGACCAAGGAGAAAACGTTTGTACCCGTCTGAACTATCGAGCAATCGTTTGTACCCATCTGTAATATCAAGCAATCGTTTGTACCCCGTCGTTCCGACGAGTATATCGTTTGTACCACCGAGAAAATGTTTGTACCCGTCTGTACTATCGAGCAATCGAATGTACCACCGAGAAAACGTTTGTACCCGTCTGTACTATCGAGCAATCGTTTCTACCCGTTCGTAAAAACGAGTTTTTCGTTTGTACCACCGAGATAACGTTTGTACCCATCTGTACTATCGAGCAATCGTTTGTACCTGTTCGTATCGACAAGTATATCGTTTGTACTGCCGAGAAATCGTTTGTACCCGTTTGTACTATTGAGCAATCATTTGTACCCGTTCGTATCGGCGAGTATATCGTTTGTACCAACGAGAAAACGTTTGTACCCGTCTGTAGTATCGAGCAATCGTTTGTACCACCGAGAAAACGTTTGTACCCGTCTGAACTATCGAGGAATCGTTTGTACCTATTCGTATCGACGACTAAATCGTTTGTACCGATTCGTACTGACGAGTATATCGTTTGTACCAAGGAGAAAACGTTTCTACTCGTCTGAACTATCGAGCAATCGTTTGTACCCATCTGTAATATCAAGCAATCGTTTGTACCCCGTCGTACTGACGAGTATATCGTTTGTACCACCGAGAAAACGTTTGTACACGTCTGTACTATCGAGCAATCGTTTCTACCCGTTCGTATCGACGAGCATATCATTTGTACTGCCGATTAATCGTTTGAACCCATCTCCGTTTACTTACTTACATACTCTACGAACTTACGCTCGGCGGTACACACGAAATACTTGTCGATACGAACGGGTACAAACGATTGCTCGATAGTTCAGACTGGCACAAACGTTTTCTCGTTGGTACAAACGATGTACGTGTCAGTACGAATGGGTACAAACGATTGCTCAATAGTACAGACGGGTACAAACGTTTTCTCGTTGATACAAACGATATACTCGTCAGTACGGATGGGTACAAACGATTGCTCGATAGTACAGACGGGTAAAATCGTTTTCTCGGTGGTACAAACTATGTACTCGTCGATACGAACGGGTACAAACGATTGCTCGATGGTACAAACGGGTACAAACGATTTCTCGGTAATACAAACGATATAATCGTCAGTACGAGGAGGTACAAACGATTGCTTGATATTACCGACGGGTAGAAACGTTTGCTCGATAGTACAGACGGGTACAAACGTTTTCTCGTCGGTACAAACGATATACTCGTCGATACGAACTGGTACAAACGATTGCTCGATAGTACAGACGGGTACAAATGTTTTCTCGGTAGTACAAATGATATACTCGTCAGTACGAATGGGTACAGACGATTGCTCGATAGTACAGACGGGTAAAAACGTTTTCTCGTTGGTACAAACGATTTACTCGTCAGTACGAGAGGGTACAAACGATTGCTTGATATTACAGACGGGTACAAACGATTGCTCGATAGTACAGACGGGTACAAACGTTTTCTCGTTGGTAAACACGATATACTCGTCAGTACGAATGGGTACAAACGATTGCTTGATTGTACAGAGGGGTACAAACGTTTTCGCGGTGGTACAAACGATATACTCGTCGATACGAACGGGTACAAACGATTGCTCGATAGTACAGTCGAGTATAAACGTTTTCTCGTTGGTACAAACGATTTAGTCGTCGATACGGATAGGTACAAACGATTCCTCGATAGTTCAGACGGGTACAAACGTTTTCTCGGTGGTACAAACGATTGCTCGATACTACAGACGGGTACAAACGTTTTCTCGTTGGTACAAACGATATACTCGCCGATACGAACGGGTACAAACGATTGCTCAATAGAACAAACGGGTACAAACGATTTCTCGGCAGTACAAACGATATACTTGTCGATACGAACAGGTACAAACGATTGCTCGATAGTACAGATGGGTACAAACGTTATCTCGGTGGTACAAACGAAAAACTCGTTTTTACGAACGGGTAGAAACGATTGCTCGGTAGTACAGACGGGTACAAACGTTTTCTCGGTGGTACAAACGATTGCTCGATAGTACAGACGGGTACAAACATTTTCTCGGTGGTACAAACGATATACTCGTCGGAACGACGGGGTACAAACGATTGCTTGATATTACAGATGGGTACAAACGATTGCTCGATAGTTCAGACGGGTACAAACGTTTTCTCCTTGGTCCAAACGATATACTCGTTAGTACGAATGGTTACAAACGATTGCTCGATACTACAGACGGGTACAAACGTTTTCTCGGTGGTACAAACGATATACTCGTCAGTACGAATGGGTACAAACGATTGCTCGATACTACAGACGGGTACAAACGTGTTCTCGTTGGTACAAACGATATACTCGTCAGTACGAATGGGTACAAACGATTGCTCGATAGTACAGACGGGTACAAACGTTTTCTCGTTGGTAAAAACGATATACTCGTCAGTACGAATGGGTACAAACGATTTCTCGATAGTCAGGACTGGTACAAACGTTTTCTCGGTGGTACGAACGATATACTCGTCGATACAAATGGGTACAAACGATTACTCGATAGTACAGACGGGTACAAACGAATTCTCGGTGGTCCAAATGATATACTCGTCGATACGAACTGGTACAAACGTCTGCTCGATAGTACAGACGGGTACAAACGTTTTTTCGGTGGTACAAACGATATACTCGTCAGTACGAATGGGTACAAACGATTTCTCGATAGTACAGACGGGTACAAACGATTGCTCGATAGTACAGACGGGTACAAACGTTTTCTCGTTGGTACAAACGATATACTCGTCAGTACGAATGGGTACAAACGATTGCTCGATAGTACAGACGGGTACAAACGTTTTCGCGGTGGTACAAACGATATACTCGTCGATACGAACGGGTACAAACGATTGCTCGATAGTACAGTCGAGTATAAATGTTTTCTCATTGGTACAAACGATTTACTCGTCGATACGAATAGGTACAAACGATTCCTCGATAGTTCAGACGGGTACAAACGTTTTCTCGGTGGTACAAACGAAATAATCGTCGATACGAACGGGTACAAACGATTGCTCGATATTTCAGACGGGTACAAACGTTTTCTCGTTGGTACAAACGATATACTCGTCGATACCAACGGGTACAAACGATTGCTCGATAGTACAGACGGGTACAAACGTTTTCTCGGTGGTACAAATGATATACTCGTCAGTACGAATGGGTACAAACAATTGCTCGATAGTACAGACGGGTACAAACGTTTTCTCGTTGGTACAAACGATATACTCGTCAGTACGAATAGGTACAAACGATTGCTCGATAGTACAGACGGTTACAAACGTTTTCGCGGTGGTACAAACGATATACTCGTCGATACGATCGGGTACAAACGATTGCTCGATAGAACAGTCGAGTATAAACGTTTTCTCATTGGTACACACGATTTACTCGTCGATACGAATAGGTACAAACGATTCCTCGATAGTTCAGACGGGTACAAACGTTTTCTCGGTACAAACGATATACTCGTCGATACCAACGGGTACAAACGATTGCTCGATAGTACAGACAGGTATAAATGTTTTCTCGGTCGTACAAATGATATACTCGTCAGTACGAATGGGTACAAACGATTGCTCGATAGTATAGACGGGTACAAACGTTTTGTCGGTGGTACAAACGATATACTCGTCAGTACGACGGGGTACAAACGATTGCTTGATATTACAGATGGGTACAAACGATTGCTCGATAGTTCAGACGAGTACAAACGTTTTCTCCTTGGTACAAACGATATACTCGTCAGTACGAATGGGTACAAACGATTGCTCGATAGTACAGACGGGTACAAACGTTTTCTCGTTGGTAAAAACGATATACTCGTCAGTACGAATGGGTACAAACGATTTCTCGATAGTCAGGACTGGTACAAACGTTTTCTCGGTGGTACGAACGATATACTCGTCGATACAAATGGGTACAATCGATTACTCGATAGTACAGACGGGTACAAACGAATTCTCGGTGGTCCAAATGATATACTCGTCGATACGAACTGGTACAAACGTCTGCTCGATAGTACAGACGGGTACAAACGTTTTTTCGGTGGTACAAACGATATACTCGTCAGTACGAATGGGTACAAACGATTTCTCGATGGTCCAGACTGGTACAAACGTTTTCTCGGTAGTACAAACGATATACTCGTCGATACGAATGGGTACAAACAATTACTCGATAGTACAGACGGGTACAAACGTTTTCTCGTTGGTACATACGATATACTCGTCAATACGAATGGGTACAAACGATTGCTCGATAGTACAGACGGGTACAAACGTTTTCGCGGTGGTACAAACGATATACTCGTCGATACGAACGGGTACAAACGATTGCTCGATAGTTCAGTCGAGTACAAACGTTTTCTCGTTGGTACAAACGATTTACTCGTCGATACGAATAGGTACAAACTATTCCTCGATAGTACAGACGGGTACAAACGTTTTCTCGGTGGTACAAACGAAATACTCGTCGATACAAACGGGAACAATCGATTGCTCGATAGTTCAGATGGGTACAAACGTTTTCTCGTTGCTACAAACGATATACTCGTCGATACCAACGGGTACAAACGATTGCTCGATAGTACAGACGGGTACAAACGTTTTCTCGGTGGTACAAATGATATCCTCGTCAGTACGAATATGTACAAACGATTGCTCGATAGTACAGACGGGTACAAACGTTTTCTCGTTGGTACAAACGATATACTCGTCGATACCAACGGGTTCAAACGATTGCTCGATAGTACAGACGGGTACAAACGTTTTCTCGGTGGTACAAACGATATACTCGTCGATACCAACGGGTACAAACGATTGCTCGATAGTACAGACAGGTATAAATGTTTTCTCGGTGGTACAAATCATATACTCGTCAGTACGAATGGGTACAAACGATTGCTCGATAGTACAGACGGGTACAAACGTTTTCTCGTTGGTACAAACGATATACTCGTCGATACCAACGGGTACAAACGATTGGTCGATAGTACAGACGGGTACAAACGTTTTCTCGGTGGTACAAATGATATACTCGTCAGTACGAATGGGTACAAACAATTGCTCGATAGTACAGACGGGTACAAACGTTTTCTCGTTGGTACAAACGATATACTCGTAGATACCAACGGGTACAAACGATTGCTCGATAGTACAGACAGGTATAAATGTCTTCTCGGTGGTACAAATGATATACTCGTCAGTACGAATGGGTACAAATGATTGCTCGATAGTATAGACGGGTAAAAACGTTTTCTCGTTGGTACAAACGATATACTCGTCAGTACGAGGGGGTACAAACGATTGCTTGATATTACAGACGGGTACAAACGATTGCTCGATAGTACAGACGGGTACAAACGTTTTCTCGTTGGTACACACGATATACTCGTCAGTACGAATGGGTACAAACGATTGCTCGATAGTACAGACGGGTACAAACGTTTTCTCGGTGGTACAAATGATATACTCGTCAGTACGAATGGGTACAAACGATTGCTCGATAGTACAGACGGGTAAAAACGTTTTCTCGTTGGTACAAACGATATACTCGTCAGTACGAGGGGGTACAAACGATTGCTTGATATTACAGACGGGTACAAACGATTGCTCGATAGTACAGACGGGTAAAAACGTTTTCTCATTGGTACAAACGATTTACTCGTCGATACGAATAGGTACAAACGATTCCTCGATAGTTCAGACGGGTACAAACGTTTTCTCGGTGGTGCAAACGAAATACTCGTCGATACGAACGGGTAGAAACGATTGCTCGATATTTCAGACGGGTACAAACGTTTTCTCGTTGGTACAAACGATATACTCATAGATACCAACGGGTACAAACGATTGCTCGATAGTACAGACGGGTACAAACGTTTTCTCGGTGGTACAAATGATATACTCGTCAGTACGAATGGGTACAAACAATTGCTCGATAGTACAGACGGGTACAAACGTTTTCTCGTTGGTACAAACGATATACTCGTCGATACCAACGGGTACAAACGATTGCTCGTCACTACAGACAGGTATAAATGTTTTCTCGGTGGTACAAATGATATACTCGTCAGTACGAATGGGTACAAAAGATTGCTCGATAGTATAGACGGGTAAAAACGTTTTCTCGTTGGTACAAACGATATACTCGTCAGTACGAGGGGGTACAAACGATTGCTTGATATTACAGACGGGTACAAACGATTGCTCGATAGTACCGACGGGTACAATCGTTTTCTCGTTGGTACAAACGATATACTCGTCAGTACGAATGGGTACAAACGATTGCTCGATAGTACAGACGGGTACAAACGTTTTCTCGTTGGTACAAACGATATACTCGTCGATACCAACGGGTACAAACGATTGGTCGATAGTACAGACGGGTACAAACGTTTTCTCGGTGGTACAAATGATATACTCGTCAGTACGAATGGGTACAAACAATTGCTCGATAGTACAGACGGGTACAAACGTTTTCTCGTTGGTACAAACGATATACTCGTAGATACCAACGGGTACAAACGATTGCTCGATAGTACAGACAGGTATAAATGTCTTCTCGGTGGTACAAATGATATACTCGTCAGTACGAATGGGTACAAACGATTGCTCGATAGTATAGACGGGTAAAAACGTTTTCTCGTTGGTACAAACGATATACTCGTCAGTACGAGGGGGTACAAACGATTGCTTGATATTACAGACGGGTACAAACGATTGCTCGATAGTACAGACGGGTACAAACGTTTTCTCGTTGGTACAAACAATATACTCGTCAGTACGAATGGGTACAAACGATTGCTCGATAGTACAGACGGGTACAATCGTTTTCGCGGTGGTACAAACGATATACTCGTCGATACGAACGGGTACAAACGATTGCTCGATAGTACAGTCGAGTATAAATGTTTTCTCATTGGTACAAACGATTTACTCGTCGATACGAATAGGTACAAACGATTCCTCGATAGTTCAGACGGGTACAAACGTTTTCTCGGTGGTACAAACGAAATAATCGTCGATACGAACGGGTACAAACGATTGCTCGATATTTCAGACGGGTACAAACGTTTGCTCGTTGGTACAAACGATATACTCGTCGATACCAACGGGTACAAACGATTGCTCGATAGTACAGACGGGTACAAACGTTTTCTCGGTGGTACAAATGATATACTCGTCAGTACGAATGGGTACAAACGATTGATCGATAGTATAGACGGGTAAAAACGTTTTCTCGTTGGTACAAACGATATACTCGTCAGTACGAGGGAGTACAAACGATTGCTTGATATTACAGACGGGTACAACCGATTGCTCGATAGTACAGACGGGTACAAACGTTTTCTCGTTGGTACAAACGATATACTCGTCGATACCAACGGGTACAAACAATTGCTCGATAGTACAGACGGGTACAAACGTTTTCTCGGTGGTACAAATGATATACTCGTCAGTACGAATGGGTACAAACGATTGCTCGATAGTATAGACGGGTAAAAACGTTTTCTCGTTGGTACAAACGATATACTCGTCAGTACGAGGGGGTACAAACGATTGCTTGATATTACAGACGGGTACAACCGATTGCTCGATAGTACAGACGGGTACAAACGTTTTCTCGTTGGTACAAACGATATACTCGTAGATACCAACGGGTACAAACGATTGCTCGATAGTACAGACGGTTACAAACGTTTTCGCGGTGGTACAAACGATATACTCGTCGATACGATCGGGTACAAACGATTGCTCGATAGTACAGTCGAGTATAAACGTTTTCTCATTGGTACACACGATTTACTCGTCGATACGAATAGGTACAAACGATTCCTCGATAGTTCAGACGGGTACAAACGTTTTCTCGGTACAAACGATATACTCGTCGATACCAACGGGTACAAACGATTGCTCGATAGTACAGACAGGTATAAATGTTTTCTCGGTCGTACAAATGATATACTCGTCAGTACGAATGGGTACAAACGATTGCTCGATAGTATAGACGGGTAAAAACGTTTTCTCGTTGGTACAAACGATATACTCGTCAGTACGAGGGGGTACAAACGATTGCTTGATATCACAGACGGGTACAAACGATTGCTCGATAGTACAGACCGGTACGAACGTTTTCTCGGTGGTACAAACGATATCCTCGTCGATACGGACGGGTACAAACGATTGCTCGATAGTTCAGACGGGTACAAACGTTTTCTCGTTGGTACAAACGATATACTCGTCGATACCAACGGGTACAAACGATTGCTCGATAGTACAGACGGGTACAAACGTTTTGTCGGTGGTACAAACGATATACTCGTCAGTACGACGGGGTACAAACGATTGCTTGATATTACAGATGGGTACAAACGATTGCTCGATAGTTCAGACGAGTACAAACGTTTTCTCCTTGGTACAAACGATATACTCGTCAGTACGAATGGGTACAAACGATTGCTCGATACTACAGACGGGTACAAACGTTTTCTCGGTGGTACGAGCGATATACTCGTCAGTACGAATGGGTACAAACGATTGCTCGATACTACAGACGGGTACAAACGTTTTCTCGTTGGTACAAACGATATACTCGTCAGTACGAATGAGTACAAACGATTGCTCGATAGTACAGACGGGTAGAAACGTTTTCTCGTTGGTACAAACGATAAACTCGTCAGTACGAACGGGTACAAACGATTGCTCGATAGCACAGACGGGTACAAACGATTTATCGGCTGTACAAACGATATACTCGTCAGTACGAGGGAGTACAAACGAGTACTTGACATTACAGACGGGTAAAAACGATTGCTCGATAGTATAGACGGGTACTAACGTTTTCTCGGTGGTACAAACTATATACTCGTTGATACCAACGGGTACAAACGATTTCTCTGTGGTACAAACGATATACTTGTCGGTACGAAGGGAAATAAAAAAATAAAAAAAATCGAAATTTTGTTTTTCAAAAAAAATTTTGCAAAAAAAAATCAAAAAAAAAAAATTTCGACGGTACAAACGGGTACAAACGATTCTCTTTCCATTCGCGTTTGTTGAAATTGTTTTGCTCTAAATGGGTTGCGGTCCATTTTTCCATACCCTCGTACTTTTTTCCCCCTTAAGGTACAAACGAAATTAAAGGCGGTACAAACGGGTACAAACCGAGTACAAACGAATGCAAAAAAAAAAAATTACATTCTGTAAAGTCAGTTGCCAAGTTCACACAGGTGGAAAATTGCCCTCGCCTTTTTTCCAGCGCAATTCGGAGTATATTCTGAGGTATAAAAAAACACAAATTTTCTGAAAATGTCATCTCCGTCAACGCAAAGGTTTTAGAAAAATGATTTTTTTCTAATTATAAAAAAATCCGGAAACGGTTCTGTGGATTGATTTGATTTTTTTTTTTTGGCACATGTTTCAATCAAACGTGTTACGAAATAAAATTATAAAACATCTTGCGAAAGATTAAGATTTGAAAAAACAATAATGTTCCTTGTTTTATTATTTTTTACTATAATCCACTTGGGGTACAATAACGAAATTTTTTTCATATAATCTTTTGGCACCTTATTGGATTATATATTTTTTTCAAAACGATCGGTTTCGTACGCCACAGTGAAAAAAAAGAAACACACTTTATTGATATATTTTAGTTATATAGATATATAACTAAAATATGTCAATAAAGTCTGATTTGTGACTATATGATCGGTTTGGTACGCCACTGTGAAAAAAAAGAAACACACTGTATTAATATATTTTAGTTATATAGATATATAACGAAAATATATCAATAAAGTCTGTTTCTTTTTTTTTTCACTGTGGCGTACCTAACCGATCATTTTGAAAAAGTTATATAATCTAATAAGATGCCCAAAGATTATATGAAAAATATTTCGTCATTGTACCCCAAGTGGATTATAGTAAAAAATAATAAAACATGGACAATGGTTTTAGAAAAATGATTTTTTTTTAAATATAGAAAACTAAATATAGAAAATATAGAAAAAGAAAATAATAATAATAATAACAATAATGTTTCAAACGGGAGATATATAAAGGCCATAGCCGGGTAAGTAGGGACAAGTTGCCCGCGAATTTTTTCCACCGAAATTTGGAGTATATTCTAAGGTATCAAAAAACACAAATTTTCTGAAAATGTCATCCCCGTCAGCGCAATGGTTTTAGAAAAATGAATTTTTTTTAAATATAAAAAAATTCCGCAAACGGTTCAGTGGATCGATTTGAATTTTTTTTTTGATACTTGTTACGATCAAACGTGTTACGAAATAAAATTATAGAACATCTTGCGAAAGATTAAGGTTAAAGAAAAGTAATGCTCTATTTTTTATATTTTTTACTATAATCCACTTGGGGTACAATAACGAAATTTTTTTCATATAATCTTTGGGCACCTTGTAAGATTGTATAATTTTTTCAAAATGATCGGTTACCTACACAGTGAAAAAAACGGATCGGTACCAAACGGATCATTTTGAAAAAATTATATAATCTAATATGGTGCCCAATGATTATATGAAAACAAATTCGTTATTGTACCCCAAGTGGATTATAGTAAAAAAAATAAAACAAGGAACATTTTTTTCAAACCTTAATCTTTTTCAAGATGTTCTATAATTTTATTTCGTAACACGTTTGATTGGAAAAAGTATTTAAAAAAAATCAAATCGATCCACTGAACCGTTTCCGGCATTTTTTTATATTAAAAAAAAATCATTTTTCTAAAACCATTGCGTTGACGGGGATGACATTTTCAGAAAACTTGATTTTTTATACCTCAGAATATACTCCAAATTTCGCTGGAAAAAATGCGAGGGGAATTTTTCCCTATTTACCCGACTATGGCCTTTGTTACTCGGCGGACAGCGCGTTAAATTACTGTGCAATACTTACCCAAAAAAATGTATCTAAATATAAATGCACCAATATGTACAGGAACGTTGATATTATTAATTAGTTGTATAAATATGTACACTTGAATGACTGCGAATATGTAAAAACAATGTATCCAACATGTGATAAATAATGTGATGTGATAAAAAGGAATCTAATATATAATATTTTTCAATTGTCACAGAACTGCAAATAGTTATACAGATGTTTATATGAACAGTTATTGATGTAGGGTGTGAATCGTAGCATAAAAAAATCTCAAACGGCTGTGCATTCTTTTAAAGAATTAAATAAATAAAACCACAAGTATTGACAAAAATTCGACAATGATCCTTTTATTTATAAATCCGTTCCTTCGCTTCAGTATTTACTGTACTGATCCGAGCCAAGTTACTTCGTTACTTGGCAACACGAAAAAAAAAACTTCTTTTTTCATGATTCTGTCAACGATGATGCTTTATCGTTGTTTGCCTGGAAAGGAAATTCATCTTTTAATAATATTCGTCTCATAATACTTCAAAATAAAATTTATTTGCGGCGTTTTCAAAGCTGTTTCTTAGCTTAGGTTAAAAAATTAACATATATTGTTTATACTGTTAAGTTTATGACTTTTAAAAAATAATACCCATTTTTCGAGTGGCCAGGGTGGCCCGACGTGTTAAGGGGGTGGGGGGTAAGGTTATTTCGCTACGAAAAAAAGCATAAAAAAGCATATTTACGATAATTTTTTTTTACGACACAGTTGATATATATTTATTTGTGTAAGAAGGATATAATAAAAGGACATTTGAAGAATATTCTGTAATATTGTCATTAACAATTATGCGGAAATGAGCCATTAACAGCACATCTTTGCAGACACCTCCAAAAAATTGCAGTGAGTAGTGGTAATAGGCTGGTTCTAACCCAGGGATCTCAGGGGGGAGCGGGGCGGGGGAGCCGAGCGCGGGGCAGCCGCGGTATGCATGGCGGAGCGGGGGGGGGCCTGCATGCGGCAGCCGAGTGCGCGGTTCCGGCGGAGGGAAAGGGGAGGGGTGCTAGAGAGTGGGGAGGCTAGTTTTTGGTGACGATGTCTTCCTGGCGATAGCTGGACCCGCGGGCGAGAGGGGGAAGCCGCTGTCAACTCTGTGGGGGAGGGGGCATCATAGAGTCGCGGGTCCTTGAAAACCCATAAAATCTGATAATTTATTATCAACATTTTATAAATGTAAGCGGAGCATTTTTGTCTAGACTATTCACAGGAGTTTATATATATATATATATATATATATATATATATATATATATATATATATATATATAACAACTTAGACAAATGGGTGAATGTGTGTGGGGGGGGGGGGAGAAACTTCCATTTATGGCTAGGAAAATTTTCGAGAGTGAGATAACGATAGTTCCATATAAAGGGTGGCCCTTTAAAGCCCATAAAATGCTTTATTTATTGCATGCAGCTGCAGCGTTATTCCACAACGAGTTTCAACCCGTCGAGGTTTCATTCCACAAGATTACGTCAAGATGTTCAGATGTGCAAGTATGTACGCAGTGCATCCGGCCAAGCACCCCCTGGACTTGACCAAAAACGAGCTCGAACAGGTTCCAAAGGTCTTGCTCCTAAAGTATTGAGGTAACTTTATTGGTTTACTGTGGGATCGTTTGCCGGAGCATCATCGGAACGATAGTGAAGTGATATCGTATCTTCCATGCATTATAATACGCCACAGATGAAGGATCACATTGATGGTCCTCCACCCCAACGTCGGAACTGTGAAAAGTGTTGCGAGGGGGAAATTGTCTACGTGCGGGGTTCCCGAAAAGAACTTTGAAAAAGAGTGAAAATGGATCTGTCAAATATCAACAAAGTCAGCCTGATGGCGGAATTCCTCCCAACGAAGAAGCTGTCAGAACTCCACGTCCATTCGGATTATCAAATCACGGACATGAGAGCTGTACAGACCAAGTTTGAAAAACGCTACATCGTGGACGTTGCAAATGAGTTTGCCGTCTTCTTGCCAGTGCGGCTGGTAAAGGCCATCGATCAAGATCTGAAAATGTTCGAGAGTATGCTGCAACTGGCGCGCAATGGTCAACTCTACATGAAGTACATTGGTGGAAAATACAACAGCGTCGAGTTCCATCGAGTCTGAGTATGGTGGAAAAGAACGCTCGCGAAGACCCGGTGGAAACAACGAGTTCAACAGCAGCCAGCATCAACACGATCGTAGAGTGCAAGGACTGTTTGCATCACAGTCATCATCATCGTAGAGTTTTCGACGCTCGAGTCTGAGTAAGGTGGAAAAGAACGCTCGTGATGGCGCGGTGGAAACAACGAGTTCAGCCGTAGCTGGCATCGTCACCATCGTAGAGTGCAACGACTGTTTGCATCACAGTCATCATCGTAGAGTTTTGAACGCTTGATGCTATGTAAAAATGTACAAAAAACTGTTTCATCGAATATAATGTAAAAAAAAAAATTGTCATCAAACTGTATTCGCCGTAGATATAGGAAATAAATGGAGAACAATATTTGATCAAAATGTTTTTATTCATTTAAAAAAAATCCCCCGCTCACACAACGCTTCGTACACAGAGAGCCAGCTTTTGAACGGCTTTACATTCGCTTTGGCGCAATTGTATTTTGTATTGAAGGAATGATGGGGACATTTAACGTTTGCGATTTTCGGCAACTTCTGCAGCGATGGACAGTCCAGAGTCTCCAGATCGATGACTTTTGTTGCTGAATCCGCAAATCTCGATAGCCATGAGCACTTCTCGAATCCCTTGGCATAGATCGTAGGAGCTTCTTCCAAGATTTCTCGAATTGTCGTTCTAGCTGCCTCGTATGGTATACCACTGTGTTCCCCATCGTATTCCATGATAATTGCGTTCCAGCCACTTGTTTGTCATTTTGTACTTGGCCGGTAAAGCGTCCCAGGCGAATGGTGCATCGAAGAAGAATGTCAGCGGTTCAGCGTTCTTCTCATGGAGTTTGACGATGGACATCTCCTTTAGGACAAATTCGTTGACGGGTCTCTTGAACCCTTGCACGTCGACGATAAGCTCCATGTTGATTGAAGTGGGCGCGGATCATTGGCATGATTTTATACCAATTTTTTAACCCCACCAATGATTGGATTGTACTCGACAATACGATCATGGAGGATCATGCAGTACGCTGAAGTTTGCGATGGAATATTGTTTTTCAATTCAAACTCAAGGCGCACATCAACAGGACCGGCCTTGAGCGAATCGTTTTGTTTTGAGCAGTCAATTGACAACGAGGGGGGCTTTTCTAAAAATTCCATCCTACTCAGCCATGGTTCAGCCTCTTTGTTGTAATGGGTCGGTTGAGGTATTAGATGAGATCAATAAATTATCATTACTTCGAACATTGGAAAGCGTGCGATACTTGAATATGAGTTTTCGCTCTTGGGATGTGTATGACTGTCCATCGCTTTAAAGCACAACAAAACATTCATGGACCGTAAAAGCTGCCTCCCAACTAGAGAAACCAAAATATGTAATTGGTGCGGTGCAGACTGGTAAAAAAGATAATGTATGGCAAAGGACATTATATTATTCACCGACTGCAAACTCACAAGTGCTAAACTTTATCTCAATTTAGCATTCTTTTCTCAAGATGACTCGCATTTGGACTTCAAAAAAGTTTCGGAATTTTGTTCAATATGTACTCTCAATTTTGTAAATACCATTATGACTGCAATAGTGATCTATCTTTACTAACCATCGCCAAGTATTAATGTAACGGCCCTCTCGCGATTAATGATTGATCGCATCAGAACGAGCCTGTAAAACATGCTACCGTAGATGTGTGAATAGAGTTCGAATGCAAAGAAGATTCACCACCGAATACAACTGCATATTGTTTTAATCTTACGTGATCGCGTTGTTGAATATTGTCCATTGACCGACATTATCCGCAAAATTGCATAGATCAGCAAAATCTGCGAGATACGAAGCATCATGGTTGATTCGCAATCATCATGGTCTAAAGTCGGCATATGGAAACGTTCCATATAGCATGGCTGAGGTTCAATAACAGCTGGAGTTGAAGGTTCAACGGACGACGACACGTGTCCTATCGTATATGTTAAGGGTCATGAAAAACGAGAATGGCTAGCTGATATAATAAATATAAAAAATGAGCTATTTATTGAGTCGTTGAATATAGACTTTGACGATATGGATGTCTCAAGTAAATTAGATGGAAGTTTTACTCTACGATGTGAAAGCATAAAAACAGTTGTGCCTTACAAAAATGTATTTAAATTCTTTAATTGGTGGCTGAATCATAAAGATTCATGCAAATAAAAGATATGTAACATTATGTACTTTTTATTCTCCTCAACCCGTACTTAGTTATGTCAGCATCACCTGATATCGGATTGTGCAACTGAATACAATATTACTTTCGAATGTGGAACTAATTTTTTTCGATGAAATTTGATTGACAATAAATTAATATAATCGCCCAATGATAATCGAAATCATTCATCAGTATACGTTCGTTAGATGTTCGTGAGCCGTTTGTTGGAGGTTTGCGAGGCATTCGAAGATTTTCGATAGTGGTTCGTGAAAACGTTCCAGAGAGACTTCCGAAGACATTCATAAGACGTTCGAAGCCATTTGAGAGACGTTCGAAAACATTCATATGGCGTTTGAAAACACGCATGAGAGGGTTCAAAGCGTTTAAAGAGACTTGCTACGACGTTCATGAGACGTTTAAAGATGTTCGTGAGACATTCGAGAGACTTTCGAAAACGTTCATAACACGTTTGAAGACATTCATGAGAGGTGCGAAGACCTTCAGAGACTTTCGAAGACGTTCAAAAGATCTATGACGATATTTATAATACGTTTAAAGACATCGATGAGGGGTTCGAAGACGTTTAAGAGACTTTAAAAGACATTCACAAGGGTCTTGAAGACGTTCAAGAAACTTTCGAATACGTTCAAGAAACCTTCGACGACATTCGTAATACGTTTGAAGACATTCATGAGGGGTTCGAAGACGCTTAAGAGAGGCTTTTAAATATATTCACGAGGGGTTTGTCCAAATACATTCATAATACGTTTGAAGACATTCAAGAGACGTTCGAAAACATTCATAAGACGTTTGAAGACATGCATGAGGGGTTCAAAGAGTTTAAAGAGACTTTCTACGACGATCATAGGACGTTTGAAGATGTTCGTGAGACATTCAAGAGACTTTCGAGAACGTTCATAAGAAGTTTGAAGACATTCATGAGAGGTGCGGAGACCTTCAGAGACTTTCGAAGATATTCAAGAGATCTTTGACAATATTCGTAATACGTTTGAAGACATCGATGAGGGGTTCGAAGACGCTTGAGAGACTTTCAAAGACATTCACGAGGGGTTTGACGACGTTCAAGAAACTTTCGATTACGTTCAAGAGACTTTCGACGACATTCATAATACGTTTGAAGACATTAATGGGGGGTTCGAAGACGCTTGAGGGACTTTCAAAGACATTCACGAGGGGTTCGAAGATGTTCAAGAAACTTTCGACGACATTCGTAAGACGTTTGAAGACATGCATGAGGGGTTCAAAGAGTTTCAAGAGACTTTCTACGACGATCATGAGACGTTTGCAGATGTTCGTGAAACATTCAAAAGACTTTCGAAAACGTTCATAAGAAATTTGAAGACATTCATGGGAGGTGGGAAGACCTTCAGAGACTGTCAAAGAGATTCAAGAAATCTTCGACAATATTCGGAATACGTTTGGACACATCGATGAGGGGTTCGAAGACTCCTGAGAGACTTTCAAATACATTCACGAGGGGTTTAAAGACGTTCAAGAAACTTTCAGATACGTTCAAGAGACTTTCGACGAAATTCATAATACGTTTAAATACATTCATGAGGGGTTCGAAGACGCTTAAGAGACTTCCAAAGACATTCACAAGAGGTGCGAAGACATTCAGAGACTTTCGAAGACATTCAAGAGATCTTTGACAACATTCATAATACGTTTGAAGACATCGATGAGAGGATCGACGATGGTTTAGAGACTTTCAAAGACATTCACGAAGGGTTTGAAGACGTTCAAGAAACTTTCGAATACGTTCTAGAGACTTTCGACGACATTCATAATACGTTTGAAGACATTCATGAGGGGTTCGAAGACGCTTGAGTGACTTTCAGACATTCACGGGGGATTCGAAGATGTTCAAGGGACTTCCGACGACATTCAAAATAGGTTTGCAGATGTTCGTGAAACATTCAAAAGACTTTCGAAAACGTTCATAAGAAGTTTGAAGACATTCATGAGAGGTGCGAAGACCTTCAGAGACTGTCAAAGACATTCAAGAAATCTTCGACAATATTCGGAATACGTTTGAACACATCGATGAGGGGTTCGAAGACGCTTGAGAGACTTCCAAAGCCATTCACGATGGGTTTGAAGCCGTTCAAGAAACTTTCGAATACGTTTTAGAGACTTTAGACGACATTCATAATACGTTTGGATGCATTCATCTGGGGTTCGAAGACGCTTGAGAGACTTTCAAAGACATTCACGAGGGGTCTGAAGACGTTCAAGAGACTTTCGACGGCGTACGTAATACGTTTGAAGACATTCATGTGGGGTTCGAAGACGCTTAAGAGACTTTTAAAGACATTCACGAGAGGTACGAAGACATTCAGAGACTTTCGAAGACATTTAAGAGATCTTTGACAATATTCATAATACGTTTGAGGACATCGATGCGAGGATCGACGATGTTTTAGAGACTTTCAAATACATTCACGAAGGGTTTGAAGACGTTCAAGAAACTTTCGATTCACGAGAGGTACGAAGACATTCAGAGACTTTCGAAGACATTTAAGAGATCTTTGACAATATTCATAATACGTTTGAGGACATCGATGCGAGGATCGACGATGGTTTAGAGACTTTCAAAGACATTCACGAAGGGTTTGAAGACGTTCAAGAAACTTTCGAATACGTTCTAGAAACTTTCGACGACATTCATAATACGTTTGAAGACATTCATGAGGGGTTCGAAGACGCTTGAGTGACTTTCAGACATTCACGAGGGATTCGAAGACGTTCAAGGGACTTCCGACAACATTCATGATACGTTTGAATACATTCATGAGGGGTTCGAAGACGCTTGAGAGACTTTCAAAGACATTCATGGGAGGTTTGAAGACGTTCAGAAATCTGCGACGACATGCATAATACGATCTCCGACGACATCCATAAACCGAAGACTCTCATTACGTTTGAGTTTCGCTGGAATTGTTTGGGTTTGTTTGGGATTTTCACAGTTTTGGTCGAACGTGTTTGAGTTTGTTTGGGTGCTCATCCAAACACACCCAAACACGTTCTACCAAAACTGTGAAAATCCCAAACAAACCCAAACAATTCCAGCGAAACTCAAACGTAATGAGAGTCTTCGGTTTATGGATGTCGTCGGAGATCGTATTATGCATGTCGTCGCATATTTCTGAACGTCTTCAAACCTCCCATGAATGTCTTTGAAAGTCTCTCAAGCGTCTTCGAACCCCTCATGAATGTATTCAAACGTATCATGAATGTCGTCGGAAGTCCCTTGAACGTCTTCGAATCCCTCGTGAATGTCTGAAAGTCACTCAAGCGTCTTCGAACCCCTCATGAATGTCTTCAAACGTATTATGAATGTCGTCGAAAGTTTCTAGAACGTATTCGAAAGTTTCTTGAACGTCTTCAAACCCTTCGTGAATGTCTTTGAAAGTCTCTAAACCATCGTCGATCCTCGCATCGATGTCCTCAAACGTATTATGAATATTGTCAAAGATCTCTTAAATGTCTTCGAAAGTCTCTGAATGTCTTCGTACCTCTCGTGAATCAAAAGTTTCTTGAACGTCTTCAAACCCTTCGTGAATGTATTTGAAAGTCTCTAAAACATCGTCGATCCTCGCATCGATGTCCTCAAACGTATTATGAATATTGTCAAAGATCTCTTAAATGTCTTCGAAAGTCTCTGAATGTCTTCGTACCTCTCGTGAATGTCTTTAAAAGTCTCTTAAGCGTCTTCGAACCCCACATGAATGTCTTCAAACGTATTACGTACGCCGTCGAAAGTCTCTTGAACGTCTTCAGACCCCTCGTGAATGTCTTTGAAAGTCTCTCAAGCGTCTTCGAACCCCAGATGAATGCATCCAAACGTATTATGAATGTCGTCTAAAGTCTCTAAAACGTATTCGAAAGTTTCTTGAACGGCTTCAAACCCATCGTGAATGGCTTTGGAAGTCTCTCAAGCGTCTTCGAACCCCTCATCGATGTGTTCAAACGTATTCCGAATATTGTCGAAGATTTCTTGAATGTCTTTGACAGTCTCTGAAGGTCTTCGCACCTCTCATGAATGTCTTCAAACTTCTTATGAACGTTTTCGAAAGTCTTTTGAATGTTTCACGAACATCTGCAAACCTATTTTGAATGTCGTCGGAAGTCCCTTGAACATCTTCGAATCCCCCGTGAATGTCTGAAAGTCACTCAAGCGTCTTCGAACCCCTCATGAATGTCTTCAAACGTATTATGAATGTCGTCGAAAGTCTCTAGAACGTATTCGAAAGTTTCTTGAACGTCTTCAAACCCTTCGTGAATGTCTTTGAAAGTCTCTAAACCATCGTCGATCCTCTCATCGATGTCTTCAAACGTATTATGAATGTTGTCAAAGATCTCTTGAATGTCTTCGAAAGTCTCTGAATGTCTTCGCACCTCTTGTGAATGTCTTTGGAAGTCTCTTAAGCGTCTTCGAACCCCTCATGAATGTATTTAAACGTATTATGAATTTCGTCGAAAGTCTCTTGAACGTATCTGAAAGTTTCTTGAACGTCTTTAAACCCCTCGTGAATGTATTTGAAAGTCTCTCAGGAGTCTTCGAACCCCTCATCGATGTGTCCAAACGTATTCCGAATATTGTCGAAGATTTCTTGAATCTCTTTGACAGTCTCTGAAGGTCTTCCCACCTCCCATGAATGTCTTCAAATTTCTTATGAACGTTTTCGAAAGTCTTTTGAATGTTTCACGAACATCTGCAAACGTCTCATGATCGTCGTAGAAAGTCTCTTGAAACTCTTTGAACCCCTCATGCATGTCTTCAAACGTCTTACGAATGTCGTCGAAAGTTTCTTGAACATCTTCGAACCCCTCGTGAATGTCTTTGAAAGTCCCTCAAGCGTCTTCGAACCCCCCATTAATGTCTTCAAACGTATTATGAATGTCGTCGAAAGTCTCTTGAACGTAATCGAAAGTTTCTTGAACGTCGTCAAACCCCTCGTGAATGTCTTTGAAAGTCTCTCAAGCGTCTTCGAACCCCTCATCGATGTCTTCAAACGTATTACGAATATTGTCAAAGATCTCTTGAATATCTTCGAAAGTCTCTGAAGGTCTCCGCACCTCTCATGAATGTCTTCAAACTTCTTATGAACGTTCTCGAAAGTCTCTTGAATGTCTCACGAACATCTTCAAACGTCCTATGATCGTCGTAGAAAGTCTCTTTAAACTCTTTGAACCCCTCATGCATGTCTTCAAACGTCTTATGAATGTTTTCGAACGTCTCTTGAATGTCTTCAAACGTATTATGAATGTATTTGGACAAACCCCTCGTGAATATATTTAAAAGCCTCTCTTAAGCGTCTTCGAACCCCTCATGAATGTCTTCAAACGTATTACGAATGTCGTCGAAGGTTTCTTGAACGTATTCGAAAGTTTCTTGAACGTCTTCAAGACCCTTGTGAATGTCTTTTAAAGTCTCTTAAACGTCTTCGAACCCCTCATCGATGTCTTTAAACGTATTATAAATATCGTCATAGATCTTTTGAACGTCTTCGAAAGTCTCTGAAGGTCTTCGCACCTCTCATGAATGTCTTCAAACGTGTTATGAACGTTTTCGAAAGTCTCTCGAATGTCTCACGAACATCTTTAAACGTCTCATGAACGTCGTAGCAAGTCTCTTTAAACGCTTTGAACCCTCTCATGCGTGTTTTCAAACGCCATATGAATGTTTTCGAACGTCTCTCAAATGGCTTCGAACGTCTTATGAATGTCTTCGGAAGTCTCTCTGGAACGTTTTCACGAACCACTATCGAAAATCTTCGAATGCCTCGCAAACCTCCAACAAACGGCTCACGAACATCTAACGAACGTATACTGATGAATGATTTCGATTATCATTGGGCGATTATATTAATTTATTGTCAATCAAATTTCATCGAAAAAAATTAGTTCCACATTCGAAAGTAATATTGTATTCAGTTGCACAATCCGATATCAGGTGATGCTGACATAACTAAGTACGGGTTGAGGAGAATAAAAAGTACATAATGTTACATATCTTTTATTTGCATGAATCTTTATGATTCAGCCACCAATTAAAGAATTTAAATACATTTTTGTAAGGCACAACTGTTTTTATGCTTTCACATCGTAGAGTAAAACTTCCATCTAATTTACTTGAGACATCCATATCGTCAAAGTCTATATTCAACGACTCAATAAATAGCTCATTTTTTATATTTATTATATCAGCTAGCCATTCTCGTTTTTCATGACCCTTAACATATACGATAGGACACGTGTCGTCGTCCGTTGAACCTTCAACTCCAGCTGTTATTGAACCTCAGCCATGCTATATGGAACGTTTCCATATGCCGACTTTAGACCATGATGATTGCGAATCAACCATGATGCTTCGTATCTCGCAGATTTTGCTGATCTATGCAATTTTGCGGATAATGTCGGTCAATGGACAATATTCAACAACGCGATCACGTAAGATTAAAACAATATGCAGTTGTATTCGGTGGTGAATCTTCTTTGCATTCGAACTCTATTCACACATCTACGGTAGCATGTTTTACAGGCTCGTTCTGATGCGATCAATCATTAATCGCGAGAGGGCCGTTACATTAATACTTGGCGATGGTTAGTAAAGATAGATCACTATTGCAGTCATAATGGTATTTACAAAATTGAGAGTACATATTGAACAAAATTCCGAAACTTTTTTGAAGTCCAAATGCGAGTCATCTTGAGAAAAGAATGCTAAATTGAGATAAAGTTTAGCACTTGTGAGTTTGCAGTCGGTGAATAATATAATGTCCTTTGCCATACATTATCTTTTTTACCAGTCTGCACCGCACCAATTACATATTTTGGTTTCTCTAGTTGGGAGGCAGCTTTTACGGTCCATGAATGTTTTGTTGTGCTTTAAAGCGATGGACAGTCATACACATCCCAAGAGCGAAAACTCATATTCAAGTATCGCACGCTTTCCAATGTTCGAAGTAATGATAATTTATTGATCTCATCTAATACCTCAACCGACCCATTACAACAAAGAGGCTGAACCATGGCTGAGTAGGATGGAATTTTTAGAAAAAGCCCCCCTCGTTGTCATTGACTGCTCAAAACAAAACGATTCGCTCAAGGCCGGTCCTGTTGATGTGCGCCTTGAGTTTGAATTGAAAAACAATATTCCATCGCAAACTTCAGCGTACTGCATGATCCTCCATGATCGTATTGTCGAGTACAATCCAATCATTGGTGGGGTTAAAAAATTGGTATAAAATCATGCCAATGATCCGCGCCCACTTCAATCAACATGGAGCTTATCGTCGACGTGCAAGGGTTCAAGAGACCCGTCAACGAATTTGTCCTAAAGGAGATGTCCATCGTCAAACTCCATGAGAAGAACGCTGAACCGCTGACATTCTTCTTCGATGCACCATTCGCCTGGGACGCTTTACCGGCCAAGTACAAAATGACAAACAAGTGGCTGGAACGCAATTATCATGGAATACGATGGGGAACACAGTGGTATACCATACGAGGCAGCTAGAACGACAATTCGAGAAATCTTGGAAGAAGCTCCTACGATCTATGCCAAGGGATTCGAGAAGTGCTCATGGCTATCGAGATTTGCGGATTCAGCAACAAAAGTCATCGATCTGGAGACTCTGGACTGTCCATCGCTGCAGAAGTTGCCGAAAATCGCAAACGTTAAATGTCCCCATCATTCCTTCAATACAAAATACAATTGCGCCAAAGCGAATGTAAAGCCGTTCAAAAGCTGGCTCTCTGTGTACGAAGCGTTGTGTGAGCGGGGGATTTTTTTTAAATGAATAAAAACATTTTGATCAAATATTGTTCTCCATTTATTTCCTATATCTACGGCGAATACAGTTTGATGACAATTTTTTTTTTTACATTATATTCGATGAAACAGTTTTTTGTACATTTTTACATAGCATCAAGCGTTCAAAACTCTACGATGATGACTGTGATGCAAACAGTCGTTGCACTCTACGATGGTGACGATGCCAGCTACGGCTGAACTCGTTGTTTCCACCGCGCCATCACGAGCGTTCTTTTCCACCTTACTCAGACTCGAGCGTCGAAAACTCTACGATGATGATGACTGTGATGCAAACAGTCCTTGCACTCTACGATCGTGTTGATGCTGGCTGCTGTTGAACTCGTTGTTTCCACCGGGTCTTCGCGAGCGTTCTTTTCCACCATACTCAGACTCGATGGAACTCGACGCTGTTGTATTTTCCACCAATGTACTTCATGTAGAGTTGACCATTGCGCGCCAGTTGCAGCATACTCTCGAACATTTTCAGATCTTGATCGATGGCCTTTACCAGCCGCACTGGCAAGAAGACGGCAAACTCATTTGCAACGTCCACGATGTAGCGTTTTTCAAACTTGGTCTGTACAGCTCTCATGTCCGTGATTTGATAATCCGAATGGACGTGGAGTTCTGACAGCTTCTTCGTTGGGAGGAATTCCGCCATCAGGCTGACTTTGTTGATATTTGACAGATCCATTTTCACTCTTTTTCAAAGTTCTTTTCGGGAACCCCGCACGTAGACAATTTCCCCCTCGCAACACTTTTCACAGTTCCGACGTTGGGGTGGAGGACCATCAATGTGATCCTTCATCTGTGGCGTATTATAATGCATGGAAGATACGATATCACTTCACTATCGTTCCGATGATGCTCCGGCAAACGATCCCACAGTAAACCAATAAAGTTACCTCAATACTTTAGGAGCAAGACCTTTGGAACCTGTTCGAGCTCGTTTTTGGTCAAGTCCAGGGGGTGCTTGGCCGGATGCACTGCGTACATACTTGCACATCTGAACATCTTGACGTAATCTTGTGGAATGAAACCTCGACGGGTTGAAACTCGTTGTGGAATAACGCTGCAGCTGCATGCAATAAATAAAGCATTTTATGGGCTTTAAAGGGCCACCCTTTATATGGAACTATCGTTATCTCACTCTCGAAAATTTTCCTAGCCATAAATGGAAGTTTCTCCCCCCCCCCCCCCCACACACATTCACCCATTTGTCTAAGTTGTTATATATATATATATATATATATATATATATATATATATATATATATATATATATATATATATATATATATAAACTCCTGTGAATAGTCTAGACAAAAATGCTCCGCTTACATTTATAAAATGTTGATAATAAATTATCAGATTTTATGGGTTTTCAAGGACCCGCGACTCTATGATGCCCCCTCCCCCACAGAGTTGACAGCGGCTTCCCCCTCTCGCCCGCGGGTCCAGCTATCGCCAGGAAGACATCGTCACCAAAAACTAGCCTCCCCACTCTCTAGCACCCCTCCCCTTTCCCTCCGCCGGAACCACGCACTCGGCTGCCGCATGCAGGCCCCCCCCCCCTCCGCCATGCATACCGCGGCTTCCCCGCGCTCGGCTCCCCCGCCCCGCTCCCCCCTGAGATCCCTGGGTTAGAACCAGCCTATTACCACTACTGCAGTGAACTGCATAACTCATCATTGGATCATCCGAGAAAAAAAATCCAAGAAGATTGTGTTAGTTAATAAGTTTCTTGAGGTAACGCTGTCGAGTTTTTGTTTTCATCATTTCAATTCGCTATTTTATAGTCTAGGTGTGACTAAAAATTGAAAACAAAAAAAAATAAAAATAAAAACTCTTAACGTCTGAGAAGATTTGCTGTCACTGGCTCATTTCTGCACAATTATCAACGAAAATTTCACAGAATACTCTTCAAATGTCCTTTTATTTCATACTACTTATATAAATAAATATATATAAACAGTGTCGTCAACAAAAAATATCGAAAATATGCTTTTTTTATAGCAAATTATCCTTACCCCCCCCCCCCTTAATGATTCTGCGCTTTTCAACACAGCGTATTCATGTTATACGATGATTCAATTTTTTCATACATAGTAGACGATATGTTACACATTAATGAATAATAAATATATCCGACATGCACTGTTCTTTGGCATTAAGTATATGAACAACATGGTTAATAATAATGTGGACGTTTCAATCTGTAATGGAAGGAATCTTTTCATGATATTAATTTCTTGTAAATGCATGTGATTTTTTCATCGATATTTTTGATGATTAAAAAGTTGATTATAAAATGTAGACTGTGCACAATGATTTTTAGAAATAAATCAAGAGCCACAAGAAATGAAATTCAGAACAAAATTAACCATCCTCTTCAACGGCAACGAAAATCTGTCCAACTGTACGAGGCCACCAGTTTTTCTTTCACACGATTATTATATGAGTTTTCAGTTCTCTTAGTATTGCTTATCGTTATTCTCAAGTACTCAAAAATGACGCTTTTTTTCCGCGAATTATGGAAGAATTAAAATTTTAGGAGACTACATATATGTTCGTGGCATTATTCAAGAATAAAGCTATAACAAATTGCCGCTCGTGAAATTTCCATTCAAAATCAGTCGATATACTAGAGAACTGACAGAGCGGGTAGTCGGTACATGTGAAAACATTTTGCTTGTATATTTCTCGTTCCCGGGTATGGGGGATTCAAAAAAAAGTACAGCCGCTAGGCAATGTAAGTTGGGCACACTACGCGTGGCGAGTTGAGACACCGTGCGAGTTCAAACGGTAGCAAAAAATGCCCGGCCCGAATCTGAAGAGTGGGGATACGCGAGCGTCGGGGAAATGGCAGGCTGCTACGGTGTCCACTTCGGTCGGTGGAGAGTTGCCCGCGGGGCAAGTTGAACAGACGGCAAGTTGAACGGGCGAGTTGACACAGGGGCGACTTGCCCGGTGCAGAGTTGACACCCTGCCGTTTCAACCACTTCGTCCGAAAGTCTAAAATTTTACGACTCTTTTTTTTCTTACGTCGAGCGCCAGGGACCGTCATACCCTATCGCTTCGCATGTGCAACTTGAGCCTCATCATTCCATAGGTCCACACTTGAAAACCCATAAAATTTCACGACAGCATGTGACGAAGACAGTGATCCGGGGAAAAAAATGCATCTCCATTGTACAGGGCTATAGTTTTTCATCTCTGAATGATAATACACTAAGCGCAACAATTAAGGGATCACTATTTTTTTCGACGAAAAATAGCCCTTTTTCAAACCGCTGTAACTCGGTGAAAAATGGTCGGAGAAAAAATGAAAAGAAAGCATTTTGTAGTGTAAACCTTCGACTTTGATAATCTGATTATAAATAATTTTTTCGTTTCGTTTAAATAAATAAATTCGTTGTTAAACAAAACAAAGCCTAAAATCAAAAAATTTGCTCGAGTTTGACAAGGTACACGGGGAACAGAATTTTTTTTTTCGAAAATCTGTTTCGACCATTCGAAAGCTTGTATCTTTCCCAACTATTTGTTTTTTTTTTTCAATTTCTGTGCGATTTTTTTCAGCCAAGTTATCGCAGCTTTACGAAAAAATGCATTTTTCAACTTTGACCGGTCATAACTCTGGTCCAAATCATCGCACAGCATCCAAACCGGCATCGTTGGAAAGCTTGAATTTCCCCCTACAAAACTGTTTATTTTTCGTATTTTTCAGAAGCCGTTTTCAACATTGTAAAACTGATTGTTTAAAAGTGTGTAAAATGCCCATTTTTACACTTTTTTGTTTATCATGTTATAACATTACAACAAATGCAGAGGCATCAAAGGTTTTTGCGTTTTTTTTTAGTTCAGGGTATGTAGAAATACTCCACCAAATAGCAGATCGCTGCCTTTATTCTTTATTCGGGTTGCAACCCCGTTCTTTTGGAGAAAATCGAGATCCGTCAATTTTCACGAAAATCGAGGTTTCTCAGGTATCAGCGCGGGGTGAAATTTCTCGAAAAAAAAAATCAGAAAATTACGAAATTTGGTATTCAAGGGTTTTCGAGGTTGCTGATTGCGAATCTGGGTTAGAAAATGGAAAAATTCAAAATGGCGGATCAAATGCAAAAATTCTTGCAATTGGGCGAAACTCGATGTTTGCGGGTTTTCGAGGTCATTCATTACGGATCTGAGGTTTAAATTGAGGATCGCAAATTCGAATTGAATCAAACTTTGCGATTCGGTTCGCCATATTGGACCCGTCGTTTTTTTTTTATTTCTTCGACCTGAGATTCGTAATTAAGGGGGGATTTTCTTTTATTGCGATAAAAAAATCGATTTTTCGCTGACCGCTGTTTCATACTCTTCAAAGTGTTGAGAATATGTGTGCAAAATTTCAAATTAAAATTCTCAAAAATGGCAAAGTTAGAAGCGATTTTATACCTGCGTTTCGACTCGCGGTGGCCGCGCGCTCTTTGTCACACGGCAGGGGTCGGCGCGCCCGGCAGCTGCCCGAATCTGTTGCTCGGCGGACCATAAAAATAACGGGACAGCATACAATAGGCATTTAATTCAATGAAGGACGAGTCCTAACGGTCGTGCGAGATCGAAATATTCGGTGGAGAGTCGCTCAGTCTCGAAAGAGAGTTTACTGGTAACAGACGTATATATCATGGATCGAAAACAGGGAAGTGATACTCATAGTCGTGCTGCTAGACCGAAAAAAGGTAATTTGTTGGGAATATTCACACCCGAGAAACGGAAACGACGTTTGCAAGTACGTCGGCCCAGAAACTGTCGACAGCGGAAGACAAAGAAATAATTACGGACCCGGGTCATGGATATCGCATTATCGCGTTTCTATCGGTTTTCGCTGCAATCTCGCAACTCGTAATATGTCAGGAATGCAAAGGATCGATCAAATTTGGCGAATCCAGTTCTCGCGGCTTGAGTTTTAAAATAGTTGTGCAGTGCAAGTGTCGTGTGCAATATATTAATTCCTGTCCTCTCGTCGATGACAAATCGTGTGAGATAAACCGGAGAATGGTTTTTGTGATGAGACTATTGGGAGTAGGCAGAGAGGGTATAAATTTATTTTGTGGCTTGATGGATATATCCCAAGGTTTCAGCACAACCTTGTACTATGCCTCCTTGGAGAACATTTACAGTGGAGCCAAAGCTGTATGGGAGCTGTGTGCGAAACAGGCAGTGAAAGAAGAGAAAGCGAAGAATGCTGAGCACGGAAATCCAGAGACAGATATTTCTGTGTCGGGAGACGGAACATGGAAAAAGCGAGGATATAGTTCCTTGTTTGGAATCACGACACTCATCGGCAAATATTCAAGCAAAGTGGTTGACCTTGTCGTGAAATCGTCTTACTGTCACGCTTGTAAATGGTGGCAATCAAAATCCGGTACCGAAGAATACGACGATTGGTTCGAAGAACACAGCAGTGAATGTACGGCAAATCACGATGGGTCAGCTGCAAAGATGGAAGTTGACGCGATCAAAGACATGTTCCGACGATCTTGCGAAATGCATGAAGTACGGTACGCGAAATACATCGGCGATGGCGACACGAAAACATTCAAAGCCTTGTTGGAAGACAAACCTTACGGCGATGATTTGATCGTGAAGAAAAAGAAATGCGTCGGGCACGTTGAGAAGCGTATGGGCTCGCGACTGAGAAATGTGAAAAAAAACGAAAAAACTTGGAGGAAAAGGAAAATTAACCGATAAATTGATAAAAGAATTAACAATTTTCTACGGTTTGGCTATCAGAAGACATCCAGACTCTGTTGATGAGACGTACAATGCTGTGTGGGCAACGTTCTACTACAAGATCTCGAAGAATGAAAATTCTCAGCATATGTACTGTCCCGCGGGGTCACAAAGCTGGTGCAAATGGCGCATTGCCGAAGCCGAAAAAACTCTGGACTAATTTGATCGCGAAGCTCCACTGCATGAAGACGTCGCGAATGCTATTAAGCCGATTTACATTGATTTGTCATCTAGAGACTTGCTGGAAAGGTGTTTAGGTGGCGATACTCAAAACAACAACGAAAGTTTCAACGCAACCGTTTGGCGAGTCGCACCTAAACACCTTCACTCTGGCGCGAAACCGATCGACATCGCGGCTTATTTGGCCGCAGGGATTTTTAACGAAGGCTTTACAGCAGTCCTTAAAACAATGACGACGATTGGAATCGTCGTTGGCCAGCAAGCATCAATATGCGTCGATGCGCGAGATAAGCAGCGGATAGAGAGGTCAACGAGACGCAGCCTCGAAGCAACGAAAGAGGCTCGAACAAGACGCAGAAGCGAAATTGCTTCACTGAATGAGTTGTTCGAAGGAGAGGAAGGCATCTTGAATGGCCCTGGCATAACAGATTAGATTAAAAATACTGTAAATACTCTATATGTCCCATAAACTGTACTCACAACTTTAAACGCGTTTTTCTCGAAACAGCTTTTTCACAACTCGTGTGCACGATTTCTCAAAAACTATTCAACCGATTGCCTTCAAATTTGGACAGAATGCTCAGCTGACATCCTTTTATCGTTTGATGAAGCAAAAAAGCAATACGTTTAATAGTTTTTTATTTATAACAAAAAATCGATCAATTTTTTTCGAAAAATCGATACTTCAAGTTCAAAACGTCACCAAATCGTCAATTTTTTTTCCCTTCATCGAACGATAGCTATATGTGTCTGAAGTAAAATGCTTTTTGGGTTTTTGTTGCAGGATGAACGTGAAGGCTGTAATCGTGCACACCATCAAAAAAGGACCATCGCGCGTCGAGGGAGGTGGGAGGCGGATTTTTTTACGAAATTGTTTAAAAATTTTTTTGTATGTAGTAAACAGATCAATAAAACTATATGCCAAGTTTCATAAGTTTTGCGTTGTATACTTTCTTCACAAAAAAATTCCCAAAAAGCGGCAAATTTTGCGAAAAAAAAGACAATCCCCCCTTAATAGAAATTTTGTAGAGGCGTACGTGGGGTTCGAACAAAAAACACTCGACGCACCGTTGAAAAGAAAGTGGATAAAAATATCTTCTTTATTAATGTAGGGAACGTTAGAAAGAAAAAATAATCCGTAAAATCTTTCTTCACGTCAGCGTTATTTCGGCGGGAATAAAGAAGAGACGCCACGCGCGTTATAGAGGGCGTGAGCGCGGTGGAAGCGTCGCGCACTAGGGCCATCTAGTGAGTCGCCATTAGGCCCGAAATTTCAATCGGAGTGATGTCGAATTCCCACACTCCCCCTCGATTCAGAACGTCGCTATTCCGAGGTTCCGATTCTCGTAAGACCCATGACGTCCAGACACTTGATGTGCTTCTGCTTCGGGACGCCCTTCGTGAGGACATCTGCTGCCATGCCCGCGGTGGGCATGTACGTGACCTCGACGTCACCGCTCTCAATAATCTCTCGTATGTAATGATGACGTACATCGATGTGCTTGCTCCTTCCGTGAAATACGGGATTCTCGGCGAACTTGCATGCTCCATTATTGTCGCAGAAGCCTCGTACACCTGCTAATTCGGCGAAGCCTAATTCGACGAGGAAGCGCCTTAGATACGTGGCCTCCTTGGCCGCCTCGGATAAGGCCATGTACTCGGCCTCCGTTGAAGATAGTGCCATGCTTCTCTGTTTTCTTGATTCCCACAAGACGGGGCACCCTCCGAGGATGAAGACGTGACCGGTGTATGATCTCCTGTCTGTAGGACAGTTGGCCCAGTCCGCATCGACGTATCCCAGTAGCGGCTTTCCAATGCGATGATACTCGAGCGCCATGTTTTTCGAACCTTTCAAATATCTAAGAACTCTCTTGGCTGCCAACCAGTGTTCGCTTCTGAAACATGCACAGAACTGGCTCAAGCTGCTCACGGCGTAGGCGATGTCGGGGCGAGTGCACACGGCAAGATAAATTAACGAGCCAATTAGCTCGCGATACGGGAGCCCTTCCTCCTCTGGACTCGGATCGTCGTTACTCTTTATGAGTTGCGATCCCGGTTCGATGGGGGTACTGGCAGGCTTGCAGTCAGTCATACCGAACCGTTCGAGTACGTCTTTGACGTATCCGGCCTGACAGATCGTGATTTCGTCACCGTGCCCAGCGAATTCCATTCCCAGGCAATAGTTCACGTCGCCGAGATCCGATACTTCGAATACGCTGGAAAGGTGTCATCCGAAATTGATGATTTCCCGCTCGTTACGTGAGGCGACGAGAATGTCGTCCACGTAGACGCAGATGATGATCAGGTTCTCTCCGCTCCCCTTGAAGAAGACGCACGGATCCGTGGAGGACTGTCTTGCATCGTAATTCGCCAGTTCTCGGTTGACCCTGTTGTTCCAACACTGACCTACCTGTCGCAGTCCGTAGAGGGCCTTTTTCAAAAGACACACCCTGTTTCCTTTTCTGATTTCGTCGAGCATCGTTTCGGCCTTCTTCCTGACGGTGCTGCCGCTGGGTTCAGTGTGTTCGATGTTCTCGAGGGCCTTCTCCGTGTACTTTGGAATTTCCATGAGGACCGTTTCCCCTAATTCTCCGTTGAGGTATGCAGTTGCAACGTCGAATTGTCTTACGTTCAATCCGCGTTCGGCTGCCAAGCTATGAGAATTCTTACGGACCCGAGTCGCGCCACGGGCGCGAAGGTCTCGCTGAAGTCTAAACCCGGACGCTGTGCGAATCCCCTCGCGACCAGACGGGCCTTTCTACGGATGAGATTTCCATCCCGTCCGTATTTGTTACGTAATACAATTCGTCCGCCGATTACTTTTCCATCTTTCGGCCTTTCGATAATGGCCCACGTGTCGTTCCGGATAATCGACTTTATCTCCGACGCGATTGCCCGATGCCACGCGTCGGCCTCCGGTCCATGAACCGCTTGCTCAAGTGGTACTTCAGCGTGACACGATAGCTCCTCTGCCCGGTTCGCGGATTGATAAATCTTGACCCCCTGAGACCGGTCTTCTCGATGTTTGGCCTTCCTCGGCCTCTTCCGACGATACCATCACCGGTGTCAGTGTACGCGTCCGGCCGTTCGGTTGATCCTTCCGCATCCCTCAGATCACGTCCGCATTCGCCATCGTCGCCGGCTTCGCGACTCATCGGAGGGAAGATCGTCTCGACCTCCATGAGCTTCCCGCCGTCGTCGTCGGAATTTTCGAAACGAACGTCGTTTTCCGTATCTCTCGGCATTCCAACGAATTTTATGTCGCGCGCTATGTTTATGCGTTTTTCCTGCAAGATCCGGATGCGGTAGCCCTTGGTTTCATCCGAATAGCCAACGAACACACCTTTCCTCGAGCGATCCTCGAGTTTGCCTCTTGCCGGCGTCCGATCTACGACGAAAACGTGAGAGCCGAATTCTCGAAGGTGGCTCACGTCCGGGGTATTCCCGGCCCATCTCTCGTAAGCTGTTTTCCCATCGAGGCTCCTGGACGGGCAGCGATTTCGGATGTAATTCGCGGTGGTCACCGCTTCACCCCAGAACGACGGAGCCAATCGTGAGTCTATTAGGAGACATCTCGTCATATCCATTAATGTGCGATTCCTCCTTTCCGCCACGCCGTTCTGCTGCGGCGTGTGGGTGACTGTCAGCCTTCTCCGGATGCCACTCGACCTGAGGAAATCGTCGAAAGGTTCATTTATATATTCTTTACCATTATCCGTTAGGAGCAGCTGTATGTTGCGTCCGTGCTTGTTTTCGGCGAATGCCTTGAAATTCTTGAAGGCGTTCAGAACTTCGTGTTTTCCTTTAAGTAGGTGAACTTCGCCCCAGCGTGAGTGGTCATCAATGAACGTAGCGATGTATCGTGCCTTTCCATTTGACTCGACCCGCATCGGTCCGATCACATCACTGTGAACGATCTCTAGTGTCTTTGATTCCCTTTTGGATTCTCTCGGAAATGGCGATCTTGTCATCTTCCCGCGAAGGCATACCTCGCAATCGAGCTCTTGCGATGAGTTCTCGAGGTTCATGCCGCTCACGGCGCCGTCTCGTTCGCATCTGACCAGGTCACGCACGTTAAGGTTACCCATCCTGCGATGCCATTCGATCTTAGAGTCCTTTTTTCATTTCTCTCGGCGACGTTTGCCTCCTCGCTCCGTTCGACGTCTGCCTCACGTATATAGTAGACTCCTTCCTTCCGGTCGGCGACGGCTACCAATTTTCCGTTTCCGTCGATAATTTCGGCTTTCTCCTTGTTGAAAGTCACTGAAAAATCACGGTCGTTAATTTTCCCAACAGACAACAAGTTGGTACGTAGCCCTGGTACTCGCAATACGTAGTGTATCTTCATGTTCTTTGCGTTACCCTTGACGTTCGCAGTTATAGACACGGACCCCTTTCCGTTGATCGGCGTCGTACCTTGTTCGCTTGCAAGTTGCACGTTTCCGTCACATGCTCTGAGATTACTCACGAATTTCGCTCCATCCTGCACCCGCTGTCGAGACACCACCTTGTGCCGCTGAGTGACGTCCCAGCCTCCAGTGCTTCGACGACGACCATGCACTCTGTTCCAGTGTATAGACTGACTTCATCAGCTCGGTTTGCACTGTCGTCGTTTTGCCTCGATTCGGTACAGTCGGCCGCTTTATGGCCAAACCTTCAGCATTTGTGGCACTTATATCGGAATGGCGTGGTTTTCGGTCTACTTACGTTTTTACAGGGCTCTTTGGATTCGTTTTCGGCTTTCTTCGTCGCATTTCGGGGCTTGCCCCATTGGCTCTACGGGAGCATAGCATTAGAACTGATATTCCGCGTGTCATTCTTCCTCGCGTCGTGTTCTTCTATAATTTTTACTCGCAGCGCCTCGAGGTCCGGCAATTCGTCTCGGGATTCTATGGTGCACCTGAAGTTTTCGAAGCTCGAGGGGAGACTGTAGAGCAACATTACCGTACGTAGATCGCGATTTATTTCGACGTCCATCTCGTTGAGTTTGTCCACTGTGTCGAAAAAATTTCGGTAGGTGTTCGCGGACGTCGTCTCCGTCGGCCATCTTGTGCAAGGTCAGTTGTTTCAACAGCGTCGCTTTTCGCGCTGGTCCGCTCGATTGATATATCGATTTCAGCTTTTTCCACACATCCCGCGACGTGTTGCATCCCTTGATTTGTTTTAGTTCCGACGGTTTGATGGAAAGGATGATGTCCGATTTCGCCTTCTGATCTTCGATGTACCACTTGTTCGATGCTTCTGCCAACGCCGCGTTTCCCGCAACGATTTCGGGTTTTATCTTTATTCCGTTCACGCAATTCCAGGCGTCGTTTTTTATGAGAATTGCTTCCATTTGGAGTTTCCATGTGTCGTAGTTCTCCTTGTTTAGGAGCTCGATGCGAACTACACTCGACGACGTCATTCTCTTTCGCGTTTTTGTCTGTTCGAGGTTGACAATTTATTTTCGTGCAACTGGGCCCATAACCTGTAGAGGCGTACGTGGGGTTCGAACAAAAAACACTCGACGCACCGTTGAAAAGAAAGTGGATAAAAATATCTCCTTTATTAATATAGGGAACGTTAGAAAGAAAAAATAATCGGTGGAATCGTTCTTCACGTCAGCGTGATTTCGGTGGGAATGAAGAAGAGACGCCACGCGCGTTATAGAGGGCGTTAGCGCGGTGGAAGCGTCGCGCACTAGGGCCATCTAGTGAATCGCTATTAGGCGCGACATTTGAATCGGAGTGATGTCGAATTCCCACAAATTTTTTAATTTTTTTCTATAATCAAATTTGCATCAGCCATACTGCATGCCGCAGAGCTCCTCAAATTCAACATCCCACGCCAGAATGGCCCCAGCGTCACCATTAATAATTTAAGAATATAAATTTCTTTTTATGCACTTGAAGATATGACTAATAACATCCTTGAATATTAGTATTCTCTTATTTGTCCTTATAGCAAAAAAAAAATCGCCAAATATCACTCAATTTTGGACGTTCACAGTGGTGTAACACTTAAGGTAAAACTATCGCGCGCTCTTGATTTCTTTTGATTTTGTTGACATTTTAACCAGACATTGTTCATATCATTATACATGTTTGAGTGAAGTTTCACAACAGTTGACTATTTACATTGGGAGATAATGGGTTTTAAAATAGCAACTTTAAACACTGCAGGGTCTGCATTGAACGAAAGTCAGGTCACATAATTCGTCGTACCATTCTATTGTGTTTAGTAATTTTGAAAAAAAATTATGTTTAGATAGAAAACTAGTTAGGGAACGAGTGAAAAAAGTTTCGATTCTCTTTACTATTCAGTTTTGCTAAAAACGTTCAGTAACGACAGAATAACTCTCGATAAAAAATATTTGTACCCTATCATAAGAAGACATTATGCAACACCGCGGAACAGTAATGTTCAATATTTTAAGATAAAAAATTATCGTGTTCATAAAGTTAAAACCTTTTATCGTAAACAAATATTTGCGTTATAAACATTAATAATTTGGCATTGTTTATGTTATTGCCATGTGTCTTCTTATAGGGGACACATACTCTGTCTAGATTTCAATGCAGATCCTACAGGATTATAAGTTGCAATTTTAAAACCCATTATCTCCTAATCTAAATAGTCGATTGGTCTGAAATTTTACTGAAACATGCATAATGATACAATGTCTGGTGAAAAATTTGAAGAAAATCTATAGACATCAACAGCGCGCCCTCGTTCTACCTCAACGCGTTTCAGCCATTGACCATTCAATTCTGTTGGGCTGGAGGTTTGGACCAATCGACGCTGACTATGAAATGATGGTAGCCGTAACTATTGAGATGCAAGAAGGCCCTAGCATCCTCGGCTTTCGTTTTGAAACGTACATACGTAAACGAAAGGCCTTGCACAGATTGATGGTGCGATCCTTGGCGAGATATTGTTTCTGGACGAAGCCGAAGGGTTCGACAAGTTCCTTGAGGCCAGCTTCGCTGATGCTCTCGGAGAGATTGGAGACAGCGGTGATATCCTCGCGACACTGGGACTGTGTACTGTGGCCGCGACAATTGACGCGGTTTTTCATCTTCGGCAGTACGTACTTGCTGCCCTGGATAAATCCGATGGTCTATCTAGATGGTAAATCTGACGCTACATTGGTTGTGGTTCCTACATGATAGCCCAGGTACCCTACCTACCACGTATGTGCGTACGGTATCGGTACCGGTATTAGTATGGTGAGGATACAGAAACGGTATATTTTACTATTGTACAGTGTACCGGTACCATACTAATAACACGTACATATGTGTGTAGCGGTGTACTACCGTACAGGTACACCGTAGGGTACAATCTCTGTACGCTATACCAATAGTACACTCGGTCATCAGGGTGAAGCTATCGAGGAAACGCCACAGGTCAGCAAATCATTCGTGTTTGAGACGTGAAAGTTAGCGTTCGTAGGCGAACGGTGTTGAACTATCGTGCCTCATTTTGGTCGCACACTGCTCAGGAAATCAAAGATTTTTAGGGGTAATGACAATGGCTACGGATCATCGGAAAATATGCTATCTGAGAATTTTTCACGAATAAATACCGAGGTATTCCTGCGAAGAGGAAATAAACTTGAGTTTCTTGCATCGGAGCCGTTGGATGTTTGACACATCAGCGAGCGGGAAAGCAATGCGAGGGAAGATCGTGGCAAATGACAAAGTACGTAAATTGAGGTTATGAGACAGGCCATATTTTTTATTCTTATGTCAATATGTCAATATAAATTCCAGCGATACGATCGTGCTATGCAAATTTGAGGATACACGATAATATCCATATGATCGCGGGTACGGGAAAATTGCGTCGATGTTAAAGAATTCGGGAACTTCGCGTGCCGCCGTTGTCGCGTCGAAGCGACACTTAGCATCATCGTCGGAATTACAGAAGAAAAACACTTTTCGAGTCTCATTTTCACCGTAAGCAAACTCACTCATTAATTTTTGTCAATGCTGCTCTTCGGAGACGCCGAGAAACTTCAAATTTAGAAGAACGATGTTATCAATCTAACGCGACAAAACACCGGGGTTCTTCCGATCCACGCAACTGCCTCGCGGTACGAGAAACGGGGAGGTTGCGTGTTAGGGCCTTTACACATGGCGTATTCGATTCGATGTAGTGTATATTTTGAAATCGATGGCAGTGGAATAATTTTCGTGGTCGAAAAATCGTTCGGAAATTCGGTCGAATATTATGAGATCTCATGATTGAGTAGACGGATCGAAAAATGTCCAAACAAAATCGATAGAACAAAATCATATTTCATTGGTAAAATGTCATTGAAATTTCGATTCGTCGCCGCGTTTTCGGGTAATATCGAATAAAAGTTAGAACGTCGTCTGCTAAAGCCCATCTTACTGTATAAAGAGTCGCGGCGTGTTCGTCAGTCGGTCAGTGGCGTCGAGATCGGTTGCATCGATCAGTGGCGTCGAATTTTTTTATTTATTACTTGGCCTCAAGACGCTACCGTGTCTCTTGATACTAGATCGCGGTGGGTAACATAATGCTTTAGCCCGTCTAACCGCTACGTAATTCGGATATAATTGACAGTCATGATCTTTCATCGATGTTCTTATAATATTATATTGATGTCTGGTAAGTTTGGCTTCGACTATGTCCGAAAGAGCTTCTTCTGCGGATAGTTCTGTCCTTGTGAATGCTGGGGCACGTCCGGGTGTTATAACGTTCTTGATTGTTTTAGACGAATCTAAGTCTCCAGAAGAGCGGATACTCATTTGCGCTGCATAGCACAACTCTTCAGCGGTATGACTTAGACGAAGTTTTTCTGTTTTTCGACGTTTTGATCGCTCAGTTGATGCAGCAAAGTACAGTGAGGGACGACCACGTGTGCTGGCTCCATCCGGTCTCAAATCTCCGGGAAAGGCTACATCCATCTCTAACCACTCCCGATTTTTATTAAGGAAATGTGTCATTTTCCTTCCTGACTCTTGCCATTTTGTGCGTGTTTTGGAGAATAACTTCGACAAATTTTGCTTGGCATCTCGGCGAATTCGAATGGCACATTTACTTTTGTTGGATAACTCTTGCTCCAAATGTTCCACCTGATCCGGGAAATCCGCGGCCAAGTACTGTTGCATTATTGAAAAGATCTCCCTTCGTTTAAATGTAATAACAGACGTTTCCGAACCTACAAAGAAAGAATAGTATTTAGCATTAATTATAAATGGCATGGTAATTCGAATGACGATTAGACACCCGCCTTTGTGCATTTGGTCATACTTCACTAGAATGCGGATTTAGCGTTCCGAATACAATAATACATTTTTGAATAAATCCCTTCCCCTCTCGGAAACAAATTGTACGTATGTTAAAACAGGTATCAGAATTTTGACGAAGAATATATTTGTATCGTTCGAATCTATTGTCAGAGTGAACCAGTTGGACGAGTCCACGTACGGTAAAGCAGCTCCAGGTAAGCGAGCTACCTGCCCAGCTCACGGAGGCCTTTTCGGATCACGCATTCGGTCACTAAAAACGCTATGAAACGCGCGGCGCTGCTTTGCGCACTCTCTTTGACACTCCATTCGAAAGCTAATATTCTAAGCTACAATTAAAAAAAATGACGGCGGAATCTCGCGAGATTCCATACTAAAGGTTTACGCAAAATTAATATTTAGTTCCGACGAAGGCAGTTCTCAGGATTATCGTTAGACTACGTAAACATGGACAATAAATGCTATTTTTTAATTGTTCAATAGGCTAAATTTTTTACATACCTTGACGAAGAGTATCCATTTTGTTTAAATTGATTGATTGACACTGCTGAGTTATAGTTGTTTAAAGTTTGACTGAATAACAGAACGAAACTGAGGTGCGCGACTGTCACTCACAAAGGTCGACTTTGAACTGAAATATCTAAGAGACTATGAGGGATGAAGGGTCGGGACAGCCCGGGCTGTAAGCAGAAGTTAGTTCGCAACCAATTTCTCTGGTCCTTATACTTGCATGAAAAAGTTGCTTCTTCGATTTTTGGCCACGTTTGAGTGAAAATTCCCCACTGTGCGCTTGTCCTGCGATCCGCGATACTGCACGACGTTCATTCCTGGAGCCCAGCGCGCGAGCTCGATTCTCCAATTTTCTGCAAATCGTTCGAACAGTTTTTCCCATTTTCTCGCAAACAAAATAGTTTGAGGGTTCCCAAAGGGGACCAGGATAGAATCAGCTGTTGCGAGATTTTATTTAACTTGACTTTTTGTGAAGTGCAAAACGGGAAATCGATATTTCACCCACTACACGACTACTCAGAGCTCTGAAATTTCGCAAACATGCATTTCAGAGGTTAAAATGCACTTAAAAAAAAACCACAAAATTTTCAACTTTTCATGTAAAATCAAAATTAGCGATATCTAATCATCCATATAAAATCTCACTAACACATACAAACAAATTCGTAGTCGACTGTGTTTGTATGTGAAGAGTTTATATGTAACAATTAGTCGTAAGTTCAATCCAAATTACAGTCTTTGTTATTTTTTACAAGCATTCCATGTCCCTAACTTACAAACTTGTACACTAGGTGAACTACTAGTAACAACTAACTAGTGAAGTCAATTAAAGATTTAAAAGTAGAAAATAATTTATATGTAAAAAAAAAACGTTTAAAAAGCAAGCTTTTATTTAATGTACTAAAAAGTAGAGAATAACTTTGTTTACCAAGTAACTTATATGTGACTACAAATAAAAGCTAGGAGCCCTCAAAATTTTGACATATAATCTGTAATTTACATAAATCCGTTAACATATCAATTGTATTTGTTAAACAACCTCCGATTTCTTGAATGAAAATCCTGAAACTGAGTAGAAACATGTGATAATAATTTCTCTAATTACTTGATTGCCAAATTGAATACGGTTAATGAAACTGAATTGATAGAATTTATTAAGCATTTAAAAAGTTGAGCACCACAAGCTTTTAATTATAGTCACATATAGGTAACTGGGCGAAACAAATTATTTTCTACTTTTGAGTGCATTCAATAAAAGCTTGTTTTTTATTTATTTTTTTTTCATACAATTTGTGAATTTAAGACGAAAGATTTTCATTTTCCTAGTGGAACTGGGCACAACTATCCGCATGCCGCATCGAAAGCAAAAGCTGGACCGAGTTACTTCAGTTTCTTTTTCCTTTCTTTGGTCTCGCCGCCTTCCGAGTTAGCATCTTTCGGCCTCTGGGAGTTCTCGGCGTTGCTGTCACTGTCCTTGAGACGATTGACGATCGTGCGTCCCGTTTGAAACTCTGGAAACAGTCAAATTACTATCAGCATTTACTAAAAGAAGACAACACGAGACGTTCGTACTTTTTTCCCTCAATTTTGTAGATGAAAGTTGCGAACGAGTATAAAAGGAATTGCGGAAGATGAAAAATACATTCACACATGGTTGATTTGTCATCGGGTTTTTTTGGAAACAGAAATTGCGAAGATTGTTGAAGAGTCTTCAGCTACCTGTGTCCGTTTTAATTGTACAGTTATCAGAGGCAACCGAGCGGCAAGCGACGTTACGAACATCTTCAGTCTGGAGGTTCACGTACCAATATTGCTTCGAGAATTTTCTTCCCTCTTTTCTCCATATACTCGACGGCCCGCGCCAAGTATAAATATAGAAAAATGTCCTTCCGTTTACACACCGAGATCCGCGGCGAAAATCTGCGAATTTACCAAACTACCAAAAAACCACTTGATTACAAAACAATTTTGTAAACGTAAATACGGCTGTTTGTTTTATGCACTTATGCCCACTTTCACTGCTTTTACACTTTCACTGCTTTTAGCAGTGAAGCATTTTACCTGCTTTTCGACTTTCACTGCTTTTCGACTTTCACTGTTGTCAGCAGTGAAGCATTTTCACTGCATTTCGACTTTCACGCTCTAACCCTACTTGAAGGTTGGAGCCGGCGGAAGCCATACATTTCATGGAGACTAGATACAGGAGCTTGAACTCGGCATTTTAAGTGATGCCCAAAATTGAAGGCAACAGGGATGGCGCTACGATCGCCCGAAAGGTTGCGGTGCTAGATTCACTCGACAACAGACCGAACGCGAATTTGACGTCACATTGAATTTTGTTTTCGTAATTTTTTCGTGGGAAACAAATCTATTTCGAGATTAAAAAAAGGTAAGCCTTTCTGTAGTACTCTAATAATAATATAATAATACTTTTACATGCCAATGTTTGTGTGCGTGTGTGTGTAGTTTTTACTTAACTTCCAAATATACAAGTTGTAGAAAACAACCCTATGTGATTATTTTTATCCTGGCGCCTTTGAAAGTTGGTAGAAAAATTAGATTTGCAAAAATATTTACAGACTTAATTTTTTATTTGAAAACTTTTTCGCTCATGTGTGAAAGTAGTATTTTAGTACGTTAGGCCCACTATTATACTACGTAACGAAAGAAATCACGGAAGTAGACTTAATAATTTTATTTTATTTGCGAACAGTCGTATAAAATTCGTATCGTACAAAAAAATCACAAGAACCAAAATAACTTTTAACTCACTGAAAATCGCATGACATACATGGAAGTTCAATCGATAGATATTGAGGTCCCCCATCCGCGTCGTTTGCTCCACTCCTCACGTTACACTGTGTATGTTGCTGGGCTCGTCCAACTCATTACTATGCTATAGCATCTCACTACTATGCTAAAGCAAAGTAGTGAGAAGGCTCTGTACTCTATCCTATAGCATACTAATTAATGAGATATCAAACATGGTGGGCTAAACGCGAAAGGTAAAGAACTTGTAGGAACATGTGAAGAAATATTGGCAATTATAATACATGAAGATTAAACTTTTAAAAGTTAACAATACTTATTTATGCAGTATATAATAACCATCGAGTTATTGACCGCTCTCTATTTCCCATATTTTTCGCATTTTTTTTATTCGCTCTAGTAACGTGTCAAACTCGCGTTCGGTCTGTGTCGAGTGAAGCTAGCACCGCAATCCTTCGCGTGATCGCAGCGCCATCTTTGTTGCTTTCATTTTTGGGCACGCTTTTTTTATCGTTACGCCATTGGAGTTTAGGCTCCAGTATCTAGTCTCCATGATACATTTAAAGAACCCGGCTGTTGACGTTTCTAGCGTGCCATCGTTTGTTTGGAACAACATTGCCCGGGTAACGCGAGGAATCGCAGAGCGAGTCGACAAACGGTGCACTTCAGGCTGAAACACAGCGTTTCAGCCTTAAATGAGTCTGGAACGTTTCTGATGTATTAAAGAATTATTGTAGTAAAAAAATTCGCTCGGAAATTCGGCCAAACATTACGAGATCTCAAGATTGAGCAGACGGATCGAAAAATGACCCAGACAAAATCGATAGCAAAAAAAAACATTTAATTGGTAAAATGTGTTTCAGTTTTCGATTCGTCGTCGCGTTTTCGCGTAATGTCGAATCTAAGGTAAAAAGTCGTTTGCTAAAAGCCATCTTACTATTTACAGAGTCGCAGCGTGTTCGTCGTCTGTGGCAGTGGTGCTCATCTTTCTTATGGATGTGGTGCTCACATTTTCTTTTTATTACTTGGCGTCGAGATGCTGCCACGTCTCTTGATATGAAAAAAATCTAGTTTTCGAAACGTTCGACGTAGACTCTGAAGATATGGATGCATAATGGATAATGTAGAATGCTAGTAAAGCATTTTAAGAAAAAAAAATCATTTTGATTTCAAGACTTAAAAGAGCACCGTCTCGCTGTTTGGAACTCGATCTTGTGTATACAAACTCGATGTTGGCGCGGACGCACACATAGATGCGCGTGCGAGCTTGAATAGTGACTTTCTTATTAAATATATTTGTGAGCCCTTCTGCATCGGTATTTGATTACGATTCATGGCGCAATCTGGTTGTTCACCATGTACGATTGCGATAAAATTATCTATGAGTTGAGGGGTGCGCGGAACAATTTCGCTCACGTGGAAAAGTGGCAAAAGTTCCGTCACGTGCACGTCAAATTCTTGGGGCAAACATTGAAAAAAAACAGGGCTCAACGTCGGTCAAAAACTGAAAACTCAATCGACAATAGCGAAATTGTTGTTGAGAGAAAAAATCGTGCGTGGAGCAAGTGTAAACAGCGCTGGTGTGAGCGAATCTCGTGATAAACTAAAGTGGGTCGATCTCGAGTCGGCATTTAAAAATCGGATAAAGACGGACCAATTGTGAATTTTCCAGCGCAAAGATGTGCAAAGTTTCCTCGAAGATGCGATGCGCGTGGTGGTATAAAAACTGGACAACATCGCGCGGGAGGAGGGTAACGTAAAGGTGAATATGACCTTAGCGTGCAAATTTCGCGTCATGAAGGTGAATGAAATTATTGAGGAGGAAAAGACATTTCACACGAAAAATGCGTTCATTCTACATCGATTGATATTGTCAAGTGGTTCATCGAGTACGTCCAAGCAAAACTCTGAACCAAAATCGAGCACTTTCAGGAAAAAGAGTCCGGTTGGACGTTACACGCAATCTCACATCAACTTGTGAACATTAACAAGTACGAACCGCTGGGAGGAAGCTTAGCCACATACACGCGTCTCCCGAGGGATATACAGATGAAACGAGCCGTCATCAATATTGAAAACACTGACCCTCATTGTTTTCTCTGGTCCGTCATCGCAGCTCTCTCACCACAACCAAGTCGCGATCCTAATCATACGAGTTCGTATCCTCATTACAGCGAGGTGCTCAACTACAAAGGCTTGGATTTTACCATGAGACGATCGATGATTAAGAAATTTGAGGAATTGAATGGTTTGTCGATCTATGTGTATGGGATCGATGGCACCATGAGAGATGATATTAGTATAATTATACCGATATATCTGAGTAAACAAGCGTCGGATAAACCAACCATTCACCTACTCATGATCGAAGCCGAAATCGACGAGGAGGTGGAGGAGGATGCTGCCGTTCCTACGGTGTTTCATTATTTTGCGTGGATTAAAAACATGTTGCGACTCTTGAGTACGTAGGTATGAAGGAAAGGACATCACCCATGGATTTGCGACGGATGCTTGTGTCATTTTACCACGGAAAAAAGATCGCAAAGGCACAAAAAGGATTGCGCTAATAATTGTCGAGGTATGTTTCCCGAAGGTACGGCAACAATATTGAAATTCAAAAATTACAAGCACAAGGAGATAATTCTATTTGTAATTTATGCCGATTTGGAATGTTTGCTCGAACCGGCCACAGCATCGCAGACTAACACACCAATGTACAGTATCAGAAGCATATACCCCACAGTATTGCCTACTATAAGCATTGTAGTTTTAATGACGCGCTCTCGGAGATCAGAGCGAATCGTGGAAAAGACTGTATTGAATGGTTCATGCGCGAATTAGCAGAACTGGCCCGCTCATTGAATGTAATTTTTCAGACAGTCGTACCAGTAAAACCATTGAGTTTGAACGAAAGTCAAAGCTTCAAGTTAGCTGAAAAATGTCACGTTTGTTAAAAATCGTTTGCCCCCAATCAAGTAAGAGTCCGCGATCATTGCCACTTTACGGGTAAATTTCGTGGTGTTGCTCATCAAGGATGCAATTCAAATTACTAAAATAGCCACGTGGTTCCTGTAATTTTTCACAATTTGTCGGGATACGACGCACACTTTTTAATAGTAGCATTGGCTTAAACATTAGAGGGATCGATCAACCTTCTTCGCATTAATAAGAAGAAATACATTTTATTTTCAAAGTGCGTCAAAGGCTCACGCGTGCAGTACCGATTCATCGGCTCTATGAGATTTATGGCGGGTAGCGTTGAACAATTTGCATCTTATCTGAAAGTCGGTCAAACATTCGTGACACGCAAGCATTGCTCTAACCCAAGGGAATTTGAATTATTGGCGAGGAAAGTGTGTTTCCTTATGATTCGGACTCTCAGACTTAGACATGGACTCTTGGTTGCGACTCGATGAGACGGAATTGCCCGCGAAAAATAAATTTTTCTCTCGGCGCAATAATGAGGATATCTCGGCAACGATTACGCACACGCTTGCAAAATTTGGACTTGTACTTGAAACCGATGTACTCCTATTGACAACCATATTTGAAAATTTTCGCCGAAATTGCATCAGCACATATGGTCTCGACCCATTGCATTATTTTACTTTACCTGGCGTATCCTTTGATGCAATGTTAAAATGTACCAATGTAGAACTTGTCGACGTCGGCGTCGACATACTGATGTTCATGGCGATAGGTATTCGCGGTGAAGTAGCGCAGTGCTGCTATAGGTATGCGAAAGCAAATTATCGCTACATGAGAGATGACTTTAATGCAAACGAGCCAGAGTCGTACTTAATGTATTACGATGTCAATAATCTGTATGGTGCAGCTATGTGTGAGTCTGTTACGTCCAGAAGGGACGATTTTATTTTACCTTTGGGTTCTCCAATATAATTTCTGTAAAGTAGAAGGGATAGCCGCAAGTCCCATACGGGCCCGGCAACCTCTCCTGTGGAAATGGGAATGGGGAAACAAATTCCAACGAATGCTATCTAAGGGTAAATGGTTATGAAGATATTTTATTATATTATGTTAATTCTACTTACAACGTTCCATGGGTAATCACGCCTTAACGCGGGGACAGTTCCCCCGCGTCGCTCTCTCACTCTCGGTCTAGCACGCTCTTCCGCGGGGACAATTCTTCCCGCGTTTCTCTCCCGCACACCGCAAGTTAAACTTATGGGTCCTCTATTTTGATCGGGGTTTTAACGTAGGCCCCGCACCTTTATCACTGATTCGAAGTTTATTTTGGCGATGAAATAATGGAAGTTCAAATTAATAGTAAATAGTCGACTGGCCTTTGTGCGGGTCCGCTGGGTTGCTAGCCTGGACTTATTACACCGCCGCGAGCGCCGTTACTACTAGGATGTTACTAGTAAAGACTGATGTCTCTGTACGGGTCCGTCGGGTCTAAGGCCTGGACTTGCTACACCGCCGCGGGGACTGCTGTTACTAAGAGTTTCCTTCGACTCCAGGAGCAAATCGTGGACAAATCGGAACTGTTCATACGTACCGCCACCGGACCGACGTTAGCTCGGTCGCTATTAGCCCGGTAGGGTTTTTGGCAACGTCCACGGAAACTTGGTCGCTCCCGGAGTCCCACGGTCGAACCCTGCGGATCAGGCGATGCTCGATCAGCGGAATTCGATCGGGTACATCCGGTCCCACCGTCAGCACTTCGCACTGGACACCGCACAGAGACACGAGGCACAGAATTGTAGAAAGTAATTATATTTATATTAAACAAAAAAAATGTTACGGGTCGTGACAACTCCCCCCCCCCCCCCCCCCTTAGGGAGATCGACGTCCTCGTCGAACTGTTCTAGCGCGGGAATTTTTCACTAGGAATTTCACTTGTGAATTTTTCACTAGGTCACTAACTCTCCGAGCTTCTCCCGTTGATATCTCATTTCGGATTGAGCAGCGGCCGCTTGGACCAACTCACCGAAATTCGCCAATCTCTGCTGGCGAGAAGACTGTCCTGTGGTGGTGCTGGGGTTCCGATGACGGGCAGGACCCTCTGCGTCCCACTTGCCTGAATCGGCTGCGGCATGAGTCGTTGTCGGCGGATTACGAGGGCGAGTCTTATTTGCCTGCGCCCCGCCAGTGGTTGAACGGCTGCGGTGGACCGGGCGACGGCCGCTTTCGAAGCTTCCGTAAGCGTACCATTCTTCTCCCAGCGTGATAGGCAGCTTCCCGCGTGGGCCGCGAACTTCGTCCCCGGGATCGTAAGTCCGCAAATCGGGCATGAGTCGCGAGAAGGAACAACGACGACGTTTTCGGGGCGCGCCTTGGTTCCGGGGTCGAGGGCTCTCACCACCGTCTCCTTCCTGCCTGATGATTTCGTCGGGATTTCGTCTCCGAGATAGCGTGGGTCCTGAACCATCCCGATTACTCGCGTTGAAACCGCAGCCCCCTTTTGGGTCTGCGTCATCTCGATCGCCCGGCCTTGCGTGACGGTCGGGTTCGAGATTGGCGATGGGGTCGACGGGGGAACGTTGTCAATCCTGCGCGTAGCCCTGACCGTGAGCCCGAGGTGACGCTCCACCTTCGGACTTGACGTGTGTGCACACGGACTTCCGGAATTTCACGTAACACTCGCAGGCGTGGGAAGGGGAATGGCAGTCCTCTTCCGTCTCGCCAATCGGCACTTCGCACACGGGGCACCACGGGGGTAGGTCATTCGCGGCTCGTGCCCGGGCAAATTCGTTGACGCACACTAATAAGTCCGTGCAATGCCGAAGGTCTTTTGCGCACGACGGGCATTCCTCGCGGCGGAGATATCGGGAGATTATTTTTTTCCACCTCGTTGTTGCGACGGGCTGCAGAAGACTACTGGACGTTCCTTGGCCGAGCAGTCCTTCCTCAGCTTGCCCCCCTCTTTTCCCATTCCTTGCTTCGTTAGGCGATAATTCAAGTAATTATTGATGAGGGACGGGGCGGGGAAGAGGGTCGTCTCGCGCCGGACTCGAGGTACTTATTGGCAGGCTAGGTGTCGAGTTGCCTTTTTGAGAATTTCCTCGGGCCGAATGCTCGTGCGAGTTCCCTTCGGCTGGACGGTAGCTCTTTCTTCACGAACACAACCAATTCCAAATGCATCCGAGAGACAGATAACCGAGCCCTCGAGGTGTAGATTAGGAATAAGATTATTATTCCCGCTTGGCTTGCGAAGCTGGCCAAAGTGAGAAAGTGCTGTTTCTCTCTCTCTCTCTTTTATGATCGCCTACGGCGTGGATATTTTAAGCGTTACTCTTGGCTTGTAGAGGAATGTTTCCTCCCCTACACCTACTACATCGATGAGTAGTTAGCTCGGGGCCGCGCCGTAGCCTCGATATTATATAGGGTCAACGCAGCAGCCCTTCACAACCCGCCTCCGAGTTATATTTGAGGCATTCTGTCTGAATTGTTGACAGGTTCCGTCGTCCTTAGGGAAGGAAGCGATGAATTCGACAAGGTCGATGACTAGTATAAGTCTTCCATCAGCGCGTTGTAATTGCACCGGCGTTTATAGCTCGTCGTTATCTTCGAGTTGTTGGCGACGCAGGGGTTCCTGGGTGTTGAATTGGTCATTCCACGGCCCGCAAAGACAACGACGCACATAATGGCGATAATATACATACAGTTAAAACTAACTAGAGGTAGGCTAATTTGATTTTATAAATATGTTTAACGAACCTTTCACCTCTTTCAGTCTCAAGGACGACATTATTCCTATCGGTAATCGATCTTATTTTATAGGAACCGTGATATTGCGTGTCGAATTTTCCTTTCCGGGGTTCTTTTAAAACGTATACCTGATCTCCGATTATTCCCTCAAAGGGCCGGCATTGACGATCGCAGTATAGTTTAGAGCGTTCTTTTGCTCGATTCAGGGATTTCCCGGCCATCTCTCGAATTTCATTTTGTCTCTTTATGAGCTCAACAAGGAACGAACTACTTGTAGCTATACGGTCTTGGGTCGGAAATTCGCTGGGCTGTCGGGCTGTTTTTCCATGCACAACCTCATGAGGTGTAAAAATTGTCGCCTCGTGAACGCTTATATTGTAGGAAAACTCGGCAAAGGGCAGTAAACGGTCCCAATCGTCGTATCGGTCCGCGTAGTGCTTGATATATTCTGTTAGAACGATATGACTTCGTTCCAACGCACCCTTAGTTTGGGAACGGTAACCGGATGTTGTCGTATGATCTACTTTGTAGATTTTGGAGATTTCCCTCAATATCACGTTCGTGAATGAGGTTCCACGGTCAGTTAGAATTGCCCGTGGAGCTCCAAACTGGCTGTACAGCCGTCGCACTATTGCCTCTGCAACAGTGGTCGCCTTCAGATCGGGAATTGGTTCAGCAAGACAATATTTTGATAGATTATCTTGCATCGTTAGTATATGCTTATTCCTGTGAGGAGTAATAGGCAACGGACCAACAGTATCAAGGGATACTTTATCAAAAGTGTCTGCTGGTGTATCGATCAAGAGCATGGGTTCGCGGGTCTCTGCACGAACGAGTTTCTGCTCTTGGCAACCCTTACAGCGACGGATGTAATTTTGGATGTCGTTTTTTAGGGTAGGCCAATAAAAACGCTCTCGAATTCGCCTACAGGTCTTAGTAACGCCTTTATGGCCGCCTATAAGGCTCAAGTGCATCTCTTTAATTATGGCCTCCCTAGACTCCGGGGAATGGACCTGAGTCCTGCCATAACAAATCACCACATCTATCCCCTTGTTTATCCTATGGCCGGTTGGCTGAAGCACAGCGCGTTGCCCTAAAGACTTTACGTCACCCCGTCGCACAGTAGGAGAAAAGCCCAAAAACCTGGCCAAAACCCCAAAAAATAAATTTTCGAAATAGGGTCAGTTGAGTAGTCATTCAGGTAGAGGACTAGTAACTGCATTCTATTGTGGAAGGGAAAGCCCTTTAAGTGTATACCTGCGCCGCAGCGTCAGTTGGCAGTGAGTGTTCGTGAAGAGTGTACGTGTCACGCGCTGAACAGACGAAAATAACGCTGACTTCAAAAACCCATAATCTTAAAGTGACGGGTTTAATTTCAATTCTGCAACATGGATACGACTTCTGGAGGTATGTAGAACATGTTTTTACATCGGTTGAATCGAAAGTTTATGTATAAATGATTGAAATGTAGTATAGCCTTCGGCATAAATAAAATTGAATAATTTTGAAAACTTATATTTTCAACGGTCCGAAAAGTTATATATTTTGTCACATTTTGCAAAGCTCCTAGTCTCGGCCTTTAGTTTAATGTATAAGCTTTCGAAATTTACAAGAGTTACCTGCGGAAAACGTGCGTCTTGTCCGTTATGATTTTTTTCGCATCGTGCGGTAGCCGAGCGTGCACGCGGCACTATTGAGCAGCCGCTGCGCCTCTACCTGAGAATGGGTGAAGTAGCATCATAACGGACAAGACGGCTGTTATACGCTTGAAATAAATTATTTTAATATATATGTATGTGTATATATATATATATATATATATAAATTTTCTGTGATTTAATTATGATATATACGTATGCATATATATATATATACATATTAAAATCAACCACATAAAAATTTCTTAAATATGAATGAAATGTTATAACATTCGAATAAAATATTTGAATATATATATATTATATAGTAAGCAAAGCTTTCTTTTAACCAAATCCATGTCAATATTTTCTGTCTAATTTTCTTAAAATTATTTCAATTATTGCGGTTATTTATTTGGTAAAATAATGTACATTGTTCAAGTTTTTGTATTAATTGAAAATTTTATCTTTTCCTTTAACACCAATTTTCTACAATTTTATGTCTTTATTACAGGATCCGGTTACAAAGAATTGGTGCTGACAAGGAAAGAAGTATTTCTGATAATCAGCGAGCATTTATCCGATAAATTCGCTTCCTTGATCGAATTTATGGTAGAAAAAATTTCCAAGGACACCGGACGTACAGTTGTAGTGCCTGAGGACTCGAAACAGACTTTTTCGATACTCTTCAATCAAATGAGAACGAGGTGGCAACAAGCTCACAGAAAATCCTGTGTATTTTTCAAGAATAACGGTGAATGGCTTAGCAAGCAGGTATGTTTTGCCGCACCTACAGACACTGTTGTAACAAGCCCGGGTAATACGGGCGGCTGCCCGTCCCTTGAGTTTACAATGTCCAGTGAAAGATCTAAACGAAGGAAGACCCAAGATATTCGTACATCGTTCAACTCGGTCGAGTTAGCATACGCTACTCAGATGAGCCTTCGCTCTTCAGGACAATCCGACGCCGCAAAAGTTATTAAGGACGTAACAATGACGAGTCCTTTAAGAGCTTCCAAGTATCGTAAAGCTTACTCAGCAACGGATGAAATTACTTTATCCGAAGAGGCTGCACTTTCCGCTATGATTGAATATAAATTCTCCAAGAGTACTTACCAGGGAATGAGAAGATTAGGGAAGGAAAATAACTGTAAGCTATATCCGTCTTACGAAAAACTGATGAAAGCAAAAAAGCGTTGTTATCCACCACGTGATGCAATCAGGATTACAGAGAGTAGTGCAGAAGTCCAACTACAGGCACTATTAGATCATACAGTTGAACGTATTTTACTCGTCCAAAATGTACTCATTCAAAGATTGACTCCAGATAATGTTCGTAAAATGGACTTGATTTGCAAGTGGGGTTGCGATGGAAGTTCTGGGCAAAGTGAATATAAGCAGACGTTCAGTGATGACAGCAAATCTGATGCGCATGTATTCTTTACTTCAGTCGTGCCATTACAACTCGTGTGTTATGATCAACAATCGAAGGAAGAAATAGTTGTTTGGAAGAACCCCAGACCCTCGTCTCCACGATTTTGTAGACCGCTTAGACTACTGTTTCTACGCGAAGATACAGAGTCAACACTTAATGAAGTCCAAATTGTTGAAGAACAAATAAAGTCACTTCGTCCATTCCAAAGTGTAATAGATGGAAAAGAAATCTCCGTAATGTACAAGTTGTTGTTCACCATGATAGATGGTAAAGTTTGCAACGCTGTATCATTGACGAAATCTGCTCAACGGTGCTATTTGTGTGGAGCAACCAGCAAAGATTTTAATGCCATCGACACTGTATTGCAAAGGGAAATCAATGAAACAAATTTGAAGTTCGGATTGTCGACGCTGCATGCGTGGATACGGTGCTTCGAGTATTGCTTACACGTGTCTTACAAACTCGGCATTAAAAAATGGCAAGCTCGAAGTGCCGAAGAAAAAAAAATTACCCAGGAACGCAAGAGGGCCATTCAAGAAGGATTCAAGAAGCAATTGGGTCTAAATATCGATCGCCCAAAGCCTGGATACGGCAGCAGCAATGATGGCAACACAGCTCGGCGATTCTTTGAAAATTCGACGGTTTCCGCTGCGATAACGGGGGTCAACGAAGAAGTTATTGAACGCTTGTACGTAATCCTACAAGTTATATCGTGTGGCCACGAGATAAACTGTGAAAGATTTGAACAGTATGCTATTGAAACGGCAAGAAAGACCGTTGCATTATACCCTTGGTACTCCATGCCTACTTCGGTGCACAAACTATTAATTCATGGTCCAGTGATAATAACTCATGCTCTATTACCAATCGGCCAATTATCCGAAGATGCTCAGGAAGCTCGAAACAAAGACATCAAACGATATCGAGAAGATTTTGCGCGAAAAAGTTCCAGGGTTAAAACTATGGAAGATGTTTTTCATCGGCTCTTAGTTACTTCTGATCCGTACATTTCAAGTGTCAGAAGACTACCACAGAAGAAGCTGAAGAGTTTGTCGCCGGAAGCTGTAGCGATGTTGATCGCTCCTAAAGTGACTGCTGCAGCAGACGAATTTTGCGCCGAGATTGAAGCCGTGCCGGGAGTTGTAATAGATACAAACTCGGATAATGATTCTGACTCCGACTCCGACTCCGATTACGATTTTGATTAAGAATAAAATTTTCTATTTTTGAAACGTTCCGTATGTATTTTGGAAATAAAAATAATAATTGCGTAGAATACACTGTTCACGTTTATTTTATTATGATGATTTTTTTAAATATATTAATTTATCTATTTAGCAGGATACTCGGCCATTTTGTTTATAACAATTTGCTGTAAGCTCTTTGTTGCAAGTTATAAACAATAGATATCGGATTGGTAATCAGCGACCTTGAAAACCCGTATATACCAATTTTTGTCAACATCTGGTAACTTTTTAACGTTCATGTCGGCCATATTGGATCGGCCATTTTTTTACGATAATTTGGCTTGCGGATTCGTAATCAGCGACCTTGAAAACCCGTAAATACCAATTTTTGTCGACATCTGGCAACTTTTTAACATTCATGTCAGCCATATTGGATCGGCCATTTTGTTTACGATAATTTGGCTTTCAGATTCGTAATCAGCGACCTTGAAAACCCCTGTAAGCCAATTTTCATTCCCGTCAAAGGTCATTTGAGGTTTTGGCCAGGTTTTTGGGCTTTTCTCCTACTGTGCGTCGTGCGCCCGGTGGCGATGGTAGTGTAAGGGAGGGATGGAGAAAGGGGCCCGAGCGAGGCTCCTCGGTCTCGCTGCCTGACTCTTGCAGTAGTGTAGAAGCTGCTGCTGGCACCCCGCACACCTCGCGCTCGTCATCGGCATCGCTGCCACGCTCGCTCCGACGCGAAAAACGGGGCCCTATAAGGCTAGTTCTCCGTAGGAGCTCCTCTTCAGTAAGCCGTTGGAACCGTTCAGACAATTTCTCGAATCGTTCGCTCAGTACGTGATCATCTCTATCTATGATAGGATCTAAATCGTTGAGGACTTCCCGGACAGTCGACGATACCTCAATCATATCGGCTGATTGTTCTCGCCCTTCGTAAAATTGCTGTTCGAGCTGTTTCAGTGACTCGTTGAATTTTCCGAAGGTACGTTGCAGCCCCTCGTGGACCGATTCGTTTCCGTCGGGAACAGAATCTTCCACGGGAGTACTGTCCTCCGTGTCGCTAGGAGGAGGTTCGACCGAAACGATCATTTCGTTAGGTCTAGCAGGGCCGGGGGCCGCGACGTCTATATCTACGGGTGGTGGACACAGCGTCTTATCGGCTAGGTGTGGTGGACGTTTGAGAATTCGTCGTTTCGGGGGAAGGAGGGGGGTAGGGAGCATGCTGTGATTTAGCCGCTGTGTGGGTCGGGCTCCTCTCCCGAGCTTGTCCCCGAAGACTCTGCATAATTAGAGCTCCGAGCGTTAGGATCGGGGTGCCTTGGATTCATCGGCCCCACGCGACCTTCACTCGGAGCGGAGTGCAGCCGGGGTCTCCCGCTATCTATAGGGAGTACCATTGTCGGTCGGTCCGAATCCTCCGATTCGCTTGATTCTGATGATAGTGGATTTATGGGGTTACGGGAAAGGGCGTCCGCATTGATATTTAGCTTTCCAGGTTTGTAGACAAACTCATAGTTGTAATTTTGGAGGCTCAGTCTCCAACGTACCAACCTCTTTTCTGGATCACTCATAGAGCCAATCCATTTAAGAGGCTCGTGATCGGAGGCGAGTTTAAATTTTCGGCTGTATAAATACGGCTGGAAATGCTCCAAAGCTTTTACGACAGCGAGACATTCCTTCTCCGTTATACCATAATTTATCTCGGCGGCGAGAAGTATGCGGGAAAAGTAGGCTATTGGAAAGTCAAAGCCATCGTGCTTTTGACTTAACACGGCCCCAAACGCGTAATCTGACGCGTCCGTGGTAAGCATAAATGGTCGGTTAAAATCGGGAAATTTGAGTATGGGTTCCGTACAGAGGGCCTTACGCAAATCACGGAAACTTCATCGCTGCGCGCTTCCCCACTCGAACGGCTTACCCTTCTTCAAGAGATCCGATAACGGCTTGGCACGACTGGAAAAATTCATGATGAATCTCCGATACTATCCAGCCAGTCCGAGGAACTGCCGGATATTTTTCGCCGTTTTCGGGGTCGGGAAGCGCTTCACTACCTCGAGTTTTCGGGCATCAGGCCGCAAACGATCTCGCCCAATTATATGACTGAGATAGCATGCCTCTCTTTTCAGAAACTCACACTTGTCGGGCTCAAGCACGAGACCTGCGTCTCGCAACCGAGCCATTAATCGACGAACTTTTGCGCCATGTTCCTCCAACGATCGAGCGAATACAACAATATCGTGAAGGTAAACGAACAAAACGAACCTTGGAGACCTCGAAGTATACTATCCATCAATCGCTGAAACGTCGCGGGTGCGTTCTTCAAACCCTCGGGCATACGAACGTACTCATAATGGCCGTTCGGTGTCGGGAAGGCGGTCTTGGCGCTCTCACGCGGATCCATTGGAATTTGCTAAAAACCACTCGCCAGATCTAAGGTCGAGAAGTACTGAACCTCGCCCAACTGGTCCAATATATCAAATATATTTGGTAGTGGGTAGGCGTCGGAGATAGTTTTCTCGATCAGTTTCCTGAAGTCTATCACCATCCGCATCCTCGGCCGACCTTGAAAGTCGGGTTTCTTGGGCACAATCCATACCGGAGAAGTATACAGGGATTGAGATGGTATGATTACTCCATTCTCGAGTTTTTTGCCGATTTGTGTTTCAACTTCTCCTCGATGAATGGAAGGGAATCGGTATTGGCGAGCGTTCGCTGGCAAATCATTTTCCGTTGGTATCCGGTGTGCAACGAGGATTGTACTGGGTAGTTTGTCGCAGGCAATTTAAATCGCATAGGGTCTTCTTCCACGATTCGACGGATGAGAGAACGTTCGACGTCATTCAGCCCGTCCAAGCGCAAAGCTTCTAGCACTGCCGCAACACGATCCGGCGGCGGCAATGTTTCGTCGTCTGACGAACCACTGTCCTCGCTTCGACCAGCCTGATAATATTCGAAGGGCAGTATTTCCTGCGGCGTGACCTCGATGTCTACGTCATGAGTTAACGTATTTATTGCGAGAACATGACATATCCCGTTCTTTTAGGATACCAGAGCGTTGCCGATGTATAACCCTGGTTCAGTCTCGATTCGTGGCAAATAACCCTCACGAAGGTCCGGATTCGTGACTGCGACTGCCAAGGTTTTCCGTGTCCGAGCTTTGATGGTAAAATTTTTCTTACTCGGCGCGGAGATCGTTTGCGGCGAGCCGTTTGTTAAAAACGTTCGGGGATGAATAGAATCACTCGTCATCACGAGAGCGTAATGATGAAACGATAGCTCGGCCTTTTCGCGGCGCATAAAGGGTCTACCGAGCAGTCCGTTGCTTTCTGTCCCGAATTCCCCAACGTTCGTAGGACCGACATATTCATGCGATTTCGCGGGGTCGTACGTGACGTTATCACGGAGGGCATGAAGTTTGATGAAATTCAAACTCGACCCGGAATCACAATAAAATTTCTGGACTCCATTGACAAGCTCCGGTGCAGATAGTGTAACAACCGGAGACTCTACTTCGTCCTCGGTTTCTGACGAGGAATCTTTTATCTCGTTTTTGGAGCTGGATTGAGGATATTTCCCTCTTAATGTCTGTCCTGAAATTTTACTGTGCGTTTTTCGTTGGTAAGGAAAGGAGGCTGGCTCGCCGTGCCCGGACGACGAGCCCCTTTCGAGTTTAAAGGCTCTGGGGTTGCGGACTGCGCTCATCCGCGACGGGCGATGATGTTGAGCGCTCGCCGCGGGGATATCTCTGAGCGGTGACGGTCCAAGGACAGCAATTGCACCCACCTGTATAGGCACAGCAGTACCGGTGGTTACAGCCACCCCCTTTTCGATATTGAGTAGGGGTCCGCTGGTTCCAAGGGCAACATCCGCCACCCGAACCGCGCAAACAACAATAACGTCGCTCACATTCACCTCGGTCATCGGGTGACCTTGGTCGATTTGATCTGGCAGGCGAATCGTCTCGGTGTTTCGATATTCCCGAGTGTCTAAAATGTTCCGACCTACTGAATGGCGGTGCTGGCTCTTTTCGCAGTCCTCGTTCCGATTCAGGGCGGGACACGGGGGGAAACGAACGCGAATCTCTTCGACTTGCCTTCATTTTGGTGACTAACGCGAGGGCGTCGCCGACGGGGGTCCGCGGTCGTCCTCCACACTTTAATTCTACCGCCCCGGCTAACGAATCGGGGGATAGATCCTCTACCATCTCAAGCGCCTGCCTGAGAGATTTTGGTTTCGCGATGTAAAGTAATTCATTCAGTCACGAGGGTAACGCTTGACGGAAAGATTCAAGGGCCAGAGTCGCGATCGGATCGACCTTCATCCCAGAGGCCTCACATCCTAATTCTTCCTTCCAGGCGGTTCGAGCAACGCTCATTAGCCGGAAAATTCGGACATATAAGCACCGGATTGTTTCGCCTTGTTTTAGACGCAACCCATAGAGTCTACCAAAACATGAATTGAAATTTCGACGGTGAGTTAACCCGTCCTGCAACACGGTTGTTAGTTCTCTAAGCGAGCGAATACTTTGGCCTTGGACATAGGTACGTGCCTCACCCCGTAATCTACTTAGTATCCCCGGTCACGAATTCGGGCAATTGATACGAGGATAAGTACGCAACTGCATTCTGAATGTTTTGTAAATAATCACCGACGGGAATTGATGTGCCGTCGAATTCCGGAATTGACACCAACCTATTTGTCAGGTTGATGCCACTAAGTATGACCGATAGGTTGGCGGGTGTTACGGTTTCGTTAAGCGAGTCGTTTGGTCCCGCACCACTGGATCCCGCGCCGGCCCCGGGACGGCTATCGCGAGGGTCGTCAACCATTTTGATTAATTATGTTTTTATTCGTAAATGCAAAGAACGAAAAATTCAACACTCAGATCACGGATTTATCGACGAAATACGAATTTAAATTTTTGACAACTTAATGGGAATAATTTTCCACCCTTCCGTTATATTCCAAGTTCCACAATTGAGAGTGCACAGTGCAGGCGTGTATCCCACCGCTGCCACAAATTAGTTACGTTCAGAAGGGAAGATTTTATTTTACCTTTGGGTTCTTCAATATAATTTCTTTAAAGTAGAAGGGATAGCCGCACGTCCCATACGGGCCCGGCAAACTCTCCTGTGGAAATGGGAGTGGGGAAACAAATTCTAACGAATGCTATCTAGGGGTAAATGGTTATAAATGATATTTTATTATATTACGTTAATTCTACTTACAACGTTCCATGGGTAATCACGCCTTTACGCGGGGACAGTTTCCCCCGCGTCGCTCTCTCAGTCTCGGTCTAGCACGCTCTTTCGCGGGGACGATTCTCCCCGCGTTTCTCTCCCGCACACCGCACGTTGAACTTATGGGTCCTCTATTTTGATCGGGGTTTCAACGTAGGCCCCGCACCTTTATCACTGATTCGAAGTTTATTTCGGTGATGAAATAATGGAAGTTAAAATTAATAGTAAATAGTAGACTGACGCCTCTGTGCGGGTCCGTCGGGTTGCTAGCCTGGACTTATGACACCGCCGTGAGCTCCGTTGCTACTAGGATGGTACTAGTAAAGACTGACGTCTCTGTGCTGGTCCGCCGGGTCTAAGGCCTGGACTTATTACACCGCCGCGAGGACTGCTGTTACTAGGAGTTTTTTCCGACTCCAGGAGCGAACCGTGGACAAATCGGAACTGTTTATACGTACCGCCACCGTATCGACGTTATCTCGGTCGCTATTAGCCTGGTGGGGTTTTTGGCAACGTCCAGGGAAACTTGTTCGCTCCCGGAGTCCTACGGTACATCCGGTACATCCAGTCCCACGGTACATCCGGTCCCACCGTCAGCGCTTCGCACCGGACACCGCACAGAGACACGAGGCACAGAGTCGTAGGAAAATAACTATATTTATATCAAACAAACAAAAATGTTACGGGACGTGACAAGTCACTGCCAGACGGCGCGTTCGCTTGGGTAAAAAATTCGAGGAACGTATCGAGAGTATTCTTGATGACGGTGAAACGGGATACATTTTTTAAGTGGATTTAGAATATCCTCGAGACTTACACGACACGCGCAAAGATCCGCCCGTGTGCTCCGAATACTACGTCCCTCCTGGGAGCATTCAAAGAAAATTAACGACCACTCTACTGCGAAAAGAAAAATACGTAATTCACTATAGAAATTTGAAACAATGCTTGAAATTGGGATAGCACTTCATAAAAATTTACAGAGTTCTCAAATTCAAACAACGCGCTTGGCTAAAAAAAATACATCGATGTAAATGTGGAATTGAGGAAGCGATCGAACGATGACTTTGAGAATTTTTTTTACAAAGTCATGAACAATGCGGTCTTTGTCAAAACAATGGTAAATGTGAGGAAATATCGGGAAGTGCGACTCGTGACAAAGTGGGAGCCGAAGTGCGGATCACCAAGCCAACGTTCCATGGCGAAATCATTATCGTCGAGCTTAATAGAACGTGCGTTCAATTCAATACGCTCATATGCACATAAATATCCATTCTCGATATCTCCAAGCTCTGGTTCTACGATTTTCACTACAATTACATGCGCGAAAGATTCAACGATCGAGAAAAATTGTTTTATAGAGACACTGATAGTCTCATCTATCACATCAGCGTGCCCGACATTTATGAAACTATGAAGTGTGACAATGACAAGTTTGACACGTCTGATTATTCGCCAAATAATCCGTACAATATGCTTTTGCGCAATAAGAAAGTATTAGGCCTCATGAAAGATGAGAATAATGATCATATCATGATGGAATTTGCGGGCTTGCAAGCGAAATTGTACTCGTTTAAAATTTTCGACTGTGACGATGTAAAGAAGAGAGCTGAGGGTATAAGGCGGTCAACGCTGAAATCCATCACATTCGACGACTTCAAAAATTGCTTGTTTGCGCACGACAATCTCACCAAGGTGCAGCACTTGGTCATGAGTAAAAAACACATTGTCCATACGGCGATGCAAAATAAAGTTGCTCTCAGTTGGAGAGATGACAAAAGAGTGCTAATCCCAGATTTCACGGACACTGTTCTATGGGGTAATGATCACATAGAAACTGAATAAAAACAAAGCCGTTTGTAAAAACGCATTTTTTTCTATCCCCTTGCCCGGAAAAAGCGACCAATATCGGACCCATTGTGGATGAAAACAATCGTTGGCACACGCTTCAATGTTTTCTTTCCAGAGAGTCAGTTTTGTTCGGCCCTTTGAATTAGTCGAGAACTATGCATCGAGGAGACGAGATTTACCGAGTGTACACGCGTTATCCTTTGCTACAAAGTCACACACACACACACACGCACACACACACACGCACACACACACACACACACACACACACACACACACCCACGCACGCACGCACGCACGCAGTCAAATATAAGTATATTTGACTAAATAAACTTGTATATTTATATACTAAATATACTTGTCAAATATAAGTATACTAAATATACTTGTCAAATATAAGTATATTTGACTAAGTATACTTGATATATGTCTTTAATCGAAGGATTTTAAAAAATATTCATTTTTCACAAAATATTCATTTTTCACAAAATGGCGGACAGTCAAAGTTAATGGTTCGATTTCAACGAAAAAAAACGGCCATTTTTGGCTATAAAACGGCCATTTTTTCGAAAAAAAAAATCGAAAGATTAAAGACTACATTTTTATGTATTAAATAAGCCTGCAAAATTTCAAGAAGATCGGTTCATTAGTGTTCGAGTAATCTTGGTCACCGACTTCAGAAATGCCATTTTGAGAAAAACGCGTTTAAAGTTTCTCTTTCAACGCTCTTTCAACGCGGATTCTTCTCTTTCAACGCTCATATCTCAGTCAATTTTGTTCGGATCGACTTGAAATTTTCAGGACATATTCTCAGATACTTATACTTCAAAAGAATGCAATAAAAAAAATCGATTTTTTTAAAATCGCAAGTGGGGGTAACCCCTTAAGTATCTGCGTAAATCACATGGCAAGACTCAGACCGCGGTAATACGACTCATGGTGCCTGCTGCCCGGAAACTTCTGGATACAGGAACCATCCGAGTCGGCTGGTGTAATTGCAGAATCCGAGAGATGATGAGACCACTAAAGTGTTTCAAGTGCTGGAAATGTGAACACTTATCACGGAACTGCAAGAGCAGCATCGACCGGGCATCAAATGCAATATTGGCCACAAAGTTGCCGAATGCACAACAAGCGCAAAGTGTGTCATATGTGCAGAAGCAGGAGATGAGGCACCCACAGCCCACATCGCAGGTAGCAGCCGATGCCCAGCGTATACGCGGGCTCTCCAAGCTCTTCAGGCACTCCAAAAACAATGCAAATAGAGTACTCCTGCTCCACCTCAACCATTGTGAGGCCGCACAGGACCTGCTCATGCCGACTGTGCTCGAGCTGAAGCCTGACTTGACGATACTCTCTCGTGTCTAGATATAGACATCTAGACACGTAACCTTGGAAATCTGACGTAAGTGGGAGGGCCAAAATTTGGTCCCGCGGAAAGCTTCCATTTCAGGATCTTGCGAGTCGGAGGGAAACTGGTTTCGTGAGAATAAAAGTCAAAGGAGTTCATTTCTATAGTTGTTACGCACCGCCTAGCCTGACGACTGATGAGTTTGAGAATTTTCTCGACAACTTAGTCGCAGACGCTAAATAACGCTTCCCGGTAGTTATAGCCGGACATTACAACGGCTGGGCTGTGGAATGGGGCAGTAAAGTGACGAACAGGAAGGGTCAAGCCCTACTTGAGGCTATGCCCTTATTAGCTGTAGTACTACTTAATGCAGGTACAAAGCCCACTTTTCTTAAAGGTGAAGCCTCCTCTATAGTGGATTTTACTTTTGTGAGTAGTAGAGGAAACCAGTGCCACTGGGTAGTCAGTGATATCTACACTCACAGTGATCATCAAGCGATTCTCTGGGAGATTCGCGGAGACTTCAGCAGAACAGCGAAGGCACCGAAGACAAAAGAGAAGGGCTGGAAAGCGAAAATGTTTGACGCGGACTTGTTTCGTGAAACTTTTGACACCAGCTCCTCGCAGCGGAAAGTGCAACCGTGAAGGTCGCGGTGGTCATGCAGAGGGTCACCGAAGCATGCAATGCCACAATGCCACAGAAACGTGATGTTGACTTCCGACCGGCGGTACACTGGTGGAGCGAATAAATCGCCGGCCTCCGAAGGGAGTGTCAACAAACTCGCCGCCTAGCGCAACGAGCTCGAGGCAAACGCTCGTTCCCTGTTGTAAGGTCATCTGACAACACTGCAGGAAGAGCTATGGCTTAGGCCTCTCCCGCGATGTAATACTGTTACATCTTAGCGAATGTGCCTTCTCTCGGTTATTCCCAATATCCTCATTTGCCGTTATAAGCTTATTATTAAATGTATAAATCTAAGAATAAGACGAACAACCGCATAAAAAGGAACGTGCATACGTTTCGCACGCATATTCAACCTACAGCGATATATATACGATAGCAGCACTGCCACAGTCATCGACTTTTCCTATCCCATTGGCTGTCAACAAGAATACGATCTCAGGCGCATATTCCAAGAAGAGCTGTCGAACGACAAACAAACCATCAACTCGATCAACAGACTCCAAAAACTCTACGCCGGCCCATCCGCATGGTGACCAAGAGAAGCCGCGACCCTAGATTACTTCATCATAACATAGCCTAGACGGCTCCGACGAATTTATAACACTGACTGAAAAATAAGACATCCGGTCTCGCAGCGTAGTCCGATATACAAACTTCTCGATATGAGAAGTCACCATAGCCATAAATTGACACAACACAAACCATGCGAATGCTTAGGTCTCTGATACCGAACTCTATATCTCATGCGCTTTTTCGCCGAAACACGCGACAAAGGTCTCCTTCTCTTTATACGCATATTAGTCAGAACCGATGCCCTGAAATAAGGCCACGCACGTGCCTAACGAATCTGTATAGTATTCGCACACCATACCGCGACCAATGACGCTAATCAACCGATATCTTCACGACCAATGGACCAATCCCCGAAGAACTAGATGACAAAGACCACACTCTCACTAAAGTTCCTTCTCCCACTACTGAACCTCTCCTAATTTTCATATCAAGAAAGACTTCCTTCCTCAAGTCAGTCTCCCGTCAACCACCATCACATCAAGTTCTTCTATCAAGTTTCTATCCCAGTCGCCCGTCAACTACCATCGACTCAAGTTCGTCTATCAAGTCTGAATCTCAGTCTCCCGATAATCTTCATCAAATTCAATCTCAGTCTCCCGTCAACCAATATTTCCGTCAACCGAATCACTCCTTGTATCAAACCTTAACCCAGAAGCCTAACGAATATATCCGATTATCTTTCATACGAACCGTCTTCATTTTTCGAGTTACAAAAGTTTTATTTTATACTTGTATAATTTCTATCATCGGTCCGTGATTATCAATCTCAATTCATCGACCTTGCGCGCCGTTCATATTTCTATCTACGCGTGGTGCCGTCGTAGTAAACACGTCGAGTATACACACGACTAGCCGAAAATCCTGCGAGCGTCTTACCAGCAATTGTACCAGCGAGCGCACCAGGCCAAGAGCGAAGGCCCTTGTAACGCGAGCGCCAACAAATATCCACGCGAGCGAGCGAGCGAACGACCGAGTGTCAAACACAACCAATGTAAGCTAACTTTACCTTTTCTTTTTGTATCATTCATCGTAGGCCTGATCACTTTAACCCGTCTAGTAATCTTATATTAAATAACATATTGTCAATCGTGCACCAATTGAGGACCAATTCTGACGAATTATTCCTCAATACCGAAATATCGCGTCAATTCCGTAATTCTATTCTTTCCCACGCACTACCCCTTTTTACCCTCATCCCGTGCTATTGCGCTAGGCGTAGGCAACAAAAAGGAAAACGAAAATATTATGCTCTCATCCCTTCCGGATGTGACAATACCTAGCCGTCGTCCCGCGGGAGAATTTGTAAGGCCGCAGAGAAACAGAGGTTTTTAGTCGGTGCAAGCCCGACACACGGCAATTATTTGTTACGGTGCGGAGGCATTTTCCCACTTAACCTCTTTTAAAAAAAACACCCATACGCATACCTCCTACCCTCTACATGTGGAGGGTAGGAGGTAATTAAAATACCTCTCGTAGACCAGACAGACACGGGGAACAAACCTCGACAACAAATGACTATGGGAAGTCCAATAAAGGATGTACCGATTAGGGTGCAGGGACACGGAACTCCAGTACCGGCGCCTCCGTGGAGTGAGCAAGCGGGCTCCCGGACGTTATCATCGAACAACCGCAGTACCATGGAGGTTGGCCACTTAGCCTCATCGGCGCACAATGTTCCAAGTGAAAGAAAGGTAGAGAAGTGGAGAGAACAGCTCTATAGGCTAGGTAGCCAAACCACTAGCCTCCTGGATTTCATCAAGAGCAAGTCAAACGTCCACGGTGAAATCCGAAAGCTCGCCAGCTCCATGAGCACCTCGCACAAACGGGTGCTCAGGCTTGAGAAAGAAGCAAACAAGACGGTGGTGAGCATCGCACCGGTACCAACGAACGCTGCCTCGATGCAGACTACACCGAAAACCTTGGCCTATGTGGTGACCACGTCACAAACCAGGCAACGTCCGGAAAATGCGGACAAGAAGAAGCGCACTCCGCCGCCGACAGAAGTCGGCAAACCCAAGAGGAAGAAAAAAGTACGAGACGAAATACCTCCGGACTCTCCCAAAAGAGGTCGGATCGGAAATCTTTGATTTCGATCACTTCGATCGAAATCAAAGACCTGGCCGAAGATACAGAGGCAGGAGATCTGCGAAGCCCTCCAGGACGTCCTAGGCGACAACGCCTTGGTGGAAGCTGACGCTGTCAAATCTACCCGGAAAGCGTACAGTGGCACCCTAACAGCGACGGTGACACTACCTGCCTTTACTAAGTGCTTCAAGTGCTGGCACTATGGGCATCTGTCAAGCAGTTGCAAAAGTACGGTGGACAGATCGAAGTGCGGCGGCAAATGTCACAGGGCCGAAAAGTGCGCTGCAGAGCCCCGCTGTGCTCTGTGTAGCGGCAAAGAGGATGGTGATGCTTGCAAGCATGCTGCAGAAAGCTTCAAATTCCCAGTGCATAAGAAGGCCTCCCAGACGCTCATCCGAAAGCGAAAATGAGACTACTGCAAGTGAATCTCAATCACTGTGAAGCGGCACAGGATCTGCTCATGTAGACTGTGCGGGAGCACAAGGCTGACGTGGCGATCGTCTCGGAGCCATACAGAAACCTCGACCACCATTCCTGGGTAGCGGATAATGCGGGCAAAGCCTCTATCTGGGCCTGCGGCGAGCACCCCTTCCAGGACATCTCAAAGAGAATGGAAGACGGCTTTGTTAGGGCAACAATGAATGACGCTTACATCTTCAGCTGCTACATGCCACCAAGCATGACGTTGGAGAACTTTGAAGAAAGTCTGGAAAGTGACTTTAATGCCTGGGCAATGGACTGGGGCACTAAAAAGACGGACAAAAGTGGTCAGGCACTCTTGGAAGCACTGTCCGTACTGAAGCTAGTTCTGCTCGACGATGACAAGGTGCCAACGTACTGCAAGGGAAATGCCTCCTCGGTTATAGACCGCACCTTCGTCAGTGGTGGACGCGCTAACGGCGATACACGCTGGCAGGTATCGGGAATCTATCCACATAGTGACCATCGCGCGATCACATGGGAAGCGTTGAGGCAGCAGCGCAAGCGACGGACGTTAGGTGGTTCCAAAGTCCTTGGCTGGAAAACGAAGATGTTCGACATAGACGTGTTTCGCGATGCCTTGGACGGCAGTGAAATGGAAACCGACATCCAAAATGCAGAGGCCAAAGCCCAAGAACTGATGAAGAGGGTAGCAAGGGCCTGTGATGCTACGATGCCGAGAAGACGGGAAGGAAACCATCACCCCCCTATGTATTGGTGTAACGATGCGATTGCCGGGGTACGACGCGAAAGCAACCGAACGAGGAGGCTCAGGCAATCAAGCGGAGCAAAAGGCAAAGCTGGATCGAGATACTCGGTGAAGTCAAAGGCGATCCCTGGGGCCGGCCTTACAAGGTAGTCATGACCTGCTTGAAAGGGTAGTCAAGTGAACAACCTACCTGCCCAGACCAACTCAGAAGGATAGTGTCAACGCTCTTCCCCCAACAAGAGGAACTCAACTATCAAGTGGAAGGTGAGGACATTGAAGCTTCCCCGCCTATACGCAGGCGGAGCTGCTCCGATCGTGCAGAAAGGTGGGCAATAAGAAGGCACCGGGAATGGATGGCATTCCGAACATCGCTCTTAAAGCAACCATCAAAAAAGTTCCTGTATTGTTCATAGAAATGTACAATGCATGCCTCAGGGAAGGAAAATTCCCTGACCCATGGAAATGGCAGAGACTTGTTCTCTTGCCAAAGAGCAAAGAACCGCCGGACGATCCATCGTCATATCGTCCGTTGTGCATGTTGGACACCGCAGGAAAAATCCTGGAGAGTATTGTCCACAATCGGGTAGAAGTCGCTATCGGGAATTCCCTGGCAGTCAACCAGTACGGCTTCCGTAAGTCCAGATCGACGCTAGGCGCCATAAGTCACGTGGTCAACACAGCGGGCCAAGCAAACTCCGGCACAAAATGAAAAGAGGGGGCAAAGAAGTATTGCCTCGTGGTCGCCCTCGATATCAAACACGCTTTTAATTCAGTCAGGTGGAGTAACATATGCTCTGCGCTGAATAAGCTGAACGTGCCATCCTAGCTGAAAAGGATAATAGAAATACAGAATCACTGGGGGCGTACCTCAAGGCTCGGTACATAGTCCACTTCTGTGGAACATAATGTATGATGGCTTGTTGAAACTAACACTGCCACAAGGAGTAGAGATAGTCGTCTTTGCCGATTACGCCACAGTGGTTATCGTTGCAAAATACCTCGAAGAAGCTAACAGGATTTTCGAAGAGACATACACCCAGATCCAGCACTGGATGGGTACAGCTGCCTTGAAACTAGCTGAGCACAAGACAGAGGCTGTGCTGATCACCAGCAGGAAGAAGATAGAGACGATAGAGCTGACTGTGGGACATCACACAATTACGTCGCAACCCAGTATAAAATACCTGGGTTCGATGATCGACGCACGACTCAGCTTCAAGAAGCACGTGGAGTACGTCGTGGGCAAGGCGGAAAAGGTTAGAGCGGCGTTAGCGTGACTGATGCCAAACATAGGCGGGCCGACACAGGCGAGAAGGAAGCTACTGACATCAGTGGTCACTTCGGTTCTGAAACACGGTATTGCCATTTGGGACAATGCATTGACTACCAAACAGTACCGACGAAAGACGGCAGCGTTCCACCGGCTCAGCACCTTAAGGGTTTCCTGTGCGTTCCGCATAGTATCAGAAGATGCAGTGTGCGTACTCGCGGGAATGCCACCTATAGAGGTCCTGGCCGAAGAAAGAAGATATACCACCTATACCACCTGAGGAGGTCGCCGACAGAACTCTAAGATGAGCACCGAGATGATATCGGGAAACACAGCCTACAACGCTGGCAGCAGAAGTGGGATGCATCCGTGAAGGGGAGCTGGACGTACCACCTAATTCCCCAGATAGATGGTTGGCTTAACCGCAAACACTGGGAGGTCAACTACTATCTGACGCAGATGCTATCAGGCCACGGCTGCTTCAGAGCATACCTGCATAGGTCTGATCACGATGAGCCTGCGGACTGTCCAAGTGGATGTGGAGTACCAGAGGATGCTGAACACGCATTTTTCCAGTGCCCACGATTCCAAGAAAAAAGAGAGGAACTGGACGAGGTACTAGCGGAAGCACCAACTCCAAAGACCTTAGTGGGACTCATGATGATAACAGAAGAGAACTGGGCAGCGATCAGTAGTTTCGCTACGGTGGTGCTGAAGAAACTGCGCCAAAAAGAAAAGAAGAGAAGAAGCGAGACAGCGACGATAGCGAAGTAATGCTTAGCGGCGGTCCCGCGGGAGTAGAAAAGGTCAGTGAGAAAGAGGTTCAGGATTTTAGTTGGTACAGCAAGAGCGCGAGTTCAACACACTGGTTCCAAATGCAACCTACGGCGCATAAAGCATCCCCCCCCCCTTAATAAAAAAAAACACACAAACACACCCATACACACACGCACGCACACACATACACACACACACGCGCGCGCGCGCGGATAGTACATTTTTTAGCACTACTTTGTCTTCTCCAATCGAGTGACGCAGAGTCATTGCCACCATCACCACCACCATCATCATCATCATCATCTTCTTCTTCTTCATCACTAGCACCATAAAATAATTCGTGCAATCGATGAATTCGAACACTTTGATGATTCATCGGAAATAAACGTCGAGTCGCTATCTTGTTCGAAATCACGTGATGAATTTGTGCAATCTGATGGTGCTGTAGCCGGACCATCGAGAATAAACACTCGTAGACTATCATTATCATCATCAACACTTTCGCGTCCGTCAATACCATCACGAGAACCGCCACAGCGACTATCAAGTAAGTGGGGCAATTTGCGTCGACGGGCGTCGGGTTGCATGAGTTGGTAATAAACATGAGAGCTGTTTCTTCATATTGGATAAGACAAGGGGCAACGGCCCACCGCGAGGATTTTTTCCTTCGAACTCTAGCCAACATTCTTCTACAGTAGATGTCAGCGGGTAAATTCACATAAACTGCGCATCCATTCAACGTGAACGGATTGACATTGTTACGTCATGACCCGCTTCATCGCACCCACTCCCCAAATTCCAATGAATCAATACGGTATAAGTATATCGGGCAGAGAAAAGGAACCCCTTCTCGTAGTGACGAAGGTCTGCACTCCAAGAATTACCAGGCCACTACGATTTTTAACACCGACGCAATGCCTACATGCGATACGCGCCACCCCAACCCCACGACAAATTATCCCTGGACCATTACGCTACTAGGAAATCAACTTCACTCACCCCATCGATTGACCAAACCACCCCACGAAACACTGTCGCCTACCGCACGTGCCCAAGCCTACAGAAGGCACCCGAATATTCTATTGAAGAACAAGCGACGCCAACAGAGCGAGCCTTGTCATAAAAACTCAAAGCACCTCGTAAACGGAAATCAGATAAATTAACCAGGGAACGAAATTATATCTGATATTGGTGTCCAGCTCATATCTACAAGGAACATCTGAATAACCTTCATGAGAGCTATCAGCGACAAAAAGGCGAGCGTTGTCATAAAAATCCAAGGGTACCATGTACATCGGAACCAGCCGAATCACCCCTCGTACGGGTTAAAAGAGAAAGAACCACTTAGTCGATGGAAAACCCGATGATATCATAGCCACCAACTGAACTGTAAAAGGAGGCATCTCTGACCCACGCTTATTAATATCCAGAAGATCATAAAAACCGACTATGCCGGGAATCGAAGAAATACCCACCACGGGTACCGCCACGAGAGAGCCAACTCTGAATCATACGCACCGACCCCCTAAAACCTCTACCAAGAGAGGGATGGTCACCAAGATTTTCGACACGTGGAAGATCTTTCGAGAAAAGACCACCCCCGAAAAAAGAGTATAAAAGGAAGGACCAGGAACATACAGCGCGCAGTCTTGTCTCGACTTCAGCCCGGTAGCCGGAGCTACGCATCAGTCAGTCACGGTCAAAGTCTCAGTCTCCATCTCGATCGAGGTCGAGGTCTCAGTCTCAATTTCAATCGAGCAATCTCAGTCAAAGTTTCAACGCGTTCAGTCCAGTCTCGACTTCAACCCCGTGGCCGGAGCTACGCATCCATCAGTCGCGGTCAAAGTCTCAGTCTCCATCTCGACCTCATGGTCGAGGTCTCACTCTCAATCTCAATCGAGCAGTCTCAGTCAAAGTTTCAAAATGTGCAGTCTTAACCTCAACCTCGCGGCTAAAGTTACGCCAATCAGTCTCAATCCCAACATCAAATCCGAAGACTAAGTCGTCGTGAACAAGCAGCCAGTCGCAGCAGTCATCGAAGTGGTACCAGTCCAACAGTCGCAGTCTCAACCTTACGGCTAAAGGTACCGTCACCGAAGTCTACCAGTTGAAATTCAGCAAGGTTCACTGTACGTATTGTCCAGTCGCGTTTTCCAATATTGGTCAAAGACTCTCTTCAAAAGAAGTCTGAGCCCATCGCAAAGTGTTCAAATTACCAAATCTAAACCCTTGCATCACCGCCGTATCTTTCAACCTCAAGACTCTGCAACATCTATCAAGCTATCGAATACTGCCTAAATCTAAACCACAACCGATGTAATCAATTGCCTTCAAAGAACTATATTGTTATCTTGAACATTGCAACCATTTCAACTATTTAATCGTGTGTAAATGTTGTAACTATTTAATCTCCATGTAATCATTGTTTTAACAGTATAATCGTGAAGAAATTGTAACAACCATAATCCAAACCTCAATACAATACCGCCGATAAAATAAATCATACCTGCGATTATTAGACGACCATTGGAACGAAAGGAACAGACGGCGAATTACCTGAAAATAAATAGAGTAAGCAAAGCATTTATGCAAAACTCTCATATTATTCAATCTTCCTCAAGATCAACGCATTATTCAACCGTCATACTTCCCATGTCAATGACGTGACTTCCGTCCCTGGGTAAAGGACTTAATTGTCCTGACCCGAAAGCGAAGTCAACACCGTGTTGCGTCCTCTCTAAGATTCGATAAGTTCACGGGGACGTAACAACATCAATAACGAAGCGCCTGACAAACACGCTCAAGCTGACGAGAGTGACGACGACAACTTACGACGCAGTGAAGCCAGCGTACATACGAGTGAAGAAGATAGTAAAGATTCAAGTAGAAAGACGAAAATGTTGGGAAACAACGCATTACCTTTAAAAATTTTGGGGTAAAAACGCATTTCCTTTTGCAGGCTACAAATCGTGTGCTTTTGCTTATATGGTGCGAAAGCAACGAGTGGAAGAATTTCGGAACGTCGACGAGGAATAATTCCCCAAGAGAAAATCACTCTGGACCTCTCTCTCCAGACACCTCTCTCGAGCTTTGTCAGTGGAGCTATTCAGCAGCGACCGTAAGTCTATACAAAAAAAATATTTTCTGGCTTGAATTTAACATTTTTCTTTTTTCCCCAGATGTCTTTTCATATTCGAGGTCATTCCATCGTATTCGAAGGAATAAATACGATTTTGGTAAGTACGCACTAAAAAAATGTAATTTAAAAAATAAAAAATTCCTCTTCTTTGTTTCCGAGGGGTACGGGGGGGAGGGGGCTATATTAAGCCACGACAAGCGCCCGATGACCCACCACCCACATGTTTTTTTCAATGTTTGCCCCAAGTGTTTTCCGTGCACGTCACAGAACTTTTGCCACTGTTCCACGTAAGAGGAATTGTTCCGCGCACGCCTCAACTTATCGATGATTTTATCGCAATCGTCCATGTGAATAACCAGACTCCTCGATGAAACGAATTCAAATTCCGATGCTGGACGCCTCAAGAATATATTTAAGGAAAAATCTCTATACAACATCGCACGCACGCCTGAGTGTGTGTGTGTGTGTGTGTGTGTGTGTGTGTGCGTGCGTGCGTGCGTGCGTGCGTGCGTGCGTGCGTGCGTGTGTGTGTGTGTGTGTGTGTGTGTGTGTGCACGCGCTCGAACGTCGAGTTTGTATACACAAGATCAAGTTCGAAACAGCGAGACGTTGGGTGCTCTTTGTCATGCTTTTCAATCGTGAACTTAAAGTGATTTCTTCTTGAAATGCTTTACTATTGAATCATCCTTTATCATCCATTATGCACCCATAGTTTCAGAGTACGTTCAGCGTTTTAATAACTAAATAATTTTTCATATTTAGTATATGAGCTAGCCATTCTCGATTTTCATGACCCTGAACGTATGCGATAAACTTCCCACCGATGTATGCCATGCTGACATTTCCTTTGTACGCTGCTGCCAACATCAGCTGAAATGTTGCTGAATTCGCGAGTTTCAGGCTGTGACATTTTCCGCCGAGATAGACTATGCATAGATCTCCTCTATGCGCTGCTACCAACCAGAGGTGGGCGTAGACAATTACCCACGTGATGAAATTACATATCTAATTTCTTGTTACTTTTCAGCGTTTGTGATGAAATATCATTTAATTTCAAATTATCTCGATCGTTGGTCATTCGAATGTATTTGATTAAAAATTACTTCGAGCGTTTGTAATTAGAATTTACTTAATTACAAATCACTTCGGGCCTTTCTAATTGAATTACATTTGTAATTTAATTACATTAATAATTTAATTGCATTCATAATTTAATTATACTTTTGATTTAATTACAATTGTAATTCAATAACTTTTGTGGTTACGTGGTTACTTTTTTAAATAAATTACATTTATAGAGTTTAAATTATTCGATGATGATGTGAGCAAATGTGCAAAAGACTATGTGTTGATGAGGATTGTCCCGGGGCCTTCGAGAGCGGTTGTGAGCGGGTGTGAAGCGAGGTATCGTCCACTTTGTGGGGGAGATAAGTGCAAAATGGACATTAGGGCAAAACCGGTACCTCGGCTGAATACGGGAATTGTGGGAGAAACGGGCACCAAACCTAAACATAATAATTTTGTCTTAAGGGGTCGCGTGGGTTTCGAAGCTAAAAACTCCATATTGTCTCTATTAAAAAAAATATAATATAGAAATTCTTTTATTTAAAATCTTAAGCACATAAAAGAGCAACATTTCAACAATACTTAGAAAAAAAATCATTAAAAAATTTGGGAAATTCAGCCGGTGGGACCTGGTTTCCGGAGACCCCAAAAAAATGGTGGACACGATTTCTCAAAAACTAATGCACCGATCTCATTGAAATTTTGCACACTTCTTCAAAATAGCATTGACTAGTGATTGGACGAGGATGTTTTTTTTAATTTGAATTTTTGGCCGACTTGTATGCAAAATAGTTCAATTTTTGGTACAATTTATCACTATTTCATTCGATCACTAGTCAATGCTATTTTGAAGCAGTGTGCAACATTTAAATGAGAGAGGTGCTTTGAGAAATTGTATCCACCGTTTTTTAGGGGTCTCCGGAAACCAGGTCCCACCGGCTGAACTTTCCAAATTTGTGGATGAATTTTTTTTTTAATATTGTTGAAATGTTGCTCTTTTATGTGCTTAACATTTAGAATTAAAACATTTATATATTATATTTTTTTAAATAGAGAAAATATGTTTTTTTTTGCTCCGAAACCCACGTAACCCCTTAATTGATTTTGTTATGATATTCTGACATTTGTTGTATCGACAATAGCACAAAAATACAAAAAAATGAATAAAATTATTTTTTAATTGTACATTTTATTGAATTCAACAATGAATACAATTCAAAAATCAATATTTTCATTGTTTCGATTATTTCGAAAAAAAAATAGTAATAGGATGCTATGATCTTCCTGCATTTTGAAAATTTCGGCAGAATTGTATGTTATGAATAGAGTATTTTAAAAAGAGAGATATTATCAAATTCAGAAAAAATCGGTCGATGGGTTCAGATTTTATGAAATTTGAAATATTTTAACGCGATAACTCAAAAACAAGCTGCAAGTTAAAACTTGCAAATTGCTTCCTCGGGATTTCGCATAATGCTCAAAACTTCTTTTATGAGGAAAGCACATTTTAAAAAATACTTCCTCACAGAGAGAACTTTGAGCATCGTGCGAAATGACTCAAAAACAAGCTGCAAGTTGAAATTTGCAAATTGCTTTCTCGGGATGCCGCACAATACTCAAAACTTCTTTTATGAGGAAATCACATTTTAAAAAATACTTCCGTATTCCAGTTTTTAACCGGAAGACATGTATTTTTATTTGTTCACGATTTTTCATGTTTTTCAGTTTATGTTTTTAAGTATTAGAAAACTTCGCCACAATTCATGGATTTCTTTCATCAAAGGACCACATGTGGTGTCGGAAACTCTCTGAGTTGAACTGGAATATATAAAGAATGTTTAAAAAATGTTGTCGCATACATTGTATAGTTGAATATTTTGATTATATTAAATATTTCTTCAGGGCAAGCCAACCCTCATGTATTTGCACATATATTTTGAAGACATAGCTTATTGCTGGAGCATAATAATTTATATAAACAAAATACAAATAAATGTTAAACAACAGAAGTGGGCACGCGGTTGATGTGCGACTGCCGCGGTCACGGAAGTGAGGGGGGGGGGGGGGGTAAGGTATACAAATGTAAATTCATTGGTCTCAAAACCGTAGTATTGTCGAAAACCTCACTCTTGTCGAAATGAACCTATATTTTTAATTTGCATCCACGATATTGTATCTGCCGTTGAAAATATTTAAAAACTTATGTAAGGTTTGAATTTAAAGACCTTGAAAACAGAAGATACTTTTGACGGAATGAAACGATTTTTCGAGTTTTGCATCTGCCATATTCCACTATAAGGTAGTCGGCCCAGTGGCCGTCAGGGTCCTAGTGATCATCGTGTTTACGCATTAAATATGCTGAGAAAAAGAAACCGTTGAATGTGCAAAATGCATTTTGTTGTCTCGAAATTTTGTTGCTTTAACAGTTGCTCAGACATACTAAATAAGCTACAGTTTACATCACTAAAACTGTCAGTTAGATTAATAAAACGTTTGTTATGCCAATAAAAAATCAAGTTGAACGTATTTGAAGATACATTTTGTTAAGCCAACTGAATTTTGGTTGGATGAACGAATTTTTTTTTCAGTGTAAGTATTTTTAGATAAAAATCAGTCTTTCGTGCAGATCTGTGGTATATTAGCTCCCAGGAGGTATTTACTATGTTATATTACATTTTCATACCTGTAAGTATACGTATAAAAGAATAATCAAATTAAATATATTCCGCTACGACGTCTACCCGAATCCTTCATTAGGAGGTTAACGTGAACTAAGGTAAATGGCCCAGTAATCGTCACCTTAAGTAGATCGCTTGACTTTGCAAATTTATATAGCTCAACTAGGGAAGTGAGTAAAAGTTATTTTAATTCGTTCTTAATCAGTTTTTATTACGTAGAAGAAGGTCGTTGTGAAATTCCCGTGCCTGGTATAGTTTTCGAGGAAATATGTCGCAAAGGTTATAAGATGCTATTGTACGAGTCATCGTCATGCCGTCATGGCAGTTGGTCTGGTAATCGCCATGGCAACGTCCCACTAATCGTCACATGCGTTCAAACTGCTTTGAGGCCTTATATGCCCCTGAAAAAAGTATGATTTTTTTATTGACTTCAATTATGTATAACGTGTCGAAAATAATATGCAAAAGTTATTTTAGGTAGACATTTTCTTTAAGACATGTAGAAAAATGGTTTTAAAACTTTAAACGCGTTATTCATGAAGAAATGTTTTCAAAATCCGGCGGACTCGTAGGTCCTGCATTTTTTGACCGATTGACTTGAAATTTCAACTATAACTTCTTAGATACATTTTGTAGCGAAGTACACACGATTTTTATAATCGTTTAACAATTGCGATTTTTGGACACGCACAAAGGCCGTTGTTTCAGTCGAAAATGCGACTTTCTTAAAAATCGGGCTAGATGTACAAAAATAAATATTTTACAATAATCGTGTGTACTTCGGTAGCAAAACTCATGTAGATTACGGGGAAAAGAAAATTCTTCTGGCTGCAGATGTGCGACTGCAACGAGTTCACTCGTTGGAGGTACCTACAGATATGTGAAACAAACCCTCTGAACCTCGTTTAGATTGCTTTATAAATTTTTTTTTTCTAATCGTAAAAACCCTTGTTTTCCGACCATCCAAAGCTATACGAGGCCTCAACTAATTATGCAAAGGCTCGTAGGACTTTGTTGACTCGATTATGTCTGCATATAGAACGGCAGAATAATTTTTACGCACTCTGTCACAAACTTTATGATTTTTATTAAAACATTTGACAAAGCGTTTGAAACATAAATTTCTCTTCCATGGAACTTTATTAATTAAAAAAATAAAACAATGTATTGCCTATTACGCCAGAATCATAATTTTTATTTATTTGTAGTCATTATAAACAACTATTTTTTCATGAAATCATTTTTTATATTATTTCGAACGAGTGCTGTCCGCCTGTGTTCAAGACATACCCAGTTATCGACATGGTCAGGACCCAGTAATCGACAACATTTATTCATATGTATATCTTTTTACTATCGCGAATACGCATGACGATTACTGGTCCGTGGCTCCTTCAGACAATGCTAATTACGGACCCAACATTTCTTTTCTGATTTTCTATAAACTAATATTCGATTCGTAAGACTCTTTTTTTGCTAACATTGTCCCAATTATCGACAGCCGTGGCGATTAATCGGCAAAGTGTTTATGTTGCTGAACCGGTAATCGTCATATATGAAAATTCGTTGAATTAACATAAAACTATGTTTTTTTATGCTGAACGCAAAACTAAAATCCTTGTTAATGACGTGAAGGAAAACTTACTTCACGCAAGTCCACAGGCATTCTAAAACCACCCGAAATGTGACATGGTTGACGTTAACCTCCTAATGAAGGATTCTGCCGAAATGACAGCTAGACGTCATAGCGGAATACATTTAATTTGATTATTATTTTATGCGTATACTTACGGGTGTGAAAATGTAATACAACATAGTAAATACCTCCTGGACGCTAATATACCACAGATCTGCACGAAGGACTGATTTTTATCTTAAAATACTTATTTAATGCGTAAACATGACGATCACTAGGACGCTGACGGCCACTGTGCCGACTACCTTATGTCACATCTCGGGTGATTTGAGAATGCCTGTGGACTTGCGTGAAGTAAGTTTTCCTTCACGTGATTAACAAGGATTTTAGTTTTGCCTTCAGCATGAAAAATTATAGTTTTATGTTAATTTCAACGAATTTTCATATATGACGATTACCGGTTCAGCAACATAAACACTCTGCCGATTATTATCACACGATTATTATAAAATATTTATTTTTGCACATCTAGCCCGATCTTTAAGAAAGTCGTATTTTCGAATGAAACGACGGCCTTTGTTCGTTTCCAAAAATTGCAATTGTTAAACGATTGTAAAAATCGTGTGTGCATCGCTATAAAATGTTTCTAAGAAGTTATAGTTGAAATTTGAAGTCAATCGGTCAAAAAATACAGGACCTGCGAGTCCGCCCGATTTCGAAAACATTTCTTGATGAAAAACGCGTTTAAAGTTAAAATTTTGTTTCTACATGTTTTGAAAAAAATGTCCACCTAAAATAACTTTTGCATATTATTTTCAGCATGCTTATACATAATTTAAGTCAATGAAAAAATTCAAACGTATGTAAGGCCTCAAAGCAGTTTGAACGCATGTGACGATTAGTGGGACATTCTCATGGCGATTACCAGACCAACTGTCATGGCGGCATGACGATGATTCGTACAATAGCATGTTATAATCTTTACGTAATATCTTCTCGAAAACTGTACCAGGCACGGGAATTTCACAACGACCTTCTTCTTCGTAATAAAAAACTGATTAAGAACGACTTAAAGTAACTTTTACTCACTTTCCTAGTTGAGCTATATAAATTTGCAAAGTCAAGCGATCTGCTTAAGGTGACGATTACTGGGCCATCTACCTTATCCGCCGAAAATTAAAATGTTGTTTCTTCCGATCCGTTGATTGTATCCGCCATTTTGAATTTTCAAAATCTGATTTCAGATTTGTATTCAGCGACACTAAAAACCCCTGAGTGTTAGCTTTCATTTAAAAAAATTAAATTTCGTTTTCATGATCCGCCATGTTTTATCCGCTATTTTGACTTTTAAATCTAAGTTCAGGTTCAGATTCAACGACCCTGAAAACCACGAATATCAGCTTTTCTTAAAAAAAAAATTAAATATTGTTTTTTTGATCCGCCATTTTGAATTTCGAAAATCTGAGTTCAGATTTTCTCACCCAGGTAAACACGCAGTAACTCGCACGATCACTCACACAGTCACATATCTTCACTTAAAGACACGCACTTGGGTACAGATAGGGTTCGTACCCTCACGTAGTCTCTTTAACATTTACTCCCATCCGAATCATATAAGTGTATCTGAATTACGATTATAATACATAAGGACTGGAATTAATTTACAATTGTAATCAATGTACTTTTGTAATTAATTACAATTGCAATCAATTTACATTTGTAACTAAATTACAATTGTAATTACAATTGTAATTTAATTACGTATGTCATTTAATTACAATTGTTATTCAATGCTCAATGTAATTCTTAATTTGACAGAATCCAATTATCCATTAAGTGTGTATTGTGTAATTCATTACACATTACTGGGATAATCTATAATTGGATTTTATTCGATTACATTATTGCCCATCCCTGCTGCCAACATGGTCTCGAATGTTGTCGAATCAGCCTCAAGCGCCGTGGTGATCGTTCCGGGTAGAAACACGCTAAATTCGTTGCGAATGTTGACGACGTGCTTTTTGCCAAATTTGGTGTTGATCACCCGTATTTTGGTGATGACATAGTCCGACCCGGGTGACAACTCGCTAAGTTTCTTTGTTGGCAGATTTGCCAATCTTATTGACGAACTCCATTTTTTTCACTCGTGTGCACGTGGTTCTTTCTCATTAAATGTGTGTGTCTAATGTTAAATCGCAAGATTATGTACTCCGTTCTAACGCCACCACTCCATTTCCTCGTCAGAGATCGCAACCCCCACTACTCCATTCCCTCGTCAGGGATCTCTTTCACTGACGAATAGACGGGGCGAGGGGGGAGGGGCTTTGTCAAGCAAGGGCAAGCGCCCGATGACTCACCGCCCAAAAATGTTTTAAACAATTTCTCAGAAATCAGACAGCCCCGACTCTTCCTCCCTCCACCCCCCGCCGCCCCTTCTGGCAGGAGGAGAACTCCCTTTCACTACAAAGCACTTCGACTCTTTGTCAGTCGTTGCGCGGCCACGCTAGGAGTCGGACGTGTGTCCCCCGTGTTCACCCTTGTACGCCTTACTCTACAGTACCGGTAATGTTCGGTTCCACAGTAGCGATACTGTACCGGTACCGTACTAGTACATTTGCGGTACAGCGTACCGTACAGCGTACCGGTAATGTTCCAGTTGCATACACACGTACGAGGTGGCCACAGTACCGAAACGACGCACTCTACGTGAGCCGTACATCTGCGGAACATGGTTATCTGGGCAGTGGGAGGGGTCTACTACCAGTCGGTAAATAGATCATCAGTCGATAGTGGTGCGGGATCCGTCTCAAAATCCTACTTGACCATACGGACACGAATTAGCTCGGCACGAAACTTGTTTGGTTCGTGTTCGGGCTAATCGTCCGGTAAATGGCGGTAGTAGGAATTTGTCGACGGTTCCCGCACCACTTATCTACTGTCGTACTCGCTACATCCGCCTGTCCTTCCTAGTGTAGTAGAGGCAGTGCAAGCGAAGAGTTATTTATACGACAGGTGGTTGTACACGGAGAGTTACGTATAGGGAAATCTAGTCATTTAAACAGCAATAAATGGCAACGGAGTCGCGCCTGCCTCTTTGAAACGACAGTGTGATTTATCGTCACAGGAATTCAGACCCGATAGCATTTAGTCGATGCTAATGATCGCCAGTAAATCTCACATGGCTTTTCCTTGGATTGGAAAGGTTTCGACAAGCATTTTCTCAAGCCGCGTAGAAGTAAATAGTCCATTTTTCCATGACTATACATAGAAGCGTGTATTTACCAGGAAGATGGACGGCTCTCTGATTGGCTCTATTGGGTTTCCTTTCCCTTCAGGGAAATACTAAAGCGCAGTTTTTCATCCTCTTTTACTCAACTCTCTATTGACTTTGAGCGGTTAGTTGAAACAATGAATAATTTGCAGTAAAATAAATTAAGGCGGCACGAGTCATTTTTTCATGTACCGCGAATTTTATTTACGCTATGTATAATTTTTTTATGGTATTTTTTCTCTTACCTAATGAATAAATGAATAAATGTCATTGACAATCCGGCTGGCCGCGAATGTGAAGAGAGAGAGGGAGAGAGAGAGAGAGAGAGAGAGAGAGAGAGAGAGATCCTAAGTGTGTCAATAACTGTTTTTTCTCGTTTCCCCTTCTTTCCCCTTCCGCCAAGTTGTCCAATAACTGTGACGTCCGTACCCCTCGGCGGCCGATCTTCTTACTCCTGCGCACACACACACACACACGCGCGCACGCACGCACACACACAAAGGGAGAGAAAGCATGAGAGCGAGGCATACAGGTATAGGTACGCGGCTCTGGCGAGGGCATGGAAACCACATTGGTTCACACATGCGTGTCAATGGAAAGAGATGCCGCGATGCTATCACGTACACAAGCTCCGCGCGAGGCTACAAGTAGGGTAGATCCTCCGATCCTCTTCAACACGTACGTATCCGAATTTCCTCGTCGCGCGGTAACATGCTAGCGTGAATTCTACATACGTGTTTCAACGACGACGATGAGGTGGAGGCGGCGAGGAGCGAAATACGTGTCAGTGGCAATCGCGGTCTCGTCGCGCCGAGACCTTCGGCTCTCATCCGTCGTCCCTTCGCTTCTCACAGAGCATATACGTGACTCATTTTACACGTATACGCTGTCCACGTTTTTTTATTCACGTTTGAATCTCTTCGTTAGGGGTCGGGCTTTTTAATTTTTTTTTTTCGTTACTTCCCAACCTGCCGAAAGCAGTAATAATTCGATCTTGTCCGCGAGCTTGTGCTATCGTACGATTTAAAGTGACGAACCGCTGTTTCCATTGATACTCATCAACCCTCAACGATACTGGCGCTCACGTTGAATTGGACGAGTTCGGTTTTTTTATCGAAAGAAAAACGTCAGCCAGTAGCTCGGAAAGAAGCTAATTTCTTTTGGGACAGCACACGTGAGATTAAGTTTTTTTCACGATTTAAAATATTGCTCTTCGGAGTGTTGATTAATTGCACAAGCTTCGAAAGAAATGAGGGATAATCGAAGCTGAACATGAAGTTAAAGCCAGACGAGAAAAAAACACTGGACACAAATACATTCAATGACGTTGTTATCCGTGTAGGGATTGCATAAATGAAGGCAGCATTCTCGTCTAGAGGCCTACATTTCAGGCGTTTTTTCGTGCTTCATAAAAATAAAAAAACATGTCGTATCTTATTTTTGGTCTTTTTATTGATGTTTCAAGACCTTTCCGAAAAATTTTGACCAAAAAAATTAAAACGTTATAGTCCTCTAAATATGGACGTGAAAAAAAGGTTAAGGTGGTTGACATAACTCTAAGGCCTCTCATTCATCTCAAACAGAAATAAAACAAAATTTCTTGATCAATAAGAATGTCATTATCGCAGGTACCAAAGAGAACAAAAAATGTTTATGTGGACTGTTTGAACAAAAGTTAATTTTCCGCCCTAATTTTTGCAGTGTAAAATTTCTTTAATAGTAATAATGATAACTTTGCAATGCCTGCGATAGGGGTGATAGAGACGATACTGAAGTTCCACACCAAATTTGAAATCAATCGGTTCAATAGAACTTGCAATTTTATATCGACCAGATTGAAAAAAGTAGTTGCCAGTTTAACGCGTTTAACGTTCTGAGTACAATTTCAGACAACCGCAACTATCTTAGTGTTATAATGGCGTATTATGCTTACGTTGTATCAATTGTCCATTCCTGTTTTTTTAGAAGGGGTTGGTGAAAAGTAAATGCATTTTTTAACAAAAAGGTGTATTAAAAAAAATACGGAAAGCCTACAAAAACATGGCCGCCGGCAGATGATGAAATTTTTTCGCGGCTTTCGGTGGTGGACTTACTTCGCCTTAAACGATCCATCTGGAATCTAAAACCCAAACGGGTTATTGAAAATAACAATAAATACGAGTCGTTGACGACAGTTCATTGTTTAACAACGTGGCGACGAATTGAAACCCGAGCATACAAAATCTATGAAAAAAGTTGTCATTTTTACGTAACTATTAGAAAGTGAAGATCAATTTAAAAAAAATGAGGTCGTCCACGACGTTCAAATGTTTCTCTTTGTATCTCCTGTAAATTTGGAATCAATCCATCAAGTGGCTCTCGAAATATCATGTCCACCGACTTCGGAATCAGTGTTTCGAGAAAACGCGTTTCAAATGTGAAGTATGGTGCTGCTACCGCTCGCCCAGCCGACTATTAAAAGCTGTGGCTCATTCAAATTTAGGAAAGTTTCAATGACATTTTCAGAGAATATAGCTAAAAGGTCACGTTGCCGAATAAAAATATTTGTGGAAAATGCAATTTTTTGACCCACCTAGGTAGATGTTGCCCGTTAAAGATACATATTAGGCGCAAGTTCTATTGGCGTAAAACTTCACGATGTTGATAAACAAATCAAGGAAACGTCAAATATAGAAATAATTTCTTAATTTCAGGTGTACAAATGTATGGTGTTTGAAAACCCAACGTTCCTGGCCAATCAGGGAATCATTTCGCAATCCCTTGCTATAAAGGTAACCCACCAATTTGAAAACTAAGTGTATGACATGATACACGTCATGATTTTCTTACAATTTTTGCTATTATTTATTACTATTACATCATACTTATACATTTACTATTTTTCGATGATAATAAACTTTACGAAGGCTTAAGGCGGCTTTAAATCGCTCTCTAACTCCCTAAACAAATGCATGGAAACTCCTAACGATTTTAAACTCGACTAAACAGTTTTCAGGGAATCCGAAAACGACCGCAAAGTATTCTTTGTATAATGCAAGTGAACGTGTGTAATGAAACAAACAAAGCCAAACAGGGATATAAATTGTGAATGGAAGCGAAAAAACCTGAAGAGAAAAACCGAAACACATACTTAAAACCCAATAAGCTTGGAGAACCCCCAAACAGATATGATCGGATCCGAACAAGTTTGAACGACTTGATAAAACTCCAAGAAGCCTTAACGGAACTCAACGAATCATAACCGATGAAAGCATATCGAAGTAGGTCTGACCGAATCGAAACAAATCTTGGCGAAACCCAAACGAGCCTAAACAAATTCTAAAAGACCAGAGAAAACCCAACCAAACCCGAAAGAACCTAAGCAAATCGCAACAAGCCCGAACGAAACTAAGCACATCCTATCAGCAAAATAATCGTAACAAGTTTGAAGAAATCTGAACGGACCTGATCGAAACCGACCATGTGTGCTCACGATTCTAAAAAGATCGTAAAAGGGCAACCCCGAATAAACCCGTCTGAATCTAAACAAATCCTAACCAACGCGAACGAGCCCAATTAAATCCTTACGAATTCAAACGAGCCTAAACGAAGGCTGTCAAATCGGATCAAGTCCAAACGAACCTGAAGGAATCTGTAAAGATTGCAGAAATCCCCACTTATCCACAGTGAACCTGAACCACTCAACAAGCCCAAACGAACCTAAGAAAGTCCCATGATCCGAAAGAAACCAAACGAATGTTAACAAATCCCAATAAACTAGATTGCAACCGAACGAGTTTGCGCACGAATCCCAAAAAATTAAAACAAAGCAAACCCAAGCAAATCCGACTGAATCTAAACAAATCCTCACCAACCCGCACGCGCTCAAATGAATTTTCTCAAACCCAAATGAACCCGAACGAATTCTAACAAATCGGGTGAAGTTCAAACACATTTGAACACATTCGAAAAGACCGGAGAAAACCCAACCAAGCACGTACTGACATCAGCAAACCGACGCATTCAACCCGAAGTCAAGGTCATACTCGTTACGTGCACTCATATTTTCTAGTGCAGCAGAAGCAGTGCAAGCGAAGAGTTATTTATACGGCAGGTGGCTGTACACGGAGAGTTACGTACAGGGAAAACTAGCCGATTAAACAGCAATCAATGGCAACCGAGTCGCGCCCGCCTATTTTAAACGACAGCCTGATTTATCGTCACAGTTTGGACTCGATAGCATTTAGCCGATGCTAACGATCGCCGGTACTCTCAATGGCCTTTCGTTGGATTGTGAAGCCTTACAAGCACTTACTCAAGCCGCGTAGAAGTAAATAGTTCATTTTTTCTTACTATACATACAAGGGTGTATTTACCAGGAAGATGAACGGCTGTCTCATTAGCTCCATTGGGTTTTCTTTCCCTTCAGGGAAATACTAAACCACAGTTTTTCTTTTTCTTTTACTCAACTCTCTATTCACCTTAACTGGTTAGTTGAAACAATGGATAATTTGCAATAAAATAAATTAACGCGGCACGATTCTTTTTTATGTACAGCGAATTTTATTTACGCTACGATATTTTATTCAATTGAATTTTTATTCTCATACCCCGAATAAATGTCATCGACAACCCGGCTGGTCGCAAATGTGAAAAGTGATTCTTACTTTATTTATATTTGATAAGGTTAATGGTGAATCGCTAGAGAATCAATTTCAAAAGAAATTTTATTCGATCTCTATTACTTCGATAAACGAAACTCATATTTTCGTATACCACATAGCACATGCTTTTTCACTTACATACTCTCAGGATGTGCAGCATGTAATGATGTCTATGTGTATGCAGATGAATCAGTCAGGCCATATATCGAATAAAAAGTACTGCAAAATTATTGTAAAATCCTCTAGCTCGCTTTAGCTTCCCTAAGTCTTAACGGGTCTGCATAAGCTTGGGGCCCAAAAAACGGTCGATTAAAAGAAAAAAAAATCTAATGCAAGTATTGGGATGACGAGGTCGGGATTTTACCCACAATTAATACATAGTCTTACCGTGTTCCAATGTTTTCTTAATTAAAAAATATTCTTAAACAATGAAGTTATGATTGTTTAAACTAAAACGATGCTTTCAGTATACCAATAGAACTTTCGTACGAGCGGATATTAAAAAAATGTTAACAGTGTCTTTTCGGTTCATCTAATCTTGCAAATAAAAAAGAAACTTGACTTAGGAACGGTAAAAACATTTTGTCATTCAAATCATTACTGCATCATGATTTCAAGCATTATTGCACCCTGTGAAAGAACAGCAAAGAAAAACAATGATAATTAGCGTGTAGATAATTGTTGATAGTTGTGAGGAGTGTTTATGTATTACTCACTCATCCAGGGTATGTGTCGATTGTGCTTCATCGATTTACTATTGTTTTCACAATTGAAATAAGTGTACTTACATTTTCATACTGCCCATCTGACTGCCTACTATACTCATACTATCTTAAGGAAGGAATCTGAATTCAAACACTGAAAAAGTGCAATCTTGACGATTTTATTTGCCCCTGATGAAACGAATTTTTTCGAAACTCATGGGGTATTCTAATACATATGTCGACATTACAAAATAATTTTTTACATACCAAAATATTCACTTTTTATAAGAAATATTTTAAAATGCTTAAAATAATTATGATGACCGACGTTAAAATTGTTTATCGGCGTACAGTGTAGCATGCATAATTTTTATCCGACTGAAAAAATCAAAAACATATGCACATAATTAACTTCTATGTGAACCTAAAAAAAGTTTTAAATATCATAACTCAAACAGATTATGAGATTTTAAAAGAAAAGCTTACGATTTTCCCAAAAGAAATTCTACTCTCCTGTTTGAGGAGAAGTACTTCGAAATACTTCAAATTTTTCTCGCTGATCGTAGGGTTATATTATTCAGTAATATTAATATCGATCGAGCCAACGAAAAAAAATGCTTAACCCTATAATCCAGCTTCCCCTCTTAATTATGAATGGAATAAGATCGGGCGCCTTTAGGTCGTAAAACACTTGGCGTGTACAAAATATAAAAATCAAGCTAACCCCCAATGGAAGAAATTTTACTAGGGTTACCTGTTAGCAGTTCCAAACCGCGCAGTTATGACGTGGATCCCATTTCCGACATCTACATAACAAATTTTCCATAAATGTGGTACAATCTCTACCGCAAGTCGAAGAAATTGCAGTAATTGTTTTCTCCCCTCGAGCTTAGTTGTTGCGACGAATACCACAAAAAATCTCGAATTAGAAAACAAACTTACAACCACGAATGAATACTATTTTTTTTAATACGATAGCAAGGATCGCGCTTGAATCAGATTATCAGAAAAAGGTGAAAAAAGTACACTCGGAAATGAGAGTAACAAGGGTGTTCAAAATATCGCTCCTAGCGTCGCTTCAATCGAATAAATTTGTCACTACATCAATACACAAGCCGAGGACACAAGTCTTCTTCTAAGCAAACTGCTGTATAAAAAGAAATGAAAAATATGGTATTTTTCGTTAATTTTTTTTTATATTAATTTACTTACAAAATCGCTTTTTTTACCAATTCCATCATATCTGCAGTCTTAAGTTTTTAAATGCATACCCCTTTTCCTACTTTAATATATTAAACGTGGGAAAAAATGAAGTTGTTTTTCAACAGAGATGGTGCATAGGTGTGCAGTCATTTTAAATTAATTGTTACTTAAGTGATACTTTCATCAAAACCCTGAAACTTGAAAATACAGTGCAGTGAGATATGTCGGCGACCAGCCATCCCGCAATTGTGGTAAGAAATTATCGACAAATTATAATATTTACTAATTTTACGGCTGAATTACGGGTTACTTCAATAATGAACATTCTGACAACTACGCTATGCAATTAAAAAATTGGAAACAAGAAAACGGTCAAAGATCCTTAACCATCGAAAAAATACTATAACTACTTGATGAATAGTTTCGTTTGGGTAACATTAATAAATTGATACATGCTTATCACTGACGCTGGTGAATGGGCGGTCAGGGTTCGGCTCTGGTGGTACACGGAGTTAAGCAGTGCTATATTTGGATATAATCATGGAAATACTTGGAGCGGTGACCGCTTAGCCGTCTACCGGCTGGTGTATCCAACCGTCAGCGGAAGGCCAATACGTCTAAGTCCTTGGTGTAAATACTTGAGTAAAACGTCTGTGTACCAGAGAATCAGAAGAATATGGGACCGTCTATACCGGTAAGGGGTTTCCACGGTTTCCCCGTACCTTCAGGAAATGTGGTATAGTGTAGTTAAGATTACCGTGAACGCGACAGAAAGGTAGGTTAGATTAGCGCAATGCGAGTACGGAGTAATAGGAAATGGTTCAATTGGGAAGGGTTACATGTAAAAAAATACGTCACGTTTACACATTAAATAAGTAATTTAAGATAAGAACCAGCCCTTTTTGCAGATCCGCGATATATTAGCTCCCAGGAGGTATTTACTACATCACACTAACTTACGAGTCACACTCGTAAGTATAAGTTTTCAATAATAATTAAATAAAATATATCCAGCTACGACGTCTGTCTGCCATTTCGGCCGAATCCTTCATTGGGAGGTTAATGTGAACTGTGTCACATCTCAGGTGATTTGAGAATGCCTGGGGACTTGCGTGAAATGAGTTTGTCTTCAAGTGATCAACAAGGATCTTAGTTTTGCGTTTGAATACTAAATTATAGTTTCATGCCCATTTCAACGAGTTTGCATATATAACGATTACCGGTTCAGCAATACAAACACTCTGCCGATAAATCGCTAAGGCTGTCGATGACTAGGACAATTCATAGAAAATCAGAACAGAAATATCGGGTCCGTAATAAGCATTGTCTAAAGTATCCACGGACCAGTAATCGTCATACACATATTCGCGATCGTAAAAAGATATACATTTAAATAAACGTTGTCGACGACTAAGTCGTGGCCATGTCGATAACTGCGTCCCGAATACAGGTGAACACCACTTGATCGAAAAATATTAATGATTATTTTATGATAAAATATATATATGATGGAATATAACGGAGAGGTTGTTTATAAAGTTTGAAAATGAATACAAATTATAGTTCTGACGTAATCGCAATCATAGGTTTTATTTTTTTAATTAATAAAGTTGTATGTAAAATGAATTTATCATGTTTGTCGAATGGGTAAAAATAGGCGACACCTATTTTTTTATGTCTGGGGTATCCGATTTTGAAAGGGTGAAACGCACCATCTAAAATAGGGGTGATTTTCATTTTCCGTCGATAACGATTTAACGGTACGAGATACGAAAACATTTCAAATTGCAAGTACTTATATTTTTCCGTGCATTAGGGATGAGAACGATGCAGGTAACAACAAATCTCATATTGTTTATTGCAAAAATGCAATCTTTTCATTCGTATCTCCGAGAATTTTTAATCGTTTGGAATACATTTGTATACATGTAGAGGATGGACAAGTAGCGGATACGTGTTTTTTTCTTTTTCCGATATGTCATAATTAAGGGATTGAAATTGCCCTTTGAGTTTTTACTCAAGCGCATCGTGTGATCAGCTAGCCTTTTGCCATTTCCGGTTAAATTGACGTCAATATAAGTTCGTATTATGACACCATCGCATATTTGTAAATCCCCCACAACCATCCCCGTCACGAAAGGCAAACGTTCAGAGTTCTTACCGTACGGCATGGACGAAAATTTGTAGAAATAAAAATGAGTTACAATGAAAGTACAATCAGTGAAAATAGTCGATACAAACTTTCTCATTTTGGCGGAACACCACTCTTAAGGGGTCAACGCGCCCTTAAAAACTTTCTTCGTTTCGTAACTCATGAACGGGCCGAAATAAAAATAAAGGTTAAAGGGAAAAATTTTCTTTCTTCGACCACTAGACGTTCATAATGATAATGATAAATACAAAAACTAGTGGCGTATTGTTTATTGCAATAATTCGTTAATGACTGGTGAAAATCACTCTTTAATTTTCCGCAAATTTGGGCACAGGTAAGGCTCGCAATCACGGATTAACTTCATGCTTCGACAAGCAACTATATATTTTACGAAAAATATACGTAAATATACAATTTCAGAATTGTATATTTAGGAACACTGAGAAAAAAAACCGATTGAATCAAAAAAATATATTGGTTGAACCAAATAAATGTGCTGCTGCGGAGTGCCACTGATATATGAGATTGTTTCAATACTATAAAATATTGGAAAATGTGATTGATTCAAATAACATATTATTTTATTTGAAAAAGCTCTTCTGTTCTCTGAATATCTACATTATCGTCCAAATAAAATTATATTCTATTGAAATCATTCTATATATAATCCGTAGATGTATTGGATGAAATAATTATGCGGTTGCTACAAGAATTTTTTATTTCGTACAAAAATATAATCCATAGAATCAATTATTTCTTTACTACATCGAAATGAATATGCCATGGGATGTAAGTTTCTCAATTTGTTTTAAATCTTAAATAAAAAGTGAGCATTAGAATGATCATCCTCGATATTAGTGGAGAAAATCTCAGATATCCAATGGAATATCCATGGAGAGAATATCAAATATTCAACTGATTAGAACAGATACTACACTTTGATCTTAGCCACAGGCCAAGACGCGATACTCTTTAGAGTTTCTCCAGCGTTTAAGTAGATTTTCGGTTCACGCTACGCTTGCGAGAAACGAGCGCGCGTGCGGCCTCTAGCGGTTACTCCGAGAACAACGGATTTCCTCACACCTATAATTTCGTTGGCGCTCGGCCATGATTTGGTTGAATTTTCTCAGCCAAATGTGCAAGAAACAAATTTTACTTTCGCATAATTTTTTAACCAATTTAGGCATTTGCTTAATACTTTTCAATCAAAATAAAATATTAATATTTTAACGAATAATGTACATAAAATCAATATCGGATATGGTGAAAACAATAAAATAACATATTTACTCAATAGAAATTTTATTTGAATCAAACGAGCGAAATTCAATTTTTCTTGTGTACTTGAATCAACAATATTCATGTTATGAAAAAAAAACTTTCAATTTCATCATGTCGTTGAAGTCAATAGTGTTTTGTTTGGACTAATAAATACGATAATTTACACCAACAATTTTACAATTGAATCAACGAAATTTTATTCAAAAAAACCAATAATATTGGATCAATGATTTTTTTTCGCAGTGAAGGAATTCTCGCCCGACGCGTACTGCCTTTGAAAGGTAACAAAACAATCGCACTGATTTAATAAACGTTTCAGCTCTATGTTTTTTTTTTTAACGTTCAGCTCTATATTTTTTTATAAATGTTTTAGCTTCTATTGTTTTAAAAAATTGGCTTAAAACTAGTTGAATATATACATAATACAATAACCATAAACCCGATCCTTTTATAATTAGTTTTGTCTGTAAAAAAATCGCATTTTTTTACGACAAAGCACCCGTTACGTAGGGAAATAGAGACGGGGGAGGGGTCTGGCCAGGCGTTGCGGTCCTGGTACGTAGGGGAGGGGGAGTAAAAAATTGAGGATTTTGGCGTTACGTCATTTGTGTACGCCCCCAATCGAGTGAACAAAGGCCTACAAACTTTTGGATAATCAGTTAAGGTCTCATATACCTTTGGATGGTTGGAAGGAAAGACCTTTTGGGATTTGTTTAAAAATACTAATAAAGCAATTAAACCGAGGTTCAGAGGGTTTATTTTACACATCCGTAAGTGCTCAATTTAAATTTTTATTGTTTGAAAAAAACACAGAATGGCGGCCCACGGGCTGATACAAAGTGAACGCAATTTTTAGGCCCTTCACGGGGCGACTCGGAGACGCACCCAAAAGGATTTTTTGCTTCCCTGTAATCTACACAACTTTTGCTACCGAAGAACACACGATTATTACAAAATATTTATTTTTGCAAATTCAGTCCTATTTCGAAGAAAATCGCATTTTCGATTAAAACCGATCTTTATTTGTTTCGAATAACCGTATTTTTTAATCGATTGTAAAAATCGTGTGTACATCGCTAGAAAATCTATCTAAGAAGCTACAGTTGAAATTTTGAAGGCAATCAATCTAAAAATGTAATACTTACGAGTCTGCCTGATTTTGAAAACATTGGTTCACGTTCAATTTAAAGTTTTGAAACCGTTTTTCTACATGTCTTTAAAAATGTTTCCACCTAAAATAACTTTTGCATATCATTTCTGGGATGTTTATACATGATTGAAGTAAAAAAAGAGAATTTTGTTTTTTTCAAGTGCATATAAGGCCTTAAAGCAGTTTGAACGGATGTGATGATTAGTGGGACGTTCCCATGGTGATTACTAGACCAACCATCAACCCGGGAAAAAAGTTCATGTCTGAGTGGATATGTTCATATATGTATCAGATATATTTATATCTGACATTATACATTATCATATATCATAAGGTCTGATCATATTCCACATCACATATGCATATAGAAGATCATATCTGATCAAATACATTATCTAGCCTGACCATACATGAACCCATATCTGTTTATATCTGGCCAAGTACCAAGGCGAGTTGGTACCGTAAATTCGTATCTAAACATACATGATGGGATATGTGAACGTATCTGTTCGTATAAGATCATGTCCGATCAAATACGGTACCAGACTCCGCTATATAAATCTCATAAATGTTTTTATCTGGTCAGGTACCAAGGCGGTTGGCAGCGTGAAACCATATCTGAACATATATGATGTGATATATGAGCAGGCACGTTCATATAAAATTTCATCCCATCAGATACGATACCAAACCTGGAAAATATACGAAGTCTTATACACTCATACCTTATCGTATATGCAGTTCAGTTGTTCACACATGAAAACATCTGAATATATGAAACGATATATGAGGATATCAGACGATGTCCGATCAGATAAGGCATCACCTGACTATTATATGTGATCATGTGAGTTACTGTAATATTATCAATTATTAACACGTCAAGTGGTGACGTGTTAATAACCCCGCTCTATATATGTAAACATTTTAATATCTTCATGACTGCACCAACAAGATTTGATCTGTCTCAACAGGGTAAGATTTGCTCCGATATAGTCGGACTCATACCTGGTCTGATAGTTCAGATAAGCGATGATTCTATCATATGGGCAGGTCTATGATCATAGATGTCTAGGTCTACTGGGATCCACAGTATTTTATTCTTATACGGACAGACAGATCTGGTCCAATAAGATTAGATTTGCCTGACATGATCAGATCTGGTCCAATAAAATCAGATCTACCTGACATGACCAGATCTGGCCCAATAAAATCAGATCTGGTCCAACAAGATCAGATGTTGCCTAGGGATTGGATCTGATCAGACCTGCTGCGATATGGACGGGTCTGCTCTCAAAATTATCAAAATGGCTCTGATATGATCATACATGCTCCTATGTAAGCATACATGATCTGCCATGACACTACATGAACATATATGGCCTTTTTTCTTGTCTGATCATATCTGATTCTACAGATATGATTCAGATATAATCAGATATGAACTTTTTTCCCGGGATGGCGGCATGCCGATAACCCGTACAATAACGTCTTATAACCTTTACGAAATATTCTCTCGAAAACCAGGCACGAAAGGTACCAGGTACGGGAATTCCACGAAAACATTCTTCTTCGTAATAAAAAACGAATTCAGAATGACTTACACAACCTTTTCTCACTGTCCAAGTGGAGCTATATAAATTTGCAAAGTCGATAGATCTGCTTAAGGTGACAAATACTGGACCGACCACTTTACGTTGAAACTCAGGAATTAATTGAGACCTCGTTAAAATAAAAAAATAAAAAAAAGGTATTTATCTAAAGACTTTGAATCGACGTCGCGCAAGAGCGCGTCGACGAATCGAAAATCTAATGACATTTTACCCATGTAATGTGCATTTTTTCCTATCGATTTTGTTTAGGCTATTTTTCGATCCGTCTACTCGATCCTGAGATTCCATAATTTTCGAACCTCCGAACGATTTTATGACCACAACAATTATTCCACACTCGTGGATTTGTTAAATTCAATAAAGTATTCGGTCATGTCGTAAACGTACTGCATACGCTCTTATGAGTATTACTCAACACTTTTTCCAACAGTCGCAGAGAGCGATGCGTTTTAGACTCGCTCTACGCAGCCTCGTGACGTAGCCCGGGCATACTAAGTCTCTCGCACTTCTCGACAGTTGACTGTTAGGACCACGGTTTTTTATACAGTGGGGAAGAAAATTACGTAACGCAATTTGGGGCGTTCGGTCAGTCGTCACGGTCTACGTACGTAGGGGGGGCGGGGGACATCAAGGTCTGCGTTACGTCACGATTTTAGAACTGCCAGAAATAGCCAAATATTTGCATGTTCAAGTTTAGAATTTGAAACTCACGCGCAATTTTACCGCAGAAAGTTGACAGCTTTTCATACGGAATGTCAGTTAAGGGGGGAAATCACTGTGCAAGAGCTTGCACAGTGATTTTCCACAGTGATCTTTCCGAATATCCCCAAGCAAAATTTGAAGAAAAAAAAATGTTTTTCATAATTCTTAAAAGTACATATTTTGAAAAATATGTTGGCAACTTTTTTATTCACAAGTTCGAAAATTGACGGGGTTACAGTCACATTAGTGAGAACAGGTAGCGCGACCGGTTAGTGTCCTCAGTCTCTACAGGTGTGGCATGGTTCACAATAGATGAAGTGCAGGCTCTTGTTATTTTGTGAAATATAATGAAGGTGAAGAACCGTCATATCGCCCACGATTAGTAAGTATCAGTATTCTAGAAAAAAAAAGATAACATTATATAATAAAAAACGGAACGAAAACTTTGAGCTCGTTTTTCTCGAAACTACTTTTTCAACCTTGTCCCAGTGAATACTTAAAAACTTATCAAACGATTTTCAATTTTTGATGTTGACATTTTTGTATTCGCAGTGCACGTGGACAATTTTTCAAATTTTGATAATTACTATTTTCAAAGACTGCTTAAAATACAAAAAGGGCCTTGAAAATAGACAAAAATGTCCAAACTGTCAGCATTTTGTAAAAGAAAAACCAAAATAAAAAAAACGGCTACGCATGACGATAGCTACATTTGTATAGATATCGATAAATTATTGACTTTTCATTTACAGCTAACTTTTGATAAAGATATCGATAGGACAATGAAGAGAATTTTTTTGTTTCGTCGTCAAATCCAGGCATATATCTCGGTTAATTTGCAAGATTTTTTCATAAAAGTTGGAATAAAGTTGGTTGAATATATACTTTATAAAATGCGTGATAAACCCGATTCATTTATAATTAGTTGTGTCTGTAAAAAAATCGCAATGATTGACGACAAAGCACCTGTTATGTAACGAAATAGGGGGGGGGGGGTCAGGCCAGGCGTTACGGTCCTGCGACGTGGGGGGGGGGGGGGGGGGGGGGGTTCAAATGGTGAAGTTTAGGATAGTAATTTGTGTACGCCGCCACAGGTCTTGAAACGACGCTAGATTTCGGTGGTGAGAGAAGGTAACCATAATCCTCGCGTTTTTACGGCCTGTACCCACTACGCGGCGCCTGCGATAGAGGATAAACTATATTGATAGACTGTATTCGTGCTTATTTGCTCGCAGCTCGCACGTTTATGCAAATGATATTTACTCAATCAATCCAAATATATTAAAGTAAGTACTTCTACTTACGATACGTGTACTTACGGTTGTCACCATGATAAAGCCGGGCGCGATGTTGGAATGCAAAACGGGGTATAAATCCGTTAAAGAAAACGCTCTATCTTCAAAGTGCCAGCGACTATGATTCGGGTCGCTTGAGATCAGCTCCTCGCATCCAAGGGACTTACAATAATAAATTCATTGATAGAATTAACGCATGAACAAGCTTATTTGCTTCTGATATTCATATTTGTAATACCTTATACCAATGCACATGAGCACATACGGTTATGATTGATTAATGCGCACGCGCTGTGCGCGGTATGACGCTAAACTACCCTGCCCGCAGCGCAGCCCTTACGGCCACAAGTCGTAAGAGATAATTTTTAGGGCACGTAGCAAACATCCCCCACCCCTATCGTATACTTAAAGAAAAAATCAACCAATCGACCGCTGAATTCATGTCGATGTAAGCTATAAAAGGAATAAAAGTTAATGTTTTCTAAAAATTTTTTAAAACTCTTTTGGATACCAGTATCTCACTTACGTTGTGGATGTCCTTTTCTAGGTTTCTACGAGTTGAAATATCTTGAAATACTTTGCCCTGCTGAATATAAATTTGAAATCATATACGTATAGTTTCTTCAAACATATTTGAAATGCATTACTCTTTGGATTGAAACTGGAAGAGGAAAGGAAATTTCCTCCCTTTAAAAGAAGAAATGATATCACTTTTGAAAACGTTCAAAAAGTTATAGAATTACGCCAAGTGATAAAAAAATCCCCCCGAAAACATCGGCCTTTGTTTTACCTCATAACAATGTGGTTTACCTTGAAATGAATAATTATTTTTTGTAATTCAATGAAGGGTTTTATTATATTCTTTCCATTAATCAATCGACCAAAAAAATACTCAAAAAATAACCAAGTACAATATACGTATTATGCGAGCGGACAAGACATGGTGTACAGAAAATCGTTAAATCTTAGAAATGGTCTTATTGGAAATGTTTTATTTTGATTAAGAAAATCTCATTATTATAAGAAAAAATGATATCACCGTTATAAAAAAAAAACGTATGAACAAAAGTACGCTAGAAATAAAATCACTTAACGTGCATGGTTAAGGGGTGAGATGCAGTCAGAATTTTCAAAAAATCGTTTTTTTTATTTACATTTTCTTGAAATATGGTGTTTCGAAAATATTCCCTGAAAAATTCAAGTCAATCCGATTAATAGTTTCCGGGATATCCCACAATTTGTGAAGGGGCGTCGGGTCCCTATGGCAGGTAGCGACTGACAAACGCGCAAACGATAATACCCGGGAAGGCAGAATGCTTCGAAGGCAACCACAAATTGATATTTCCGAAGCTTCCACATCGGCAGAAGCCCTATTGTATGGGCCAGGAATTGATGATTCGATGTAAGTAATTTTTTAATTGCTATTTCTATACATAAATCAAGTGTAAAATTGGAAAACCGTTTCAGAAATATTCATAAATGTATTACTCAAAAACTATGAACATTAGCAAAATTTTATAAGGAATACTTTCGTTTTAAAATTGCCCAAAATATTGAAAAAGAATAATTCATCCCAAAAAACGTTAATTTTTTGAAAAATTGTTTTAACAATTAGTTATAAACAATTGAATGCTCGACTTTTCGGCAAAAAATGTGATATTCGGATTCAGCGGATCAAAATACACAAAAAAAAGTTTAGCTCCATCCATCGAACTCAAAATTTTACGAACATATAATACCGTATCCACATCGAAAAACTTTAAACGCATTTTTCTCGAAACTATGTTTTCCACGTCGGTGACCACTATAATTGAAAAACCACTCGATGGATTTTGATGAAATTTTTGTGCTCATTGATGGCATTGAAAACTAGTCCTTAATCAGATGATTTTCATTTTTGTTGAAAATTTCTATTCTTTTAAAACAATAAACGAGCGATTTTTCGGTCGAAAATCGAAAGTTGTCTGTCAGAAGCCGACATTTTGTTAATTTTTGAAAAAAAGCTTCGAATAAGGACTAGATTCATTATTAACCTAATGATTTTTTTTGTTTTTTTTTTTTATTGCAGATGATCCAGTAAAATATTATGATGGTCACCGCAAAGCACTACATGCCGATGGGAGCCGATAAAGATGGCGATATTTATATAAATAATCAATATTTTTCTTTGAAAATTTGTACAAGTCAAGTTGAAATATAACATGAAAAGTCTGTGTAACCACTTTTGTAAAACAAACTTAATTACTATTTTAAAAAATTATTGAAAATGCTCGTTTTTTCACGCCTCTGACTCCATCTCACCCCTTAAGAAGAAGACAAGACTCGGGAAAATATAGAATTTTTCATTCTTTCTATTCGAATAAATAACTTTTGTGGCATCATATTTGCAACGGCCAAAATATATTTAATGTTATCTGTAATACAGGGTGCGCCAGAGAAACTTACTTATTTGAAAAAATTCCCGCGCGGTGAGTTTGGCGGGTAGAGGGGCGAGAGGGGGCGCATCTGGAGGGGGAAGTTCCCAAGTTTGTTTCTCCCTCCAGTCAGTTGCCATCATGCTCTGGTCTAGAGAGCAGCGGGCCTTCGCAGTCGAGAGCTTCTTTTCTAACGGTCGCTCACTTGTTGCTACGCAACTTGCCTTCCGCGCTCGCTTTGAAATTCCTCCTCACAGACTCGTTCCTGGCCGTAATTCGATTCTGTCGTGGGTTAACTCATTTCGGGAGTGTGGAAGTGTCGCTAAACCCAAAAATGAACTTCAACGGACCATCAGAACTCCGGAAAATGTCGAAAGAGTGAGGCAGTCAGTTGTGCGTTCTCCCCGGCGTTCGGCTCGCAAACACGCAGCTGCTATGGGAATTTCTGACACCACTGTTCGACGAATTCTCCATGAAGACCTTCAATTTCATCCCTATAAATTGGCTGTTGTGCAAGAATTAACTGAACGCGATTTTGTTGCCCGTCAAAATGCATGTGAAATGCTGGTTGACAACCTGCCTGAAGACGCGGTCGTTTTTTTCAGTGACGAGGCTCACTTCCACATTTCCGGGTGCGTCAACAAGCAAAACATGCGTTATTGGTGTGGTGTAAATCCACGTGAGCTTCACCAGAAGCCACTTAATTGTGAGCGAGTTACTGTCTGGTGTGCGATGTCGGTAATGGGAATAATTGGTCCTTATTTTTTTGAAGAAAACGAACGCGCAGTTACCGTGAATGGAGCTCGTTACAGGAACATGATCGAGGAATTTTTTCTTCCAAGACTCGAAGAAATGAACGTTAGGAACGTGTGGTTTCAGCAAGATGGAGCCACAGCACACACAGCACGAGACTCAATGAATTTGTTGCGACAACATTTCCCCGACCGCCTCATCTCTCTCAGAGGCGATCTCCAATGGCCGGCACGCTCTCCAGATTTGACTCCATGCGATTTCTTTTTATGGGGTTGTTTGAAATCTCTGGTTTATGTCGATCGACCACGGACCATAGCACACCTCAAGAACAACATTCGCGACGCCATTGCCAACATACCGATTGATATGCTGCAAAGAGTGGATACGAATTTCAAAAATCGACTTCATCAGTGTATGCGCAATGGGGGTCGCCATTTATCCGATGTCATTTTCAAGACTGCATGAAAAAAAAAAATTGGGATATTGTATTCTCAAAAAAAAAAATTTAAAACAATAATTGAAGTACTTTTGTTTTTATTGACCTTTCAAATAAGTAAGTTTCTCTGGCGCACCCTGTAGATATGTGATAATGTAAGAAATTCATATCTTTATCTTACTTTTTTAATTATATAAATCAAATAAGATTTCAAGTTCGCGGGGACTAAAGGGCACATCACTGATATAATCTGTCCTTCACGGGATCATTAATTTAATTGCCATTGACATAAGCAATTCAGGGTAAGGATGTTTTTAATGTGGTTTTATGAAGAGGTTGGAGAATAATTGTATTTCTTTGAAATACAATAATGAATACCATTATCTAAAAAATGCTATCTCCAATCACGACCATAGAACACGGTCTTCCATACAGGTCTGGCAACGATGGAAGTGGGGCTAGGCACTCATAGCTGCGTTCGACTTGGGCTCTTACACGCTTACAGCGGTGCTGTGGCACGGTCGGGTTGAATTATATGCGCTTCGACGAGCTACGCTTCCCAGAACTCAAATCGTTCGAGTTAGTATGATAAGTATGAAGATGGTGAACGCTCCTATTGTTTTAAAACTATTGACGAGTGGTTCAACATAATTAACAATTAAACTGAGAGTGATTAAGATTGCGGTCTAATATACAATAGTAGTGATGAAGAGATGAAATGGGAACATTTTTCCCAATTTACGAATATCTCCTTTAAAAGAAATCCCCCTCGGATCCGGAACTATATTGAAGAAGTTATTTTATTAGAAATAGGATCCTTCAAATTAACGGCAAATAGTTTGCGTGGAGCTGTTGCCGCCATTTTTTATATATTCTCATAAAAAACTGATAACTCAAGTAGCAGTTTCCAAAAAATTGCTCAAAAATCGGCTAAAAGTGCACTAAATGTCCGCCCAGAGGTTACCTTCGAGTTGACTATCCAAAAAGATAACTGCCATTTTTCGGACACATGATAACTTATAGGTAACTTCCAAGTGGATGTTTGGTAGCCATTTAGACAACTTCTGGACAACTATTTGGAAATTGCTACCTTTGTTCCGAAAATGGGCGTGCTTTCAACGCCCACGCTTTAGCTGCCCTACCGCACTGAGAGAGGGGGTCATGAGCACAATAGGACGTAATGACGTCACACGTGACGTCATAAAAGCTTCTGTAAGTGCGCACAGAGCCAAGTCAAACAACACGAGCAATGCTCACAGATTCTAAAAGCGTGTAAGCACCCATGTCGAACGCACCGTTAGTGGAGTCGTTTTTTATTCCGATTTCTATCGCTTGATGTGTGACAGTGAAGGAATGTGGTGTGCGACAAAGAGATAGACAGCTCTTCTGTCTCCTTCGCTCCTAACCATCCTGACCTTCGCGCATGCGTCGTCCGCTCTAACATAATTTACCGTATTGTCGTGTAAGCTGCATAACATACGAAATCAATAAAAAGTAATGTATCGATTTAAAAGAAAGATGATTACCATTATAACCTTCGTAATAGGGGTTTTCTGTATCCGACAAATTTATTTCAATACTTAAGCGGCCGCGATAAATATGAACAATACTGATTTTCATTATTGTAAAAAGACAGTTTGGCATAGTTGCGGCAGGCTCATTGTCAGCTCTTTGCCTGGTATTTTGGGATCCAGTCCACTTCGCTTGTTTTTTTTAATTCATTTTTTAATTGTGATTTTACACAATCTTAGAATTGATTATTTATTCTTAATAAATACTTTGTGAAATTCAAGCCGCCGTGATAAGCAAGAATAAACATTGCTATAAAGAAAAATATTTAGAACATGTTATCAGATGAAATCGCGGAACTTGTAGCGTAAGACCTCGTGGTATCTGATTTCAAACAGACGTCGTATCAAGAGACGCGGCAACTTCTCGACGCCAAGTGATAAAAAAAGAGCACCACTCCCATAAAAAAGATGAGCACCACAGTCACGGACAACGAACACGCCTCAACTCTTTTTACAGTAAGATGGGCTTTAGCAGACGATTTTTTAACTTACAAGGAGACGGCACGACCGTGGGTTCGGGGATTTGGCCGAATTTTGTTATGGTGAACGAGGACCCCTAGCACCTTGCGTGGTTAAGGGGGGATTGTCTTTTTTTTCGCAAAATTTACCGCTTTTTGGGAATTTTTTTGTGAAGAAAGTATACAACGGAAAACTTGTGAAACTTGGCATATAGTTTTATTGATCTGTTTACTACATACAAAAAATTTTTTAAACAATTTCATAAAAAAATCCGCCTCCCACCCCCCTCGACGCGCGATGGTCCTTTTTTGATGGTGTGCGCGAACGTGAAGGACAGCCTTCACGTTCATCCTGCAACAAAAACCCAAAAAGCATTTTACTTTAGACACATATAGCTATCGTTCGATGAAGGGAAAAAAAAATTGACGATTTGGTGACGTTTTGAACTTGAAGTATCGATTTTTTGAAAAAAAATCGATCGATTTTTTGTTATAAATAAAAAACTATTAAACGTATTGCTTTTTTGCTTCATCAAACGATAAAAGGATGTCAGCTGAGCATTCTGTCCAAATTTGAAGGCAATGGGTTGAATAGTTTTTGAGAAATCGTGCACACGAGTTGTGAAAAAGCTGTTTCGAGAAAAAAGCGTTTAAAGTTGTGAGTACAGTTTATGGGACATATCGAGTACTTACAGTATTTTTAATCTAATCTGCTATGCCAGGGCCATACAGGATGCCTTCCTCGGCTTCGAACAACTCATTCAGTGAAGCAGTTTCGCTTCTGCGTCTTGTTCGAGCCTCTTTCGTTGCTTCGAGGCTGCGTCTCGTTGACCTCTCTATCCGCTGCTTATCTCGCGCATCGACGAATATTGATGCTTGCTGGCCAACGACGATTCCAATCGTCGTCATTGTTTTAAGGACTGCTGTAAAGCCTTCGTTAAAAATCCCTGCGGCCAAATAAGCCGCGATGTCGATCGTTTTCGCGTCACAGTGAAGGTGTTTAGGTGCGAATCGCCAAACGGTTGCGTTGAAGCTTTCGTTGTTGTTTTGAGTATCGCCACCTAAACACCTTTCCAGCAAGTCTCTCGATGATAAATCAATGTAAATCGGCTTAATAGCATTCGCGACGTCTTCATGCAGTGGAGCTTCGTGATCAAATTCGTCCAGAGTTTTTTCGGCTTCGGCAATGCGCCATTTGCACCAGCTTTGTGACCCCGCGGGACAGTACATATGCTGAGGATTTTCATTCTTCGAGATCTTGTAGTAGAACGTTGCCCACACAGCATTGTACGTCTCATCAACAGAGTCTGGATGTCTTCTGATAGCCAAACCGTAGAAAATTGTTAATTCTTTTATCAATTTATCAATTTTCCTTTTCCTCCAAGTTTTTTCGTTTTTTTTTCACATTTCTCAGTCGCGAGCCCATACGCTTCTCAACGTGCCCGACGCATTCCTTTTTCTTCACGATCAAATCATCGCCGTAAGGTTTGTCTTCCAACAAGGCTTTGAATGTTTTCGTGTCACCATCGCCGATGTATTTCGTGTACCGTACTTCATGCATTTCCCAAGATCGTCGGAACATGTCTTTGATCGCGTCAACTTCCATCTTTCCAGCTGACCCATCGTGATTTGCCATACATTCACTGCTGTGTTCTTCGAACCAATCGTCGTATTCTTCGGTACCGGATTTTGATTGCCACCATTTACAAGCGTGACAGTAAGACGATTTCACGACAAGGTCAACCACTTTGCTTGAATATTTGCCGATGAGTGTCGTGATTCCAAACAAGGAACTATATCCTCGCTTTTTCCATGTTCCGTCTCCCGACACAGAAATATCTGTCTCTGGATTTCCGTGCTCAGCATTCTTCGCTTTCTCTTCTTTCACTGCCTTTTTCGCACACAGCTCCCATACAGCTTTGGCTCCACTGTAAATGTTCTCCAAGGAGGCATAGTACAAGGTTGTGCTGAAATCTTGGGATAGATCCATCAAGCCACAAAATAAATGTATGCCCTCTCTGCCTACTCCCAATAGTCTCATCACAAAAACCATTCTCCGGTTTATCTCACACGATTTGTCATCGACGAGAGAACAGGAATCAATATATTGCACACGACACTTGCACTGCACAACTATTTTAAAACCCAAGCCGCGAGAACTGGATTCGCCAAATTTGATCGGTCCTTTGCATTCCTGACATATTACGAGTTGCGAGATTGCAGAGAAAACCGATAGAAACGCGATAATGCGATATCCATGACCCGGGTCCGTAATTATTTCTTTGTCTTCCGCTGTCGACAGTTTCTGGGCCGACGTACTTGCAAACGTCGTTTCCGTTTCTCGGGTGTGAATATTCCCAACAAATTTCCTTTTTTTCGGTCTAGCAGCACGACTATGAGTATCACTTCCCTGTTTTCGATCCATGATATATACGTCTGTTACCAGTAAACTCTCGTTCGAGACTGCGCGACTCTCCACCGAATATTTCGATCTCGCACGACCGTTAGGACTCGTCCTTCATTGAATTAAATGCCTATTGTATGCTGTCCCGTTATTTTTATGGTCCGCCGAGCAACAGATTCGGGCAGCTGCCGGGCGCGCCGACCCCTGCCGTGTGACAACGAGCGCGCGGCCACCGCGAATCGACACGCAGGTATAAAATCGCTTATAACTTCGCCATTTTTGAGAATTTTAATTTGAAATTTTGCACACATATTCTCAACACTTTGAAGAATATGAAACAGCGGTCAGCGAAAAAATCGATTTTTTGTCGAAAAAAAAGAAAATCCCCCCTTAATATGCGTTTTATTTCAGGTAAAACGCTGCTATTGCACCCTTTTGCGATATTTTTGTTGCCATTTTTTACGATTATGGTATTTGCGCTTCAAATATATCAATTGTTTACATTTAAGTTATATCAGAAAAACGCTTACACGCCGTAAGGTGGTTTCGATCCCGGGACCTCTGAGTGATGAGCTGTGACGTTGTCCACTGAGCTAGTTCTACTTGTTAATTTTTTTAACTTTCGTATCGGCTACATATTGTACAATACACAATATGAGTTTATTGAAAAATGGGTGGATTAACAAGAGTAAATAACATTATCGGATCAATTACTTAATTGCGTTCGCATAGAGGGCGATAACCGCATAGAATTACATAGCCTTCAATTTTTTTTTGTCCGATCATTCATTTTGGCTAGTGCGGCTAGGTCATCGCGAGATACCGACTTGAAAATGTTTTCCATTCGCGACGTCATCTGTAACTCAAGTTACTTAGCTAACCATGAGCCAATTGCTCGATGGAACTACGTGTGCAAGGCGAGGTCAGCTCTCGTCATTGCCGATTTTGTCCAGATTCACAGTATATGTAGGGCTTGACTAAATGAAAGTGACGCAAGTGGGAACTCCAGATGGCCAACCGTTTAGGAAATGAAATTTTTATCGCGGATCGGTCAATACATAAGTCTTTTATGTTAGCATAATTTTCACGCAGTGGTTGGCGCAGCGGCACGAGTCCGAATTCCTAATGCGAGGGTAGCAGGTTCGAGTCCCCGTGCCGACCCTTTTTTTGTTTTTGGCTTCTTTTCAATTTTGACGATACTTACACTACAAATTAACCGAAATAATGCATAGTGGAGTGTATTTATTTATATTTTCACAAACGGCATAGGGCGTCATTATTTTAACAGGCGAATAATTTGGAAGGCAATCTTTCAATAGCGGAGTTTAATCTGAGGCTTAAAAAGCAATAAAATGCCTTTCTTCAGACTGCAAATTTTGCTACGGCATGTGTTACGACAAAAGTGTCGAAATATATATGTATACTAAATTTTTTGAAAATGTATCATTTATGAACGTTTTGTATGTTTCATACGCATCTGGAATATATGTATGGTGTGTTTGTTCATATATAGATACATAGATATAGTAATGTGTATTCAGATATACATAACATACCTTAAATATATTCGGATTTAACATTTAAAATATATAAAACATACATTCAGTTGGTATGTTTGATATATTTAAGATATATCTTGAATGTATTTATATTAATATATCGCATAGGTTTTACTCATGCCCAAAAATATAATTGACATATCCAACTTTTGGAACCAATTTTATTGAGTACATGTTTTATATATTTTTCGATATATTTTTTATATATTTTATTTTTTTGTGGGAAGCTTTGCCTGGTCATCGTAGGCCCAAAAGGCAATACCATAATCATGGTTTACAAAGAGGTACTGGGTGGAAATAAGTGTGTGTGCATGCGTGTATTTTTAATACTTCGCCGAGCAGTGCTTTAATCCTGGTTTACATCGTTGTGTTGACGAAGACGACGTAAACGGTAAAGCTTGGACTCGCTTCCAAAGCTCCCCAAAAGAAAAAATCTAAAGGATTGAGATCCAGAGAGCGAGGGGGCCATACGTGTGGCGCAGGACGTCGTCCTATCCATCGGGTACCAATCATGTCAATGAGGAAAGCGCGGACCCGGAGACCCCAGTGTGGTGGTGCCCCATTGTGCATAAAATAAATCCTGTTTCGGCGTTCTCGAGGAATTATTTGGCGTAGCCGGCGCCTTAGTTCGTGTCGCAGAAACTCAACATAACTTGCGGTATTCAACCGCAATGGAAGATAGACAGGCGCAACGAACTAATTCCCGATTATTCCTGCCCAGACGTTGAAGGCAAAACGACCCTGGCACATCCGCTGCATCATAGCATGTGGATTTCGTTCGGCGTACCAGTACTTAGAGTATTGTTTACTCGGGCTTGGCGATCTCCAGGGTCCAATGCTTGCACGTATTGAACACGATAGGATTTCAATCCTTCCTCACGCATTATGCGCCTCACCGTCGTATGCGATGTTCCCACGCGAGCGGCTATCCGACGCGTTCCCATGACCGGAAAAGCCCGTGCAAGCACGATGACGCGTTCTTCAACTCTCCAAAGGATACGAGGACGGCCAGCCCGCTGGTAGCCAGCATGTTGGACTTCAAATCGTTCCTGAACAGCAAAATGTTCATCTAGACATTGAAAATCACGTCTCTCATTTATTTCACGGGCTCGGGCATAATTTCCAAAATCGTCGTCTAATGCTCGTAGCATTAGACGTTGGTCCCGACCACCTCGTGATGACGCCGCCGCTCCATGATTTTTCTGTCGCGTGTTTTTAAATGAAAGCGGCGACCATTTTTTTCTAATCAATTTTTGGAGGATTAATTTTAAAAGTTATATTTGGATCCGGACATTCGATAGAAAATACAAAAATTCGAACGGTTTTTCAATCTTCAGTGCAAGACAGTCACATTCGTGTGGAGACAGCCTAGAATTTTGCAACAGTTTCGGAGGTTTGAAGCAGAGCGTTCAATATTCAAATAGTCTCCTGCTAAGTGTATGCCTAGGCACTTTGCTCTTGAACGAGCATAGGTAGTGTTCCCCCACCAACGCTGGACTCGCTCAGTTGACGAAGCAGCTCCAGCCGAGTAGGGGCAATGGGGAAGCGCTAGCCGAGCTTTGCTGGCGTGGCAGAGAGGTGAAAAGCTTTTTCCTCGATTTTATCATCTATTCTAAGTCTATTCAAACAATAATTAGGGAAGTATTATTTTGAAGATTTTTTTCGTCTTTGATCTGTTTTCCCCCTATAAGATCGCGTTTTTGATCTATAGTCCCTCAGAGAATTTTATTCTTCGTGATGAGTAGAATTGTTTAGAACAATAAAAAATTTGACCTTGAATTTCAGGGTCGGGGTTAATTTTGTGGCTACAAGTTTTGGTAGATCTCCACTGATCTCGACCTGGAGAATCATTTGGCGAAGTTGCGACCAATAATTTCTTTCCACCCTGTACGTTGACCGTGACGTTCTCGCAAAGGAAGTATGTAGCATTGCTTACGACGCGATCTAATGACTTTATTCGATTGAGTCTGGAACGGCAAGTGTGGAAGAAGAATAATTTCTGTTGGAAACAATGGCTCGAAAATGCAGTCGAATATTATGCAACCTCAAGATTGAGTAGACGGATAGAAAAATGAAACTAACACGGAGACGGCACGACCGTGGGGTCGCGGATTTGGCCGAAGTTTTTTGTGGCTAAAGAGGACCCCTAGCACCTCACGTGTTTAAAGTAGTAGGGCGCACTACTCAGAAAATTTCGAAGAAAATCGATTTAAAGTTTCTTAGGCGCCTTATGAGTTTTAAATGTCAGGCACTTGTCGAGCCGCCGTCTAGTCTAGACGGTTAGGGCTCGGTCGTTTGCGCCGGAGGTCTCGCGTTCGATTTCTCCTTCGGATCTTATTTTTTTCTTCTTTTTTTTGTTATCCCAACAATTATTCAAATCATTTCTCATCCCTACATTATTTAAAAAAATTTATTTACATTAGTTTTCAAAATTATTTTCATTTTTTTAAAATTATTTTCTTATTTTTTTCCAAAAAAACAATTCTTAACGGTGGGTTTTTTATTTTTCATTGTAAAGTATATGAGGAGGAACATTGGGTTTTTAATGAGAATAACAAAGTCAATTACGAAAAATTCAATTTTTATTCATATAATAATTATATACAAAAACCGCAGTGGTAATTATCGTAGAACCAAACAAAGCAATAATTTTTGCGACATCTTGCGCAACATATAAAAGCGGATTTTTTACAATCGCAGGGAGTTTGTAATACATCCGTACAAAAACATGTCCCATTAACATTCATGAAAATGTTTCTAGTAACTGATAATTTTGAGGCAAATCAGGCGTATGCAATTATTTCTCGGAATATTGGTGACGATAATTGATGGTGAATTATTAAATGGATTTTTATACAATCTTCCCGGGAAATAATTTCACGATTCTGCTGTAACAATTCGCTGCAATTTTGCAAGCGCTTTCGGAAATTTTTAGCTTGTCTGTAAAAGTAAACGTCACAAGGTTGCACCAGTGGAGTGCATTTTGGAGGAATTACTTTTACAGAGCAAGTTGGCATATTTTCGTCATCTTGGCAAATGTCATCATACATCTCTGGATTTATTTGACCCCCCCCCCCCCCCCCAAGAGTCAATGAGAAATAAAAATTTATTCTCCCGACCATGATGTTGCAATGACGTTCGTATATGTATTGGCATAGCCATCTACAAATTTCTGAATACGAGGTCCGAAATGACCGATCGCCTCTTGCAAACATACGAAGACATGTGGGAGCAGTTTTCCGGATAAGGTTATGGAATATTGTGCGGTGTACGAGTGCGTCGCTTTATTCAAATCCGACTTTCTGACGAAAACTGTTTTACTCCTTTTTTAAGTGAGTGTCCTGATGAGAACAGATTGATATTGACATCCTGAAAAAATAGTATTTTTAATATTAAAAAATATTCGAATATGTATGTAGAAAACTTTTTATATAATTAATTTTGAATTTATACATTTTGCATCGGTAAAAACATTTTGTACGCAGAAAAGTTGTATTTACCTGTTTGGTCAGTATTTATAACATAATCCTCATGGTGTTGAGGTATTAAGCGGCACGTCTGTCGATGAAAGATCTCTGCAGACACCCGGATTCCCTCCATTGATGCCGCCTCTCTTTTCGAAACCAATTTCGTGATTTTCCGTTGAGAAATGTTGTGTTTCTGTTTGAATGCCATGACCCATCGATCAAACGCCTTGAAATTGAAATCGATGAATTGTGCAGCAGCAGCCAACGCCCATTGTTGTAAATTTCTTGTCGTAACTTGCTGATATTGCTGTCTTGCTTTCACAAAACGGTCGTAGGTCCACGAATCTATCACCTCAAATTTGTCCAATCTCGTTCCACCACTTTTAATATCATTCTTCCACTGTAAATTACATTCTTTTCTCTTTAAGCGGCTGCATTCTTTTTTTTGCAATGTCGCCAAAGACCACGTGGGATGCGCTTTAGTAATGTTCACGACTTTGACTTTGTAGGCGATGGGTATCATTTCACTTCTATTTTTTTCGGTTCCGGTTCATACTCGTCTGGAGAAGAATCAAGTTGGGACACTTCGAACTGTAGTTCTTCGCAATCCTCATGAGCGTGATATAATTCCTCTTCAATTACGATTTTTTTTCACCCAAAGTTCCAATGTATTATTATAAAGTTATTAAATTCTTTTCCGTCAACAGATTTTCATACTAAACTACTGCGTCCTTCAATCGCGATTTTGATTTATCACTGTACATGGATTCTTCAGGAATTTCCTCTCCTATTTCTGGCTTCCTTCCTGGCTTTCAGAAGAGTCAGCAACTTCTTCAGTCGACATTTTTAACTTCGAGTTGTAAGAGAACTTCGAAATTTAACAATAAGAAATAGGCAAGTCTGTTCACGACGGAATCGAAAAATGAACTGCTATTCAATTCTCACAGACTCACTCACAGTCCTATGCGCAGATGTGCGTTATAATTCTAAGGAGACCCCAGGTCAAAATTCTTTAGACCCTTACAAGGCCATAAAACCAAATAGAACAACGAGCACGAATATTTTTTAGTGAATGAAAAACTTTACGTTCTTCAGCTAAAATAAATTAAACAAAATAATGTTGGGATGAGAAACGTTTTGAATAATTGTTGGGATAACACAAAAAAAAAATAAGATCCGAAGGAGGAATCGAACGCGAGACCTCCGGCGCCAAAGACCGAGCCCTAACCGACTAGACTAGACGGCGGCTCGACAAGTCCCGGACGTTTTAAACTCATAAAGCGCCTGAGAAACTTTGAATCGATTTTTCTCGGAATTTTCCGAGTAGTGCGTCCTACGACTTTAAAATACTTACCTCACTGGAAGCTTTATATTGATATAGCATATTCGTTTGCGTTGTTTTTCTACCGTTTTTCGTACTTCTGTGGTGACGCCGAGCGGCTGCGCGTTGTTTTTGTTTCGGAGAATGTATCGCGCCATCTTTGACTCATTGGCTCAATTCCACCAGGCAGAATTGAAAGTGAAAGCTTCCAGTGAGGTAAGTCTTTTAATATGCGTTTTATTTCAGGGAAAACACTGCTATTAAATTACTAGACCGTCACTGGAAGCTTTATATTGAGACCTGTTTGTTATCGCCTGGTGCCGCCCCTTTAAAAGAAACTTAATTCATTAAGCGCCAATGTGATACGATAAGACAAAGTATACAGCGGTTTTCAATCAATCATTGAACCCTTTGAGAAGTCACACAAAAAATCGACTAGGTAATAATAACAATCATCAAGTTAAGCCATTGGTTTGAACAATTGTGCAATATTTTCAGTATTATTATCGCCCATTACTTCTCGTCGGTAAAATTGCTCGAATGTATTAGCTGATCGCCAATTTCCTCGGGCCAAGATTTTGAACTTGAAAAATAAAAAGAATTAAAAAAAAATAATGTAAATAAATTTTTTTAAATAATGTAGGGATGAGAAACGTTTTGAATAATTGTTGGGATAACAAAATAAGAAGAAAAAAAAATATCCGAAGGAGGAATCGATCTCGAGACCTCCGGCGCAAAAGACTGGACCCTAACCGTCTAGACTAGACGGCGGCTCGACAAGTGCCTGACATTTTTAACTCATAGGGCGCCTAAGAAACTTTGAATAAAATTTTCTCGGAATTTTTCGAGTAGTGCGTCCTACTACTTTAACCACGTGAGGTGCTAGGGGGCAAGAGGCCCCCTACACCACAAAAAAATTCGGCCAAATCGCCGACCCCACGGTCCTGCCGTCTCCTTGTTAGACGTTTTCATGTGTGAACAACTGAACTGCATATACGATAAGGTATGAGTGTATAAGACTTCGTATATTCTCCAGGTTTGGTATCTTATCTGATGGGATAAAATTTTATATTAACGTACCTGCTCATATATCACATAATATATGTTGAGATATGGTTTCACGCGGCCAACTCGCCGTGGTACCTGACCTGATAAAAACATATATGAGATCTATATAGCAGAGTTTGGTACCGTATTTGATCGGATATGATCTTATACGAACAGATACGTTCACACATTACATCATGTATGTTCAGATACGAATTTACTGTACGAACTCGTCTTGGTACTGAGCCAGATATAAACATATATGAATTCATATATGGTCAGGCCAGATACAGGAAACGACAGACTTATGCAAAAGTATAGTATTGTACCATAAGTTATCAATTAAATGCAAATCACATAAACACTGTGCTAATTGTGAACCTGTGAGATTCGTCCTGTCAACAGTTTTAGAATTAGACCAAGTTATCCAACGTTTCCAAGCCACCTCGTAGGTTTTTAGAGTAGACTTTCGCCACGAATTCCGAAGCAACGATAATTGTTCCGTGTTCCACGTTTCTATCCCCTCGGACCACCCTCATATTTCCACACCTCGAGAACGATGTTCTCGACCCTCGGGGCACTGAACGCGTTGTGAAATAGGGCTTGACGATCTTTCAGGTCTCGAGACACATAATTGTAGACAACATGCGCGGTCTCTGAGGCAAAGACATCTATCATCGGGGTTCCCCACTCTGCAAACGCTTTGTCCACACAGGTCGGTCGAAGGTGCCACTCCGGAGGTTGGCGATGCCGCGACAGATGATCGGCATGATTATTGTACTTGCCTGGGGTATAGTGTACGATGAAGTGTATTTGGTGCTGCTCGGGCAAATTTAAAATTTGACAAGTTATTTTCATCAGGGGTACTGATCTCGTCCTTCCTTCTTTCCGTAGATAAGCGACTGCAGTGCTGTTGTCGCATTGTATGAGTATCGAGCTGTGACGCAGTGCCTGCGCTTGGCTCTGAAGGGCATGTAGCCAACATCTCTTTTTTATTGCAGTGTACGGTTTGTTCTGCTCGCGACCAAGTGCCTCAGAGAGCCAGATCGTTCAGTTATGCTCGCCAAGCTTGATCTGATGCAAGGAAGTTTGTCAGAGGGGGGTAATGTAGTGGCGTTGACAATTGACAATTTTGACCCTACCAAAGCAGTTCTTTGAAAAGAGCTTCTGGCAGTGGAAATATTTTCGATGATAGGTTTGGTAGTGAATTCATGAACATTATCAACTGTCGGTGATTGAGTCGTCCTCGCGGAACAACAAAACTGGCAAAGTTCACAAGTCCTACTATTCTTTGTAATTCCTTTAGGGTTACTTTTCTTTGTTCGCGAACACGATTTACTTGTTTGAGTATTGCCATCGACTTTTCTCGTGTCAGAGATTTTAAATTGTCCCAGGGTATCCGAAGTATCACTAAAAAAATTATGCTTTTTGAGGACTGAGAACTGAGTTCTCGAAAGTTATTTTCCAACCAAGGTTCTCCAGTGTTTGAGCAGTGAGTCTGAATTTTGATGTACTATCAAGTAGTCGTCGAGATACACGACGATTATTACAATCCAGCGTTCTCATAATATTTGAGCTACCCAATTTGTAAGTGTTATTTGAGCTACCAAATTTATAAGTGTTAATTTGTATTTGTAGGTGATGTGCTTAATCCGAATGGGAGGCAAGTAATCTCTAGCAATTCTCGATTGTATACAAGACGTAGGAAGCGCCTGTGTGCCTTTGCTATTTTTAAATGAAAGTACGCTTGAGAAAGATCTATCGTGCACATCCAATCCTGTGGTTGCAGAAAATTCGGAATACGACACATGTTGATGAAGTGAAAGGGTTCGGTCAATACATAGTCGTTTAGCGCTTTGAGGTTGATTATGGGACGGGGGGAGGGGGGGGGGGGCGTCGGATTTTGGTACGAGAAACAAGGGAGATACGAAGCTTGGCGAGGGTTGAGCTATTTTGAGAATGCCCTGTACTTCCATTTTGTGTACAATTGCAGACATTTCCTTCGAGACAGGAGTCTGAAAGGGGCCTTTAAAGTAGGGGCTTTTGAAGTGGTATGCGGTACCCTTGAATTAATTTAAAAACGATTTTCGGTGCTCCCATTTTTTTCCATTGTGATCGGAAGTGCGCCAATTGACCTGCTTGAAAACGCTTCGAGTCATTGTATATGCCTTTTCTGGTTTCGTGAACCTCTCAAAGCATTTCAACGTCCGTGGTTACTTCCACGATCGGGCCGTGAGCTTTGGTTGTGAAATGAACCCCTTCTATTTGGCTGATGGTTTTCATATTGAGCATCCGGTTGACCTCGGTATGGGTAGCTGTTTTGGTGGTATACACCCCGCGAGGGTGGTTTGGAAGCGGCATGTACGTGCATAGGGCGGCCAGTTCCTGAAAGGTACTTTGAGTTTCACGCGGTGGAAATGTTTGTTTTCGTATGCTCTGCGTTCGCGAGGGGCGAATGTTGGATTAATTGGATTTTCCTTGTGAAAATCCATCATTTTATGGAGGCCAAACTGCTTTGCGAACCCCTCCTGCCGTTTCCAATGTAGCTGTGAAAGGTTCTGACTCAAATGTGCAAGTAGAAGACGGAAGTGTTTAGCTTCACTAAATTCTATTTAGTGAAGCTAAATAGAATAGACCAGCGGGTCTCAAACCTGACTTGTAATGGTTTCTCGGCGCATTTCAATGCTTTCGGCTCGGTGGCCACAAACTAATTGTAACAGGTTCGAAGACACCGTCTGCAAATCACCTTTTTCAAACAACTCTTCAACTTTACCGCTTAAATTGTCGAAATTAATTTCTGTATATCTTGCCCAAGAAAGCAGGTTACGGATACCTTCCTGCAAGGTTTCTATTTGTTTTAGTATACAGTAGGTTATGGCTGCATGAGCCAGGTGACGTAAGATATTATATGTTTTCACCTCTTCGTTTGTTTCCAAATCTGTGATACCTGGAGTATGATTGTACGTATTTTGTGTATCAGCATATCTTACTTCTTACTAGGAAGTATTACCTAAACGCTGAACTTCGAGCAGCATTTTTAAAAAGCTCTCGGGGGTTTTCGGAACTGTTGGTTCCTTTAGCTTTATCTCGATATCAAAGATGAAGTTACAATTCGAGTTCTCACATTCACCACCACGACATTCTTTGTCAGTGATGTGTTGGTATTCGCATAGGTCTCCACTAACACCAGAACCAATTGACACATTATCGTGGCCAGCTACGTCAATATTACCCGATTGATTGGCAATGAAATTAGTAACTATTAGGGGTGTGCGGGTACCCGATTCACTCGGGTACCCGACGGCTTACGTTTTTGCATTACCCACCACTATCGTGTACCCGAACTTGGTACCGGGTACTCTCAAATTTTTGGTACTCGTAAACGTCGAGTACTCTGAAACTTCGAATATTCGTAAACGACTCGGAGATCCGTATCTATTATTTATATTTATACAAGGATTTGTTTCCAGAAACACAGTACCGCACGACGGTCCTCAGGTGAGATTGACAGAATTTCACGTCCTCGCGTTCATTCTCCAGATGATTACGCGGGCCAGTTCGTATAAAGTCTATTGAATTACCATTCGCCAATGCACCGTACTTTCGACATGTTAAAAATTAGTAAGCATTCTCGCTCTCTTCTTTGAAGACGGATTTCATGATTTTCGGCAGTGCAAGATTCTAATGAATCATATTTGATTTCAACTGTGTGGACTTTAACGACAATACCGCCGGCACCAAACGAGATGAGAACAATGAGAACAAAAGCTTGCCGGAGCAAGCACGACCATCACCACAACCTCCGCAGAAACGATAGCGAACGAACGCATACCCAACATGCCCACCACCAATGACAACCGGGGGCATCAGAACCTTTCGAAATCCAGACAAGGAACCCTCGACTACAGCCAAGTGACGTTTAAGAACCAGCTCAGCGCCGCAGGGAAAGAAAAGAGGATAACATGAAGATTTGAAAAAGATAATACAATTTATTTATACATCCAACCCGCAGCGTCGAAAGAAAATAGCAGGCTAACGCAAGAAGCGAGGATAATACGGACGTTAAAATGAATGCAGAACAAAAATACAATTTTCGACGTCTGACACGGATGGGGACAGCGGGCGAGCTCTGGAGACGAATCGAACCCAATCGCTCAAACTCGTTTTCATAGTCGCGAAGATACGCCTCGGAGTCGACCATGCTGGGTGGTCCCAGTCATCCTCGGGATGAACTTGGCCCCAGCGCCCCTCAAACACCCACCGAATCGCATAAAAATCGAAGTTTGTTCCTCGGTCGAATTCTGTGAGATTATCTCTATAAAATAGGAGATAAAAAGGCCCTAGTGGAATCCCTAGGCTTTGTCTGTAACGGAGATAAAAGCAGTCTTGAACCCTAGACGTCATGTCAATTTCTCGGCTTCATCCTAGACTCACTAACTATGGCACTGGAACTCACGCAGAAAAAACGTGAACAAATTACGACAATGGTCTTAAAAATTTTAGAATCACGATCCTCCTCAATTCGTGAATTTGCGAGATTTGTGGGAAATTTAACAGCAGCTTGTCCGAGAATCGCCTATGGCTGGCTCCACTCAAAACCTTTCGAGCGGATAAAATACCTAGCCCTACTAAACTCGGGCGGCAACTGCCGGGCTAAAATATCAGTTCCAAACTCGCTGCAGAGGGACCTCGAGTGGTGGCGAGAAAAAATCTCGCAGTCGAAAAATCCCATTCGCAAATCAATGTACAGTCTAACGATCTCTTCGGACGCCTCCGTATCTGGGTGGGGAGCCTTTTGCGATGGAAAAGTAACTCATGGCCACTGGTACAGAAGAAAAATCGCTACACATAAACTACCTTGAACTGTTGGCAGTTTTTCACGGACTAAAATCTTTCGCGACTGAAAAGGGAACCTCTTAAAAGTCGATAATTCGACAGCGATAGCTTTTATCAATACGATGGGAGGAACCAAATTCCCGAGACTAAGTAGTTTAGCATACGACATTTGGTTGTGGTGCGAAGAACGACAGTTGTGGATTGTCGCAACATATATTCCCTCGAGGGAAAATACTGAGGCCGACATGGCATCTCGCGTGGAGAAACCGGATATAGAATGGGAATTGTCCCCTTCAGCCTTTAGAGCCATTATCGAACGTTTCGGACATCCGGACATTGACTTATTCGCCACTAGAAAAAATTCCAAATGCGAACGTTTTTGCTCCTGGCATAAAGACCCAGACGCGTTTTGCATTGATGCCTTCACTCTCGATTAGAGGGATACAAACTTTTACGCCCTTCCTCCTTTCTCGCTGATACTCAAAACTCTCAGAAAAAATCGAGAATGACCAAGCCCGTGGTATAGTAGTGGTACCAGATTGGAATGCACAACCCTGGTACCCATTATGGTTGTCTCTACAAGAAACACCTCCAGTTAGATTACAACCGTCAAGCAAATTATTATTTAGCCCCGATGGGAGAACAGGACACCCTCTGGCGGACAAGATGGCATTGCTGGCAGGGATGCTGTCCGGAGAGCCTACCAAGAACGCGACATAGGCGATGAAACGATCGATCTACTCCTGAAATCGATTACGAACGCGACGATGATGCAATATAGCAAGCCAATCATTGACTGGATACGTTGGTACGAAGAGCGAGATCGTAACCCCTTCAAGCCGGCGGAGGGTTGGATATTAGAATGGTTTACCGAGAAATTCCATGAGGGTGCGTCCCACGGCTCATTGAACACATGTAGAGCAGCCCTCTCCCTTCTGTGTGGAGATCACATAGGGAAAAGCCCCGTAATATCACGAATATTGAAAGGAGTCGCAAAATCAAGACTGAGCAGGCCTAGATACGAAAGGATTTATAACCTAGACCCTGTTATCAGCAAACTAGAACAAATGGCACCATTGGAAAATCTGACCCTTCAACAACTTACAACTAAACTGGCAATGCTGTTGGCACTTGTTACAGCCCATCGTAAACAAAAGCTGATATCGATCAAAAGGAGCAAGATCAGAAGAGTTGAAAATGACTACGAAATAGTAATCTCATCAAGTTGTCTTAACTAGACCTGGAGCATATCAGCCTCTCTTGTTGTTACCAAGGTTCACTGATAAACCAAACCTTTGCGTAAGCGCAACGCTCGAAAAATACCTAGAAGTTACATCAACGTTAGCAGAAACAGATGCTCTTTTCATCACAACCAAGACGCCGCATCGGACCGCTTCAAAAGACACCCTAAGTCGCTGGATTAGAACGTTCTTATTGGAGTGTGGCATAAGCCCAGACTTCGCGCCGCATAGCGTTAGACATGCAGCAACATCGCGGGCGCGAGCCAAAGATATAGATGTAAACATAATTAAGAGTTTGGCGGGATGGTCTCACACGTCAAAGACCTTTGACACCTTTTACAATCAGCCGATTGTTCAAGATAAAAGCGTATTTTCTAGAACAATTTTAAGTTAAAAAAAACGGGTTGCCCAGGGTTATGAAACATGTAATTGCTTAACCAAAGAAATTGTTTAAGATGTAATATTAATAAGCTACAGCAACAATGTATTTCTATGAATAATAACAACCTTTGTTCCTATTCACGATGAATCGAGATAAGCTCTAAACATCCTACAAAGTCATCTTGAGAACGAAGCATGAGGCACAATCGAACGGTCGAGCGAGCCCGCCGAAGGCAGGCGAAGCTCGACCATGATTATGCCGATTGCTGCGTTCGAAGAGATCACTTGCCACCTCAAGAATTAAAGTATACAAAATTAATTTATATCCCTCCCGTGATCTCTTTATGGAACGCTAAACTTTATGAAGATTAAACGGAGCAGGGTTACCAGAGTAACGAAATCTTTTATTTCCTCTTAGCTAAAATGTGTGGTGACGCGAGCGTATACTAGCGGTACTACAAAGTGATCTCTTCGAACGAAGCAATCGGCATAATCATGGTCGAGGTTCGCCCGCCTTCGGCGGGCGAAGCTCGACCGTTCGATCTCTGCCCATGAAAAATATCAACGCAAATAGGCACGATAGCAGCACCCTCATTTTTTTCCGAACAAATTTTCTTTAAGCTATCGAGGTGGTGGTTGAAATATTCCATAACACCAATGGTAACGCTATTAGTACATACATTTACGAGCGCGCGAGCTTGTAGCCTCGATAGAGAATCCCTACTCATGAAAAAAAAAACTCGAATAGACAATAATGCAGGACCAAAGCGAACGTAATCTCTCGTCCTAAGACCCAAAGAGAACTTCAAAAGAGACCCACCAGAGACTCCGCACGGTTGTAAATCTGACTCTTAACATGACCTATGAAAAACACGCGCGCTAGAATCAATTCTCAGAAGGAGGAGTTTAAAAAGATAATTTTGCTCTCAAGCCCCACAAATTCCGTCACAATGCGACCATTACTCTCATCTTTAATGAGACCTAATGCCTCTTATTTCGCGAGGGCATATTGTACGGATCGTTTAGCGAATAATCAGACATGTAAAACTTGTCGATGTCGCACTTCATCGTTTTATAAATGTCGGATATGCTGATATGATAAATCAGACTATCAGTGTCCGTATACAATAATTTGCTCGATGTTTAGATCTTTCGAGTATGTAATTGTAGTTAAAATCATATATCCAGGGCTTAGGTAAATCGAAAATGGAAAATCCTGTGGATATGGGCTTATTAAATAGAACGCATGCTCTATTGAGCTCGATTATAACAATGTCATTGTCATATATGGTGCAGGTATGGAATATGGACTTGGCGATTTGCGCTTCCGCCCCCCTTCCGCCTCTTCCACTTTGTTACGAGTCGTCCTTCTCGAGTTCCCTCACATTTTCCGTTGTTTTACCAAATACCGGATTGTTCACGAGTTTGTAAAAAAATCTCAAAGTCCTTGTCAGATTTCTTCCCCAATTCCATATTTACATCGATGTATTTTTTTTCGAAGCGCAGTTTTTGAATTTGAAAGTTCTTTGCATTTTTGTAATGCGCAATCCCTATTTCAAGCATTGCTTAAAATTTTAATAATAAATTCAAAAGCTACGGAAATTCCTTATTGTCGTGGAGTTCGCGTGAGAAATAAATTCCCAAGTGTGGACGCCGAAATTACGAATCCATTATTGTGAATCTCGATGACAACGATGGACCTGGCACACATTGGCTTGCATACAGAAAAACTAACGATGAAGTCATGTAATTTGACAGTTTTGACAATTTTAGCTACCTCAAGATCTGGAGAGATATTTGGATGCTGGTAGCACTATCAGATACAATCATGAACGATATCAGGGCTATGATACTGGTGTATGTAGTGAGTTATGTATGAAATTTTGAAAGTGTATAAAAATGATTCTTTTCGCATACAGTTGAACGACAACTACCCATGACTAACTCTTTCACGCTGACGCTTTCGGGAACGAGCGCCATCACACCTATCGAACTATAGCCGTTTGAAAATCATGCTCTCGGACTCGTCGAGTTGTTCACGTTCAACTCGATACCATAACGAGTATACCATATGGTCCGTGAAGACGTCTACACAATTAAAAAAGCCACGATATGTCATTCTGGCTTTCCAGATGAATCGTAAAAATAATAAATGCAAGGATGCGAGTCATTTCTATCATTGTGACATTTTGCCAAGCTTAAACTCGAGGACTCTGTGAATTTCGATGACGCGTAATCCCAATTTTACGCATTGTTTCAAATTTCTTTAGTGAATTATGTATTTTTTTCTTTTTGCGGCCGCGTGGTCATTAATTTTCTTTTATTGCCTTCCCAGGAGGGGCGTAGTGTTGTAGGTACAAGGGTAAATCTTTGCGCGTGTTTTGTAACTCTCGTGAACACTCCAAATCAACCTTCATGGTATATCCCGCGAACGAGCCGTGTGGCAATGACTCAAACATAGCTACACCGTACAGATTGAAATTGTAATACATCGAGTATGACTCGGCCGGCATATTTGCGTACCACTCATCTGCGGCCTCTCTCCTTATTGTTTTAGTACGCTGGCAGTGCGATGCTATTGCGTCTTATGGAGGTGATCTCATTGTCTTTGATTTATCTGTAGAAAACCCATATTGATAGCCTTTCGATATACGATGCACTAGCCTTTCATACTTTTCACAGTAACACTCGGATTAACCGGGGTGATCGGGGCCGACCAATCCACGGATAACTGGAACCACGGTTAAGTCGAAATAAATTTCATACAATTTTTATAATTGTTGATTCAATCTCAATGTTGTTGTAGTGTACACATGACTTCTTATGTTCAATCATAATTATCTACGCATTATTCGCCCAATCCTCTTTGTGCCTTTGCAATTTTTCTTTCGTGGGAAAATGACGCATCCAGCGGCCGCAAATCCGCATGCGACGTTTACCCTTCGATATCTGCGCACTCAAGAGTCGCGATATGTTTTTAATCCACGCGAAATGATGATACCCCTTAGGAACGGTAGCATCGTCCTCGGCAGCCTGCTCCTCGTCCTCTTTCTCCTAACCGATTGGGGCTTTGATGATGAGTAGGTGAATGATTGGTTTATCCGCCGTTTGTTTACTCAGATATATCGGTACAATTTTACTAATACCGTCTTTCGTGATGCCATCGATCCCATACACATAGATCGTCAAACCATTCAATTCCTTAAATTTCTTAATCATCGATAAGCTCATCGGAAAATCGAAGACTTCGTATTTGAGCACTTCGCTGTAATGAGGACAAGAACTCTTACGTTCGGGATGCATCCTCGGCGGTGGGGAGAAAGCTGCGGTGATGGACCAGAGAAAACAATAAGGGTCATTGTTTTCAATATTAATGGCAGCCCGTTTCATCTGTATATCCCGTGGGAGACGCGTGTATGTGGATAAGCCTCCTCGCAGTGGTTCGTATTTGTTAATGTTTACAAATAGATGTGAGATTTCCTGTAACGTCCAACCCGACTCATTTTCCTGAAAGTCCTCGATTTTGGTGAAGAGTTTTGCTTGGACGCATTCGATGAACCACTCGGCAATATCGCTCGATGATAGAATGATCACATTTTTTGTTTGAAATGTCGTTTTCTCTTCAATTATTTCATTCACCTTCATGAGGCGAAATTTGCACGCTAAAACCACATTCACCTCCACGTTACCCTCCTCGCGCACGACTTTGTTCAGTTGTGATACCTCCACGCGCATCGCATTTCCGAGGAAACATTGCACATCTTTGTGCTCGAAATTCACAATCAAGAACGTGTTTATCCGATTTTTACATGCCGATTCGAGATTGAACCACTTTAATCGCTAGAATACTAAATACGCTCACCACTAAAATTGAACCATGATTTTATCTCTCAACGACAACAATTTCTCTATTGTCGAGGTTGATATGCGCGTCACAGAACTTTTGCCACTTTTTCACGTGAGAGAAATTGTTCTTCGCACCGCTCTACTTATCGATAATTTTATCGCAATCGTCCATGATCCAGACTGCTCGATGAATCAAATACCGATGGAGAACAGTTCACCAATATATATTTAAGAAAAAAATCTCTATACAACCTCGCCCGCGCGTCTGTGCGAATGTGTGTGTGCATGTGCGTGCGTGTGTGTGTGTGTGTGTGTGTGTGTGTGTGTGTGTGTGTGTGTGTGTGTGTGTGTGTGTGTGTGTGTGCGTGTGTGTGTGCCCGCACGCGCTCGAACTCAAAATTATTTGTTTTATTGAAATGCTTTACTAGTTTTCTTCATTATACATTATGCATCCATATCTTCAGAGTCCGCGTCCAACGTTTCAATAACTAGATAAATCTTCATATTTAGTATATGTGCTAGCTGTTCTCGAGTTTCATGACCCTTAACGTATGCGATAAACTTTCCACCCATGTAGGCTAGCAGACATTTCTTTTGTACGCTACTGCCAACATCAGCTGGAATGTTGCTGAATTGGCGAATTTTAGGCTGTGACATTTTCCGCCGCGATAGACCATGCATAGATCTCCTCTATGCGCAGTTGCCACTATGCTCTCGAATATTGTTGAATCAGCCTCAAGCGCCTTAATGATCGTTGCAGGTAGAAACACGCTGAATTCGTTGCGAATGACGACGACGTGCTTTTTGCCAAATTTGATGTTGACCGCCCGTATGTTGGCGATGACATAATCCGACGCGGGTGACAACTCGCTGAGCTTCTTCGTCGGCAGAAAATCGGCAATTTTACTAGTCTTATTGATGAGAGCGATTTTAGTTTCACTCGTATGCACGTGGTTCTTTTTCATGCGTGTGTCCGATCTTGAATCGCAAGATTATGTACTCCTTTTTGACCCCAAAACTCATCACTGTCACTCTTCCGCCGATGATAAACAAATTCTCAGAAAATAATCATTCGACACCTCAATTCGCTGACAGATTTCATCACGTCAATATATAAACAAAACAATCGCATCTCCGCGATTGGTGTCAAGGAGCGGGGAGTGGGGGGGGGGGGGGGGGGGTGCCGTTGTGAAGCCACGGCAAGCGCCCGATGACTCACCACCCACAAATGTATAAAACAATTTCTGAGAAATCCCCCCCACTCTTCCTCTCACCGTCCCCCTTCCGGAGGGAGAGGAGAAGAACTCGCTTTTACCACAAAGCACTTCGACTCTTTGTCAGTCGTTGCGCGGCCTCGCTAGGAGTCGGACGTGTGTCCCTGTGTTTGCCCCCCCCTCCCCCCACCGCATTCCGCCTAATTCCATTCGGGGCAACGGAGGACTTACCACCATTAAGTAAGCAGGTGAGCCCCACCATCGGTCGGTAAGCAGGTGAGCCCCAACATCGGTCAGTAAGAAGTGCAGCCCTACCATCGGTCGGTAAGTGCAGACGTCGACAGTCGGTCGTGGGGCCGATTCTAATCAAAACCCTACCCGACCATCCGCTGATAGCTCTGAAATGAACCTTTTTTAGTGGATTCTCAGTTGGTAAGTGTCGGTAAGGGGATCTTGATTGAGAATCGGCCCCATTACACTACTTCCTTGCAAAAAATGATTAGGTTGCACTTAATGGGCTCCAGAGTTAGACCACTCGTGTCCAAAAATGCGCCTATGCCGGTAATAGCTCTCATTACCGCTCTTAACCCTTCCTGAATTGAATTTGCGCTCAAATAGACGGCAATATCGTCCGCGGACTGCAGAATTCCACAGTTGTTCATTACCTTTTTTCTAACCTGGATGTATACAGGCTGTATCACAAAGGACTAAAGGAGCTCCCCTACCGTAGTCCCCTAGAAGTTGTGTACCCACTATTACCGCGAACAGTGAGTCTCCTCTTAGAAATTAGGTTGTAGATAAAGTTTAACAGATTTTCCGGTTTATTAATCTCTCGACGTCGGGCTATGAGAACATCCGAGACGGCGTTGTCATAGGCCCCCTTTACCCCCAAGAAAACACTAATTAATCGATTATTTGTATGGCTTTAGTTTTGGATTTCTGAAAGCAAAATTGCCAGATTGTCTACGCAAGATCTTTATCTTCTGAACCCAAACTGCGATACTGCCAGAAGCCGGTTCCTCTCCAACCACCAATAGAGCCGATTATTGATCATTTTCTCTAGAATCTTCAGTAAACAAGGCGCTAAAGAAATAGGTCTGAACTTGTTAGCCGCAGATTTTGAGATAAAAAATATTACGTATTCTTTCCACTCCTCTGGGAATTCGTGGTTATTCAAGATTTCGTTATATATTGCGAGTAAGTATGCTTCGTAAAATGTTTAATTAAATTGTAATTGATACCATCCAACTCCGGAGAGGAACGTACTCTCGCTAGCTCGATGGCTTTTTTTAATTCTTTAGATGAAAATGGGTTGTTCAGGAATTGAACCGGATTTTCAGCCGATAAATTCGGCTGTCCCGTCTGTGCCCATGGTGGGCACAGGGATGAAATCTTACTATTCACAGCCTCGATTTTGGCGTTGCTGTTCGTAGTTTGTGCTGGGTTCCTGCTCGAAAATCTTTTTTTTTAACTTTAACCTTGTTCCAAATATAAGCAGGGCGTGGAAATCTGTTAAGGGTCTCACAAAACTTGACAAAACCTTCCCTTTTTTCCTTCTTGAGAATGAATTTCGCTCTTCCCTCGGCCTTTTTGTACTCTAGGAAGTCCTCTCTCGTGTGAGTATGCTTAAACTCACATGGTGCTTCCTTCCTGGCGTGAACCGCTCTCTCACATGCATCATTCCACTAAGGACTGATCGGACCTTGTAGCCGTCTTTTGTTTGTTCCGGTTTTCTGTCTATAACATGTGGGCAAGGCCGACAGTACGTTCTCCCGTTTCAACTCGGTAAAACGGGAGTACCGTTTGATAGCAGGTATAATACTAGTATTTAAGACTTTGTCTCGGAATGCACTGGCTTCAAGATTATTGGAAAATAATTCCCAGGAAATTATATTTGCTGAATATAATCTTGTCCCGGCCCCCGAAGGCTTCATCAACTTTAGGTCTGTCTGCTAGAGATAGGTCCAGGCACGATTGGGTCCCGAATGGACGAGAGATAAACGTAGGCATACCGCCATTTAATACGAACACATGCAGATCCTCTAGGCAGTCTCTGACTGTTTTTCCTGCCGCGCAGGAATAGGAACCTCCCCAATACTGGTGGTGGGCGTTAAAGTCACCTGCAACTAACAACTTATTATAGCGTGTGACCGACGCAAAGAACCGGTTCCAAGTTTCCCTATTTATGTTTCGCCCGGGAGGTCTGTAATATGATAATAAAAGGAGTTCTCCCATTGGCGTCCTGAACAGTCGATCGCTCCATTTCCGTTTTTGAAATCCGTGACTACTTTAAATTCTATATATTTTTGAATCATGATGGGTGTACCGCCACCCGCCGGTTCAGGTCTATCGTTTCTAATAATGTGAAAGTCTCTTAAGTTAACGTTATCAGTCTTTTTCAGCCACGTTTCCGCGAGTATTATCACATCGGAATCACAGGCTCGCTTGTTAAGCTCTGGCAATTTGCCTTTCAGATTACAGCAATTCCACTGCAAAATGGAAATGCTATTTTTACTTGTCCCTGTGTTTATAGTGAAGATCTACGGCCTTAAAGAGTCTCATTTAGAATTGACCCTTATCATGGTCCGACACTATACCTCTGATTAGCTCGTGAATCAACGTGTCCAGATACTTAGGTGCCGTGTCTGATGCTGTGTTTTTCGCTGCCTTGAACTCCTCAATTATTCTCGAAATATCCCCGGCCGCTAAGCGGCGAGGTTCTGGTCGGCCTCGCTCCCGATGGTTTATACTGTTCGCAGCCGTTGTTCCGTCGTCCCTTCTCGTCGATGCTTCGAAGCCCGGAACTGGCCGACCCTCTGCATCTCCATACATGAACCTCATGCTATCCTGTTTCTGGTTCAAAATCCGATTTAGTGGAGGGAAATCCCTCAGGTCACTTGTGTCGTCGTCGTTTGGTCAGCTGGTGTTCAACACCACACTCTTCTTCTTCGCCTCCTCAAAGGATACGTTGTCAAAGGCCATGATTTTATTAATTTGGCTCTGCTGTGCAGTTGACGCATTCTGGCATCGGGACCTGGCAGACTGTTCCTTCTTCGTGTCTATTCTCACCGCAGTTTTCGAATCTGCTTGTGTCTCTACAAAACTTCTTGATATGCCCCATCTTGAAACAATTGAAGCAAATATGAACACGATTAATTAATGGTTTTAGTGAGACACTTTACCCCACACTCCCGCTTCACACAAAGTTTGTTTACTTTGTATCCATCAGGATTGTTCTAATGATAATAAATAATAATAATAAATAAATTGTTGTTTGTCGACACTGTCAGTTTCACAGTGTCCTAGACGACAAACTATTTAGAAGATGGATTGTAACGATTCTGATGAAAATACCGAGCCGAATACACCCCCAAAGAAAGAAATTTGCTTGAACACTCGCCGGCCCCAAAAGTTTCGAGACACCTGGCTCAAGGAAGCGGATTTTAAAAATTGGCTAAACCGAGACCGGTAAAATAGTTACAAAGCCAAGTGTCTTCTGTGTCGAGTCAGTTTCACCGCCGAAATAACCGTCATCTGAACCCATGCCAAATCTCGTACTCATTTGACAAAAATCGGATCCGTCTCAAATCAACCGTCCATTAGCACTTTCGTAAACCAGGCTCAAATCGTCAATAGTTATGCTGGTACATCAGTCAAAAGAGCTGGAATAAAAATGTCTGCATTCATGGTTGATCATAACATCTCGTTCAGAGTGATGAATCATTTGTCCCACGTGCTGAAGGATTGTTTTCCCGACTCAAAAATCCTTCAAGATTTGCAGATGAAATCAACGAAAACTTCGGCTATCATAAAAAATGTCCTTGGCGAATCTCAAAAGGCTTCACTTAGTCAAAAGCCGATAACAACAAAGTTCAGCATCCTCATTGACGAATCCACTGATGGTTCCGCTGTGAAATCGTAATGCATTGTAATCAGTTATACTTGTATATTGTAGTCAGGAAATTCTTACGCTGCTTTTTTTTCATTTTCATCGATTAAGTTGAACATTTATTTAAGTAGTTAAAATATTTATTATCGTGATTTCTAAGTGTTATGACAAAGAGGAAGGCCGAATCGTCAGTTCATTTTGGGAACTATGCCAAGTTTTCGAAAAGCAAAGCAATGCTGAGTCAGCCACTGCTGAATACTTGTTCCAATGCATAATGATTTCTTTTGAAAAATACAGGCTGTCATTCGAAAACGTAATTGGATTTGGGTCAGATAGATGCGGAACGATGATGGGTGCGAATAATTCGGTGGCTAGTCGATTCCGGAGTCTTTGTCCAGGCATATCAATTTCTTAATGCATATCCCATTCACTGCACTTGTGTGCAAGTGAAGCATGTAAAGTTCTGCCGCGAACATGTGAAGACTTAGCGCGAGACATTTACAATTTCTTCAAAGCAAGCGCAAAGCGACAATTCGCTTTCCAAAAATGTCAATGTTTTCTTGATTCAAAAATTCACAAGATGCTCCATCGATCGTAAACTCGGTGGCTTTCATTGGAGGCGGTCGTTTCGCGCTTGCTTGTGCAATGCGATGCCTCAAAGCTCTATTTTATCGACAAGCGGTATTCCGAGCGCTTGCTCGCAATTGAACATATCTCGAATGCATTGAGTGATCCAATGATCAAACTTTTTTATTTGTTTCTCGAGTACAACCTGCCTAAATTTACTCGATTGAATGCATACTTTCAATCCGACAAAACTGTTATCGCGACAATATTCGAAACGATCAGCTGCACATACCTCGATTTATTAAAAACGTACATGGATCGGGACTACATCAAACGCGCCGATACATGAAATAGAGCCGGACAATTCACAAAAAATGTTACTTTTAGATCAGATGTACTTGGGAGTGAAGGTGTCAAACTTCCTGCAAAAAGTTGACATTCGCGATAACGCTAATCTCAGAATAAATTATCTGAAAGGACGCAGTCAGTTTCTCGTCATTGGTTTTCAACAACTAAAAAAACGTTTCGACTTTTCAGACACGGATTTACAAAAAAATGTTCGTATTTAAACCATCAATTGCTCTGCTGGAAAAAAAACTCGCAAAACTTCGCCCCCTTTACTACCGCTAATGCAATTGTTGCCACGCGTAATCAACGAAAATGATTACCAAGCAGTCGACGATGAATGGCGGCAACTTTCAAGTTTCGAATTACCAGGGCATAGTGATATTTTTGACGAACCAGATATATTTTGGCACAAATTGTCTACTTTTGATGAACAGAACCAAGTCGGTTATAATTTTCAGAATTTAGCCACATTCGCCCGAAACGTCATCTCGCTTCCACTTTCAAATGCCGAGTGTGAGAGAATTTTTGGCGCAGTGAATCTAGTAAAAACCAAAACTAGAAATAAGTTGATAACTCCGACGTTAAACGGCATTCTTTTAGCCCGACAGCGTATTAGAAATGATTGCACTGCGTTCGAACCACTCCCAGAAGAATACGCTAGAATGACCAAAAATTGGTTGTATACGAATGCCGGGGAAAAACGCAACGACACAAATGAAAGTGATCAACAAAAACTTACTGCAACAACATGCGGTCCATACGATGATGACGTAAGAGTCCCGAGTAACATGTAAACTAAAAACTAAGTCTGTTTAAAGAAGCTTTTTATACTTTATTGTTTCGTTTATTATAAGTTTTCTTTTAAGTTAAAAGACTGAAAGTGAACGTATAGGAGGTATTCCACGTCACTTCAGCTAGTAAAAAAAATCCACAAATAATTTTTTAAAATCGCGTTACTTTATTGGAAAATATTCACCGAGTGTCGAAATTTTTTAAAAATTTCTCACGTTTTTTCTCGCTGATTACCATTTTTTTAAACATTTTTCCATTCAAATGGCTGTATCTTTGGCAGGATTTGACGTATTTACATTCGTAAAAAATTAAAATGTGCGTCTTTTTATAGCCTTCCAGGGAAAAAATAATCTAGATTTTATTAACCAAGTCGAACGTCCGTTTCAGGGCAAAATATGCAAAAATATTTTTTTTTCTAGGAAAGACACTCGCTATTTTTTTTTATTTCCCCGAATTGTGAATATGAAAAACGGATTTTTGGTATTTTTTATATTATGGGATTCCTAAACACCGTGAAGTAACAGCTATTTTTATTAAATTTTTTTTTTTTATTAATATTCGATTGTAGAGTGTGGTGCACTCCAAGGCTCCAATACATATGACGTATATGTCATATACATATGAAATACATATGACATATATGTCATATGTGTGTCAAAAACCTGGTAAACATACAGCGAGTGCTCCACACTCTTCCAAAAATACCAAAAATCCGCTTTTCGTATTCACAATTCGAGAAAATTCTTAAAAATAAAATAACGAGTGTCTTTTCTTGAGAAAAAAAATATTTTTGAATATTTTGCCCTAAAACGGACGTTCGACTTGCTCAATAGAATAAAAATTTATTTCTTGAGGGAAGGCTATAAAAAGACGCACATTTTCATTTTTTACGAATGTAAATACGTCAAATCCTGCCAAAGATACAGCCATTTGAATGGAAAAATATTAAAAAATGGTAATCAACGAGAAAAAACGTCAGAATTTTGTTTAAAATGTCGACACCGTGAATATTTTTCAATAAAGTAACTCGATTTTTCAAAATTATTTGTGGATTTTTTTTACTGGTTGAAGTGACGTGGAATGCCTCATATATAGATTATAAAAAACGAATCACACGAAATGTTAATATTGAAATAACGTTAAACTTTTTGTTATTTTTTTTAAATAAAATAATCCTATGATCTCAAAATAACGACCGTGTGTCTCATGAATTACTTTTTTAATGGTTTTAACGAAAAATAAAAAAAATACTATAATTTCTTTGGGCGCACTATGATCTTACCGCCCTGATACGATAATTTGATCTGTCGAGGTTGGGAACACTGGTCCCGATTCTCCCTATTTATTGTCTCTATGACCTCGCTGTTGCTTACGTCGCAGGGCAACCCTCTGATTACCCCTTTCTAATATATTTCGTACCAAGGGACAATCACCGTCAGATTCTCATTAGCAAGACGAGAGTCGCTTACAAGCGCATTCACGTTAGTCACGTTCTTGAGTATTACGGCGAAATTGTTGTGTCCGGATCGAGACATTGTGTCGTAATTAATTTTCAATTTAAACATCACTCTGGCCGGTGCAGCCAGAGATCGGTACTTCAGAAAGTGACTTCAAACGAACCACGATCCGTATTTTCGTATCTCCGTCCTACCTCCGTCCTATCTTCTGGAAGCCAGCCTACCCTTGGGGACGAATCCTTCGATGACGATTCTTGTCCATGTCCGTTCTCTTTTTTCTTTGTGTTGTCTCTTGTCGCCGAGCAGGCCTTTTTTCTTGCTTCGTAGCTGCTTCCCGATCCTTGCTCTCCTTTTTTCTTCTTTGGGTCCTTCACAGATTGGTCCCGTATTTTCGGTGTATAAGCTCCGCAAGGACGCTTGGGCAATTTCGTCATCTTCACAGCATCTCTTGAGAGATTTTTCCTCGGAAACATCCATTTCCTCCATGTCGTCAGAAAATTCGTCGACCGGGAGGCTAGGGCAAAAAAATCAAAAGAGAGTTTATGTCAGTTTTGAAGCAGAATGCATATAGGTCTCTATGAGGAAAAAATGTAAAAGCACTTAAATCTAATAAAATGTTTACACAAGGTACAATTAGGTATGGAAACTATTAAAACAATTTAGCTAAATATTTCTTAAACATCCATAGAAAAAAGTTGAATTTTCCCTTCTTCAAAAAGTATCGCCCGGGTCTTGGATCATGTCATACGGCCCAAAAAAATGGCAGCCCAATCACAGGACTCCTTTTTTTCGTAAAACAAAAGACAGAGGCATCAACATCCAACCCGCATGGGCGTATCAAATGTGTAGCCCGTTTGACGCAAAATGAAACGATGTTCCGTTTTTTTAAATAAATTATGCATTTAAGGGTTAAGGATCTGCAGTCGCTTACTTTTTTTTAATTTCTAAATTACTGTCAGATAATGGGCAGAGCCTTCTTTACGAAAGGAACCGGTAATTCAGTCACAAAAAGTGGTAAATATTGTTATTTACCGGTAAAATTGAAACACTGATTTTAATGCACCGAAATTCGCTGACTTTTCGTGTAAATATGCTTGTTAGACGATAGATTGAAAAACCTTTTTATTGGCGTTTGTAGGTTTTTAGCCGAACATGCGGAGCTACTGTATATCCGCTACGCTGTTGGTCCTCGGGTGCGTTTACAATGGAGCAGCGGGGGTCGCAATATCCCAGGAACCGATCGCCCAGGATGCGGACATCGCGAGGCACTACAACGCCCGTTATTCGATATTCGATGAGCATTACAACATCGACTTCAAGTATCACAACTACGAGCAGATGAGCCGTTTTCTAAGGGCTACTTCACTTCGATTTCAGAATCTTACTGCCCTGTATTCCATAGGAAAATCTGTCAAAGGTACGTTACCATCTGATTAATAAGGAGCCAAATTAACAACAGTTTCGTGTGAGATGTACAAATACTTTTTTTACTCACTGCATATCGATATAGACAAATAATAAAACTGTACGGGGTGCTTTGTCTGTTTTTCTTTCGTTTTCACTAAATGTCTCTACCGATCGTTTACATCGACTAGAACGAGTAGAAAAATCTTATTATGTGAAATAAGTTGTCTGTCTGTAGGATTTTGCTCTTATAACTCGAGAACAACCGACTCGATGTCAATAAATCTTCCAGAGAAACACAGTTTTAAGTGTCGAACATGATTTACGGCATTGAGCATTACGGTAACTTGCAATTATGATAGGCAAACATATAAATGAAGAAACATAACGATCATATTAAACAAACGGAAACTGTCACACCCGGAACGGACGCGAGCATAATATTTTTTTGTTTCCCTCTTTGTTGCCCACGCTCAGCGCAATAGCACGGGATGAGGGGAAAAAGGGGTAGTGCGTGGGATAGAATATAATTAAGGAATTGATGCGAGTTTTCGGAACGGATTGTGAGTGTGTGTTCGCTCGTTAAGATATTGGTGGACGCTCTTATGAATATGGGCCTTCGCTCGTGGCCAGATGCGCTCGCTGTTAGAGTAGGTTGGTGACCCGCGCATAAGATTTTCGGTCGCCGTAAATATAAATATATATGGACAGCGTGAGCCACATGAAACTCTGTACGATCTCAGAGCGCGAGAAACGGATTTTATTTTTTTACGTGAACTGTGGGTCGAACTTGACGTTTAATCAATTCGAAAGAAATACTTGCAATAAGATTGTTCGTACGTAGGTCGGAATTAAGACACGATAAAGGAACTTGATTCGAAGTTGATTCACGGGAGAGTGAGCTCTGAATTCGATGGATGTTGTCGGGAGACTGGGATTGAGACTCGATAGAAGAACTTGATTTAATGGTAGTTGACGGAAGACTGGGATTGAGACTCGATAGAAGAACTTGATTCGATGGTAGTTGATGATACTGGGATTGAGACTTCATATAAGGACTTGGTTCGATGGAAGTTGACGGGAGGCTGACTTCAGAAAATAAGTCTTTCTTGATATGAAAATTGGGAGAGGTTTAATAGTGGAAGAACGAACCTTAGGGAGCGTGCGGTTTTGGTCATCTAGTTCTTCAGGGATTGGACCATTGGTCGTAAAGATAACGGTCTACTGACGTGATTGGCCGCGGTATGGTGGGCGAATACTTTACAGATTCGTTAGTCACGTGCGTGGCCTCATTCCAGGGCATCGGTTCTGATTAAAATGCGTATGAAGGGAAGGAGACCTTTGTCCCGTGTTTCGATAAAAAGCGCACGGGATATACAGTTCGACATCTGAGACGTAAGCCTGCGCATGATTTGTGTTATGTCAATTTATGGGTATGGTGAATTCTCATATCGAGAGGTTTATATATCGGACTACGCTGCGAGACCGGATGTCTTATTTTTTAGTTAGAGTTATAAATTCGCCGGAGCCGTCAAGGCTATGTCATGATTAAATAATCTAGAGCCGAGGCTTCTCTTGGTCACCATGCGGATGAGCCGGCGTAGGATTTTTGGAGTCTGTTGATCGAGCTGATGGTTGACTTTTCGTTCGACAGCTCTTCTTGGAATATGCGCCGGAGATCGTGTTCTCGTTGACAGCCAATGGGACAGGAAAAGTCGATAACTGACGGTGCTGTTGCCGTGCTTACATCGCTGTGGGTTGAATATGCGTGCAAAACGTACGCACGTTCCTTTTTACGCTGTTACGCGGCTTATTGTTAGATTTATACATGTATAAGAATAAGCTTATAACGGCAAGTGAGGATATTAGGAATAACCGGGAGAAGGCACATTCGCTAGGATATAAAAAAACAAACAAAGAAATACGAAAATGAACGAATGAAAATAATTTTTTTGGTTTCTTGTCAGGGATTGTGTGTAATGTTCATATTTTATGTATCAACAAGGTTCTTGTTCAAATCCAAGTTTACAGTACTGTATTATTTTATTGCTCCTAGAGACTCTATACTTTTATGGGATAGATATTTTATGTGCTAAGGTGAATGTGTGTTTTACTGCCTCGCGGCTCGTTTTAATTATTGTTTGTTAGGCTCATTATATTACGATGAGATGAGGGGTTAGGATGCGTATTTACAAATGAAGGTATGGGCGATATTGTTTTTTTCGGAGTCTTTATGCTGCAGAGAGGACTGGGCAGTCTTCCTTGCCTCGGGGGGTTGGTATTGTCGACGATCAGCAACTGTCAATCCTCGTAGATACGGGCAAGCGTGGGATGTTAGTTTTGCCAGGTTTTCATTGTCGATGTTACAGAGTCGTTCGAGGAAAGGAACCTCGTTGAGCATTGACCAGGGATCGTTTATGGAGGAGCGCATCGGTAGACCGGCGGCGTTCTTTAGCGCTTTCTTGTGGACAACTTCGAGCTTTTTGATGTTGGTTTTGGTATAGAGCGGAAGGAGGCACCTAGCGGCGTAATCCAGTGATGGGAGTATGCATGCTCGTATTACTCGCCATTTGTCGTATACATCAATACGTCAATTATGAATCGATCGATAATGCTCTGGAGGGTGGCGATTACGTGTTTTGTAATATTGAGTTTCTCCAGTACCAACGGTGATACTTTCAGGGTTCTTGTTATTTTTGCGCCGATATATACTATTTCCCGTTTCGCTTGGTTCGTCGTCGGGTCGGTTGTTTTACTCATCTCTGTACGGCTCGTCGATGTTGTCGGCCAAAAATCATAACTTATGTCTTCGCGTTGTTACATTTCAACCCCTATCGGTGATAGTATCTGATAAGCTCGTTTGTGTTTCTCGATACCTTGTATTTGGCTCTGTTTGGTTTAAAGCCCTTGTTGATTATGCACACGTCGTCTGTGTATTGTGATGAGACAAATGCGACACGTCACTGATATGCAGATTAAATATTATGGGGCCAAGAACAGAGCCTTGTGAGATGTTCACATTTTCATCAATTATTTTCACATATTATTGTTTTCAACAAACAAAATATCAATGAAAAACACGTAAGTCTACAAAAAAATACATTGTCGATTTCAACATGTAAGAGATATACTTAAATACAAAATTATCGTTATTTGCGGGTTGTAAAATCATATATATTGTTATTTAGAACGAATAGAAATTGTAATGAATTACCAGGCGTTTAAATCGCAACTGGCAAATGCACTATATTTTCTCATGTACAATACCTATCTATCCGTGTTAGTAACAATCCTCAGAGGTGAAAAGCTGCAATTCCCACGTCTGTCAAAATACACTTGGACGGGCACGGTTAAAAATGCGCAAAGTTCGTAATGCATCAATATGTTTCGCGGGCTTGGTTATATGCTCGCTAAAAGTAGAAATCGCTTGCTCGAGCCGAAGCCGGCGCTCCATTCCGGCCGAAGAGCGCACTACTATGTCAAAGAATTTTCTTCTTGAAGGGACCATTCGTGCGTGACTGGCTTGCAAACTGCCGATTTTCACGATTTAAATAAATCAAATTTGATAATCATTCAGATTTTGGTTGCGTTGATTCAAATGACTTATGTTGTACATAAAAATATTTTCTAATGTTTTAGTTTTATTTGTTAATATATTTTACATATTTTCTTGGCCACTGTAAAATGATATTTTAAAAAAGTGCCTGACGGTGGAATGTCCTACGCTCTAAAAATTGTCTGAAAGAAAAAATCAGAAAGATTATTAATCTGTATAAAAAACTACAGAGACATACGGAGGATTTTTTTTCGATGAAAATTAACAAAATGGTGACCATTTCAAAATTAAGTATCAAGGTGACCCTTTGTTCGACAGTTTTTCGTTTAAAAGGAAATAAAGTTTTTAAATCGAAAGAAGGCTTCCGTACGACGTGAAACGGTCACACCACCGTAGCATTAAAAAAAATGATTTTTTTTATTGGCCTAAGATATGCGGTGAACCATCGAGCATAAGGGGTAAAAAGTTTGGTACCTGTAAAAAAAGGGCCCCAGGCCCGTGTGGGTCTGCGGTTGCAGTGGCTGGCCCGTGTGAGAGACGTCGACCGTTTTGCTCCAAATACATTTTTTTCAAAACGACACGCAGCGTAACTCCAACAACTTTCATGCTATTTGCTACAAATTTTAAGCACATCTATAAAATAATATTCCGAAGAGAAACACCTACGGGATTTCCCATCAGTTAATTATAACATTATTTATTAAGAAATGATTGTCCTTTTTTTCTGTCGAGAATTGAGTTTACTTTAAATTCTTGCCAATTACACAAAAAAATTACTCAAAATCCCCTACATATTTCTTTAGCGATACGCATGTAAATTTATGGAATAAAAATTTTTTTCCACATTCAAATTTGCGTCAGTTATGCTGTGTGCCGCAGAGCGTCTCAAATTCAACATGCCTCGCCAGAATGGCTTCAGCGTCACCATTTTGTATGATTGTTCAATTCAATTTTTTTTGTTCCCTTGAAGATATGACTAATAACATCCATAAATATTACTGTCCTCTTACTTGTCCGTCCATCCAAAAAAAATCGCTTAATTTTAGCCGTTTACAGTGTAAACCCTTAAGGAATGGCGTGAAGAATTATGTGGTAAAGTTTTAGACGGATAGCTGGAAAACTCTTCATTTATAATCGTCCACCGTTTCGAAAAAAGACTTTTCGAGAAAAAAGCGCGCCCATCCGCGCCAGGTCAAGTGCAAACCGGAATCAGCAACCCAGTTTGCACTTACATAATAAATTGCGTAAATTTATGTTTTTCTTAGCGCGATAGTAAATTTGTTGAGAAAACGACAACCTCCGTCGCGCTTTTTTTCTGAACCATGCACGCCAAGTCGTTGCACAGCATTTCCAGTGTACTTGTTGTGATACGTACGTTGTACTTTTATATAACCGTGAATCGATTTTTTTTATTATAATAGTAATATGGTTTTTGTAGATAAAATATTGAGAAAACTATTATTTCTAGGAATTGACCATTTTGTGTACATTTCTTAAAACTTGTTTGACTTTTTCATAAAAAGTTATTTCACTTCTTTTGTACGTTTAAATTGAAAAGGTAATATAATAAATAAAACCATTGTTCAAAATTGAATTAATTTTTTTTTGGAGTTTAATTTAAATTTTGTAAATAGTGAAACAACCGATAATGTTTTCAAGGGAACTTTTATTACTTGCCATTTTTTTCACTTGTTAAAGTTTTTATGGAGATTTAATATCATTTTAAAACAGAATAAATATATATACATAAATAAATGTATATATATTTATACATATAAACAATAAATATAGCTACTGGTAATAACCAGTAGCCCTGTATATATATATATATTTACAGGGCTATATATACAGGGCTACTGGTAATAATATACAGGGCTAATAGACCAATAAATAGACCAATAATAGACCAATAAATATATATACAGGGCTACTGGTAATAATCAGTAGCCCTGTATATATATTTATTGGTCATGATCCCTTGGTCTGACGCTTGGTGAGATATTCAGCACCAACCACTAATACCCAGTGTTGGTCCTTTATACGGGCTAATGTTTTGACCATGATTCTGCCAGTGTTCATTTGAAGCATGGCAAACAAACGAACACCCAACCTTGGGCCAAATATCCATTACCAACTGTCAGCCAACTATCGGGTCTCAGTGTTGGCCCCGAACATGGGCCAATCGGTTGATCATGGGTTTGCCAGTCTCGAATTGAAGCTCGAAACACCATCGAAGAGCCAATGCTGGGCCAGTACTAATTAATGACCGTTGGCCAATTGTCGGGGCGAGCGCAGGCCCTGAGTCTATTTCTATTATCGCTGCATGCAGTTTTCTACGCCCTGTGATAATAAAAACTCATAATTACTGTTATCTGAAATTCACTTTATTAAAAATAAAATTGATTTAAACTAAAGTTTTGTGGTGTTTAAAAAAAATGCCGAGTTATTATGATAGTATTAAGAAACGTCGAGTGTTAAAACTAGGACAAAAATTAGAAGACTCTTTACAGCAGGTTAGGATAAGAGGCAACGAAACAAGAAGACAAGTAGATAGTGAGACAAATTTGGAAACATTCCACGAACAAGTGATTGTGCATACCGATGTTAGTGAATCTAATAATTCTTTCGATGAGCAATCATCGAGCACAGAAACTTGTGAATCTGATCGATTGTTGGCTAAGCATTGGGTTGTTTTGACAGCCCTCCACTGGGTCAACACTAGCCCAAATATTGCGCCAACAATATGAAGCCGACCTTAGCCCTACTATGGGCCGGTGATCACGCCAACCATCAGCCAATGATCGTGATCTCTTTAGCCGAATGTTGGGCCAATACCCGGCCAACTGTTAGGATTTCCGGTAAGCCTACTATTGGCCAACCGTACATCCCAGCGTTGGGCCGAAAAGATCACCCCTACCGTGGCGCAACACTAAGCCGGTAGTGCTGCCGTTCATCGGCCAATGGTATAATGTGATTGGCGTGACGCTGGCTCGCAGTTGGGTCGGTTGCGTCGTTTTTCACGGGTATTTTTTAAGTGAGGGGTAGGTAACTTTTAAAAATAATTAAAAAGTCCTGTTGTGAGGAATCATACTTTTTCTTGATTATTTTTAGTTTAAGGACACAGTAACAAAGATTGATCGACAATAAATGAAGAAGTCTGCGAAGATTTTTTTATCAAGAGTCTGTTACATCCTAGCGAATGTGCCTTCTCTCGGTTATTCCCAATATCCTCATTTGCCGCCATAAGCGTATTAAATGTATAAATCTAAGAATAAGACGCGTAACAACATTAAACGGAACTTGCGTACGTTCCGCGAGCATATTTTTCGTTTATTTTATTCAGTCAGTCCGCCTCGTGTTATAACCTCGCATTTCTGCAAGGCGTAAATATCGAAGTCCCAGAAAGAAATACGAGGCACCACTCGAATGATACGAGAAGACTTTGCCTCTAGCCTAAATAAGTCCCGGCCGATAGTTATTTAGCATGGTGCCGACAGGAAGCGAGAACTCGCCGACGCTCGATCTCCTCGCGCACCCGATATAATCTTTACCATAACACAGATCATGCGCATGCTTAGGTCATATCCCATGCGTTTTTCGCCGAAACACGGGACAAAGGTCTCGTACCTTCCACGCGTGCAAACTCTGTATAAGGAATGATCGAGATCAATTCTGCGAATCATGAATTCGCGACCAATCACGCTGAACCTTAAAGTTCCTTCTCCCACTATCGAACCCCTCCTAATTTTCATATCAAGAAAGACTTCCTTCCTGAAGTCAGTCTTCCAACAATTGCCATCGCGTTCAGATCAAGTCTTCCAACAACTACCATCGACTCACGTTCTTCTATCAAGTCTAAATCTTAGTCTCCCGACAGTCTTCATCAAATCCAGATCTCAGTCTCGCGAAATCTTCAATCAAAATTAACTTCACTTCTTAATCTTGTTCTGACAGAATTCGAAGTGTAGAACCGGTATCGTAGAGTTTCGAATATTACACATCTTCGGGTTTTGACCGAAGCGTTCTATAAAAGTTTAGTCGACTCTCGCGGCCTCGAGTCCATAAAATAGTTCAAGTGCTATTTACTACGCGTATATACATAAACACTCTCAGCGCCCCAAGAGTCTGGTGCTGGTGATCGCTTTCCCAACGCCAAGCGTGGCGTCCGTCAACGAAGCCCTTATCTGCGAGCGACAACCGATATCTTTGCGAGCGAGCGTACCTACACACCGATACACTCACATACACAGCGACCAATGTAAGCAACAAATTTTATTTTATGTTAATCCGATTGGTCCCCCGACTTCATAGTTATTTTCATTGTCAATTTTCTGTATAAGCAATTTTAATTATCCGATCACTTATTTGTAATAAACCTATAGTTAAGTTTGTACAAATTTGTCGGATTATTTCTCAATACCAAATCACTGCATGATTTCCTAATTTCAACTCATTCCAAGCACTACCCCTTTTTACCCTCATCCCGTGCTATTGCGCTTGTCGTAGGCAAAAAAGGAGGGAATCAAAAAATATATGCCCACGTCCCTTCCCGACGTGACAAGTCCAAAATCGTGCAAGTCTAATAATTATTCTTACATGATTATTCATAATTCTTTGTTACTGTGTCCTTAAACTATAAATAAGAAAAAAAGTTTGATTTTATACAACAGTTTTTTTTTATTAATTTTCAAAAATGCCTACCCCTTACTTAAAAAAAATATCTCGAAAATATTTCACTTTAGCATAAAGCATTGCTGGATTATTTGATAGTGGAAAATATGTCCTATAAGCCTTTCACGGCATCGTGACCAATAACCAGTAGTCCTGTATACAGGGTGCCCCATTTAATGTGACCACCCCAAATATCTCCGTTGCCTTGAGAGTGACGAAAAAAAGGTATGAAGGTCATTTGATTGATATCAAAGGGCTGATACAGTGGTGAAAAATTCATTTTTGTCAAGGTAATAGTTTTTGCGTTCTCAAGGTTATCAATGGTTTTTCAGATGGAAACATGTTTTTTTTGTATTAAGACGATTTAGCTGATATCCAGACAAATCTATAGACCTATGATATCATGACCTTGAACGGAAAATCGTGATGGTATTGACAATAAGAATATCCGAATAATGTAATGGCATTTTTATGTGCAGAAAATATATTGTAACAAATGTTCGAAGTGATGACCATTAACCTCGACACATTTTTGAAGACGCCGGATGAATGATTCTCTTGAGCGTCGAATAATTTCATGTGTTAGCGGCGCAGGCTCTTGGTGGCAAAGCGCCACGACGGCGCCGGCGGACCTATAAGCCGAGGGTCTCTGTCGCACGATCTGTCGCCTTATAAATAAATGCTCCCACCACATGAAGCTCATGCTGGTGCACGATCTCCAGGAGCGCGCCCAAGCTTGTTATTACATCGCTTACTATTCCGAGGGCCATGCGGTCATGAAGAAACTCCAATGCTGAGAGCCCGCGGCCTCTGCTCTGACGCAGCACATAAAGGCGCGGGGTGGAAGATCGAAGGTGCAGTCTCCGCTGGATGTTTATTGTCGTGCGTGTGCCGATGTCTAACTGTTTAAGCTCGTCTCTACGGCATTGGACGATGCCAAATGAGTATAGCAGAACCGGGAAAGCGGGCATATTGGTGGCAGTGATCTTATTTTTCCCAGACAGATCTGTTTTCCAGATCCGTCTGAGTTGCCGCCTATTCCCGCTGCGGAGGGCCCCTTTGACACCCTCAGCGTCTTGTAGACATTGTTGATTGGAAGCAGCAGCCTGGGTCAGAGCGCTGCTTCGCAACCCCCAGGGTCCGCACACACCCTGAACACGGGATGCCTGCCTCCGCGCTTCATTGATCTTATCCTGCAGCTGTGCAACGCGCCGTCGAGTCTTAACCACGAACTCCGTCTTGTCATTGCGTGTCCGAGGTGTCGCCTCAACAGCCACGTGATACACAGCCCAGCCCAAGCTGAGGAGGTCAGTAGTCTTGGGAATTGCTGCTGCAAGGGACTCATTTGCCGCTTCTAGGCAACGAGGCTGAAGAGAAAATTTTCCAGTGATTCTCTCCCTCCTTGTTCCCCAGTCCTCTGCTAAATCGATGCGCCAACGGGGGGATTCCGACTGCCGGGATGACTGATCTTGAGGCTGGCCGGCAGTGCTCCGCTCTGAACCTGCGGGAGAATGCCTGCCAGACAGTTCTGGTAGTATTAACAACAGATCGTAGCCTTGCCGTCGCAAGCGGGCGGCCTGGTCTCGTAGGTGTTGTTGTGAGCGATATGCAAGCTCTGGGTGCACTCCGCTCCACAGGGCCTGCAACCTCGCCATGTATACCCGCCGCGACGGTACCCCCCCCCCCCCCCGCCAGTCGAACAGTCGAGACTACCGTAAGGCGTTTGACACTGTCAGTCACAAACTGTTTATCGATCTACTCGAACGCCTTTCGGCGAGTCCTTACATAGTGGGATGCATGAAGCAGCTCATGCCGTTCTGGAAGACACGCTTCACAGTTAAAACTAGCGAAGGTAGCGTGTCGACTGGAGTGATGGGGTACAGGAGGGGGATTACCCAGGTAGATTCTCTCAGCTCCCTCCTGTTTTGCGACTCATTATTATCCCTATAAATCGCCTTGCGGGCTACACAAGGGTACGAGGCGGGGGCTCCCGGTGAGCGTGGGCGAGGCGTCACCCATCTATTTTATATGGATGACCTCAAGCTATACGCTCCCGGTCATGAGGACACTCCAATCAGGGTCGCAGAACAGCAGGGCTGTTCTGCGACCTGCGAGTGGGAGCAAGGGCTGTCCGCCCAGCTGACCTTTTCCTTCGTGCGGTCACCTGAAGTCCGAGACCGAAGGGTTTATCCGCGCCTGCCAAGACGGAGTTATTATCACCCTGGTCTATCGCAGTCACGTTATGGGCGCGCTTGGAGGGATAAAAGAGTATTTTGCGTCGGGCCTCGCCGGCATACCGGTTTGCAAACCCGGTGTCCGGTTGCAAGCGGAGTTGGATGCAGGTGGCGGTCGTACTTGGATCCCTCCGCTTACTCAGACAACAGGATTGTGGACTGCGGTCGCCACTAACCCTCTGGCTTGAGGGAGAGGCTATTAATAAAAATAATTATCATAATAATAATTATTATTATTATACGCTACAATCAATCCGTGATTTTTGTGTGCTAAATACGTCGAACTCGTCCATGAGTGAACAATTGCTCACGGAGCTGAAGTTTGCATAGTTGCGGTGCAATGCAATTTCTTTTTATCTTCCACCTCTCGCGATTCCTGCAATTCGGAATCTTTCCTACATTTGGGTTTTGCCGAACACTCTGAATCCTCATTAGAGCAAACCATAAACCAATCGAAATCGAGTCTGAATGGCTCCGCCTAAATCAGCACGCTGAGTCGCTCTGCCGAACGGATCCGGCTAATAAATGTATTCACGATCGTGATACTCGAAACACTCGCCGTCGAGGGACGATAATTCCTCGTCGGGCCTGTAAACCTACTCGATTTTCTCCTCGAACCTTCGAATCTCCATTTTCAATTCGACAGCTTGACGAATCCTTCGAGCCAGAGAAACGTTAGCGTTAGTCAGGCTTTTCAGTAATGTTGGGAAGAGCGAGGGTCGGTTGATATCGGGGGCCAGGGATACAATGGTGCTGAAGTTTGCAACATTGGAATGAAACGATAATTCTTCTATATTTTTTATTTTGTCACATTTTATATCATCTAAAATTCTTTTTCCCTGATTCAGATTGTGGATCCCTGAAAAGGAAGTTCAAAAATATTTTAATGATTTTTGTACATTTAATGTCGTGAAAAAAATTGGGCAGCATGAAAAAATGTCCTTTCGGTACATTCCAACGATGCAAACTTCAACCCTATAGGGACACAACAGATTTTAATTTTTTAATTCCATTTCCTGATATTGTAATAGCGAATACAAATCATCATTATTAATTCAGAGCTATTGGTTAATCGGCTACGGACCAAACAGAGCCAAATCCATCCAGCCAAAAATCGAAAATTCCTACCAACTTTGTAGGCCGCAATCATCTCCAACCTGATATTGCCCTCTGATCAGCTCGGCCACTGTCTCCACCTCCTTCCTTGCATCTTTGCGCAACTCGCGGCACTTGCCCCAGCGCTCACCTTTCGGTTCATACCCATCGCACGCGTCGCAGCAGTCGCAAACGCCGTTGTTGAAACGGCTCGCGCGCAGGCAGCGCGACACGTGACCGTCTTTCTAACAGAAGAAGACCCCGTTCGGACAGGCGGACGTGCCGAGCTTGTCACTGCCATCGTCGCAGTCGCAGTGAAGGTCATTGACCCCTCGAACCTCATAAATCTGCTGCCGTCCAGACCACCGTCTTACATACAGGTATTGAAACGAAGGCGAATTTCCGTAGTGGGGGTAGGCAAGCTTTAGCGCCACCACGGAAAAGACGCTGCCGTCGCGGGGTATTCAACTTTTGCGCCCTAATTCTACTTGGAGGTTAGAGCCAGCAAAGGCCGTAGGCTTGCAGAACCCGACTTTTGACGTTCCTCGCGTGCCATCGTTTGTTCGGAGCAGCGTTGCGCGGGTAGCGACGCGAGGATTCGCAGAGCGTCAAAAAAGGTCGCTCTTCACACCATAACATTGAGCGTTACCCATGTAACGCTTTTCCCAAAAGGATGCATTCCCAAAAGGATGCAATGCTTACGATGCGATCGAATGACTTCATTCCTCTAAGAAATCCGACGAGTTTGGAATGTTCTGAAGTGTTGAAGAATTCTTGTGGTAAAAAAGTCGCTGGGAAATTTGGCCGAATATTACGAGATCTCCAGACTAAGTAGACGGATCGAAAAATGCCCTAAACAAAATTGATAGGAAACAATAATATCACATTGGTAAAATGTCATGAGCTTTTCATTGATCGACGTGTTATCGCATAATTTAGATTCAAAGTAAAAAAGTCGTCTGCTAAAGGCCATTTTACTGTATAAAGAGTCGCGGCATGCGCGTCGTCCGTGACAGAGGGGCTCAACATTTTTTTAATTACTTGGCGTCAAGACGCTGCCGCGTCCCTTGATTTTAAACATATTTCTGTATTTATTTAAGGCTCTTCTTAGGAATTCTTTTCTTCTGTATGAATTCCTTTCTATTTACTCATTTTTATACAAATTGCCCTTTTTCCAACCAAAAAAGACAATAGAGCTGAATTCCCGATGACTTGGCGTTTTCGACTTTAAAACATCGATGATGACGTTCACTAGACATTCGCTAATGATACATAATGCCATGTAGTTAGACGGTTAACGAGGCGTCTATACCTACTTTGTTACATGCGGAATTAATTATTTCGTCTGCGTCTGACTATTTCATAATTGTTTAGGGCGAGACCTCTGGGTGATGGTCGTATCGTCGTCACCTTACGAACACATGATCGGAAAACCTGACGTCAAGTATATAGCCAATATACATGGAAACGAAGCAGTTGGACGGGAACTTATGCTTCATCTTATTCACGTACGTAATCTGAATTTTTCACCGTCAAAACTGAATTTTTTCATGACATTTTCATTTCTCGTGAGAAATCACAAGGTTTCATGGTAAAATAAAAAATGTGTATTGAGTTTTCTTGGGATATTTGGTGGGATCAATATTTTTATTTGTCATTTTTCGATTTCGAATTATGTTTTAATCATATACAGAGTGTCTCGAATAAAGTATCACAAGGTCTTATCTCTAAAAGTGAGGATTATGATAAATAGTGTTCTCAGTAAAAGTGGTTCCGTTAAAAAAAAATAAAAGGTGGAAATGTCAGTTTAACCTTGAGTATAACCGCTAAGGTCATATGAAGGTTAACTTCGAAATTTGTAATTAAATTATTTTCAATTATTTTTTATTGTTTGTTCTCATAGTTTATTATGAGGGCTTTCTAAAACACAAGGCATAAGTATCTTTTTCATCGAGTACATTTTGAGTTATGTGACTTACAAGAAACATCCCTGAAGTGACACCCTTCGATTTTGTTGAACTTTGGATATGTTATAAAGGACCGAAAAGTAAGCAATACGTATTTTTTTATCGGCGAAAAAAACGATTTTAAGGGGTGAAACCACCCCTCGAAAAAAGGAGTTTCACACACAAGGAGTCCACCGATTTTAATTAAACAAAAACGAAAATTCTTCTCATCCCAAGCAATAAAAAATCCACTATAGTGTCATTGCAAAAAAAAATTAAGGGCTGAACCACCCCTCTATTTGCTTTTTTTCACTCCACACGGCGAAATATTGCATGGATATCAACAAAATGGGGTATATTGTAAAGAGGGGGAAAAATTAAAGTTTACGTGTTTTTGCGCATTCGCCGATCCGCAAGCTTAAGAGGGGGGGGGGGGTAAACCACCCCTTACATGAATTAAATCGGCGAGGTCGTATTTTTCTCTTCAAAATATCCGCACTGATATAAAATACTCCTAAAACATATAATTGAATATCTTCTCACGGTTAAACCTTATCGCCCTTCTCTTACGGGGAAACTACCCCCGCATAATTCCATTTCATTTGCGGTTTTAGCAAATTTTCAACCCGTATGCTTTGAAATCGTTATGAAATCCATCGGTAATATGAATTTTATGTTTGGGTATACATGTATATATGTGGATTGAATTTGGGAAGATGTGTGTAGTGAGCTGGGGTGAAGGGGGGGGGGGGGGGGAAGCTACACCTTAATCATAAGACTCACATATTCGAATTGGGACTACCTCTACTCTGATTCGGACGCATTCAGAAATACACATACATTTCTATTATAACTAGTTATATATTTTATCATGATACTTCACACAATAAATCTAAAGGGATTACGAGCGAAAAAAAATGTTTTTGCTCGCCTCAAAGTATCGATTTGTAAGATCATCGTTCATTAGTTTTATCACGATATCCATGAAATTGTAAACGTCGTGACCCATTACATGAACAGAGCCGCTAAGCGCAAGTTTTCGAAACATGCTTTTCAAAGCCGGCCCCCAAATATGATGAAAACGGGTCGATAAATTCGGTACAAATTTTATCCCGATATTGTCGGATAAGTTGTTCCGTTCAGAACGTAACATTTTTTGCTGAATTCTTCTTTTTGCCGGAAAGCCGGAATCTTAAAAATTCCAATTCGAAAAGTAAATGTAAATTTCAAGCAGTGCTATTTGGTTAGGTTTTTAATCATTCGACGTGGCGGGTTTTGTATATTATATTTTAAGTAAATTTTCTAAATTTCTATTTCAAATTAACCGATTTTGCGATAATAATTGCACAAATTCATTAACTTTTTCGTCGTGTAGATAGGTGTTTCTTCTAAAAAACCAGTTCACTTAAAGTAAAAATAAAAATATAATGACAATAGTATTAATTGCATTCAGATTATATATATATATATATATATATATATATATATATATATATATAAAAGTAGATACATACACACATAGGGAGACGACGATGACGTCACAGGTGTGGTGTAGTGGGTATCCCGTGGCGGCGCGTGGTGGGAGTGTCTGGCGGTCGCGGTTGCGTCTCTGTGGCACGTATGGGGAATTAGTGGTGGGGCGAGTCAGCGGTGTCGGAGGGGTGGGGGGATTGGGCCCTTTTTCGGGAGCTCGTGGTGCGGGTGGTGTTGCTATATAGGTATAGTGCTTATTCGTAGCGGTGAATAAGACAATGAATAGATGCGTTCGACGTCATAGGTATTGTAGTGGCGCTTTCTCTCTCTATGGGTGGTAGGTGATTCCCGTGGTTTCAAGGAATGACTCTGTTGTGTAGGGTGAATGGAGCAATATGCTGATTATGTGTAGCGCAGTGTAATGTCAAGCTGGGAAAGCGAGGTTAGGGCGTGGAGGCGGATGGTCATATTTTCCACGTGAACAGTGGTTCGTTAAGTAAGAGAGAGTGGGGGAAATGGAGAATAGCTATATTTTTCAGGTGTTTAGAGTTTGTGCATTGCAAAAGGTGTGGGGTGTGCACATAGGGAGACGACGATGACGTCACAGGTGTGGTGTAGTGGGTATCCCGTGGCGGCGCGTGGTGGGGGTGTCTGGCGGTCGCGGTTGCGTCGCTGTGGCACGTATGGGGAATTAGTGGTGGGGGGAGTCAGCGGTGTCGGAGGGGTGGGGGGATTGGGCTCTTTTTCAGGAGCTCGTGGCTAAGTGGGGGTGGTTTCGAGCTGCTTTTCTGAATAGACCGACTGGTGGTGTCTTTTGCATATATTGAGGACCTGTTTACCGCTAGAGCAAGCGGGTGGGGGGCTCCGCCGCGCGGATCGTATGGGGGAGGAAGGTCTCACACCGTGGGGATAGGGAGCTTCGGGTAAAGAAAAAACGCGATGATTTACGTGAATACATGTATCGAAGTTTTTATTTAACATTTTGTCCGTTCATACATACTGTGCGTGCGTGTGTGTGTGTGTGTGTGTGTGCGTGTGTGTGTGCACATGCAGGTGTGAAAGTCGGCGTCTATCACACCTACTTGAAAAATAAATGAAGAAGAAATGTGAAATAAAGTCCTCACCCATAGAACTTATTTTATGCAGCTGTAGTAACAAAGAGGCGCGCTCTTCCAAAATGTCACTACATCAGGGTTTTGTTTTCATTTCCACAGGTAACACCGAGGTATGATATATGCAAAATATGCGAGATATATGCAAAGTACTCAATAATGCGTGGATGCCGCCGCACGATTTTTTGTGTAAAAACCCCCGATCTTTCACGCTTATACTCCGTTTTAACTGGTTCATTTCGATTCCATACCTTCCCACTATTCTTATAGTATTACAATGTAAGAACACTATAGTGTGGAACTATAGTGCACTCCTAAGATAGAGAAAAAATATGGGAAAAAGATTCCCGAATGCAAAGTACATCTACCACCGCAGGCTTCACACTACGAATCGAGCAGTCAGTTTTGCCGACATCACCTCTTGGAACTTCCGTTGTCAACTTACGTGAAAATGGCTGAGAAAATTCCACAATTTGAATAAAATCTGCGCGATCAAGCCGCACTTATAAATTCCGTGGAAGAGTATATAGTATGGGAGCAACAATGTGATCAGTGTATGGAGTCGTTGGAAACAAAAAGCCGAATTAATCGACCACGATTATCCCTCGGAAATCCGCAATCGTTGGTAGCAGAAATCGCTCTCTTAGAAGGTTTGAAGAATATTCTACGCAGACGATTTTACATGCGGGTGCGGGAACAGTGGTCGTGGTTTGATCTGGCGAGAGATTGATACGGCGTTCGAAAATCGTGCCCTGACTGGCTGCGTCGTCAATAACAACCACATTGAACCTCGTCATATTCTCGAAGACGCATGTGATATGATGCTTTCACATGTGCAAGACATTACCAGCAAACAATTATGTGTAAAAGTGAATACAGTTTTCAATGGTGAATTTGAGGCATGTGACAAACGCGCAAATAAAAGTATCAACACGAAAAACTTTGAACTTTTTACCACTTGCAATTTACGTGGGTGGTATACACAACGAGTTGTCGAACCTTCTCTGGTATCTCTCGAATATTTTCAAAATCGTGATAGCGGATGGAGATTGTCGCGCATACTGGACATAACGTTAAATATCAACAACTACAATCCAATGCATGCCGGATGTCAAAGGGTTGTGTCGCGGGGAATAATCCTGAAGGAAGCGGTGGTAAATGTAAAGTCAAAGGATAACGCATGTTTCGCGTGGGCAATGGTGGCTGCTCTTTATCCAGTGTAAACAAACGTGCATCGAGTAACTTCATATCCACACTATTCAACTGCACTGCAGCCTCACGGAATTGCTTTTCCAATGACTCTCAATCAAATAACGAAATTTAAATCGCAAAATAATGTTTAATGCATTCACAATGAAAAAGAAAGGCATCGTCTCAATTCGAATATGCGCCCAAAAACTGGTTAATCACTTCAATTTATTGTACGTGTAGGATTCGTCGGACCACAGCGTGGGACACTTTGTATGGATAAAACATTTATCCCGGCTCGGACAACGGCGGAAACGGACAAATGGCTAGCGTACGAAAAGTTTTTCGTTGAAACTTTTCGACGAAAGAGCGACTTCCATTTGTGATTTATGCGGATCTCGAGTGCGTTTTGGCAAATGTTGACAACAAAAATATACAGCAACAGCACGAAGTGTTTAGCGTAGCGTACAACGTGCATTGCTCGTATGACCATTCGCTATCGGGATTCTACTCGCTGCGCGATGCCAATCGCATCCCATGGTTTGTTGAGAACCTTAAAAATTTAGCTTTGCGCATCAACGATATCCTATCGGATACTGTTCCCGTGGTACTTCTACCTCCGGATGAGCGGGCAAAATTTCGAAGCGCTGCTCAGTGCCATATATGTCAAAAACCATTTGCCGAAGACGACATACGAGTTCGTGATCATTGCCTTTTGACCGGACGTTATAGAGGTCCCGCCCATTCTAACTGCAATTTCAATTACCAGCGGTATTTTTTCATTCCCGTATTTTTTCATAATTTGTCCGGCTATGGTGCACAGCTCATCATCGAGGAACTAGCCACAGCATTCGAGGGAAAAACCACTATGCTACCCATAACTAAAGAGGAATACATTTCTTTTACAAAAACATTTCGAACGGCAGACAAGTCACATTCGATTCAATTACGCTTCGTCGATGCATACAAATTTCTCAATGCAAGTCTGAATGAAGTGGCCTCATTTTTGACAATGGACAAACTAAAAATTGTACGTTCGCAATTTCGTGACATAACGAGCGATAGTTTCATCCTATTAACTTGAAAGGGCGTCTTCCCCAATGAATATATCGATAGTGTAAACAGATTGAAAGACTATCACCTACCACCACGAGACGCATTCTACAGTACTTTGACTGGTGACATTGTAAGTGAGAACGAATACACTCACGCCATGAATGTATGGAAACGGTTTTCTATTCAAACGTTAGGTGAATATAATGACTTGTATTTGGAGACCGAAGTTTTGTTGCTGGCTGACGTTTTTGAGAACTTTCGCAATAGCTGTATGGAGAGTTACAGGCTCGACCCCGCTTATTACTATACTCTCCCCGGCTATACATGGGATGCAATATTGAAACATACATGCGTTAATTTGGAATTGTTCACCGACATTGACGAGGTATTATTTGTTGAACGGGGTATACGCGGTGGCCTGAGTCGGTGCTCAAACAGGTATGCGCGCGCCAATAACAAATAGAAGGAATCATTCGATCCATCATGGTCCTCATCATACTTGATGTATTTCGATGTGAATAATTAGTATGGATGGGCAATGTGTCAGCCATTGCCCTATGCTGATTTTCGATGGGTCGATGAGTTGTCGACATTCGATTTATTATCTATCGCGCTAGATTCACATACCGGTTACATTTTTGACGTTGACTTAGAGTACGCGGAATGTCTACACCGATGCACACACGGACTTACCGTTTTGTTCAACACATGGTAAACTACCTGGTGGACAATACGAAAAACTCCTTGCAACCGTGCACAACAAGGAACGGTATGTTCTTTATTATCGCAATCTGCAGCAGTGTGTACGGCACGGTCTCAAAATCACAAAAATTCATAGAATACTCCAATTCTCCCAATCACCCTGGCTACGAACATATATCGAGCTGAACGCGCAGTTCCAAACACAAGCAAAGAATAATTTTGAAAAAAAAAACTCTACAAATTGATGATCAATGCGGTGTTTGGGAAATCAATAGAAAATGTGCGCAGTCACGTAGACGTCAAGATTTTAACACGGCGGGAGGGCAGGTACGGTGCAGAGGCAATGATTGCAAAACCAAATTTTCATAGCCGGAGGGTTTTTTTCAGAAAACCTTATTGCTGTCGAATTACCCAAATTCGAGGTGAAATTCAATAATATGTGGGTGTGCGCATAGTCGACATATCGAAGACATGCTTATATGACTTTCATCATGAGTACATGGTGCCTCTGTATAAAGAAAAATGTACAGTATTGTACACCGATACGGATAGTCTAATATACAACATTGAGTGTGAGGCTGTGTATGACTACACGAAGCGTAATATCCATCGTTTCGATACGAGCGAGTACCGGGCGAGCAATGGGTATGATATACCGCTTGTCAACAAAAATGCTCCCGGACTTATGAAAGACGAAAATAATGGTCGGATAATGACGGAATTTGTCGGGCTTAGAGCAAAAATGTATGCAGCGCGAGTCGATGGTAAAGACGTTACGAAGAAAGTGAAGCGCGATAAGAGTAACATCGGGTCGAGAAAGATCTCCTTCGAGGATTACACAAATGCTTATATGACCAGATCGAAACGACTGGTCAGCAAGCATGCATGCGATCGATGTTGCATGAAGTGTACACCACCAACGAGACAAAAATCACCTCACCACGACACCCTGCACACGTACCCGGTATCACAACGGTACATGAGCGCCCAGGCACAAGCTCCTCGAGAGACAGGAGAACACACTGCTTCGCGTCTATGTAAAAGTTCTCGGGGATGCCCCGAAAAGCCATGAGGGAATCGCACTTGCCCGTTGTGCGTATGAGTACACCGGTCGTTCATAAGTCACTAATTACGCGGCACACGAAAACCGTTTCGATCACGTCTATATGTACGGGATACATAATACTTTTTTTTTTTAACTTTATTTTAGAGAGAGAGAGAGAGAGAGAGAGAGAGAGAGAGAGAGAGAGAGAGAGAGAGAGAGAGAGAGAGAGAGAGAGAGAGAGAGAGAGAGAGAGAGAGAGAGAGAGAGAGGACGGGCTCTGTTTCAAAGATGATGATGAACTGCAGATCGTACGCGGTGCAAAGAAGAAGAAAAACATCACAGAAGCGCAATAAACCTTGGAATGAACGATCGAACGAGCGCAACGAACGAACGAACGATCGAGCGAACGGGCGCAACGGGTTACCGAACGAAAGATCGAGCGAACGAACGAGCGAACGCATCTAACGAACGAACGTGCGATCGCATTGAACGATCGAACGAACCAACGAACGCAAGGTTCTTTTCCATGTCAAACAGCAGGATGGTTTCTTTAACGAACATAGAGCGTTTTGTCGTGAAAATCAACACCACTACTTTGGACTGAGGTGTTCGTTCGTTCGTAACAAACGAAAGATCAAACGAAGGTAATGAACGATGAAACGAACGATCGAACGAGCGCAACGAACGAACGATCGAACGATCGAACGATCGAGTGAACGGAACGAACCAATGACCCAAAGAGAACACCGATTTTGATTTCGATTCCTTTAAGGTCGATTTTGATATTCTTTTTTACGATATTTTATTACGATAGCCGTTTTTTATTTCGTTTTTCATTTTTCAACTTTTCATTTCAACTTTTATGTTCGAAAAGAATATAGCTTGAGAACATTCAGTTGAATTTTCATTTCAATGACGATTTCGATTTTTGAATTTTTATTTCGATGTCAATTTCTATATCTAGTTTTTTAATTCTATTTTGAATCCGTTTCGAACGCATCGAACGAACGAACGTGTGAACGCATTGAACGATCGAACGAACCAACGAACACAAGGTTCTTTTACATATCAAACAGCAGTGATTACGCGAAGAATTTTATTTTCCATTCTTCGAGCACCGCGATAATTTATTCTCTGCGATGATGGTGAGGAAAGCAGTGACTGCGAGTGTATGATGAGTTGGTTCTCCAGTGAAGCGATTAACATTCGACTCGTCAAGCGCGAATGAACGATCAAACGAGCACAACGAACGAACGACCGATCGAGCGAACGCAACGAACGAACGATCGAGCGAACGGGCGCAACGTGTTAACGAACGAAAGATCGAGCGAACGTGTGAACGCATTGAACGATCGAACGAACCAACGAACACAAGGTTCTTTTACATATCAAACAGCAGAGATTACGCGAAGAATTTTTTTTTCGATGCATGGTTTTTCAACAAACATGTGTATCCCTGACAATCGATACCACTACTTAGGACTGCGGTGTTCGTTCGTTCATTCGTTCGTTCATTGCGTGCATTCGATCTTTCGTTCGTTTAACGGACGAACGAGTGAACGCAGCGAGTGAATGAAGGAACGAGCGATCGAACGTTAAATGAACGAACGCATCAACCGGTCCATCGAACGAACGAATGAACGAACGAACACCGCAGTCCTAAGTAGTGGTATCGATTGTCAGGGATACACATGTTTGTTGAAAAACCATGCATCGAAAAAAAAATTCTTCGCGTAATCCCTGCTGTTTGATATGTAAAAGAACCTTGTGTTCGTTGGTTCGTTCGATCGTTCAATGCGTTCACACGTTCGTTCGTTTGATGCGTTCGCTCGATCTTTCGTTAACCCGTTGCGCCCGTTCGATCGTTCGTTCCGTTCACTCGATCGTTCGTTCGTTGCGCTCGTTAGATCGCTCGTTTCATCGTTCATTACCCTCGTTTGATCTTTCGTTTGTTACGAACGAACGAACACCTCAGTCCAAAGTAGTAATGTTGATTTTCGGGACAAAACTCTCTATGTTCGTTGAAAAAACCATATATCGAAAAACAAAATTACTTTGCGCAATCCCTGCTCTTTGACATGAAAAAGAACCTTGCGGTCGTTGGTTCGTTTGATCGTTCAATGCGTTCGCACGTTCATTTCATCACACCGATCTTTCGTTCATTAACCCGTTGCGCCCGTTCGCTCGATCGTTCGTTCGATCGTTGCGCTCGTTTGATCGTTCATTCGCGCTTGACGATTCGAATGTTAATCGCTTCACTAGAGAACCGACTCATCATACAGTCGCAGTCACTGCTTTCCTCGCCATCATCGCAGAGATTAAATTATCGCGGTGCCCGAACAATGGAAAATAAAATTCTTCGCGTAATCTCTGCTGTTTGATATGTAAAAGAACCTTGTGTTCGTTGGTTCGTTCGATCGTTCAATGCGTTCACACGTTCGCTCGATCTTTCGTTCGTTAACACGTTGCGCCCGTTCGCTCGATCGTTCGTTCGTTGCGTTCGCTCGATCGGTCGTTCGTTCGTTGCGCTCGTTTGATCGTTCATTCGCGCTTGACGAGTCGAATGTTAATCGCTTCACTGGAGAACCAACTCATCATACACTCGCAGTCACTGCTTTCCTCACCATCATCGCAGAGAATAAATTATCGCGGTGCTCGAACAATGGAAAATAAAATTCTTCGCGTAATCACTGCTGTTTAATATGTAAAAGAACCTTGTGTTCGTTGGTTCGTTCGATCGTTCAATGCGTTCACTACGTTCGTTCGTTCGATGCGTTCGCTCGATCTTTCGTTCGGTAACCCGTCGCGTCCGTTCGATCGTTCGTTCGTGCGCTCGATCGTTCGTTTAATCGCTCGTGCGTTCGTTGCGTTCGCTCGATCGTTCGTTCGTAGCGCTCATTCGATCGTTCGTTCCAACGTTTATTACGCTTGTTCGATCTTTCGCTGTCTAATTCCTTCGTTCAATCACTGCATTTTCATATGCAAAAGAAGCTTGTGTTCATTCACTCGTTCGTTTATTCGTTCGTTGCGATCGTTCTATCCTTCGGTGCGTTCGTTCGTTCATTTTTATGAAACGGATTCAAATAGAATTAAAAAACTAGATATAGAAATTGACATCGAAATAAAAATTCAAAAATCGAAATCGTCATTGAAATGAAAATTCAACTGAATGTTCTCAAGCTATATTCTTTTTCGAAAATAAAAGTTGAAATGGAAAGTTGAAAAATGAAAAACGAAATAAAAAACGGCTATCGTAATAAAATATCGTAAAAAAGAATATCAAAATCGACCTTAAAGGAATCGAAATCAAAATCGGTGTTCTCTTTGGGTCATTGGTTCGTTCCGTTCACTCGATCGTTCGATCGTTCGATCGTTCGTTCGTTGCGCTCGTTCGATCGTTCGTTTCATCGTTCATTACCTTCGTTTGATCTTTCGTTTGTTACGAACGAACGAACACCTCAGTCCAAAGTAGTGGTGTTGATTTTCACGACAAAACGCTCTATGTTCGTTAAAGAAACCATATATCGAAAAACAAAATTTCTTTTGCGCACTCCCTGCTGTTTGACATGGAAAAGAACCTTGCGTTCGTTGGTTCGTTCGATCGTTCAATGCGATCGCACGTTCGTTCGTTAGATGCGTTCGCTCGTTCGTTCGCTCGATCTTTCGTTCGGTAACCCGTTGCGCCCGTCCGCTCGATCGTTCGTTCGTTCGTTGCGCTCGTTCGATCGTTCATTCCAAGGTTTATTGCGCTTCTGTGATGTTTTTCTTCTTCTTTGCACCGCGTACGATCTGCAGTTCATCATCATCTTTGAAACAGAGCCCGTCCTTCTCTCTCTCTCTCTCTCTCTCTCTCTCTCTCTCTCTCTCTCTCTCTCTCCTCTCTCTCTCTCTCTCTCTCTCTCTCTCTCTCTCTCTCTCATCTCTCTCTCTCTCTCTCTCTCTCTCTCTCTCTCTCTCTCTCTCTCTCTCTCTCTCTCTCTCTCTCTC